>JAZHEH010002812.1:4245500-4849333 GCA_036589455.1 Ateles fusciceps
GTGGCCCCAGGTCAAGGCTTGTGACCCCCTAAGGAGCTCCCACATGAGGCTCCGGGACCCCTTAACAGCTGCTGGACCTTTTACACCATCTTCCCAACGCTGTCCAGGGAAGGGGTGAACCTGAGGTCACCCAAAGCCTCCAGCCGCTCTCTGAAACAGCCGCCTACCATGGGGGACCCAGGAGGCCAAGTCAATAACCCAAAATCATAAAATCTCGAAGGCGTTGAGCATTTGGAAGGAGGAACAGACGCAGCAAACGGGGCCTTTTCCCAGGCAGCTCGTGTGGAACAAGAGCAACAGATTTACGAGCGTCTGGCTGAAGCCAGGTTGTGGGGCGGAGGGGGCGGGGTTTGGTCGAGACACAGACGTTTCTAGTGCACAAGAAGGATGATAAATGGAAGTGAGCTGCGCAGGCTTCTTGGCTGTGATGTAAGGTGCGTGAAATGCGGTCTCTGTCTTTCGTGTGCTGTGGTGCAGGTTTGGAAGAACACGAATGCATGTAACAGTGTTTTATGGACTCTCGCCCAAGACCTGCAAACTCCAGTCCTCCTTCCTCTGAAAGGGGGCAATCCAAGAGCGATGCTGGACACTGGGTGTATACTGGAGAGCACGGGCTGGATGCCCATCCCTGGCCCTGAGCTTGGACTTCCAGATGTAGCCACATAGCCCAGACCTCCCCCGACCTTGAGAAGGGCCTGCCTCTGAGTCACAGGCAAGGCTCTAACGCTGTCTGTGGACTCTGGACTGAGACCCACAGGATTCAAGGGCTAAGTGCACCCAGTTTACAGTCATGTTTATGCACACGCACACCTGCACACACATGCCTACAAATGCATACCTGCACACACACCTGCACACCCACACCTGCACACACACCTGCACACCCACACCTGCACACACACGCCTGCAAATGCACACCTGCACACACACCTGCACACCCACACCTGCACACACATGCCTGCAAATGCACACCTGCACACACACCTGCACATCCACACGTGCACACACACACCTGCAAATGCACACCTGCACACACACCTGCACACACACACTCACACATGCATGCCTGCACACACACGCCTGCAAATGCACACCTGCATGCACACACCTGCACATGCACACCTGCACACACACTTGCACATGCACACCTGCACACACATGCCTGCAAATGCACGCCTGCACACACATGCTTGCACATGCATGACTGCACATACATCTGAAAATGCACACCTGCAAATGCACACCTGCACACACACACACCTGCACACACACTCAGGCTCTTCCTGGTGCCAGATTTTGCCCCAGGGAGGCACGAGGAGACTGTTTCCCTAGAACCATCCCTCTCTACAGCCTGTCTCTCGAGGATCAGTTGATTTGTGGGGTCAGGACCTCCTGACCCATTGGGAAGCCTCCCTGCCTGTCTCTACCTTCCAGCACAGTGCAGGGGATCCATGGGGTTGATGTCAACTCCGCAGACACCCTCAGCTGGTATGGGACAGGTGGAAATTTCTCAGGGTCTGGAGCAGACTGGTGGTGGGGACGGGGGAGAGAGGATCAACCAGCCTGATCACCCCAGGCTCTGAAGGTCTCTTCGGGGAGCCTTCTGCCAGCTCAGGTCAGTGGAAATGGATTAGAAAGGGTCAGAAAGCCCAGAGATGGGTGCCCTGTGTCCATGTCCTGGACTCCACGTCCTTGGGGCAACCCTTCTGCCTTTTCAGCCACCCACAGAGGGCCCTGGGCTGTTCTCCAGTGTGCAGATTCCAGGGCCTGGTACAAGGGGGGGGATGCCCTGCGGGGGCCACAGGAGCACAGAGGCTGTGGCTTTCAGCAGGGCTGGGGGTACCCTGGGAAATCAGCCCCTGCCTGCACAGGGAGGAGTCCTGGGCAGGTGGCCCTGTGAATCGATGTCTTCCAAGAGTTTGCAAACCTTCTGGCCCTGCTTTCAGGAGCCCCAGGAGGTAGTCATCTGACTGCCATGGCCAGCCTTTAGAACTCCAGTCCCAAGGGACAGAGATGGGCTTAGGAAGTGTTCTGCAGCTCTGCCTGGCTGTCAGCACACCATAAAGAATGAGTAAGTGCCGCAGAGTCCTGCTGTCCTGCACACGCACCGTGGGGGCGGAGGCATCCTCCGACACAGCGTCCTCAAGCTCCCTCTCCTCGGCCCTAGATTTAGAATCCCCCTCCAACTGTGGTCTCTCTCTGTACCTCAACCAGGGGACCAGTGTGGGCACCTCAGCCCAGGACCACCAGCAGCAACATGACCACTCCAGTCTCGAACTTCTAGAGCTGGGAAGGGCTACCCTCCTTTTCCATCAAACCGTCCAGGGTAAAGGTGTGACCTCGGGTCACCCTCCCTGGCTAGGACTACCTAGCCCCTCCGTGGCCTCAGTCCATCTGAGAACTGCCTTTGACTTTGCTTCTGGGAGATGGGTCTGAGGAGCAGCCTTGGATCGCTTGATTGTTTCTGGGGGACACCAGTGAGTGCCCACCCCCTCTGTATTTGCTACAAAAAGTTCTGGGCCTCCTGAGGACTTTTCTGTTCAGCTCCATAAAGCAGAGTTTTGCTTTTGTTTTCCTGAGACACGGTCTTCCTCTGTCACCCAGGCTGGAGTGCAATGGTGCGATCTCGGCTCACTGCAGACTGCACCTCCTGGATTCAAGCGAGTCTCCTGCCTCAGCTTCCCGAGTAGCTGGGATTACAGGCACGCGCCACCACACTCAGCTATGTTTTGTATTTTTAGTAGAGACAGGGTTTCACTATGTTGGCCAGGCTGGTCTTGAACTCCTAAGCTCAGGTGATCTGCCCACCTTGGCCTGCCAAAGTGCTGAGACTACAGGCATGAACCACCGTGCCCGGCCCATAAAGCAGGTTTTTAACCAGAAGATTCACAGAGGGACTTCAGGGAACTTACTGAATTTTGCATGTATCTGTACAGGTGTCTTTTTTTTTTTTTCCTGGGAAGAGCCCTGAAGATCAGCAACCATTGCTGAAGGAGGGGAAGGACAGACGGGCCCTAGGACTGTAGCCGGACCCTGGCATAGCCTTTCCATGTCCAAAGCTGTGTTGTAAGGCCGGGTTCAACATGGCTTCCCTTTCACCCCAGGGGAAACTGAGACCCAGCGAGATGAGACTTGGCTCAGGGCAAACACCTCTGCAGGGGAGAGCCAGCCTGGAAGTCTGGCCTGGGCTGCAGTTCTCAGGAGGGCCGGGGGTACCCTGGGAATTCAGCCCTTTCCCGCATTGGACTGCAGAATGCTTCCCACCCGTGTCCTTAGCTGTCCTGGGGAGGTCTCGTCAGCAGGTTCTGGGGTGGGATCAGCCTCCTGCAAACCCTGATATGCACAGGTACACACACATGCACACATGCACATAGACATACACATGCACACACACATATGCACATATACACATACACACGTGCATATAGACAAATACACACATGCACACACCCGTACACAGGTGCATATAGACATACACGCATGTGCACACATACACACGTGCATATAGACATACACACATACACACATGCACATATGCATATAGACATATACACACGCACATGCACACATGCTTACATATATACATACATATAGACATAGACACACATGCACACACATCTACACACATGCATATAGACAGACACATACACATGCGCACATGAATACATGCATAGACATACACACATGCACACATGCATACAGACAATATACACATATGAGCACATACACACATGCACACACATTTACACGTGTGCATATAGACACAGACATACACATATACACACATGCACACATGCATACATATACACACAAGCCCACATGTACACACACGCACACGTGTACCCACACACATGCACATGCTCCGCTTCGGTGTGCAGCAGAAAGAGAGCAGTTTCCCCAGCCAGCTCGCCCACCAAGCCCTCCTCACTCCTCTGTGGGCGTCTGGCCTCCCATGTACTCTGCAGCAAGGCTCCTTGAAATGATGGATGAGAAGCCCGGGGCAGGGAGAGAGGCCACCGCAGGCTGGCACAGAGGCCGCCTCCAGACTGGGGCGTCACCCAGAATAGAATCACGAGGCTGTAAACACAGGCAAACAATAGAGGAGACGGGCCCTGGGGCTTCATAAAGAGCTTGTGGCCAGGACAGAGCTCAGCGCCCGCTTGGCTCGGGGGCAGCCGAGGGGACGGCAGACCGGGGGCTGCTCTGGGCTTGGCTGGGACGGACGTCTTGGGCTGCGACTGGCCCGTCCAGCTCAGAGTTGGCTGGGAGGCCTGGCCTCTGCACAATAAACAACACAGAAAGATAAATCGAAAATGTGTCTGGAACTGGGGGGAGAGGGGGAGAGGTGGGCGGGGGTCACAGGGAGGCCTGTCTCCTTCCCTGGCCGCTGCCCCCTCTGGGAGGAGGGCCCAGAGCTCCGGGCCAGCAGGGGTGCTCAATCCTGGAACCCACAGGCCTGCTGGGGGTTGGAGGTGGTGGGCCCAGAGACAAGATGTCTTGAACATGTAGAATCAGAGAGGGCCTTTGAGGAGAATTTCTACCTGGAAAATTCCAGGGGTGTGTGAGGGCTCTGTGGAGTCCAAGTGCTGGAGGGCAGAGAGTGGGGCTGAACTCAGGCCAGAGCAGGGGAGTCCTGGGGCGCTCACCGACCCTTCTGAGCACGCCTTCTGGGCCTGGGGACACCTCCTTAGGTGGGACAGCCATGTCCCAAACCACAGGGTCTGGGGGCAGCAAAAAGTAAAATTCCATGCTTTTTGTTTTTGAGACAGAGTCTCGCTCTGTCACCCAGGCTGGAGTGCAGTGGCATGATCTCTGTTCACTGCAACCTCGGCTTCCCGGGTTCAAGTGATTCTCCTGCCTTAGCCTCCTGAGTAGTTGGACTACAGGCATGCGCCACCACACCTGGCTAATGTTTTGTATTTTAGTAGAGACGGGATTTCACCAGGTTGGCCAGGATGGTCTCGATCTCCTCGCCTTGTGATCCGCCCACCACTGCGCTGGTTCTTCCTCCCACCTGTTCCCCCACCACTGCACTCCAGCCTGGGTGACAGAGCCTCATTCTCTTGCTGTCATAGACCCACCTGGCCTCTAGCTCCTCCTCTGCCATTTCCTGTCTTCCACCCCCGGACTTCCCCACCCACAGAGCACCTGGTGGGACCTTGAATTTCTAGTGTTCCCCTACCACCGGAAGCTTCTCCTGCCAATTCTTTCCAGAATGTTCTTGCACTCCCTCCTCTAGTCTGAGCAGGAGATGTGGACTTGCCCCAGAAAGTCAGTTAAGCCTGGGCAACATAGCAACACTCTATCTCTACAAAAAAGAAAAAAAGAGAAGAAAAGGAAATCGGCCAGGTGTGGTAGTGTGCGCCTGTAATCCCGGCACTTTGGGATACTGAGGCGGGAGGATCGCTTGAGGCCAGGCACTTGAGACCAGCCTGGACAGCATAGCGAGACCCTGTCTCTATAAAAAATATTCTAGACCAGGCATGGTGGCTCACGCCTGTAATCCCAGCACTTTGGGAGGTCAAGGCATGTGGATCACCTGAGGTCAGGAGTTGGAGACCAGCCTGGACAACATGGAGAAATCCCATCTCTATCAAAAATACAAAAAAGTAGCCAAGTGTGATGGCGCATGCCTGTAATCCCAGCTACTCGGGAGGCTGAGGCAGGAGAATCGCTTGAACCTGGGAAGTGGAGGTTGCAGTGAGCCGAGATCACGCCATTGCACTCCAGCCCGGGCAACAAGGTGAAACTCCGTCTCAAAAAAAAAAAAAAACTTCTTAAAATTAGCCAGGCATGGTGGTGGTGCATGCCTACAGTGCCAGCTATTCGGAAGGCTGAGGGAGGAGGATTGCTTGAGCCCAGGAGTTGGAGGTTGCAATAAGCTATGATTGTGCCATTGCACTCCAGCCTGGGGGACAGAGTGAGACCCTATCTCAAAAAAAAAAAAAAAAAAAAAAAAGGCAAGTCAGACACTCTCAGGCTCTGGGAAGGGGTCTGAATGTGCAGATAGTCTAGCGGGGAGGTGGTGGTGTGGGACACAAGGCCCTGCCCTGAGAAGCCCTAGTCAAAGGTGGCAGTTGGGGACAGGGACCCTCAGAGCATTGGGAGAGATGTGGTCCCACTCCTCAGGCCCCACTCACCAGGCCTCCCTGGAAGGGTCAGCGGGCGTGGGTCTGGCCCCAGGCACCTTAAGCTCCTGGAGGGGGAGGGCCAGCTGGCACTGGCACAAGCCTGCATCCGCCCGCAGGAAGCCGGTGCCCGGGCAGTGCCAGAGGGGATGCCAGGCACAGGGCCAGGACCAAGGACAGGGCTGACCCTGCCAGTGGCTTCAGGGCCAGGGCTGGGCGCGTCTGGTTCTGGGCCCTGCAGGGCTGCCAAGGAGGGCAGAGAGCGAGGGCTTATGGCAGCTGGTGGGTAGGAGGGCACCCCCTGTTCCCCCGACTCAGGCAGCCACCTCTTTCAGGGGCAGGGACCTCCAGCACTACCCTACTACCCTCGCATTTCCACAGGGACACATGGGGGGGCTTCTACACTGGAAGGTCCTCAATCTCTGCTTCTTGGAGGATGGGCCCCAAGTGTCTTACATTGAACCAGAAACGCTGGAAGAAGAATGGGGTGGCGAGCTAACTCACAATTATCGCTTACACTACCCTGGCGGGGAATGGCGTCATCCAGCTTCATAGACAAGAAAACGGAGGCTCAGAGAGGGTAAGCATCTTACCCAGAATACACAGCTAGGAGGTGGAAGAGCTTATGTTCTAGCCCACGCCATCCTAGGCTCTAGGCTGACCCAGAGCAGGCTTCCCTGGTGGCAGGAGCCGGGTTGCTCCCATCAGACATTGTTAACCCATGCCTCTTCTTGCCTCCCAGGTCCCATCAGCTGCCCCTGGACTCTGTGGTTTGGGGCATGGCTGTCCCACCTGACAATGCATCTAATCTTCAAGGAATACCTCAAAAGTATGGAGTGGAGGAATGAATGAGTGTGTCCCCAGGACTCGGTTAGCCCGTTAGATCAGTGCTGGCACTAGGGCCACAGAAAAAGGAAACCAGACCGACGCCTGCCTCTAGGAGGTTTTTGTTGTTGTTCTGCTCTGTGGCCCAGGCTGGAGTGCAGTGGCACAATCTCAGCTCACTGAAACCTCTGCCTCCTGGGTTCAAGTGAGTCTCCTGCCTCAGCCTCCTGAGTAGCTGGGATTATAGGCGTGTGTCACCATGCCCGGCTAATTTTTTATATTTTTGGTAGATGGAGTTTCACCATGTTGGCCAGGCTGGTCTCGAACTCCTGATCGCAAGTGATTTGCCCACCTCAGCCTCCCAAAGTGCTGGGATTACAGGCGGGAGCCACCACACCCAGCCTGGGAGGCTTTTTTTTTTCTTGAGACAGAGGGGCAGAGTCTTGCTCTGTAGCCCAGGCTGGACTTCAGTGGCTTGACCTCGGCTCAGCGCAATCTCCACCTACCAGGTCCTGGTTCAAGCAGTTATCCTGCCTCAGCCTCCCTAGTAGCTGGGATTACAGGAACGCACCACATGCCCAGCTAATTTTTGTATTTTTAGTAGAGATGGGGTTTCACCATGTTGGCCAGGCTGGTCTTGAACTCCTGACCTTGTGATCCGCCCACCTTGGCCTCCCAAAGTTCTGGGACTACAGGCGTGAACCACTGTGAGGTTTTATATTGGCGGAGAAGACAGGATAAGACCCAGATCGGTGCCCCCAAGTGTAACAGTCAGTGTGTCACACTTGTGTCACATGGGTGCCGCATGGGTGCACAGCAGCCTAAGTGGGCAGTCGCCAGGGGGTGGTCAACTCCCCCAGGCTCGGAGGAAGCAGGGAGGTAGTGTGAACACTTCATGGAGGTGTGGATGCGTTAGCCAAATCTTGAGAGTTGGCTATTCCAGGCCTGGACTGCAGGGGGCGCTGCCAAGCAGACAAGACTTTCCAGGAGGCATCTCACCTGGAAGGCAGGTGAGGTGCATCGGGAGAGGAGCCCAGAGAGCACCAATGCCTTAGGGGCCAGGGTTCCAGGAACCTTGACTACCCAGCTAAGGAGCTGGAACTTTCTCTGCAGTACACAGGGAGCTAGGGAAGGGCATCAGGCTCAGGGGACATGGTCATATGGTGGGACTTGCCACTTTTGCAAGCTCACCCTGACCGCTGAGGGGTTTGGACAGGCAGGCGTGAGCCTGGGGGCAGGAGATTCTGGCAGAGACTGGTGCAATGATCCCAGTAAGGGATGGAGAGGTCTGTGCTTAAACACTGCCATGTGGCTGCAGAGAGAGACAGAGAGGGAGAGAGAGACAGAGAGACAGAGAGAGACAGAGAGACAGAGAAGGACAGAGAGATAGAGAGAAAGAGGAAGAGAGCACAAGCTGTCCGGAAAATTGTGAACCAAATTTCATGATGACGAGGATCTGAAAGTCAAGGGGTCGGTTATAGAAGGCTGCCTGGACTCTGGGGAGACTGTCAGCTTCACACTTGATCTTAGCCAAAAGGCCAAGAAGTGATGAGACTGTCAGTTTCACCTGCTAAGATGAGACACTCAGAGGATCGGGGAGGTTTGCAGAGGGTGAGTGCCTGGGGCCACCCGGTGGGGAGATGGTCGGGTATGTGGACATCCACTTGCCTCCTCTTACCTGGAACGTCCCCCCTAAAATACCCACTTACTGCCAGGCTCCAGCTCCCCTCTCCTACCTTAGATCTCATCTCTCACCTCTGGGTGGGCAGTGGGCAGCAGAGGAGCCAAGCCCAAATGCCAGGCCTGAGCCTGAGCCCATCCCCAGCCCCAGAGGCCTCACGCCCCCTGCTCAACGAGGCTCCGTGTCCAGACGCCAGCTGCCGGCTCAGCCCTGGTGCTGGCTGCGGCTGGCGTGGGCCCAGGGCTCGCTTATAGACGGTGCTCCAGGCACCCAGGCCCACTGGCAAGGGAGCTGCGCCTGGGCCATGGCGAGAGAGGGTGGTGGCTGGGGAGCACTGGGCGTTCTGGCCACCCGCGGTGCCGCAGGCACCAGGCCCTGGCAGAAGCAGGCTGGGCTGGGGGTGGCAGGCAGCCCTGGCCCACTGGCAGCTGGCTGGGAGAGCAGCTGCTCATCTTGTTTTCCATCTCCTCCCCAGATCACCGTCCAGTCTTCCTCCATGGGCCCTGGGGGAAGTGGATGGGGACAGGGGCTTCCATGCACATCTCAGGGGTGTTGAATGAACCTTGGATCCTCCCAGCTCTGCTTTCACTGTGCACCTTGGCAGTGAAAGCTGAGCCTCAGTTTCTCCACTATGACATAAAGTGTCCAGGGCAGCTCTTGATGAAGGTGAGGCAGGCATGACTGTGGCACAGGAGGGTGGCTCTCCTGGCGGACCTGCTGCCAAGAATCCTGATGTTAGGCGCAGTCTTGCTCTCTGTGCCCAGTCTGGAGTGTAGTGGCACAATCTTGGCTCACTGCAACCTCTGCCTCCCAGGTTCAAGGGATTCTCCTGCCTCAGTCTCCCAGAAGATGGGATTACAGGCATCTGCCACCACGCCTGGTTAATTTTGTATTTTTAGTAGAGACAGGGTTTCACCATGTTGGCCAGGCTGGTCTTGAACTCCTGACCTCAAGTGATCCCCACCTTGGCCTCCCAAAGTGCTGGGATTAAAGGCGTGAGCCACCATGCCCACTATGCCCAAGGCTTCCTCTGGTGAAAGACTCTTGAACCTCTGTACCCAAAACAACAAGGACGGGAAGGGAAGAAAGCCCGGGACTCAGGCTTGTCCTGGAGTACCAATCTCCATGGACATCGGACCATTTTGCTGATAGTGCAAAAGACAGCATCAGCTCAGGGTGGCAGGAAGGCGAAATCCTGGGTATCAGCTCTGGTTCTGTCCTTGCCCTGCTCTGCTCTGGCTTTGATTCTCCTTTGAATGATGAGGATGTGCTGCTGGGCTCCAAGGAGCCCCTAGTGCTTGGCTGTAAGGATCCAAGATCCTTCTTTTATTTCTGAGATAGAGTCTTGCTCTGTCGCCCAGGCTGGAGTGCAGTGGCACAATCATAGCTCACTGCAGCCTCGAATTCCTGGGCTCAAGTCATCCTCCCACTTCAGCCTGCCGAGTTGTGGGAAATACAGGCGCCACCACACTCAGCTAATTTTTCTTTTCTTTTTTTTCTTTTTGGAGAGACAGGGTTTCACCACATTGCCCAGGCTGATCTTGAACTCCTAGTGCTCAAGCGATCCACCTGCCTTGACCTCCCAAAGTGCTGGGATTACACCGAGCGCAGCCTCCAAGATCCTTCTTATTTGCCGGCCGGGGTGTCTGTGCTCTAGAACCCCCATCCCACACAGTGCCTTTTCAGGTCTCCAACACTTGCCTGTTCAGATAGCCTCTCCTGTGACCCCCATCTTCCTCTTCTCTAGTTTTCCAAGTTCTCCTGGTTCCCTGACACCCACCTCAGCCCAGCCCTTCCCAGCATTCTTGCCCTTGAACTCCCCAAGGACGTCTGCCAAGTCCTGCTGCCAGACCTGGAGTGGCCCACTCCCTCCCAGCCCCGCTCTGCTGCCATGAGCCTAACCTCCCCCTTACCTGGCCCAGCCATGGGCTCCAGGGCAGGGGCTGGGCCTCAGCAGCCCTGCGTGCCTCCTTGAAATCGGGCACACAGTCCCATGTCAGCAGGAAGTCATAAAAGAAACCAGGACGCCCGCAGCCTGGCCCTGAATCCCTGCACTGTCATTTCAGACTGGAGGACCTCAGGGAATTTTCCCCCTGACTCCACCCCACCCCCTGCTAGTTCTGCGCCTCCCTCTGAAAAGTGGGGCTCCACCACCCCTGTCTGCCGGCTCATAAGTGAGAATGGAAACCAAGTGCTGGGCCGGACGCGGTGGCTCATGCCTGTGATCTCAGCACTTTGGGAGGCCGAGGCAGGTGGATCACCTGAGGTCAGGAGTTCAAGGCCAGCCTGGCCAACACGGTGAACCCCATCTCTACTAAAAATACAAAAATTAGTTGGGTATGGTGGTGGACGCCTGTAATCCCAGTTACTCGGGAGGCTGAGGCAGGAGAATTGCTTGAACCTGGGAGGCGGAGGTTGCAGTGAGCTGAGATCACACCACTGCACTCCAGCCTAGGTGACAGAGTGAGACTGCCACCAAAATAATAATAATAATAATAATAATAATTTAGAGAAAAAGAGAGACCAAGTGCTGTATGGGAATGAGCTCAGGTAATCTGCATAGACTCTACCCCTTAACTGAAGCCCAGGAGGTTGACACTGCAGTGAGCTATAATTGCAATACTTCACTCCAGCCTGGGCAACAGGGCAAGACTCTGTCTAAAATTAATAATAACCTACTGTTCAATATGCCCTTATGCAGTAGATTAAGTGGTGGAGTCTATTGTTTATCCCCTTTGATAGTTGAGGAAACTGGAGCTTGGCAGAAACAATGAGTGACTTCCTCAAGGTCTCAGGGCTATGGAGAGATGGAGGCTGGAAATGCCCCCAGGTGGTGTGAGACGGACACCGTGCTGTGCAGTCCTCCCTCAGGGGACAGGAGTCTGTGGACATGGCTTGCACACTGCTGCACTCTCCGTGGATGTGAGGAAGTGCTACTCTTTTCATCTTAGAGATGAGAAGGGGAGGCCCAAAGAGGAGACAGGGACTTTTGGAGGCGACCCTGAGTCTATGGCACAGCTGGAGCACTGATTCTGCTTTTAGCTCTTCCCTTATCCTGAAATTTTCTGATTTATTTGAGATCTGAAGTAAGGGGGGACAAGGCTCCTGGGCTCCCATGGGGTGGCCCTGATAATGAGCCACCCACAGATCCTCAGGCAATGGTTGCAGGTGCCAGGCAGTCAGCATAGACCTCCACCTCACAGAGGTGACGATGAGAGGAGGACAGAGGGAAGGCTGGAGCTGAAGCAGAGGGGAGGTGAGGACAAACATGAGGATGAAGGTGAACTTGAAGGGATGATGGTAAAGGTGGAGGTGAGGATGGAGGGATGGATGGAGATGAAGATGGAGGTGAGCATGGAGGTGAGTGTGGAGTTGAAGGTGGAGGTGAGGATGGAGGTGAGGGTGGAGATGAGGATGGAGATGAAGATGGAGGTGAGCGTGGGAGGTGATGGTGGAGGTAAAGGTGGAGGTAAGGGTGGAGGGGATGGATGGAGATGAAGATGGAGGTGAGCGTGGAGGAGAGTGTGGAGTTGAAGGTGGAGGTGAGGATGGAGGTGAGGGTGGAGGTGAGGTGGAGGTGAGGGTGGAGGTGAGGGTGGAGGTGAGGATGGGAGGTGAGGGTGGAGGTGAGGGTGGAGGTGAGGGTGGAGGTGAGGGTGGAGGTGAGGGTGGAGGTGAGGGTGGAGGTGAGGATGGAGGTGAGGGTGGAGGTGAGGATCGAGGTGAAGGTGGAGGTGAGGATGGAGATGAGGGTGGAGGTGAGGATGGAGGTGAGGGTGGAGGTAAAGGTGGAATTGAGGGTGGAGTCTTAGGGTTGAGGTAAGGATGGAGGTGAAGGTGGAGAGGAGGGTGGAGGTGAAGGTAGAGATAAAGGTGGAGGTGAGGGTGGAGGTGAGAGTGGAGGTGAGGATGGAGGTGAGGATCGAGGTGAAGGTGGAGGTGAGGGTGGAGGTGGAGGTGGAGGTGAGGTGGAGGTGAAGGTGGAGGTGAGGGTGGAGGTGAAGGTGGAGGTGAGGGTGGAGGTGAGAGTGGAGGTGAGAGTGGAGGTGAGGATGGAGATGAGGATGGAGGTGAGGGTGGAGGTGAGGGTGGAGGTGAGGAATGAAGGTGAGGGTGGAGGTGAGGGTGGAGGTGAGAGTGGGAGGTGAGGATGGGAGATGAGGATGGAGGTGAGGGTGGAAGGAGGATGGAGGTGAGGGTGGGAGGTGAGGGTGGAGGTGGGCATGGAGGTGAGGATGGAGGTGAGGGTGGGAGGTGAGGGTGGAGGTGAGGATGGGAGGTGAGGGGTGGGAGGTGAGGATGGAGGTGAGGATGGAGGTGAGGGTGGAGGTGAGTGTGGAGGTGAGGGTGGAGGTGAGGGTGGAGGTGAGGGTGGAGTGAGGGTGGGAGGTGAGGATGGAGGTGAGGGTGGAGGTGAGGATCGAGGTGAAGGTGGAGGTGAGGATGGAGATGAGGATGGAGGTGAGGGTGGAGGTGAAGGTGGAGGTAGGGGGGATTGAGGGGGAGGCTGGGAGGTAAGGATGGGGGTGGAGGGTGGAGAGGAGGGTGGAGGTGGAGGGTGGATAAAAGGTGGAGGTGAGGGTGGAGGTGAAGGTGGAGGTGAGGATCAAGGTATAGGTGTAGGTGAAGGTGAACTTGAGGATGGAGGTGGAGGTGAGGATAGAGCTGAAAGCCCAGGTGAGGAACGAGTTGAAAATGAAGTTGGGGATGAGAGGTGGTGGTTGAGGTAAGGACGGAGATGAGGACGGAAGTGACCACAGAGGTGAGGATGGAGGTTAGGTGGAAGAAATGATAAAGATGGTGAAGACACTGATGATGGCGTTGGTGGGATGGGGATGCCATTGTGGGTCATGAAATCCAAGGCCATGGTAATGTTGGGAACAGGAATAAGCAGAAGCAAAATCCTGAGAATATCTCTTGACCCAGGTCCCTCCATGAACTTGAAGCTCACCCAGCCACATGGTGGATCCCTTCATTTCAGTCCCAGCAGCCTCCCTCAAAGAGCATCTGGCTCTCCACAAGACAATAGGCAGGAAGGGAACCCAGCAACCCCGCAGGCTTAGCTAATGTGAGTGACGCAGCAGGCAACACCCAGGCAGCAGACAGGATAAGAGTTTCCAAGCCAGTGCTTGGGGACAGCCTCCTATTCAGAAACAAAGCAAGGCCCTGGCCACAGCTGGGAAGGATTGCAAGGGCATTCCTGAGCAGACACACTGGAGCCCTGAGCTGCTGGGGGTGATGAGGAGGCGAGGCAGGGCTGGGCGGAGGGTCTGCAAAGAATGGCACTGGAAAGGTGGAAGGGGGACATTGGGTCTAGTAGTTTGGCCTGGAGAGAGCTGTCAGGAAATGGGAGGATAAGGTTGGTAGAGACGCCTGAGGCAGTGGTGTTTGGGGGTCTTGTTGGCAGCATGGTGGCAAAGGCTCCACAGGTAACCATGCGTGTATTCCAAGGCGGCCTCTGGAAATGTCACCATCTCTGGCTTGCAAGTCCCTCTTTTATTAACATGAACACACGCAGACCTGTCAGGCCCTCCATGATCAATGCTTGGACTTTTGCATTATCCACGGGCAGCCTGCCACTCGCGGTTCCCCTGGGTGTGCCCACTTCTGGCCACTGCCAAGACACCAGCGAGGGGCTGGCCTGGAGGAGCCTGGCTGGGAGCATGGACCAGCCTTCCCAACTTGCTGCCCAGGCTGTGGGCCTTGCCAGATGTCAGACTCAATTTCCTGACCCTTCCTGCTCAGAGAACCAAACATCTCATCTCTCCACCCAAACTGGGTCCACCCAGACTGCTGGCTTGGCAGGAGGAAGACCCCTTGGGGTCCAGACCAACTGGCCAGGCAGGGCAGGGTGGGGGGCGGAATGCTGGAAGGTCATGGATCCAACTTGTCACCCATGGGACAAACTGACAAAGGGAAGGCAACGCCATGGGATGGGGTGGCCAGGGAGGCTGCAGGAGGTATTGGAGGGAGCCCCAGGCCCAGAGTCCAGAGTACCCCCTACTGCGTTCAATCCCCTGACTCACCCTGTCCCATGGGCAAGAACCACGGCCAGCTCCATAGCAAATCAGGTAGTTGAGAAACCGGATTTTTGAGGTCCACTCCACCTTCCATTAGTCAGCAAAGATCCCTCCCACGGCCAATCTCATATCCGTTACACAACTTTGCACTTACTGCTTTTATTAAAAGAATAGCTTTATTGTGTTAGAATTCACACACCATACAATTCAGCCATTTAAAGTGTACAGTTCAGTGGGTGTTAGTATATTCATTCACGGAGTTGTGTAATCATTTCCACAGTCCATTTTATTTTATTAATTTTTGAGATGGAGTCTTGTTGCAACAACCAGGCTGGAGTGCAATGGTGTGATCTCGGCTCACTGCAAGCTCCGCTTCCTGGGTTCAAGCGATTCTCCTGCCTCAGTCTCCCGAGTAGCTGGGACTACAGGCGTGTGCCACCACGCCCAGCTAATTTCTGTATTTTTAGTAGAGATTGGGCTTCTCCATATTGGCCAGGCTGGTTTCGAACACCTGACCTCAAGTGATCCACCCACCTCGGCCTCCCAAAGTGTTGAGATTACAGGCATGAGCCACTGCGCCAGCCCTCACAGTCCATTTTAGAACATTTTCATTGTCCTGAAAAGAAAACCTGTGCTTTTTAGGCAGGGTGCAGTGCTCATGCCTGTAATCCGAGCACTTTGGGAGGCTGGGATTACTTGAGCCCAGGAGCTTGAGACCAGCCTGGGCAATATAGCAAGACCCCATCTCTATAAAAAATTAAAAGATTAGCCAAGAGCGGTGGTGCACACCTGTAGTCTCAGCTACTTGGAGGCTGAGATGGGAGGATCACTTGAGTCCAGAAGTTGGAGGCTGCAGTGAGCTATGATGGCACCACTGCACTCCAGCCTCCACAACAGAGTGAGACTCTGTCCCTCTAAATAAAATGCTTACATCCCTCCTAATCTCTGGGCGGCCTCCTGGTCTTTGAGCCTGGAGTGAAGCTGAACCCACAGGTGAGAGAACAAGAGGCTCCAGCTACAGGGAGAGAGGATTGCAGAGCAGGAGGCAGGTGGCCCAACTACCACCCAGCAGATATGAATAAGCACCCACTGACTAGGTGCTCTCATAGTTACTGGACAGCTCTAGGTCCTAGCTGTGGGCAAAGCCCGGGCTGGGTGCTTTGGGATTCTGGCTCTGTGCCTGGCATCCCTTCTGAGTAGCAGCGTCCTGCAGATGGATGTGGCTTTGTGCCCTATGCTGGCAGGCCCTCCCCAGAGCTGAAGCTGCCTTAGGACCCAGGCCCATGCCTGCTGACCTCCACTTATCATGGGAGACCTGATGAATGGGGGCTTTTCTAAGTGGGACCACATCTCTCTTCAGATCACAGTTTCCAACGAAGGGTCACAGCTTCCCCCTCTGGTCCATGCCCCGCTCACATCAGACTTTCCAAAGCATGGTTGTACCTCTCTCATCAGACTAGCTTACTTTTTGGAGGAGCTCCATGTGCCTTCCCTCAGACCTTTTGCAAAGCATGGCTACGTCTCTCCCCTTAGGGCAAGGCCATGTCCTCTCTGTCATACCAGCTTCCTAGGAGTTCCACCCACCATGAGGCCTTCTATCTGAGCCACACTTCCCTCATCCGTAAAATAAGGAGTGTCATATCTGCCTCATAACATTGCTATGGAGGGAACAAAAACAGAGCATCACAATATTCACCATCCAATCAAAACTTACTGTATCTATACTATGGAATGTTATTGGCAATAAAAAGAGACAAGAACTGATACATGCCACAATGTGGATGAACTTTGAACACATTATGCTAAGTCACAAAGAATCACAGATTGTATTATTCCATTTGTATGAATAGACAAGTCTCTAAAGACAAAAAGTAGACTCGTGGTTGCCTCGGGCTGAGGGGGAGGGGGCAGAATGGAGGGACTGGGGGATGAGGGCTAAGGGGAATGACGCTTTTTTTAGGGATAAGGAACCTATTGTGAAATTGAGCGTGATGATGGATGTACAATTCTGGGAATATACTAAAAGTCATTAAAGTGTACATGTTAAATTAGCGAATTGTATGGGAAGGTCAACTGTATTTCGATAAACCTGTAAAAGGATGTACAGACATATATGAAAGCAGGAAAACATGACCTGTAATTTTTAAAAAAATCAGTGAAACAGATCCAGAAGTGACAAAGATGATCGAATTAGTTTGCAAGACTTTAAATCAGCTACAGAAATATGTTCACGATCTTAAAGGGAAAACAAACATAATGAGAAGAGAATTCGAAGATTTAAAAGAAAACCAGTGGAATTTCTGGAGCTGAAAATATGTCTAGGATAAAAAAATATGAAACGAGCTTAGCAGCAGATTTGACGCTGCAAAGACAAGATTCACGAGCCTGAATCTATCCAAACTAAAGCACCGAGGGAAGGAAGCAAGCCAAAAAATTTTAACAGAGCCTTGGTGACCTGTAGGACAATATTAATCCACCCAACACACCTGTAATTGGAGTACCAGGGCAGAAAAAATAATTGCTGAATTTTTTTTCAAATTACAAATTTGATAAAAACCATGAACCCAAAGATCCAAGAAGCTCAAAGGGCTCCAAGAAGAATAAATATTAATTCAAAGAAAACCATACTGAAACATATCACAACCAAGCTGCTGAATATCAAAAATAAAGAGAAAAATATTAAAAGCAGCCAGAGGGAGAAATGACACATTACATAGAAGGAACAAAGATGAGAATGACTGCTGACTTACTCTCAGAAATAATGAAAGCTAGAGGACAATAAAATGACATCTTTAGAGTCCTGGGGCAGGGCAGGGGGAAAGCTGTCAACCTAGAATTCTTTATTAAATTAAAATAGCTTCCCCCAAATGAGGACAAAATAAAGATTTTTGTTTTTTAAATAAAAGGTAAGAAAATTTATTGCCCAGCAGAAATTGCACTACAAAAATTATAAAATTAAAATTTCAGGCTAAAAAAATACATGTAAACATGAGATACAAGACAATGGAAAGCACTAGAAATGGCAAATATGTGGACTAATGTAACAGAAATTTTCTCTTATTTTTATTCTTTAAAAGATAATTGGCTGGGCATGGTGGCTCATGCCTGTAATTCCAGCACTTTCGGAGGCCAAGGCGGGTAGATCACCTGAGATCAGGAGTTTGAGACCAGACTGACCAATGTGGAGAAACCTTGTCTCTACTAAAAATACAAAATTAGCTGGGCAAGGTGGTGCATGCCTCTAATCCCAGCTGCTTGGGAGGCTGAGGCAGGAGAATCGCTTGAATCCAGGAGGCGGAGGTTGTGGTGAGCTGAGATTGCGTCATTGCACTCTAGACTGGGCAACAAGAGCAAAACTCCATCTGAAAAAAAGGTAACTTTTTTTTTGAGAGACAAGTTTTCACCATATTGGTCAGGCTGGTCTCAAACTCCTGACCTCAGGTGATCCACCCACCTCAGCCTCCCAAAGTGCTGGGATTACAGGCGTGAGCCACAGTGCCTGGCCAAAAAAGGTAATTGTTTAGAAAGAAAAAATATCTGTGTTTTGCGGGGTTTATAACTTCATAGATGTAAAATACATGATTACAATAGCATAAAGGATGGAAGAGTAAAATGAAACTATGCTATTGTAAGTTTCTTATATTATTCATAAAGTGTTAAATGCAACTTAAGGGTAGACTGTGAAAAGTTAGAGATTCCAATTATAAACTTAGGATACTCACACACAAACAAATAGCTAACAGGTCAAAGGTGACAAAATGGCAAACAAAAACCCAAACAAACAAAAAACTTCAATCTAAAGGAAGGTAGGATGCCAGTGTGGTGGCTCACGCCTGTAATCCCACCACTTGAGGAGGCCAAGGTGGGCAGATCCCTTGAGGTCAGGAGTTCAAGATCTGCCTGGCCAACATGGTGAAACCTCATCTCTACTAAAAATATAAAAAATTAGCTGGGTATGGTGGCAAGCACCTGTAATTCCAGCTACTTGGAAGGCTGAGATATGAGAAGTGCTTGAACTTGGGAGGTGGAAGCTGCAGTGAGCCAAGATCACGCCACCACACTCCAGGCTGGGCAACAGAGGGAGACGTCATTGAAAAAAATAAAAATAAAAAAGGAGGTAGGAAAATAAGCAAAGAACAGAGGAAACAAATAAGCAAATAGCAAGACGGTAGAGTTAAACCCAAACATGTAACTGCATCTAGCCACATGGAACGGCAGGAACTAGATTAATCCTTCTAGCTTAAAAACTGGAAAACGAAACAAAATATGTGAAACAGCAGTTGTCTGACATGAACCACAGACAGTGCTGAGATGTGATCCCCCAAGAGATGAAAAATAAAGTGAATTCTAAGATCTGAACAATTTGCAAATATTAGAAAATAAGCATACTTCTAAATCGGGTGGGTCAAGGAAGAAACCACATGGGAAATTAGAAAATATCTTGAATTAAATAGAAATGAAAAAACGACATATAATACCTGAGGGGTGTAGTCTTAAGCAATGCTTTGAGGGTAATTTATAGCTCTAATTGCTATACACAAGAAGACAGTTCTAAAATAAATGAGTTAAGGCTTTACCTTTGTGTGTGTGTGTGTGTGTGTGCGTGTGTGTGTGTGAGAGAGAGAGAGAGATACAGAGAGACAGGGTCTCGCTGTGTTGTCCAGGATGGAGTGCAGTGGTGCAACCACAGCTTACTGCAGCCTCAACCTCCCAGGCTCAAGTAAATCCGCTCGCCTTAGCCTCCCAAGTAGCTGGGACTACAGGCATATGCCACTACGCCCAGCTAACCTTTAATTAATTATTATTATTATTATTATTATTATTTGTAGAGACAGTGTCTCACTATATTGCCAGGGCTAGTCTTGAACTCCTAGGCTCAAGTAATCTTCCTACCTCGATCTCCCAAAGTGCTAGGATTACAGGCATGAGCCTCTGCTCTTCATTTTCCACATGCTAGAAAATGAAAGAGCAAATTAAACCTGATGTAGAAAAACATGAATCATAAAGAGAAATCAATCAAATAGAAAATGAACAAACAATGAAGAAAATCATTGCTACCAAAAGCAGTTTCTTTGAAAAGTCCAATTGTTGATGTATTCCTTATCTATCACTGTATAGCAAAACAACTACCACAAACATAGTGGCTTTAAACAACATATATTTATTTTCTGATAGTTGCTGGGGGCCAGGAGTCCAGGCACAGCTTAGCTAGGTCCTCTGCTTCTAGCTCACAAAGTTGCATTGCAATAAAGGTGTCTCATCTGAGGCCAACTGGTGAAGAATCTACTTCCAACTCATGTGGTGGTTTACAGAATTCAGTTCCTTGCAGGCTGCTGGACTGAGAGCTTCAGTTTCCACCTGGCTGCTGGCAACCAGAGGCCACCTCTATCTCCTTGCCACATGGCAGCTTATTTCCTCAAAGCCATTAGGTGTGGGGTGGGGAGGAGGACAGTGTCCTGGCAAGATGGATTACTATCTTATATAATGCAATCACGTACGCATTAGCATGTATATGCCTTCACCTGTGTTGTATTCCATGACTTAGAAGCAAGGCGCACGTCACATCCACACTCAAGGGGAGAGCACACAAAGGTGTGATGACAGGAGGTGGGACTCACAGGGCCACCGCAGTCTCTCAGCGCCACTGATAAGACTCGAGCGATATCCTTTAAACCAAAAATGGAGAATACTGCGTTATCATCATTAGTAATGAAAGAAGACATATTAGTAAAGCTTCTGTATACATTAAATAGATAATAAGAGAATATTGTGAGCAATAGCATGTCAGTGCATTCGAGAGCTGAAGTAGCGTGGACGAATTCTTTGAAGACACAAATGACCAAAACTGGCTCAAGAAGAAATCAACGTTTAGAAGGAAAACAGCGTTGTAAATTTTTTTTTTTTTTTTTTTTTTGAGATGAAGTCTTGCTCTGTCACCTAGGCTAGAGTGCAGTGGCTCACTCTCGGCTCACTGCAACCTCTGCCTCTCGGGTTCAAGCTATTCTCCTGCCTCAGCCTCCCCAGTAGCTGGGACTACAGGTGCCCGCCATCACACCTGGCTAATTTAGTAGAGATGGGGTTTCACATATTGGCCAGGCTGGTCTCGATCTCCTGAGCTTGTGATCTGCCTGCCTCGGCCTCCCAAAGTGCTGGGATTACAGGTGTGAGCCACTGTGCCTGGCCAGAGCCGTTAAGTTTTTGTATTAAAAATGAAGTGAGATCTCAAAGCAATAACCTAAACTTCCACCCTAAGAAACAAGAAGAAAATGAAAAAGTTAAATTCAAAGCAAATACAAAGAAAGAGATAATATAGATTAAGGGGAAACAAATGAAACAGAGACAGAAAAGCAATAGAGAAAACTAATGAAAACAAAAAAGTTGGTTCTTCAAAAAGATCAACAAAATTCACAAATCTTTAGTTTAGGAGAACTAAAGATTTGTGATCCCCAAGAAAAAAAGAAAAAAAAATTAAATTACTAAACTTGAGAATGGAGAAAGGACATTACTATTAACGTCACAGAAAGATAGAGAATTACAGGGGAATATTATGAACAATTGTACCCCAGGGACAAATGCTTAGAAAGGCTCAAACTACTAGAACAGACTCAAAAAGAAATTGACAGTCTCAAAATATCTATAACAAGAGATTGAATTAATAATTAAAAAAACAAAACAAAACAAAAACTAAAGAACTCCTCGCAAAGAAAAGCCCAGGACCAGATGGCTTCACTGATGATTTCTGCCAAACATTTAAAGAAGAATTAATATCTATCCTTCCAAAACCTTCCAAAAATAGGGGGGAAATTTTCCAACTCATTTTGAGTTCCTGACACTAAAACCACGCAAAGACAAAACAAGAAAAGAAAACCATAGACCAATAATCCTTATAAATAGAGACACGAAAATTTTCAGCAAAATACTAGAAAATGAATCATTAACATATATAAAAAGGATTACATACCAATGGTCAAGCAGGATTTAAGCTAGGAATGTAAGTTTGCCTCAAAATCCAGTTAAGACACTCTATTAATGGAATAAAAGGCAAAACCATACCACCATCTTAATAGATGTAGAAAAAGCATGTCAAAATCCAACACCCTTTATGATAAAAACAATCGCCAAACTAGGAAAAGAAAGAAAATTTCTCCACCTGACAAAGGTCATCCATAAAAAACCCACCTAACATTATACATAGTGAAGAAAGATAGAAAGCTTTCTTCCTAAGATCAAAAGCAAGACAAGGGTGTCTCCTGTTAACACTTATATTCCACATTGCATCAGATGTTCTAGTCAGGGCCGTTACACAAGAGAAAGAAATAAAGGCATCCAGATTGGAAAGGATTAATTATAACTGCCTCTATTTGCAGAGGATTGGCCTTGTATAGAGAAAATCCTAAGGATTACACAAACACACAGACATATACACATACACACACACAACTATTAGAACTAATAAATGACTTCAGCAAGCTTGTAAAATACAAGATATATATACAAAAATCTGTTATATTTTTGGAAATGAACGATCCAAAAAATTAGATTAAGAAAACAATTCCATTTATAACATAAAAATAAAATACTTAGGAATAAATTTAACCACACAAGTGCAAGACATATTCTGAAAACTACAAAACACAGTTGAAAGAAATTAAAGAAGACCTGGCTGGGCAGGTGGCTTACATCTGTAATCCCAGCATTTTGGGAGTCCGAGGAGGGTGGATCACCTGAGGTCAGGACTGTCAAGGCCAACATGGTGAAACCCTGTCTCCATTAGAAATACAAAAATTAGCCAGGCATGGTGGCGCACACCTCTAATCCTAGCTACCAGGGAGGCTGAGGCAGGAGAATTGCTGGAACAAGGGAGGCGGAGGCGGAGGTTGCAGTAAGCTGAGATCGTGCCATTGCACTCCAGCCTGGGTGACAGAGCGAGACTTCATCAAGGAAGGAAGGAAGGAAGAAAGGGAGGGAGGAAGGGAGGGAGGAAAGGAGGGAGGGAGGGAGGAAAGGAGGGAGGGAGGGAGGGAAAGAGAGAGAGAGAGAGAGAGAAAGAGAAATTAAAGAAGACCTAAATAAATGGAAAGACATCCTGTGTTTATAGAATGGAAGACTTAATATTGTTAAAAATGCCAATAATCCCTAAATGATCTACAGATTCAATGCAATCCTTATTGAAATCTCAGCTGCTGCCTCTGTTGTAGAAATTGACATGTTGATTCTAAAACTCATATGGAAATGCAAGGGACTCAGAATTACAAAACAATCTTGAAAAAGAAGAAAAAATTGGAAGACTCACACTTCTTGACTTTAAAACTTACTACAAAGCTGTAATAGTGAAAACATTATGGTAGTGACTTAAGAATCTACATGTGGATTAATAGAATAAAACTGAGACTCTAGAGATAAGCTCACACATTCACAGTCAATTGATTTTTGACAAGGATGTTAGTATTTTCAACAAATGATGCAGGACAACTGTATATCCACATGTAAAAGAATGAATTTGGATCCCTGCCTCATACCATATACAAACTTAATTCAAAATGGATCACAGACCCAAATAGGAGAGCTAGAGTGACAAAAACTCTTAGAAGAAAAGATAAGTATAAATCTTTGTTACCTTGAATTAGGCAATGGTTTCTTAGATATGACACCTAAAGCACAAGTAATAAAAGAAACAATTCATAAATTGGAGTTCATCAAAATCTAAAACTTTGTATTTCCTTTTTTCTTTGTTCTTTTTTATAGAGACAGGGTCTTATTCTGTTGCCTAGGATGAAGTGCAGTGAAACAATCATGGCTCCCTACAACCTTGGCTCAAGTGATCTTCCTGCCTAGCTAGGACATCATCAGGCATATAGGCATGTGCTACCATGCCCAGCTAATGTTTTTGATTTTTTGTAACAATAGGGGGCTTTCACTATATTGTCCAGGCTGGTCTTGAACTCCTGACCTCAAAGTGATCCTCCCACATCAGCCTACCAAAGCACTGGGATTACAGGTATAAGCCACTCACCTGGCCACAAACCTTCTGTTTCAAAGTAGAAAGTGAAAAGACAAACCATCTAATTTTGTGTTTTGTGTTTTTAATAGAGACGGGGTTTCACCATGTTGGCCAGGCTGGTCTCAAACTGCCAAGCTCTACAGGTGTGCCCGCCTCGGCCTCCCAAAGTACTGGGATTACAGGTGTGAGCCACTGTTCCAAGTCTAAGTTAAGGATCTTGGGATGGAGAAATTATCCTGGATTATCTGGATAGGTCCTATCACAAAGATTCTCATAAGGGGGTGGGGGGCAAGAGGGTCAGAGTCAGAAAAACAGATGTGATAATGGAAGCAGAGATTGATACAGCGAGAGTGAGAGCGAGAAAGGGGGTGGGATGTGAAGGTGCTGCACTGTGAATTTGATGATGGAGGAAGAGGCCGTGAGCCAAGGAACTCAGGCAGCACTTAGAAGTGGAAAAAGGCAGGAGTCTCCCCCAGGAACCTCCAGAGGGAACTTAAACCCGTGACATCTTGATTTCAGACAGAGACTGACCTCGGATTTCTGACTTCTGGGACTCCGTGGTAATAAATTTGTATTAAGTCACCATATGGCAATGTTAGAGTGGCAATAAGACGCTAATATACATGTCTTTCTTTCTTCTTTTTTTTTTTTTTTTTTTGAGATGGAGTCTTGCTCTGTCGCCCAGGCTGGAGTCCAGTGGTTTCATCTCGGCTCACTGCAACCTCTGCCTCCCGGGTTCAAGAGATTCTCCTGCCTCAGCCTCCCAAGTAGCTGAGATTACAGGCATGCACCACCACGCCCAGCTAATTTTTGTATTTTTAGTAGAGACAGGGTTTCACCATGTTGGCCAGGATGGTCTCGATCTTTTGACCTTGAGATCCACCTGCCTTGGACTCCCAAGGTATTTTGATTTTTAAACACTATTATGAATGACTTTCTTTGGCCGGGCACAGTGGCTCACGCCACCGTGTAATCCCAGCACTTTGGGAGGCCGAAGCAGGCAGATCACTTGAGCTCGAGAGTTTGAGAGCATCCTGGCCAACCTGGTGAAACCGTGGCTGTACTAAACATACAAAAATTAGCCGGGTGTGGTGATGAACACCTGTAATCCTAGCTACTCAGGAGGCTGTGGCAGAATAAGAGCTTGAACCCAGGAGGCAGAGGTTGCAGTGAGCTGAGACTGTGCAACTGCACTCCAGCCTGGGTGACAGAGAATCTGTCTCAAAATAATAAGAATAGTAATAATAATGACTTTCTTTTTAAAATTTCAGTTCCCATTGTTTGAGCTAGCGTATGGAAATTCAACCGACACTTTGTTCTTCTAACTTATGAGTTCTAGTAGCTTATTTCATATCTCCTAGGATTTTCTACATAGATGATCATGGTGTCTCTAATAGGGACAGTGTGACTTCCTCCTTCCAATTGGTATGCCTTTTACTTTTTCTTCTTTTATTATTGCACAAGCTAGGACCTCCAGTACCATGCTGAATGCCAGTAGCGAGAGTTGACATGCTTGCCTTGTTTCTGATCTTAGGGAGAAATCATTCATACTTTACCCATGAAGATACTAGCTTTAAGTTTTTGTAGCTGTATTTTTTCTAGTTGAGACAGTTTCCTTCTATATTTAGTTTGCTAAAAAAAATTTTTTTAAATGATGAATGGGGCAGGGACAGTGGCTCATGCCTGTATTTCTAGCACTTTGGGAGGCTGAGGTGAATGGATCACTTGAGGCCAGGAGTTTGAGACCAGCCTGGCCAACATGGCAAAACCCTGTCTCTACTGTCTCTACTAAAAAAACAAAAATTAATTGGGCATGGTGGCGCATGCCTGTAGTCCTAGCTACTGGGGTGGCTGAGGCATGACAATTGTTTGAGCCTGGGAGGTGGAGGTGGAGGTTGCAGTGAACCAAGATCACGCCACTGCACTCCAGCCTGGACAATGGAGCAAGACTCTCTCTCTCTCAAAAAATAATAACCATAATAATGAATGGATGCTGAACGTTGTCAAATGCTTCTTTTCTGCTACTATTGAGATGATCATGACATTTTAAACCTTTCTTCTGTTAATATATTGTATTACATTGACTTATTTTTGTTATCGTTGTTAAAGCAACATTGTATTTCTGGGATAAATTTCATTGATCTTGACATTTTATCTCTTTTATTTATTGGGTTTGATTTGCTAATCTTCCTAAAGCATTTTTGCATCTTTTTCCATGAAGGCTGCTGGTCCATATCAGGGACCAGCAAACCTTATTCTGTAAAGAGTCAGTAAATATTTGAGGCTTTGCAGGCAATATAACTTCTGCTATAACTACTCAATGCTACTACTGTAACAGGAAAACAGGAAGAGACAGTATGTAATTTAATGAATGTGGCTGTGTTTCAATAAAACTTTATTTACGGAAACAGATCGTAGTCTGGTTTGGCCCCACAAGCCATGGTTTGCTGACTCCTGGTCTATATTCATTAGATGTTTGGTTTCGGTATCAGAATTAACACTAGCCTCATAGAACTACTTGGGAAGTGTTCTCTTCTATGTTTTCTGAAAGTTTTGTGAGATTTGCATTACCTCCCTCCTTAATTATTTGATAGGATTTACCAGTCAACCCATATGGACCTGAAAGTTTTATCAGAAAGATTTATATAAAAAATTAAAATTTTGGCCAGGCATAGTGGCTCATGCACTGTAATCCCAGCACTTTGGGAGGCCAAGGTACTTGAGGCCAGGAGTTTCAGACCAGACTAGGCAACATAGCAAGATCCCATCTCCACAAAAAATATTTAAAAATTAGCTGGGCTCGGTGGCACGCACCAGTGGTTCCCAACTACTCGGGAGGCTAAGATGGTAAACCAGGTGCAGACGGAAAGAGCTTTAAGAGAAATTCTCTAGTGGTTCAGAGTGCAAAAGGGGCCCCCTACATGTCAGGAAGAATGGAGACAGCCCCAGTTTGTTTTTCGTGATGTAGTTTTTGTGAGTTGGTTGGTTTTCGGTGTTAATTGCCATTCCCTCCTGTCCCAGCTTCCAGGCAATCCCATGACCCAGGAAGACAGGCAAAAGCAGTTGGGTAGCCAGCAAATATTCTGTGAGGGAACACTTCTCTCAAGAGTCTGTGGCCCCAAGAGTGCTGGGGGGGGTTCCCGTTGCTGTCTTTCTCTCCGTGCTCTTGCCACTTGGCACTGAAGGAAGATACAGTGACAAGCACGTTGCAGAGCAGAGAAACTGAAGCCCTGGATTTAGAGTCCGAGGACTAGGGAGAGGCCTGTGGGAGCTGAAACGTGTCAGTGAAATCGCTGAGAAGAGGGAGCTCGAGACGACAATTTGATAAGCAATTTATACAGACTCCTCAGCTCACCCCTGAGCCATGTGTGTGTACATTTGACCCTAAACAGCATAGGCTTTGAGAAAAGAAATGATAGGACGGACCACTCCCCAGGTCCTAGGCTGGCCACTGTGTGGTACATACTCAGAACATACCTGAATAGTACAGCAGAGTATTTGGGAACTAAACTGACATTGTAACTGCAGCTCACTGAGTATAGGTAGGAAGTTGCAGCTTGAATCTAACCAAATCCATTGCCTATTTTTTAAAAAATTAAACTTCTCCACAGAATGTAAGCAAGACTCAGAATCACATAACAATATGTTTGGGACAACGAAAACGCAATTCAAAATTATCCAGAATCTGAAGAACTAGGAAAATCTAAACATCTTCCATGGAAAAAGATAATTAATAGATGCCAACCCAAGATGGCACAGATGTTGGAATTACCAAACCAGGATTTTTAAAGCAGCTATTTAACTATTTTTCTTTTTTCTTTCTTTTGAGACAGAGTCTTGCTCTGTCACCCAGGCTGGAGTGCAGTGGCACGATCTCGGCTCACTGCAACCTTTGCTTCCTGGGTTCAAGAGATCCTCCCACCTCAGCCTCCTGAGTAGCTGGGATTACAGGTGTGCACCACCATGCCTGGCTAATTATTTTTGTATTTTTAGCAGAGATGGGGTTTCACCATGTTGGCCAGGCTGGTCTCAGATGCCTCGGCTTAAGTGATCCACCCACCTTGGCCTCCCAAAGTGCTGGGATTACAGGCGTGAGCCCTGTGCCCAGCCTATTTAACTACTTTTCTAAGAGAGAATATTTTTGAAATGAATAGAAAGATAGAAACTCTCAGCAGGAAACTAGAAGATACAAAAAAGAACTAAGTAGATATTTCAGAACTGAAAATATACAATTACCAAGTTTTAAAATTAACTCAATGAGCTCAGTAGCAGAATGCGTATGACCAAAGAAAGAGCTAGCAGAGCTGAAAACAGGTTTTAAAACCTTATCTGGTGGCTTATGCCTATAGTCCCAGCACTTTGGGAGGCCAAGGTGGGCGGATCACTTAGGCCCAGGCATTCGAGACCAGCCTGGCCAACATGGCAAAACCCCATCTCTAAAAACTACAAAAAAAATTAGATGGGCATGGTGGTGCGCACCTGTAATCTCAGCTAGTAGGGAGGCTGAGATGGGAGGATCTCTTCAGCCTGGGGAGGTTGAGGCTGCGGTGAGCTGTGATCGCACCACTGCACTCCAGCCTGGGTAACAGAATGAGAGCCTGTCTCAAAAAGAGAAAAAAAAAAATTATCCAGCATGAACTACAGAGAGGAAACAGATTGGGGGAAAACAAAAACAAAAATGAACAGTCTCAGTAGAGTAGAAGAATGTGGTGCAAAAGATATTTGAAGCAATAACAGTTTAAAGCTTCTGTGACCTGGAAAAATAAAAAAGCTCACAGATTCAGGAAGCTTAGCAAACTCCAGTTAAGAACATTTCAAAGAAATCCATACCCAGACACATCATAATCAAACTGCCGAAACCTAAAGACAAAGAAACTATCTTGAACATGTCAGAAAAATGACACATCACGTAGACGTAACAGTTATTTGAACGACTAGGGATTTATCATCTGGCACCGTGGAGGCCGGAAGGAAATAACACAGCCCGGTTGAAGTGCTGAAGAGAAAGAATTGTCAGTCCAGAATATCGTATATCTAGTAAAAACATCCTTCAGTGACGAATGTAAAACAAAGACATTTCGAGATTAAGAAAAACTAAGAGAATTCATTAGCAGCAGAACTATACTAAAAGAAATGCTAAAGAAAGTTCTTTATTCAAGAGAAGAATAATACCAGAGGGAGTCTTGAAACCTCAGGAAGAGCAACGGAAATGATAAATATCAGGACACATGAAACAGACTATTATTTGAAGTATGACTTTTTTTTTTTTTTTTTTTTTTTTGAGATGGAGTCTCACTCTGTAACCCAGGCTGGAGTGCAGTGGTGCGATCCCGGCTCACTGCAACCTCTGCCTCCTGGGTTCAAGCTATTCTCTTGCCTCAGTCTCCCAAGTAGCTGGGATTGCAGGTTCACGTCACCATACGTGGCTAATTTTTGTATTTTTATTAGAGACAGGGTTTCACCATGTTGACCAGGCTCGTCTTGAACTCCTGACCTCAGGTGATCTGCCCTCGTCAGCCTCCCACAGTGCTGGGATTACAGGTGTGAGCCACCAGGCCCGGCCTAAAATATGTATGACTACTGAAAGCAAAAAATACACGATTGTCTAGTAAGTATCTAAAAATAAGCTTTATTTTTTAGAACAGTTTTAGATCCTAATAGAGTTTTCAATGTTTGTAGATGTAATACATATGACAACTACAACATAGAATAGGGGAAAGGAATCTTCGTGACAGCCACGTTCCTACATTTTACGAGTGGTAAAATATTAATTCTAAGCAGAAAGTAAAAAGTTTGGTGTACATACTGCAATTCTTAGAGTTACCACTAAAAGAACATTATATAGAGAGATACAGTAAAATAATTAATTGATAAAATTGAATAATAAGCAATATTCAGATAACCCAAAATGCGGCAGGGAAGGAAACAGTGAGGAATAAAAACAGAGAGAGCAGCCAGGCATGGTGGCTCACGCCTGTAATCCCAGCACTTTGGGAGGCCGAGGCGGGAGATCACCTGAGGCCAGGAGCTTGAGACCAGCCTGGCCAGCCTGGCCAGCCTGGCCAGCATGGTGAAACCCCATCTCTACTAAAAATACAACAATTAGTGGGCAGGGTGGTGCATGCCTGTAATACCAGCTACTCGGGAGGCTGAGGCACGAGGATTGCTTGAACCTGGGAGGCAGAGGTTGCGATGACCAGAGATCATGCCACTGCACTCCAGCCTGGGTGACAGAGCAAGACCTTGTCTCCTGTCTCAAACAAACAAACAAATAAAAACATAGAGAACAAACAGAAAATAATGAATAAAATGATAGACCTAAATCTAAATACCTCAACAATAACAATGAATGTAAATGGTCTAATCACACCAACTAAAAGACAAAGACTGACAGAGGGTTTTTTTTTTTTTTTAAAGACATGACTATACATTTTGTTGTTATTGCTGCTGTTGTTGCTGTTATTTGAGACAGTCTTGCTCTTTCACCAAGGCTGGAGTGCAGTGGCACCATCTTGGCTCACTGTAACCTCTGCCTCCCGGGTTCAAGTGATCCTTGTGCCTCAGCCTTCTGAGTAGCTGGGACTACAGGTGTGCATTGCCAGGCCTGGCTAATTTTTTGCATTTTGGGTAGAGAAGGGGTTTCGTCATGTTGCCCAGGCTGGTCTTGAACTCCTGGCCTCGAGTAATCCAACTGCCTCGGCCTCCCAGAGTGCTGGGATTACAGGCATGAGCCACTGTGCCTGGCCTGGCTATACATTTTAATATAGGTAGATTATAAGTTTAAAAATGGAAAAAGATATGCTATGTAAATGCTGGTCAAAGGAAAACTGAAGTGGTTATATTTACATAAGACAAAGTGTACCTCAAAGCAAGGAAATTCACTATGGATTAAGAGGGACATTACATAATGGTAAAGACCCAAGACAACATCATTTAAAACGTATATGCATCTAAAAACAGAACCTCGAATACATAAAGCGAAACTGATAGAACTGGAGGAGAAATAGACAAATTCACAATTATGGTTGAAACACCAATGCTCCTCTTCAGGAATGGATAGAACAGGTAGAAAATCTGCTAGGATATAGAACTAAACACAATCATAAACCAACTAATATTGATAAAACACTCCATCCACAACTGCATTCTTTTTGAAGGCATATAGCCAGGTATGATGGCAAACACCTGCAATCCCAGCTATTCAGGAGGTTGAGGCATGAGGATCACTTGAACCCAGGAGATGGAGGCTGTAGTGCACTATGATTATGCTGGGAATAGCCACTGCATTCCAGCTTGGGTAACATAGCTGAGGCCCCATCTCTAAAGAAAAAGCACATAAAACATTCATTAAGATAGACCATGTCCTTGGACACAAAATAAACCCTAACAAGTGTTTGTAATTTAAAATTATGTAAGGTATGTTTTCTGATGATAATTGAATTTAACCAGAAGTCAATAGTAGAACACTAGAAAATACTCAAATGCCTAGAGATTAACTACAGACTTCTACATAATCCTGGGTGAAAGAGGAAGTCTCAAGGGAAGTAGAAAATATTTTAATTTGAATAAAAATGAAAATAGAACATGTCAAAAATTTACAGGATGCAGCCAAATTAAAGGGGAATTGATGTAATTAAATGATTATATTAGAAAAGAAGAGGCTGGGCACAGAGGCCCACACCTGTAATCCCAACATGTTGGGAAGCCAAGGTGAGAGGATTGCTTGAGGCTAGGAGCTCGAGATTAGCCTCAGCAACATAGTGAGATGCCATGTCTACACATTTTTTTAAAAATTAGCCTGCTGTGGTACCTGTAGTCCCAGCTACTTGGGAGGCTGAGGCAGGAGAATCACGTGAGCCCATGAGTTTGAGCCTGCAGTGAGCTAGGATCATGTCATGATACTCCAGCTTAAATGACAGAGTGAGACTCTGTCTCAGGAGAAGAAAAAGGAAGGAAGAGGAGGAGCTGGAGGAGGCGGATAGAAGAAGGAGGAGGAGAAGGAGAAGGAAAAAGAGAAAAAGAGGAGAAGGAGAAGAAGTGAAGAAGAAAGAGGAGGAAAAGGAGGAGGAGGAAGAAAGTTCTCAAGTCAATAACCTAAACTTGTGTTTTAAGAAACTATAAAAAGAAGAGTAAAATAAACTTAAGGCAAGCACAAAGAAGGAAGTAACAAAGGTAAGAGCAGCGACCAGTGAAATTTAAAACAATAGAGAAATCAATTAAACCAATAGTTGATTCTTTGAAAAGATGTGTAAAAATTCCTAAACCTCTAGCCAAATAACAAAAAAAGAGAGAAAAGAAAGGCAACAAGACATAAATTATCACTATTGGGAATGAAATACAGGTTATCACTACAAATTTCACAAATGTGAAAAGGATATAATTCAAGAAGAAGATGTTAAGAAAAATTTTTAAAAAGGATAATAAGGGAATATTATGAACAAGTCTATACTTATAAATATGACAACCTAGATGAAATGAACCAGTTTCTCAAAGACCACAAACTACCAAAACTCACACAAGGTAAAATAGATCATTTGAATAGTCCCATACTATTAAAGAAATTGAATTTGTTATTAAAAAACCTTTCAAGATGAACTTTCAAGGCCCAGATAATTTCTTTTACCAAAGATTTCAAAAAGAAAAAACACCAGTTCTACACAATTTTTTTCAGAAAATAGGAAAGTGAAATACTTCCAAAATTGTTGTATAAACCTTACCTTTACACCATAACTAGACCTATGCTAGTACAAAACAGGAGTCTACACAGACCAATAGTCTGTATGAATGTAGACAAAACAATCCTTAAAAAGTAGCAAATTGAATGCATCAACATATAAAACAGTAATAAATCACAACCAAGGCAGTTTTATATCAGCAATGCAAGACTGGTTCAATATCTGAAATTAATCAGTATAGTATATCTTATTAACAGCTTATTAATAAAAGAAAAAACATCTGATCATATCAATACATTGATCAATGTACCTATTTCTTAAAATAATCAATATAGCAATATCATCATATCAACATATTATATAATCACATGCAGAAAAAGTATTTGAGAAGATTCAACATTCATGCTAAATAAAAACTCTTATCAAAGTAGCAATAAAAGGGAACTTTCTCAGCCTGATAAAGGACATCTCCAAAACTCCAGAGCTAAAGTCATACTGGTAAAGGACTGAATGCTTTCCCCCCAAGTTAAGGTACAAGATAAAGATTCTCATTCTTATCGCTCCTGTTCAACATTGTACTGGAAGACAAGAGTAGGGCAATAAGGCAAGTAAAGAAATAAAGAGCATACAGATAGAAGAGGAAGAATTAAAACTGTCCCTACTCACAGAACTCATGATTGTCTCCATAGAAAATCCCAAGGGCTAGGTATTCTGATTTATGCCTATAATCCTAGCACTTTGGGAAGCTGAGGCAGGAGGATTGCTTGAGCCCGGGAATTTGAGACAAGCCCTGTCAACATAGCAAGACCCCATCTCTAAAAAATATAAGATAAAATTAGCCAAGTGTAGTGGCATGCCTATAGTCCCAGCTACTTGGGAGGCTGAGGTAGGAGGATCACTTGGAGGTCAAGGTTGCAGTGAGCCATGTTTGCACCATGGCACTCCAGCCTAGGTGACAGAACAAGATCCTGTCTCAAAAAAAAAAAAAAGGAAAGAAAGAAAACTCAAGAAATCTAAAGAAAGAGGCTGGGTACAGTGGCACACGCCTATAATCCCAGCACATTGGGAGGCCAAAGTGGGTGGATCCCTTGAGTTCAGGAGTTCAAGACCAACCCGGGTAACATGGTGAAACCCTGTTTCTACAAAACAATACAAAAAAGTGGCTGGGTGAGGTGGTGCACACCTGTAGCCTCAGCTACTCAGGAGGCTGAGGTGGGAGGATTCCCTCAGCCCAGGAGGTCGAGGCTGTAGTGGGCTGTGATCACGACACTGCACTCCAGCCTGGGCAACAAAGTGAGAGACAGTCTCAAGAAAAAGAAAAAAAGAAATCTGCAGAAAGAAAAATACATTAACTATAAGTAAGTTTGTAAAGGTTACAACATAGAATTGTGTATTTATGTGCTAGCAACAAAAGATTAGAAACTGAAATTTTTAAAATGCCATTTACAAAACACCAAAACAATGAAACACATATGTATAAAATTAATAAAACATGTGCAAAATGTCAAAATGCTTTTTAAAAAAAATCTAGAAAGACCTAAATAATGAAGAGGCATAGCATGTTCACAGATTAGAAGACTTGATATAAGTAGGATATCACTGCTCCCCCAAACCGATCTGTAGATTTAACAAAACACAGATCAAAATCTCAGCAGGATTTTTGTAGATATATACAAGCTGGTTGTAAAATGTATATGTAAATGCAAAGGAATTAGAAAAGTCAAAGCAAAGTTGACTAAGAATAAAGTTGGAAAACTCACATTACCTGAATTTAAGACTTACTATAAGGCTGTAGCAATTAAGACAGTGTAGTATTGGCAATGAGACACAGGTAAATACAATAGAATGAAATAGAATACATCAATGAGAAGAATAGAGTATAGAATAGACCCACAGAAATACAAGAAACAGATTTTTGACAAAGGTGCAAAGACATTTCGAGAGAGTAAGGATAATTTTTATAACAAATGATGCCGGAACATTGGATATTATTTGGCAAAAATAAATGAACTTCAACCTAACCTCACAGCTTATGCAAAAAAAAAAAACGAAAACAAAAAACTAGCTCAAAAAGATCACAGATCTAAATGTAAGACTAAAACTTTCAGAAGAAAACTTAGAAGAAAGTAATTGTGATGTTAAGTTAGGCAAGGGGTTCTTAGACACAACATCAAAACTACCATTTGCAAAATAAAAGATTGATTAATTGGACTTCATTAAAATGATAAACTTTTGTTCTCTGAAAAATTACTATTAAAATGAAAAGACAAGCACAGAAAGAAAAAAAAGTTTTTAAAGATGGTCTTACTCTGTCAACAAGGCTGGAGTACAATGGCACAATCACAACTCACTGCAGCCTCCCTTTTGGGCTCAAGTGATCCTCCCACCTCAGCCTCCTGAGTAGCTGGGACGACAGGTACATGCCACCATACCTGGCTAAGTTTATTTATTTATTTTTTCTTCTTCTTTTTTTTTTTTTGTAGAAACAGGGTCTCCCCATGTTGCCCAGGCTGGTCTCAAACTCTTGGCCTCAAGTAATCCTCCTGCCTTGGCCTCCCAAAATGGCGGGATTACAGGTATGAACCAGTGTGCTCAGCCCCAAGAAAGAAAATCTTTACAAAATATATACCCAACAAAGGACTTGTAGCTAAAATATAGAAAGAATTCTTAAAACTCAACAGTTAGTCTCATTTCCCCAACTTCCTCAGGCAAAATGGGGGAAAAATTGAACAGACACTTCTCCAAAGAAGACAAAACAGGTACAATATATAAACAAATGCTTTATATCATTGGTCATTAGTGAATGCTACTTAAAACCACAAGAGGATACCACTAAACATTTCCTTAGAACGGCTAAAAGTAAAAGGGCTGATCATATAAGTGCTGACAACGATATAAAGTGACTGGAACTCATACAATGCTAGTGGGACCATGTGTTACCACACCTGGATAATTTTTTAAATTATTTTATTTTTGCAGAGATGGAGGTTCCCTATGTTGCCCAAGCTGGTCTCAAACTCCTGGGCTGGCTGGGGGCAGTGGCTTATGCCTGTAATCCCAGCACTTTGGAAGGCAGAGGTCAGGAGTTCAAAACCAGTCTGACCAACATGACAAAATCCCATCTCTACTAAAAATACAAAAATTAGCCAGGTGTGGTGGCATGTGCCTGTAATCTTGGCTGCTCTGGAGGCTGAGGCAGGAGAATCACTTGAACTCGGGAGGTGAAGGTTGCAGTGAGTTGAGATCACACCACTGTACTCCAGCCTGGGCAACAGAGCAAGATCCTGTCTCAAAACAAACAAAACAACAATAACCACAACAAAAAAACCTCTAAAATTCTATTTTTATATAAAAACAACAACAACAAAACTGGCAAAAGCCTGTCAGAATCCATGTTTTGCAACTCTGGAAATTAACCAAAGACTTGTAGCAGCCCAGGAGCACTTACCCAAGAAAAACAGCCGAATCTCAGTAAGAACAGCAAGGTTTGTGGTATTTTAACTTACCCCTGGTCCCATCCTCCACTCCTCCAGCTCAGTGGTAGCTTTGAAAAGAACAGTTCACATTCTGTTGCTGCAGAATGGTCCTCATTCACCTAGAAATGTGATTTGTTATTTCGACCAGTCTGGTGGTTCCCTGTAAAATCAGCTCAGAGCGCTCGTCTTTATTTTGCCTAACTCAGAGCTACAGCCACTACCTGCCAGTAGATGGTGAAGGTGTTTATCAAAAACATCTGCAGGCAAATGTTTAGTCACTACTGCCTGAGTCATTGGATAACAATGGGGCAAACAATAGTCTAACCAAAAAGCTTGGCAAGAAAGACTGGACAGCTCCAACATATTCTGGGAATCCAGGAGGCAATACACATGTTCAAGGATGATTCCATGCTCTTCAGCAAAGCCTGGGACATTTCTTGGTTCCAGAAAGGTTCAAGCACATCTTTGTCTAATCATTAGCTAGAATAGAGACTTTAGTGGCCATGCTTGACAAAGAACACGGGATTTACAGAATTTGTTCAGACATCACTGAACAAACAATAATGACCACAATAAGCAGAAGCAATGACAAAACCTGGGGACAAAGAGGAAATCTGATTTCCAGAGTTGTATATTACAATATTTCAAAATGTACAGTTTTCAACAACAACAAAAAAATGAGGCAGGCAAAGAAATACGAAAGTATGGCTTATATATATAGTGGGATCAGGGAAATGGGAAGCAATCAATAGAAATTGTTCCTGAAGAAGCCCAGACATTGGGTTTTCTAGACAGACTTCATTTATTTAGTTTTATTTTATTTTTGACAGAGTCTCACTCTGTTGCCCAGGCTGGAGTGCAGTGGTGTGATCTTGGTTCACTGCAACCTCTGCCTCCCAGGTTCAAATGATTCTCCTGCTTCAGCCTCCCAAGTACCTGGGGTTATAGGTGTGCACCATGCCCAGCTAATATTTTGTATTTTTAGTAGAGACGGGGTTTTTCCATGTTGGCCAGGCTGATCTCAAACTCCTGACCTCAAGTGATCCACCTGCCTCAGCTTGCCAAAGTGCTGGGATTACAGGCTGGACAGACTTTAAATCAACTATTTTAAATATATTCAAAGAGCTAAAGAAACCATGTCTAAAAAACTAAAGGAAAGCATGAGAAAAGTATCTCACCAAATAGAGAATATAAAAAAAGAGACTGAAATCTTACAAAGTAATGAAATATAAGTTCTGGAATTGAAAAGTATAACAACTGAAATGAAAAATTCACTAGAAGGGCTCTGCAGATTTTTTAAAATAGCAAACTTGAAGATCAGTCAATTGAAATAATCAAGTCAGATGAACAGAAAAAAATAAAAAAAGAATGAAGAAAAATGAACAGAACCTCAAAAAACTATGGAATTCCATAAAGCACATCAACATATGTATAATAGGAGTCTCAAAAGAAAGGAGAAAGGGGAAGAAAGAACATTTGAAGAAATAATGGACAAACATTCCCAAATTTGATGAAAACATATAAAATCTGTACATCTAAGAAGTTCAACAAACCCTAACTAGAATAAATTCAAAGAGATCCACACCTAGACACATCATAATCAGATTGTCAGAGGTCAAGGAGAGGATCTTAAAAGCAGCATGAGAATATAGGTTTGTCACAGACAAGACATCCTTAATAAGATGAATGGCTGGTTTTTCATCAAAAACCATGAAGGTCAGAGGGAGTAGGATGATCTATTCAAAGAGATGAAAGAAAATAAAATCAACCAGGAATGCTATATCTGACAAAAATTATCCTTCAAAAATGAAGGAGAAATTAAACATTCCCAGATAAACGAAAACTGAGAGAATTTGTTCCTAGCACACCTGCCCTATAACAAATGCTAAAGAGAGTCCTTCAGGCTGAAATGAAATAACATTAGCCAGTAACTCAAATCCACACAAAGAAATAAAGAACACTGGGAAAGATAACTACATAGTTAAATATAAAAGACAGGATAAATGTATTTTTTGTTTGTAACTCCTATTTTTCTATCTGGTTCCAAAGACAATGGTACAAAGCAATAATTATAAATGTATGTTGAAGGGCACACAAGGTATAAGGATGTAACTTGAGCAAGAACAGCATGGGAGGGAGTGAAGCTATAGAGCAGCAAAATTTTATCTACTATCGAAGTTAAGTTGGTATTAATCAAAACTACTATTAGCCAGCACAGTGGTGCATGCCTTTAGTCCCAGCTACTTAGAAGGTTCAGGTAGGAGGATTGCTTAACCCTGGGAGGTCGAGGCTGCAGTGAGCCAACATCATGCCACTGCATTCCAGCTCGGGCAAATTGGAGTGAGACCCTGTCTCAAAAAGAGAAAATAAGAAAAAAAAAATATCAAAACTACATTGCTATAAACAAAGATGTTAATTGTCATCCCCAGGGCAAACACAAATAACTAAAAAATATGTAGTAAAAGTAACAACAAGGAATTAAAATGGTATACTACAAAATATCTATAAAACATAAAAGAAGGCTGTAATGGAAGAGCCAAGGATTAAAAAGGCAAATGGCATATGGACTGGTAGAAGTAAATCTTTAAGATTAATTACACTAAATTAAATGGGTTAAACTCTCCAACTAAAAGGCACAGATTGGCAGAATGGATTTAAAAACATGAATAGGTTGAAAGTAAAAGGATGGAAAAAATATTCCATCCATCTCATCTGGAATATAAAAAATATTCCAGACAGTAACCAAAAGAGAGCTAGAGTGGCTATACTAATGCCAGAAAAAAAAAAAAATTGGCTTTAAGAAAAAAGAAATGTTACTAGAGACAAAGAAGGACATTATGGAATGATAAAAGGGTCAATCCTTCAAGAAGATATAACATTTGTAAGCCTATATGCACCTAAAAACAGAGTTTGAAAGTACATGAAGCAAAAACTGCAGTAATTGGACGGAAAACAAACAATACAACAATACTATTTAGCCATGTCAATATTCTTTTTTATTTTTTTTTGAGACAGAGTCTTGCTCTATTGCCTAGACTGGAGTGCAGTGGTGCAATCTTGGCTCACTGCAACTTCCACCTCCCAGGTTCAAGCGTTCCCCTGCCTCAGCCTCCCAAGCAGCTGGGATTATAGGTGTGCATCACCATGCCTGGCTGATTTTTGTATTTTTAGTAGAGACAGGGTTTTGCCATATTGGCCAGGCTGGTCTTGAACTCCTGACCTCAGGTGATCTCCCTGCCTTGGCCTCCCAAAGTGCTGAGATTTCAGATGTGAGCTACCATGCCCAGCCTCCATTTTTAATAATATAAAGAACAACTAGACATCAGATCAGCAAAAAAGCAGAATGTATGACAACCAGACCTAACGAACATCTATAGAACATTCTACCCAACAACAAAATGATACACATTCTTCTGATGTACACATGAAACATTCTCCAATATAAATTACATGCCAGACCATAAAATAAGTCTTAATAAATTTTTAAAAATTGAAATAATACAAAATATGTTTTCTGACCACAATGGAATGACATCAGAAATTAATAACAGAGAATATTTGGAAAATTCACAAATATGTGGAAATTAATCAACATACTTCTAAATAATCAGCAGGTCAAAGAAGAAAGTAAAGTAGAAAATAACAAGGTAAGGCCGGGTGCAGTGGCTCACGCCTGTAATCCCAGGACTTTGGGAGGCCAAGGCGGGTGGATCACGAGGTCAGGAGTTCAAGACCAGCCTGGCCAAGATAGTGAAACCCCATCTCTAAAAAAAAAAAAAAAAAAGAAAATCACAAGGTAAATTAGGAAATATTTTGAATCTGGGCATGGTTGCCCACACCTGTTATACTAGCACTTTGGGAGACTGAGGCAGGCAGATTGCTTGAGCTCAGAAGTTCAAGATCAGCCTGGCCAACATGGTGAGACCCTGTCTCTACAAAAAATACAAAAAATTAGCTGGACATGGTGGTGCACACCTGTGGTCCCAGCTACTCAGGGGGCTGAGGTGGGAGGATCGCTTAAGCCCAGGGGGTGGAGGTTGCAGTGAGCCGAGATTGCACCACTGCACTCCAGCCTGGGTGACAGAGCAAGACTCTGTCTCAAAATATATATATACATAGATTTATATATGTGTGTGTGTATACATATACACAAAGTGCTTGGATTACAGGATTACACACACACACACACACACACATATATAGAGAGAGGGAGAGAGAGATGAAAAAAACACAATGAAATGAAAACAAAACATAACATATGAAGATTTATGGGCTGGAGGGAAAGCAGGGCCCAGAGTGAAATTTATAGCTACCAATATTTATATTTAAAAAGAAGAAAGATCTCAAATCAATAATCTAATATTTTACCTTAAGAAAATATAAAAAAGAACAAAATAAGCTTAAAGGTTGCAGAAAGAAGGAAATAATATAAAGTAGAAAAATTAAACGAATGAATAAAAGATTAAAGAAAATCAATAAAACCAAAAGTTGGTTATTTGAAAAGATCAATGGTGGACACATGCCATTATTTGTCAAAATCCATAGAATGCTGGCCAGGTACGGTGGCTCACGCCTGTAATCCCAGTACTCTGGGAGGCTGAGGCAGGCGGATTATTTGAGGTCAGGAGTTTGAGACCAACCTGGCCAACATGGTGAAATCCCATCTCTACTAAAAATACAAAAATCAGCTGGGTGTGGTGGTGCACACCTGTAGCCCCAGCTGCTGGGGAGGCTGAGGCAGGAGAATCACTTGAACCCAGGAGGCAGAGATTGCAGTGAGCAGAGATCAAGCCATTGCATTCCAGCCTGCGCAACGAGAGGGAAACTCCATCTCAAAAAAAAAAAAAAAAAAAAAAAAGCCATAGAATGTATAACACCTGGAGTGAATCCTATGGAAACTGTGAACTTGGGTGATAATGATGTGTTAATATAGGCTCATGGGTTGAATACAAAATCATTGCCAAATTCAAGATTATGAAGGTTTACTCCTGCTTCCTCCTAAGAAGAAAGCAGCTCTTACATTTAGGTCTTTTCTCTATTTTTGAATTATGGTGTCAAGTATGAACTATGGTATATCCAAATATACCACTGCGATGAGGGATGTCGATAGCGGGGAAGGTTGTATGTGGGGGGGCAGGGGAGGCAATATGCGAATTTTCTGTGCTTTCTGTGCCATTTTTCTATGAACCTAAATCTGCTCTAAAAGATAGTCTAGGCTGGGTACAGTGACTCACACCTGGAATCCCAGTTCTTCAGGAGGCCAAGGGAGGAGGATTGCTTGGGGCTAGGAGTTTGAGACTAGCCTGAGAAACATAGCAAGACTTTGCCTGTGAGCAGTGAGTCACGATCACACCGTGGCACTCCAGCCCAAATGACAGAGTGAGACCCTTTCTCTTAAAGAGAGAGAGAGAGAGAAAGAGAAAGAAAAAATACAGTCTATCAAAAAAAAGAGATAATTGACTGTCTAACAGCAAAAATAGTGGCAATGAATTGTATATTTATAGCGCATGTAAAAGTAAAAGGGACGACAAAAACAGTACCGGTGGAATTGAGAGCATACTGGAGAAAAGTTTTTACTCTGTACATGAAGTAGTATGTTACTTAAAGTTACACTTTGATTACTTAAACATTTTAATTGTAAGCCCTCATTTTACATTCCCACTAGCTATATATAGTGTAAAATGATACAAACACTTGAGAAAATAGATTGGCAGTTTTAAAATAAGGCATACAGAGTGATGTCACTGAAAAGAGCACGGTAAGGAATTCTAGAAATCCGTCAGCCCACTAAAGCAATAATTAAGCTGGCAAAAAGTGTCAGATTCAACTTCTTTGGAACTCTGAAATTAAAAAAAAAAAAGCTTACAACCACTAAAAGAGTACTTAATTAAGAAATAAATTGTTAAATTTTGGTTAGGAGAATGTTGCAACTTTTTGTGTAGTACCTACAGTCTCCCACTGTCCACCTCAGATGTGGCTGTGGTGATGACAGTTTGTGCCCCCTGGTGTGGCTTGCTAGTACAGGGAGTGGGGGGGAAGAACTTTGTTCTATACACTTGCAATACAATTAAAAATAAAATTAAGAAAGCCATTCTATGTGCAATAGCTTCAAAAGGAATAAAATACTTAGGAATAAATTGAACAAAGGAGGTGTAAGACTTGTATGGTGAAAAGTACACAACATTGTTGAAAGAGATTCAAGAAAGCCTAAATAAATTGGAAAGCATCCCATGTTCATGAATTAGAAAACAGTATTGTTAAGATGGCAATATCCACCAAAATGATCTACAGATTCAATGCAATCCCTATCAAAATTCCTACTGCCATTTTTCACAGAAATGGACATGTTTATCCTAAAGTTCAAATGCAAATGCAATGAATCTCAAATAGCCAGAAACAATCTTGAAAAATAACAAAGCTGGAGGACTCAAATTTCCCAATTTCAAAACTTACTTACGAAGCTAGAAATTAAGACCTTATGATACCGCCATAAGGATAGACATATAGACCAATGAAATGCAGTTCAGAATCCAGAAAAAAAGAAAAGCGAATAGATCTATTGTCAATTGATTTCCACCAAAGGTGTCAAGATCATTCAATGGGGGAAGAATATTCTCTCCAACAAATGGTGCTGGGACAACTTGATGTTCACATGCCAAAAAATAAAGTTAGACCTTTACCTCACCTCATGTATCTTTACCTGACACCGTAATTCAAAATGGATAAAAGACCTAACTGTAAGAGCTAAAATTATAAAACCCTTAGAAGAAAACAGAGGTAAGTCTTCAAGACCTTGGATTTGGCAATAATTTTCTAGATATGACACCAAAAGTACAAGCAACAAAATAAAAAAATAGATAGGCTGAACTTCGTCCAAACAAAAAACTTACATACATGAAAAGACACTGTCAAGAAAGTGAAAAAAAAAAAAACCCTACAGAATGACAGAAAATATTTACAATTCATATTGCTAATAAGGATCTAGTTTCCAGAATATATAAAGAACTCTCAGAACTCAACAATGAAAAGACGAACAACCCAGTGAAAATATTGACAAAAGAAGAGACATTTCTCTAAGGAAAAAATACAAATTGCCAAAAAGCACATGAAAATATGTTCAACATCATTAATCATTAGGGAAATGTAAGTAAAAACCACAGTAAGACACTATTTCATATCCACGAGGATGACTGTAATCAAAAAATGAAAGACAAATTTTGTTGAGGGTCTGGAGAAATTGGAGTTCTTATATGTTGCTGGTGGGAATGCAAAATGGTGCAGCCTCTGTGAAAAACAGTTTGTCAGTTCCTCAAAAAGCTAAACACAGAATTGCCCTATGACTCAATATTTCCATTCCTAGATATATACCCCAGAGAACTGAAAACATGAGTTCACACAAAAACTTGTATGTGAAGGTTCACAGCGGTACTATTCAAAATCGCCAAAAGTCAGACCCTAAAGGAGCTGACAAACACACACACACAAAAACAAAAACAAAACAATAGCCAGAAGGTGGAAGCAACCCAAATATCCACCAATGGATGAATAAATAAACAAACTGCAGTCTATCCATACAATGAAATATTATCCAGCCCTAAAGAGGAATGAAATTTTTTATTCATTCTACAAAGTGAATGAACCTTAAAAACATTATGCTAAGTGAAAAAGCTAGACACAAAAAGCGACTTTTGTTGATTCTATTCATATGAATGTCCAGAATAGGCAAATCCATAGAGACAGAAAGTAGATTAGTGATTGTCAGGGCTGGGAAAATGGGGGGATTGGGGAGTGACAGCTTAATGGACATTGGATTCCTTGTAGGATAACCTCCCACAACATGATGGTATCTAGAGACGGGACACTGGTAGTGCTGACAGTTGCACAATATGGCGGATATACTTAATGCCACTGAGTTTTACATTTTAAAATGGTTGAGATGATCAATTTTATGTTACGCATACTTAACCACAAATTTTAAAGTCATCAATAAAAAAATTAAGAGACAAACCACAGACTTACAAGAAAATAGTCACAAACCTTGTATCTGATAAAGAACTTGTATCCAGAATATAGCTGGGCACGGTGGTTCATGCCTATAATCCCAGCACTTTGGGAGGCCGAGGCGGGAGGATCACGAAGTCAGGAGATCGAGACCATCCTGGCCAACATGGTGAAACCCAGTCTCTACTAAAAATATAAAAATTAGCTAGGCATGGTGGCAGGCACCTGTAGTCCCAGCTACTCCGGAGGGTGAGGCAGGAGAATTGCTTGAACCTGGGAGGCGGAGGTTACAGTGAACAGAGATCACGCCACTGCACTCCAGCCTGGCGATGGAGCGAGACTTCATATTTAAAAAAAAATTTTTTTAAAAGAACTTGTATCCAGAATATATAAATAGCTCCTACAACCAATATTTAAAAAAAAAATTAAAACCCCAACATTAAAAAAAAAAAAAAAAACAGGCAAAACACCTAAACGTTAAACACTTCTCTAATAAAGTTGTCTACATGGTAACAAGCTCAACATAATCAGTCAGCAGGAAAATGCAAATTAAAATCACAATGAGACACCACTGTGTATCTGTCAGGATGGTCAGGCTAAGAAAACCCATAGACTGTATGACTCTACTCTAAAGGCTAAAATTTAAAAGACTGACAACACCCAATTTTGGTGAGAACATAGAGCAATCTCATCCATTGTTGGCAGAAATGTAAAAGAACACAAATGCCGTAAACCAAGTCTTGGCTGTTCTTGTTTGGTTAAACATCCACTTGCCTTATTGCCCAGCTATTCTACCCCTAGTTACCCTACAGAACATTCTAGAATGATAAAAATTTTCTCTGTCTTGACTGGTGTTAGGAACTAAATGCTTTTGTCTCCTGCCAACTTACACATTGAAGCAGTAACCTCCCACGACATGATGGTACCTAGAGATGGGACCTTTAGGAAGTAATTAGGTTTAAATGGATTCATGAGGCTGGGGCCTCCATGATGGGATCAATATCCTTATGAGAAGAGGCAGAGACTAATGCTCTCTTTCTTTCCCTCCCTCCCTCCTTTCCTCCCTCCTGCCTTCCCTTCCTCCCTCCTTTCCTCCCTCCTTCCTTCCCTTCCTCCCTCCTTTCCTTCCTTCTTTTAGATGCAGTCTCTCTCTGTTGCCCAGGCTAGAGTGCAGTGGCGCCATCTTGGTTCACTGCAACCTCCGCCTCCTGGGTTCAAGCGATTCTCCTGCCTCAGCCTCCTGAGTAGCTGGGACTACAGGTGTGGGCCACCACATCCAGCTAATTTTTTTGTACTTTTTGTGGAGATGGGGTTTCATTACGTTGGCCAGGATGGTCTCAATCTCTTGGCCTCATGATCCGCCTGCCTTGGCCTCCCAAAGTTGCTGAGGTTACAAGTGTGAGCCCCCGCAACTGGCCCTGAAGCTCACTCGCTACCATGTGAGGACACAGCAAGATGGCAGCCATTTGTAAACCAGAAAGAGGACCCTTGCCGGGAACCGAATCTGCCAGCACCTTAATCTTGGACTTCTCAGTCTTGAGAACTGTGAAAAAGAAGGCTGTTCTTTGAGCCATCCAGTCTATGGTATTCTGTAATGGCAGCCTGAGTAGACCAAGGCAGTCGTGCTGTGGATAGCACAATTTGTCCAAACGTATCAATTCATACACTTAAAACGTGTATTTTAAAATATTAAATTGTATCTTAGGGAACTGCAAAGAAATGTTAACTGGGCCAGGTGCGGTACCTCACACCTGTAGACTCAGCACTTGGGGAGGCTAAGGCGGGAGAATCACCTGAGGTCAGGAGTTCGACACCAGCCTGGCCAACCCCATCTCCACTAAAAATGCAAAAAATTAGTCAGGCATGGTGGCGGGCACCTGTAGTCCCAGCTACTCGGGAGGTTGAGGCAGGAGAATCTCTTGAACCCGGGAGGCGGAGGTTGCAGTGAGCTGAGATCGCACCACTGCACTCCAGCCTGGGCGATAAGAGTGAAACTGTCTCAACAACAAAAAATGTTGAACTCTAGTTATAGCTTGCGTGTGACAGCCGTATGGGTTTTAACAATTCTGAGACTATTCTCTCGTATTCTAGGCTCAAGCAAATGGTGAAAAACAGGAGCCAAATTTTAAAAAAGTAATTCTCCAGGCATGGTGGTGCGTACCTTAGTCCCAGCTACTTGGGATGCCTAGGAGGAAGGATCACTTGAGCCCAGGAGTTCAAGGCTGCAATGAGCTATGATCACGCCATTGCACTCCAGCCTGGGTAGCAGAGGAGGAAACCTATCACAAAAGAAAATTGGAGCCAGATTTCCCATTGTTGGAGAAGTATGTATTTGGAAAGAGTAAATTTAGACGGTTATCAAATTGGAATTGGATATATCGATATGAACTCATGGTGTGTATGTAAAGAGAACATGATATGGAGCAAAATTTAAACAAGTGACGACTCTAGGTTAAAAAAAAATTATCAGGGAGTTCCTTGTACAATTCTTGTAACTTTTCTGTAAGTCTAAAATTATTTCTAAAAATGTTTCAAAAAAACAACAAAATTTTTTTTTAATCAAGCGAATTGGCAAAGCCAGATTCCAGAGATGCAGAAAGCAGAGAAGGTTTTCAGATCACCCCACCCAAGGGTGCTTAGGAAGGGAAACCCACTTTGCACATTGTATTATCCCATCCAGAATCAAGGAGAAATGCCACGTGGATTCTCCCTTTTGTAAGAGGCAGCAGCCTGGCAGAAAGAAACGAAACCAGGCCGGGAGCCAGGGTACCTGGGCCGCTGTCCAGCTTAGCCACAGCCTGTGTGGGATGGCCCCTGTCCTCTGGATCTCACAGTCCTGTCCACACCGCGAGGTGGCCAGAATCTCCAGTAACTCTGTTTTCACCACTCTGGATGATCCCAAAGCCAGCATGGGGCTCGCCAGCAGCTCAAAGACCCGCTGCAGCCCCCGGGAGGGTTTCCACTTTCCAAGAATTAATCTCTCGGCCTGCACTGGCCGCCTGTTGGACCGTCGGCCTCTCAGCACTCTGCCTGCCTTGTCCCAGGGCCAGCCTCAAGCTCGTGATGCGATTTTCCAGCCTGAGGCATCTCACCCTTGGAGCCTCCAGCTCCCACTCTTCCCTGCCACAGTCTGAGACAACCCCTGCCCCCAGCCCAAAAATGTACGGAACAGCAACAGCTGAGGTCTCTGTTCTGCTGAGACTCGCGGACTTCCAGGATGGTGGCCACATAGAGAGACCTGTCCTCAGGACGAGTGCAAGTGATGCTCTCCCGAGTATGGTAGACAGGTTTCACCTGCTGGCGCCAGCTGCCCACACCCAAATGTCTTCACTGGAGCCCTGGAGACGTCCTCTGCAGGCTCCAGCCTCCCCAGGACAGAGAGAGATGGCTGGGCGTGGCGGCGCATGCCTGTAATCCCAGTGCTTTGGGAGGCCAAGGCAGAGAGGATTGCTCGAAGTTAGGAGTTTGACACAAGCCTGGGCAACATAGCGAGACCCTGTCTCTATAAAAATAAAAAATTAGCTGGGCATGGTGATGTATGCCCACCTGTCGTCCCAGCTATTCCAGAGGCTGATGCAGGAGGATCACTTGAGCTTAGGAATTGGAGGCTATAAGGAGCTATGATCGTGCCACTGTACTCCAGCCTGGGTGACAGAGTGAGACCCTGTCTCAAAGAAAAAAAAAAAAAAAAAAAAGGCATCTCAGGGTCTACTGAGAAACCTGACCTCAGGCAACCCCCAAGACTGAATCTCTGGTCTAGATCCTACTCTCAACCCCAACTGTATATATATGCGGCTTCCTCTAGACACATCTCCTGGCTGGGGTACCGCAGTCTGCATAAGCCTCCAGCTGAGGTCACACTTCTCTGTCCCAAGCTTGCTATTCCTTGTTCCCTACCCTCGCCATCTCCTGCTCCCAAAATGAGAGGGTCATCCTCCCTCACCTCCACCCCTCTTTATCTACAGCATCCAAGCTGTAGCTCCCTGAGATTCTCTTTAATATCTAGAGGTGTTCTCTCTCCCCCCCCCACACCTGGATGCTTGCTTTTTTTTCTTTTTTTTTAAGAGACAGGGTCTCGCCTGTTGCCCAGGCTGGAGTGCAATGGTGCCATCATAGCTCACTGCAACCTCGAACTCCTGGGCTCAAGCGATCATCCTGCCTCAGCCTCCCAAGTAGCTAGGACTTCAGGTGTATACCACCAGGCTTGCCTAATTAAAAGGATCTTGGTTTTTTTAGCTATGGGGGTCTCACTATGTTGCCCAGGCTGGTCTTGAACTCCTGGGCTCAAACAATCCTCCTGCCTCAGACTCCTGAGTAGCTGGGATTACAGGTGCATACCACCATGCCTGGTTAAAATTTTCATTTTTTGTAGAGACAGGATCTCACTATGTTGCCCAGGCTGATCTTAAATTCCTGAGCTCAAGCCATCCTCCCGCCTCAGCCTCCCAAAGCGCTAGGATGACAGGCGTGAGCCACCTGCACTCACCCTAGCTGCCTGCTTTAAGGAACACCCCAGCCAATCTTTCCTTTACCACCGTCTGTGTAAATATCTGGGTGCAGCGCTCCCCTGCTTTGCCGCCCTGCACAGCTCCCTGCTGTCTTCTAGATAACGCATGCCTCAGCATGGTGTTTGAGTCCTCAGGGTCTGACCGGTGTCTGCTCAGGGTCTGGCTTCTTGCCGTCACAGGGGCCGGGCGGTGACACGGCCTCAGCCCCGCCTGGGCGTGCCCCTCGGGGCAGACATCCTTCCCAAGCCCCACCGCACCAGGCTGCCCTTTTTCCTTCATTTTCAAAAATGAATTTTCATAATTCAATCATGTAGAATTTTTCTGGCACTGCGTCTCTCATAATCTGATCGCTGTGCTCTGTTTAGCAGCGGGTGTTTATATTTTGACGGTTTCTAGCCGGGCTTTGGGCGATCCCGCGTTTCAATTGTTTTCCCGTCGCAGTGATCAGATGTGTCCTCCGGTGTCCCCTGATTGTGTCTTTGGACCTCCTTCCACTGCCCTCATGTCTGGCAGTCAGCTTCCTGGGTACGTTCTTCAAGACACCATCTGGATGCCTTTAGACTGGTGGCCAGGCTGGAAATTACTCCACAGGGTTGCCACTGCCACCCGCCCTCCCCATTCCCCTGTGGGTTCTCTGCACCACGGGGAGGCCAGCACCCCTGGGCCTGCTCCCACCAAGACATATGGACCTCCCCCACAGACCAGGCCCAGGGGGACAACTTCCTGGACACCTGTTTGGGACCCCCACTCCACCACCCTGGCTTGGCAAAAAAGAGCAGGTCTTTCCCACAGGAAACCCACATCCAAGTAGAACCAGAAAGCAGCCACTGTGCCCAAGTGGTTTTTATAATTGACAAAGTGCTTTCACATGCACTGATCCCATTTGCACCGCATTAAGAGGCTGGGAGGTGGGCGTGATTATAACCATCTCCCACTCACGAAGGAAGAACTCAGGCACCGAGAGAGCGGCGGGTCTCAGGAAGACCGTGGCTGTGCAGCAGGGGCCTCAAGCCTAGACCTCTGGCCTCCAGTGCTGCACTTGAAATAGACAAGACACGTAACTATAACCAGCTGCGCGTGGGAAGAGCCGAACGGTACTGAGTCGAGGAATCTTAGGGGTCCAGGGAGCTTCTTGTGGGGACAATGCAGAGCTGGACACAAATGTCAAGGCACAGAGACAATTCGAACGTGGACCTTCCCACGGCCCTCTCACCTGGGCCTCCTCCCACCTCACACCAGAGGTCACTCTCACGCATCCCGTTTTCCTAATCAGGAAACCAAGGCTCAGAGACGTACAGACCCGGCCAAGGTCATCCAGACAGCGGAGGGGGAGGAGCCAGGGTGTGAACCCAGTGGGCCCGGAGATACTAGGCCCTCTCAGCCTCACCTGGGTTTCTGCCAGGAGACTACTGGGGACAGAGGGGCATTGGGGAGTGGGGCTGAGGCCAGGACGGAAGGCAGGTGCCCTCCTGCGCCAGGCAATGAAGCATGGGCTGTACAGGCACAGGAGCCTGCAGGCCATCGGTGACATGGAGTGGAAGTGAGGCTGTGGCAGGACCTGGCTGTAGCCTCCCTAATCAACAGAGGGGATGAGCAGGTGGGCAGGGAGTGGGGCTCCAGGGAGATCAGCAGGTGTGTTCCGCAAAGACCCAGACCACCCGCTTCCCAGCCACGCAAGAGGAAGCGGCCTCTCCGCTCGCTCGCTGCAGGGAGCCGGGTCCCGAGCCCCCTTGCTTTCCTCCTCTGCTTTGTTCTGTCGTGTTCTGCTGGGATGTTGGCCTCTCTACAGATGCTGGGGGAAGGGCAGGGAAGGAAGGTTTGTTTCCAATTGGTTTCAGGAGGCTGGAGGGAGACGTCTGTTTTTCCGAACCAAAGCAGAGACGGTCCACATTAGGGTCGAGGCATGAAATCCACTCTAAAACGCTCCGTGTGTCTCTAGCACGGGGCTGGTCCTCACTACCACTGTCTCCCATCTGGGCCCATTCCCTGGACCGGAGAGGGAGATGATGCTCTCCCAGTCTCCCCTGACCCGAGTCACAGCAGAATGGCCCAGGGCAGACCAGGCAGCAACAGCTGCCAATCTCACAGCACTTGACATCTTTGATGCTGGCTGGAGCAAGCTGGAGCTAGTCACTCCCACTCCACCTCCTCCAGGAAGCCTGCCCTGAACACCACCACCCACAGGGTTTCACAACACTGCCTCCCCAGCGCCTGGGCTCTGGACAACACCATTGCCAATGTACACTTGGTCAGATCCTGCATTGCACGGCTACGTTTTAGAATTTAACATCAATCTTCTTCTATTGTATATTTTCTTCTCATAGATCATTCATTCATTCAATTATTTATTTTAAAAAACTGTTATTAAGTGGTCACTGGGGGATGGGTGCAGTGGCTCACACTTATAATCTCAGCGCTTCGGGAGGCCAACCGAGGCAGGAGGACAGCTTGAGCTCAGGAGTTTCAGACCAGCCTGGGCAACATGGCAAAATCCCATCTATACCAAAAATCCAAAAATCATCTGTGAATAGTGGCACATGCCTATAATCCCAGCTACTCAGGGAGCTGAGGCAGGAGGATAGTTTGAGCCTGGGAGGCAGAGGCTGCAGTGAGCTGAGATCACACCACTGTGGTTGACAGAGCAAGACCCTGTTTCAACAACAAAAGAGCAAGTGCTGATGCAGCAAAGAGAAAGGTTGGGGAAGGCTTCCCAGAGGAGGTGATTTTTTAGCTGAGTCTGAAGGAAGGATGAGTTCCCAGGGTAGACAGAGGGCAGGAGTACCTCTGCGGAACCAAAGTTGGAAAGGTGTGGAGGGAGGGCATGGTGGGAGAGGTCAGTACATTAATAATGACTGGGCTGGCACAGTGACCCACACCTGTAATCCCAGCACCCTCGGAGGCTGAGGACGGAGGTCACTTGAGCCCAGGAGTTCAAGACCAGCTTGGGCAACATAGTGAGACCTCCACCTCTACCAAAAAAAAAAAAAAAAAAACTTAATTAAAAATTAGGCGGGGCACAGTGGCTCACACCTGTCATCCCAGCACTTTGGGAGGCCAAGGTGAGCAGATCACCTGAGGGCAGGAGTTCGAGACAAGCCTGGCCAACATGGTGAAACCTCATCTCTACTAAAAATACAAAAATTAGCCTGGTATGGTGGTGTGTGCCTGTAATCCCAGCTACCCAGGACGCTGAGGCAGGAGAATCGCTTGAACCCAGGAGGCGGAGGTTGCAGTGAGCCGAGATTGCACCACTGCACTCCAGCCTGGGCAACAAAGTGATACTCCATCTCAAAACCATAAAAGATAAAAATTAGCCAGGCATGGTGGCATGTGCCTATAGTGCCAGCTACTTGGGAGGCTGAGGCGGGAGGAGGGCTTGAGCCCAGGGGTTGGACGGGGCAGTGAGCCATGATCATGTCACAGCCTGAATGACAGAGCAAAACCCTGTCTCTACAAATAATGACAATTGATGATGGTAAAGACGCAAACATTTGTGGAGGTGTCACAGACCGTTCTGAGTAGTTCACTTGTATGAATGTGTTTGATGACCCACAGGCGGGTAGGCAGGTAGACAGGTGGGTGATATTATCTCCACTTTATAGATGAGGAGATAGAAACACAGAGAGGTTAAGCAACGTGCCCAAGGTCACACAGCTAGACCTTGGCTTCAGGTAGTCTGGCTCTAAAGCTGTGCTCTTAACCGTGATAAGGTACCGCCTGACTGGGGAAGTATTACTGTGTTTCTTCCAAAGGGTTGCGGACACGTTTCAGCATAAATAAGTCAGCATTCCCAAGTCAAACGATTGAAAACATCTCCCCCACGCCCCCCCAAAGTCCCTCCAAACTTTCTCATTGTTTCCTTGTGAAACTCCTTTCCCCAACAAGAGCTCAAGCTGGAGGTCGCCCCAGCCCTGGCGGTACTTACGGGATGGAAGGATTGACCAGGGTCCCACCACAGGTCACCTGAGCTGCCAAACACACAGAGGCTGGCCACGTGACAAGGCTGAGTGTGAAGTTTTCCAACTCGCCTCCCCAGCCCGCTCACCCTTGAGCCCCGCCGCCCCAGGAAAGATGAGCTCACACGCAAGGACACTCCTGCATCTCTCCGGCTCCGAACTGCAAATGGGCGCTGGAGTCCCTTCCAATTCCCTAACTCGAAAAACCTGTCTGCGCGCCCCAGCTGTGGAGCATGTCCGCCACGCACAATTGGTGCTAAGGAATGGTGCCTCAGGCTGACTTAGCTGCAGCCCAGGCCCAAGAGCTAGGGCCTTGAGACCGTGGCCTTGCCAAGGCGGACATGCAGACTCAGCTGTGGGGATCATGTCTGGAGCTTCAGGCCAAGTTGGTTAGCAAAGGTGAGGCTGGAGGTCGGGAGACTGGCAAGGAGGTAAGGGCTGAAGAAAGATGCTGAGACTTGAACTAGGGTGGAGGCCACGAAGCTGGAGAAGACGGGAGGCTCCATAAGACACTGGAAAGGTGCTGGGAACAGGGCTTGGGTTCTCCATCCAGCTTGGTTGCTGAAGGTAAGAAAACAGGTGTAGTGGCTGGGAGCAGTGGCTCACACCTGTAATCCCAGCACTTTGGGAGGCTGAGGGGGGTGGATCACGAAGTCAAGAGATCAAGACCATCTTGGCCAACATGGTGAAACGCCATCTCTACTAAAAATACAAAAATTAGACTGGTAAGGTGGCACACACCTATAATCCCAGCTACTTTGGAGGCTGAGGCAGGGGAATTGCTTGAACCTGGGAGGCGGAGGTTGCAGTGAGCCAATAACGTGCCACTGCACTCCAGCCTGGGTGACAAAGTGAGACTCTGTCTTAAAAAAAAAAAAAAGAGAGAGAACAGAAGGAAGAAAAGAGAGAGAGAAGGACAGTAGGAAGGAAGAAAGAATGAGAAAGGGCTGAATGGGAGACTCTTGGATGCCATCTTCACTGGACAGTGGGTCAAAGCCTCAGAGGGGCATAAGACAGAGAAGGTGATGCCCTAACCCTAATGTAGATGGGGTCCAGAAGTGTTTGTGGGGGGAGATCCATCCAGGGCTTCAGGAGAATCAAGAGAGTGACAAATGAGAATTCAGAGGGGCAGGGAGGACCTGGCAGAGCAAGCCCATGGCATTCTTGAGAAGACTGGGGTTCAAGAAGCAGGGACTGGGGTGTTTTCTACACCAACAACAAATAGCCTGATTCTCCAGACACCAACTGGGTGTCCAACAATTCAATTCAGGCTAGGCGTGGTGGCTCATGGCTGTAATCCCAGGACACTTAAACCTGGGAGGCTGAGGCAGAAGGATCGCTTGAGAGCCCAGGAGGCCAAGTCTAGCCTGGGCAACCTAGCGAGACCTCGTCTCTAAAAAAAAAAAAGAAAACAAAAACACACACACACAGAGCCAGGTGTAGCGACGCACCTATAGTCCCAGCTACTTGGGAGGCTGAGGTGGGAGGATCACTTGAGCCTGGGAGGTTGAGCCTGCAATGAGCTATGATCACACCACTGCCCTTCAGCCTGGGCAACAGAGCAAGATCTTGTCTCAAAAAAAAAAAAAAAAAAATCAATTCAATTCTGAAACTAACCACCCAGAGTTTGCGAAGGCTCCACGGGTTAAAAGCTCAGTCACACAAGACTGCCCGTGCTTCACACACCAGGGGCAGGTCCTGGGCCACCTTCTGACCAAATGGCTATAAATCAAGGTTGCCCACAGTCCCCTCTTCATTTTGCCAGCATGGCTCCTAGAGCTCAAGAAAGCACCTATGACCTACATGCCATTACCGGTTTATTATAGCGAGTACAACTCAGTAACAGCCACGTGGAAGTGGAACAGAGAGCAAGATACGGGGCTGGGGGTGTGTTGATATTCGCTGGGGGTGGCTGGCAAGATATTAACTATTAGGAAAAGTTACAGATTGTAATCTGAAACCTTTTGGAAGGCCAAAAGGTTTCACTGGGGCAGGCTGAAGGCAGCCGCTTATTTACATTAGCATAGGAAAGAGAGCTGACGGAAGACTTTACCCCGCATCCTTTTCTCTCTACTGTTTGCTCATGTAAATTTTGTGCTGGGTGGCCTGGAAGATCAAAGGGGAATTACTTGTTAATAGCATTTACTCTGAGCCCGGAACCTAAAGCTTTTATCAATCTAAAACCATTCTCTTAACCATGTTAATTATCCACAGTTAACTTAGAGCCTCTGTTGTAACCTCTACAGAATAAACGTGTGATGAACAGAGGGTCTGGGTCGACTGGTTGCAGTTCACCCGCTGAAAGCCAACAGCCATCGCTAGCCCACTTGCATCACTGTAATGGCGTGAGAGTGCATTCATTCTTCCGTGGTTGTGTCAGGATCTGCAGGCTAGACATCCACAGGTGGTGGTCGGCATCTCAGGGGTGTGTGGATCCCCCCTCTCCAGGTGCCACCACCTTCCCTGCACCTCAATTTGTTCACCAGCCCAGAAGCTTTCCAGATCCTGTAGCTTAGGGTTTTCAAATTTTTTATTTATTTTATATTTTTTATTTTTTGAGACAGAGTCTTAGTCGCCCAGGCTGGAGTGCAATGGCAGGATCTCAGCTCACTGCAACCCCCGCCTCCTGGGTTCAAGCAATTCTCCTGCCTGAGCCTCCTGAGCAGCTGGGATTACAGGCACCTGCCACCACGCCCAGCTAATTTTTGTATTTTTAGTAGAGATGGGGTTTCGCCATGTTGGCCAGGCTGGTCTCAAACTCCTGACCTCAGGTGATCTGCCCCCCCTTCAGACTCCCAAAGTCCTGGGATTCCAGAGGTTTTAGGAGCTTGGCACCAGGCTCCTAATGTGTTCCAAAAACCAGGGACAAAGATCAAGTAATATTTCTTATAATGCCACAGGGGTTCAGGCTGGGTGAACACAGAAGAAGGGCTGTTGGGTAGACAGGAGGGCATCTGCCAACAGTTAAATGACATAGAGAATCCTCTCCTTCATGAGGCCAAAAAGAAGTAAGTTCATAGATTATATCAAGAGGAGATATGTGCAAGGCCGGACACAGTGGCTCACACCTGTAATCCCAGCACTTTGGGAGGCTGAGGCAGGCAAATCACTTGAGGTCAGGAGTTCAAGACCAGCCTGGCCAACATGATGAAACCCCGTCTCTACTAAAAATACAAAGAAAGAAAGAAAGAAAGAAAGAAATTAGCTGGATGTGGTGGCAGGCACCTGTAATCCCAGCTATTCTGAGGCACGAGAATGGCTTGAACCTAGGAGGCAGAGGTTGCAGCTAGCCAAGATCGTGCTACTGCACTCCAGCCTGGGCGACAAAGCAAGACTCCATCTCAAAAAAAAAGAAGAAATCAAAAAAATAATAGTAGTAAACTTCTCAGTAAAGAAGAGCCTAGGACAATGTCGCTTCACTGGTGAATTCTACCAAACATTTAAAGAAAAAATAAATGCCAATTTTTTCTCAAACTCTTCCCAGAATTGAAAGAGGAGAGCATGCTTCCTAACCATTCTATGAAGCCAGCATTACCTTGATACCAAAGTTAGAGACAGACACTGAGAAAACTACAGATCATATCTCTTACAAGTCCGGATGCAACTGAATACTAGCAGACCAAAGTCTGCGGCATGTTAAAAGAATTTTACACCATGACCAACGACCAAATGGGAATTCTCCCCAGAACTCAAAAGTGGTTCAACATATGAAAATCAAGCTATGTAATGCACCACATGAATAGGATGAAGGGAGGGGGAAAAAAAACCAGCCACATGATTGTTTCACTGGATGCTGACAGAGCAGTTGACAAAACCCAGCTCCTTCATTATTAAAAAAATCAACTAAAAATTAAAGGAAACTTCCTCAACAAGAAAAAGACTGCAATGCTGGGCATGGTGGCTCATGCCTGTAATTCCAGCATTTTGGGAGGCCAAGGCAGGCAGATCACTTGAGACCAGCAGTTCGAGACCAGCCTGGCCAACGTGGTGAAACCCCCATCTCTACTAAAAAAAATACAAAAATTAGCCGGATGTAGTTGTGGGTGCTGGTAGTCCCAGTTACCTGAGGGTGAGGCAGGAGAATAACTTGAACCTGGGAGGTGGAGGTTGCAGTAAGCCAAGATGGTGCCACTGCACTCCAGCCTGGGCGACAGAGACTGCACTCCAGCCTGGGTGACAGAGCAAGACTCCATCTCAAAAGAACAAAAAGAAAACGACAGCACCGACTGGGCACGATGGCTCACGCCTATAATCCCAGCACTTTGGGAGGCCAAGGTGGGCGGATCACCTGAGGTCAGGAGTTTGAGACAAGCCTGATCAACATGGTGAAACCTTGTCTCTATTAAAAATACAAAAATTAGCCGAGCATGGTGGCGTGTGCCTATAATCCCAGGTATGAGGGGGACTGAGGCAGGAGGATCGCTTGAACCTGGGAGGTAGAGGTTGCAGTGAGCCGAGATCGTGCCACTGACACTCCAGCCTGGGCAACAGAGCGAGACTCTATCTCAAAAAAAAAAAAAAGAAAGAAAGAAAAAAGAAAAAAATGACAACATCAAATGTTGCAGAGGATATGGGTTAATGAAAACTCTCAGATATTGTTGGTGGATCTGTAAACTGGTAGCAACCACCCTGGCAGACAGCTTGACAGTTTCTTAAAGAGTTAGTCATATACCTGCCATACAGCACAGTAATTCCATGTATCCCTAGGCATTTGCCCAAGAGAAATTAAAAATATACATCTACACGAAGATTTGAACACAAATATTCAAGGCAGCTTTGTTCCTAATAGTACAGACTGTGCACAGCCCAGATGTCCGTGCACGGAAGAGTGGAAAATAAATGATGGTATATCCGTATAGTGGGTAGTACTCAGAACAAAATAGATGCAGAATCATGAATGGATGTCAAAAAATATTATACTGAGTGAAAAAAGCTGACTCAAAAACATACACATAGTCCCTGACTTACAATGGTTTGACTTACGATTTTTCAATTTTATGATGATAAAAAAGCAATATGCATTGAGTAAAAACTGTAAGTACCCATAAAAGCCTCCTGTGTTTCAGTTTCAGTATTCAATAAATTACATGAGAAATTCAACACTTTATTACAAAATAGACTTTGCAATAAATAATTTTGCCAAACTGAAAGCTAATGTAAGTGTTCTGAAAACGTTTAAGACAGGCTAGGCTAAGGCTTGGCACCGTGGCTCACATCTGTAATCCCAACACTGGGAGATTGAGGCAGGAGGATCACTTAAGTCCAGGAGTTCGAGACCAGGATAAGCAACGTAGCAAGATCCCATTTCTGCAACAACAACAACAAAGAAAAAAAAAAAGACCAGGCGTACTGGCTCAAGCCTGTGATCCCGGCACTTTGGGAGGCCAAGGCAGGCGGATCACTTGAGGTTGGAAGGTCGAGACCAGACTGGCCAACATGGCGAAATCCCGTCTCTACTAAAAATACAAAAATTAGCTTGGCATGGTGGCGGGCGCCTGTAACCCCAGCCACTTGGGAGGCTGAGGTAGGAGAATCACTTGAACCTGGGAGGCGGAGGTTGCAGTGAGCTAAGATCGTGCCACAGCACTCCAGCCTGGCGACTGAGTGAGACCCTGTCTCAAGGAAAAAAAGGATCTCGAGAAGGGGTCTGGGATGAGAGCTGAGATCTGAGGGCCACCCACAAGAAAGGGGTGAGCAAGAGGAGCTCAGAGGAAGGGTCTGGAAGAGAGAGGCAGGAAGAGACCGTCATGGGCAGAGGCTTTGCAGAAAGAGGTTTTGCAGTGGCTTGCAGCAGATATCAGGGAGGAAGAGTGGCTGCTCAGTGACAAGAGTTGCTGCAGCCTCCGTCTGTCCATCCACTCAGGGAGGACTGGGGACAAAAGCCAGACAGGAGACAGTCTGGAGAGAGTGGGCTGTGAAGAAGTGACAGATTCGAAGTGCAGATGACTCTTTTTTTTTTTTTTTTTTTTGAGACAGAGTCTCACTCCATCACCAGGCGCCAGGCTGGAGTGCAGTGGCGCGACCTCGGCTCACTGCAACCTCCGCCGCCCGGGTTCAAGCAATTCTCCTGCCTCAGCCTCCCGAGTAGCTGGGACTACAGGCGCGTGCCACCACGCCCAGCTAATTTTTTTGTATTTTTAGTAGAGACGGGGTTTCACCATGTTGACCAGGATGGTCTCGATCTCTTGACCTCGTGATCCGCCCGCCTCGGCCTCCCAAAGTGCTGGGATTACAGGCGTGAGCCACCGCGCCCGGCCGAAGTGCAGATGACTCTGACCAGGCGTGGTGGCTCACGCCTGTAATCCTAGCACTTTGGGAGGCCGAGGCGGGAGGATCACCTGAGGCCAGGAGTTCGAGACCAGCCTGGCCAACGTGGTGAAGTCCTGTCTTTACTAAAAGTACCAAAATTAGGAGGGTGTGGTGGTGAACGCCTGTAATCTCAGCTACTCAGGAGGCCAATGCAGGAGTATCACTTAAATCTGGAAGGCAGAGGTTGCAGTGAGCCAAGATCACACCACTGCACTCCAGCGTGGGTGATGGAGCAAGACTCTGTCTCAAAAAAAAAAAGAAAAGAAAAAGTGTAGACGACTCTTTGAAGCAACTTGGCTAGGGAGAGAGAGACAGCTGGGTGGGGCTGAATGTGGGCGTCACAGGGACTTTAAAACAGATATATACTTTTTTCTTGAGACAGGGTCTCACTCTGTTGCCCAGGCTGGAGTGCAGTGGTGCAATCATAGCTCACTGCAGCCTCGAACTCCTGGGCTCAAGCCATCCTCCCGCTTCAGGCCCCCAAGTAGCTGGGATTACAGGTGCCCACCACCATGCTCGGCTAATTTTTATATTTTTGTAGAGACGGGGTTTCACCATGTTGCCCAGGCTGGTCTCAAACTCTGAGCTCAAGCAACCCGCCTGTCTCGGCCTCCCAAAGTGCTGGGATTACAGGCGTGAGTCATTCAGTGTGGCCAAGGGACTTCTTAAAATTTTTAAATGAGAGAAAATGGACCGTGGGGCTGGGTGCGGTGGCTCATGCCTGTAACCCTAGCACTTTGGGAAGCCTAAGCGGGCGGATCACTTGAGGTCAGGAGTTTGAGACCAGCCTGGCCAACGTGGTGAAACCCGTCTCTATTAAAAATACAAAAATTAGCCAGGCGTGGTGGTGAGCACCTGTAATCCCAGCTACTCAGGACGCTGAGGCAGGACAATCGCTTGAACCCAGGAGGTGGAGGTTGCAGTGAGTCCAGATCGCGCCACTGCACTCCAGCCTGGGTGAGTGACAGGGTCACCCAGGATAAGGCTGTGCCTCCCTTCTCTGCCGCAAAAAAAGAAAGAAAGAAAAAAGAAAACGGAGCGTGTTCACGTGCTGAGGGTTGGGAAGCACGGACAGACGTGGAGAAGCAAAAGGAGGTGGCTGTGGGGAGGTCTCTGTGTCCGGAGCACATCTGGCCCGTGGTGGACAGTTTCTGAATAAGCAAGTTACTGGGGACAGACAGCGGGAGCAGCCCCGGACGTGGTGCAGGTCCCCTTGGTGATGGGGGGTGCAGGAAAGGGAAGAACAGCTGGTGATGGGGCTTCTGGGGATGGGGAGGCAGGATACGAGGGAATCTCCATGAGGCAGCCGATGTGCCTGGAGCAGAGAGAGGAGAGCAGAAGGAGGCGCCCCCGACCCCATGCCCCGGGTGGCATGACTGCTGGGCACAGGTCCCCCTTCCCTCTGTGTCGACCAGAAAGCACAGTCATGGTGGTGAGGGTGGAGGGGATGCAGGGCAGGAGCGAGAGGGACTGGGAAGAGCCTCCGACCAGAGGGCAGGGGGAGGCCGGGGCTCCAGCCTAGCCCTACCTCGGACACAGTAAGAGACCCAGAGCTGACCTCTCTGCCCTGAGAGCCTCTACTTCCCCACCTGGAGAACAGGGCCTCAGACTCCACGTGCCGTAGGGGGCTTGCAACGTGGCATCCCACTAATCTTGCATTTCAGGCCTGTGGAACACAGAAAAGTCCGTGCTTGGGGATTCCAGGATCCTGACATTCTATAACATAATTTCCGTGTGGCCACCAGGGATGGGGCCAGCCGATGTCTCTCCCCCTCACAACGGCTCTGTCTGCCCATCCCTGCTGCCAGCTCCCCCTCCCTTCCCTTCTCCCCGTCAACTCGGGGCACGGCCAGCCTCGAACACGTCCCAAGCGAACACTTGGCAGGCGGGGACCATGATTCATGCCCTTCCAGCAGGCTGCGTGGCTCGCCCACCCGCCAGAGCAGGCAGGACATTCTTGGCCTCACCGTTCACTCAGGATTAGCAGGGCGGGGGTGGCTGGGGCTGGGGGACACAGACCATGTTCTCCGGCCTTAGCAAGGTGGGGGGTGTTCATGTTTGAAGTGGCCGCCAGGCTGGCCAGGGAGGGAACATCACCCCTCAAACCGAGGCTATGTCTGGGACCCAGACGGCAGGACTGCGGTAGGGGCAGGACTGGGGTAGGGCCATCGGAGGTAAGCTGCCACCTGCTCCGTGTCCAGGGAAAGAAGGAGGGCCAGGATTCCAGGGGCAAGCGAGGTTGCTCAGCCCAAACCTCTGATCCTACTTCCCTCCACGAGTCTCTTCCCTGTTAGGGGAGCCTGGCCCTCTCCATCCCCACTGCCAAGAGCGCAGGCTCAGCCAGCAGTTTGAAGCCGGCTCCCAAACAGCCAAGGAACAGAGAAGTCAGCAGCCTCCAGCCGCTCCCTCCCCATACCCACCCCAGTTCCCCAAATTCCCCATCAAAGCCACACCCCACCCCTGCCGTCAGACCAGTACTTCAGGATGAACCTGGAGCTCCCAGGATAAGGCTGTGCCTACCCCCCTCAGATCATCATTTTAGAGCAAGACTATGTCTCCCTAAAACCGAGCGTCCCGAGCCTCACCAGTACACACACCGAGATCAGCATCCCTGGCTAGGGCCGTGCCCCTTAGACCATGGTCCCTGCCCAGAGCTCTGCCCAATCCCTTAGATCAGAACCCCCAGGGCAAGGCCTGTCTCCTCATCAGGGGGTGACAAGAGAGGACTGGGTCATCAAAGTGGGCAGAGGTGGCGCACGCCTGTCGTCCCAGCACTTTGGGAGGGTCCGCACAGGTGGGCAGATCACTTGAGGTTGGGAGTTCAAGACCAGCCTGACCAACGTGGAAAAATCCCATCTCTACCAAAAATACAAAAAAGTAGCCAGGTGTGGTGGCGCATGCCTGTAGTCCCAGCTACTCGGGAGGCTGAGGTGGGAGGATCACTTGAACCCAGGAGGTTGAGGATGCAGTGAGCCAAGGTCATGCCACTCCACTCCAACCTGGGTGACAGAGAAAGACCCTGTCTCAAAAAGAAAATAATAACAAAATAGGAATGATAACAAAACCCAGGGCCATTGGAGAATGACATGGGCTAAGGCAGGAAAGAGCCTGGCCCTGCGGGACGGGGCGGCAAACCTGGGCACAGTTATCTTCATCCTCTCCAGGATCCTCTGAGGAGCACCCAGAAACCCCAGCTCCAGGTAGGCGGTGCAAACCGGGGGACTCCCGAGTTCCTGGCCTGGAGCCCCTGCTGGAGAGGGCCAGGGGTCCTCTGCCCTGAGCATCACTGAGGTTTGGGTGAAGGGAGGGACAGAGACCCAGCCAGATCCAGCACGTTCCAGCCCTGGTTCATTCCAGATCCAAGTGCCGAGACCTCTCCCCACCAGGGCCCCCAGCCAAGCTCCACCGTGACGGCCAGATCGGGAGGACAGTCTGCTTGCTCTCTGCTCAGTCCTTAAAAGTCCACCGGCCAGAGCTCCTCTTCCACCTTAAAGGGGGCCTGCGTGTGTCCGGCTGCATTCTCTGGATGCCATGGGTGGGGGACGCCACTGGAGGTCTCCCCAGAAAGTGCTTGGCTGCAGGTCAGATCCTGAGAAAAGACCACAGTACCAGGGCCTAGAGCAGAGGGACTGAGGCCCAAGCCGGCCCTGGGGGGAGGAGGAGGGAAGTGGGGGAGGGGATTGGGGGAGGGGACTTAATAAGAGGGTGGGGCTCAGTGAGGTGGGACAGTGAGGAGGGGAGAGTAAAGGGGCTTAGGCGTAGGGAAGGGAGCTCAGTGGAGAAAAGGGGGGTTTGTGCATGGCAGGGGGCTCAGACTTTCCCTCCCTGGTCATGCTGTCCTGCCACTCAGCTCTCTTCATGCCACCCACCCTAAGCCGTGCCCTCTGATGTCCCCGCCTGCCTGGGGCTGACCACTCTGCCTTGTCTCTTTCTATCCAGGGCCTTGGGGGAACTCCAAGACAGAATGGCCAGAGGCCTGGGTGCTCTCTGAGGACATCTCTGCAAAGCCCCAGTGGCCCAGGCCAGTGGGATACAGGCTCCTGGCCCTGTCCAGGCTCATGCCATGGGTCAGGGGTGTAGGGGCCCCTCCCTGGGTTTGCTCTGGGGTGGTAGAGAGCCACTGTGAGTCAGTTCAGGGTGGTGGGCACCTCTCTCCGCCCACCACTCAAGCCTTCCTGGAGGAAGAGGCCTGACCCTCCAGCTGGATTTGAATGAGGAAGAGGCTGGGTAGAGGCCTGGCGGTGGGGCAGGGGTGGGGGACTGCCCGTGAGCAGCTGTGTGGCAGCTATGGCAGGAAGAAGAACTGGAGGGGTGGAGCGGCGCTGGCATCCACAGCCTGGTGAGTGTCACCAACACAGCAGGATTTCATCTGAGAAGCAACAGGGAGGCCAGGCGTGTTGGCTCAGGCCTGTAACCCCCAAGTTTCAGAGGCTGAGGTGGGAGGATGACTTGAGCCCAGGGGCTTGAGACCGACCTGAGCAACATAGCAAGACCTCCATCTTTGCAAAAAAAATTTAAAAGTTAGCCGGGCTTAGTGGTGCACACCTATAGTCCCAGCTACTAGGGAGGCTGAGGTGGGAGGATTGCTTGAGCCCAGGAGGTTGAGGCTGCAGGGAGCTATGATCGTCCCAGCCCACTCCAGCCTGGAGGACAGAGCAAGACTCTTTTTCCTTTTTTTTATAAAATTTTTTTAGAAGGAGTTTCACCTTTGTCCCGCAGGCTGGAGTGCAGTGGCACGGTCTCGGCTCTCCGCAACCTCCACTTCCCGGGTTCAAGCGATTCTCCTGCCTCAGCCTCCCAAGTAGCTGGGACTACAGGCACCCACCAGCACACCCAGCTAATTTTTGTATTTTTAGTAGAGACAGGGTTTCCTCATGTTGGCCAGGATGGTCCTGAACTCCTCACCTCAGGTGATCCACCTGCCTTGGCCTCCCAAAGTGCTGGGATTACAGGCGTACGCCACTGTGCCTGGCCAACTCTGACTCTCAAAAGAAAAGAGAGAGAAATGACAGGGACTACAAAGAGGCAGTGTAGGTGGGGGAGGGACTTTCAGGATGGGGGTCCCGGCGTAGACACTCTCCCTGAGGAGCAGGAGAAGAAAGGGGAGGTCCCCTGGGAGCTGCAGTTTCTCATCGGGATCAGGAAACTTCTGGGCTCTGCCCCCACCCACTTACACACTTCATCCACAGAGGATGTGTTATACAAGGAAGCTGAGTGGTTCATGTGTCCATCCTCAGGCTCTCTCCTAAATCAAGGGTGAGACCAGCTCCCAGGCCCCAAGTCCCATCAACATCGAGGGGTTGCAGGTCACAGGGCCTGTGGCAGCTGGAGGAGTTCCTAACCCAAGGCTCTCACCACCCACCCCCTGGGGAATGCAAGTTGCCCTGGAAATAGTGTTTAGGTACAAACACTTCTTCAGGCTATGTCCTGGGGGAGAGTGGGGGAGGAGGAGGCCTGCTGGGCAGAGGCCAGGGGCATGAGAGGTATCGAGAGACCCCTTTTGGTCACCAAGTGGCTCCACTCCCCGGGGAAGGGAGCACCAGGGCTGATGCTACCTTTTCCGAGGCCCAGAGGGAGAGCCCGGGGTGGATAAGGGAGTCCTGGCAGAAGACAGCCTTAAATCAGAGCCCCAAGGCCCAGATTCTCCACCCCAGTCTGCTGCTGAGTCTGAACCTCAGTTTCCCCATCTGTAAAATGGATGGGTTTTCTCCTTGGTTCCTTCGACCTGTTTTTAAGCATTCATGCTCTCTGCTGCTGTCATAGCCTCCGCTGGGGGGAGAGGGGGTCCAGAGGATTTTCCTGCTCAGTCCCTCGAAGAAACCCCCCTCTCCCACTCTCTGACTCCGTGTGCCCACGTGAGAAGGAGCAGCTGGCGGGTAGAGCTGCCGAAGGGCCCGAGCTGGAGAAGTATCCTGGAAGGGCAGGGTGGGGGAGGAATTTGGAAATTTTTAGAACCTTGACAGCCCCGTGAGTCAGTGGGGCAGATGGAAGCAATTAGACGCTGGCAGGAGGCACCGTGGGGCGGAGACGGGAACCAAGAATGGCTTGGAGCGCAGTCCCCAGCGAGGACGGATGGCTTTCTCCAAGCCCGCTAAGCCAGCTGCCGGGGGGCCCAGGCCTGGTGTGCATGTTTGAGGCACCAAGCTGGACAGTGCAAAGAGGTTCGTGTGATGGGGTGCCCAGGGCCTGGGAATCAGGGACATCAAACATGCACACCAGGCCTGGGACACCAGGAATGGGACACAGGATGAGACAACACTCTGGCCACTGAGTCACAACACTGCTGACCAGAGGAGGACAGGTTTCCACTGCCCATCCCCACCCCCAATATCTACACCCCTTCCTGGAAGGACCTACCCTACTGATAATGCAAACACATTCCCCAGCAATCCAAAATCATATACTCAGCCGGGTGCGGTGGCTCACACCTGTAATCCCAGCACTTCGGGAGGCTGAGGCAGGAGGATCACCTGAGGTCAGGAGTTTGAGACCTGCCTGGGCAACATGGTGAAACCCTGTCTCTACTAAAAATACAAAAAGTAGCTGGGCGTGGTGGTGCGTGCCTGTGATCCCAGCTACTCTGCAGGCTGAGGTAGGAGAATCACTTGAACCCGGGAGGTGGAGGTTGCGGTGAGCCAAGATCATGCCACTGCACTCCAGCCTGGGCGACAGAGTGAGAGTCCATCTCGAAAAAAAAAAAATCATATTCTCCTGCCACAGCAGGCTGCTCTTATGTCTTAGGGATGTCTCGTCTCTAGGGGGAGAAGAAAGCAAAGAGTAAGTCATCTTTCAAAGCCCATGCGGTGAAAGCTGGAGAGCTGAACCCCGTCCTGGAGGGGGAGCTGAGGAGGAAAGGGCGAGTAGGAGGGGGAGCCCAAAAGAAGCCCAGGAAGAGGCAGGGGGTTCCACCGTGCTGCTCCCCCAAGACAGAAGGACCAGCAAGGAGCATGGGGCGCAGGGCATATTGGAGCGAGCAGAGGAGTGAGGACAAAAAGAGGGAGTGGACAGTTGGGCGCGGTGGCTCATGCCTGTAATCCCAGCACTTTGGGAGGCTGAGGCAGGAGGATCACTTGAGGTCAGGAGTTTGAGACCAGCCTGGGCAACATGGTGAAACCCTATCTCTACTAAAAATACAAAAACTAGCCAAGCATGGTGGTGCGCACCTACCATCCCAACTACTCAGGAGGCTGAGGCAGGAGGATCGCTTGAACCATGGAGGTGGAGGTTGCATCGTGCCATGGCACTCCAGCCTGGGTAACAGGGTGAGACTCTGTCTCAAAAAAAAAGAGGGAATGGAGGTGATGCGTGCCCAGATGCAGGGGGTGACATAGCCAGAGCTGCATCAGCCAGCCACAGACCTGCCAATGACTCCTACCTGTGGAAGCAGGTTGGCGGAGCTGTTCTTCAGGTCACCAGTCGTCAAGTGTGAACATGGGCCGGGCACGGTGGCTCACGCCTGTAATGCCAGCACTTGGGGAGGTCAAGGCAGGCAGATCACTTGAGGTCAGGAGTTTGAGACCAGCCTGGCCAACATGGTGAAATTCCATCTCTACTAAAAATACAAAAAATTAGCTCAGTATGGTGGCATGTGCCTATAATTCCAGCTACTCGGGAGGCTCCCCAGGAGAATCGCTTGAACTGGGGAGGTGGAGGCTGCAGGGAACTGAGATTGTGCCACTGCACTCCAGCCGGGGCAACAGAGTGAGACCCTGCTCAAAAAAAAAAAAAAAAAAAGTGAACATGACTGTGGAGCACCAAACTCAGCTTTTTCCCAACACCTCTCATCACTCCTTTCTCCTCCAACCACCCATCCATCCACTCAGTGTTTAGCAAATAATCATGCATGGCTGCTCTCTTCTGGGACCTGCCAGGCTCTGTGGTCCAGGCCTAAGGATGCACACAGACAAGAGCGTCCCAGGTTCCATGGTTGACATCTGGAAGAAGAAATCGCTTCACCCGGTGGGGTAGGGACACCAGTGTGGAGGAGGAGCTCTGAAGGCAAGTCTGGCAGAAGCAGCAAGAGTTTGCCAGGCAGGCCCCAGTGAAGAGGCTGTCATGGGCATGGAGATCTTGGGGTCTGTAGGGGATATTGGGATCTGAAGGCCCAGCTCAGGAAGCTCTCATGGGCATGGAGATCCAGAGATCTTCAGGGGAGGTCAGAGGTCTGCAAGCCCAGCTCAGGAGGCTGTTATGAGCAAGGAGAACTGGGGGGTCTGCAGAGGTCTTAACAGAGGATGCAAGTCAGACCCAAGGAGAGGACAATGGGCAAGGTCAGAACGTCAGCACCCAAGACCTGCCCCCACAGGTGATAGTGGGTTATGGAAATGTTTAAAGCAGAGAGGACTTGTGTCATTAAAAGATCACTCTGGGCCAGGGACAGTGGCTCACGCCTGTAATCCCAGCATTTTGGGAGGCCGAGGAGGGTAGATCACCTGAGGTCAGGAGTTCAAGACCAGCCTGGCCAAAATGGTGAAACCCTGTCTCTACTAAAAATACAAAAATTAGCCGGGCGTGGTGACACATGCCTGTAATTCCAGCTACTCAGGAGACTGAGTCAGGAGAATCACTTGAACCCAGGAGGTGGAAGTTGCAGTGAGCTGAGATTGCGCCATTGCGCTGTGGCCTAGGCAACAAGAGCAAAACCCTGTCTCAAAAAAAAAAAATCACTCTGGTGGCCTGTAATCAGGCCAAGATAAAACCTAAACTAAGTGGCAGTAGGTAAAGAAGGGCACAGGCATAAGAGGGCTTAGGAGGTAAAATCAGCTTTGGGTTTAATTGGCATCTTAACAATAATAAGTCTTCCATTCCATGAACATGGGATGTCTTTCCACTTATTTGGACTTTTCATTTCTTTCAATGATGTTTTGTAGCTTTCAGTGTGCAAGTCTTGTGCTTCTTTTTAAACAATTCTAAATTTGATAATGAGGTATACGGAGGTGAGGTGGGAGAAGCAGGCATCTGGGAAGACAGCTAAGTCTTCTTTGAACCTGACTCTGCAACATCTGGGACATCTCAGTGGAGAAGGCCTACAGAGCTGGCTGAAAGACTGAAGTCTTCAATAAGGAGAAAGGGTCCTAAACACAAGGTCAAAGAGCTCAGAATTTTCTTGTAGATAAGATGATGGGGAGCTGTTGGCAGCTTTATGCAGAGAAGTGACACAATCAGATTTAGAAGAATTATTTGAGCAGGAGGGAAGAGATTCGGCTTAAGGAGAGAGACACTGCAGGCAGGGAGACCTAGGATGAAGGATTTAAATGTTCCCCTAGAGGCCAGGATCTGAGCAGTGGCCAGGGCAGGAAATGGGGTCATAGAGCAGACCTCAGTTAGTAACTGACCCAGGCTAATGGTCACAGGTGGATCTCACTTTATGCAAGTGGAGTCTTGACAAGTTGGGTCATATGTTGATGCTTTATGCCAAATTCTGCTTTCATGACTCAATCCAAAAAAGAAATTCAGAAAAAGCAATTCCATCTACAGTAGCATCAAAAATAAAATACTTTGGAAAAAATGTTTTTAAAGACCATTTAATACTTGCACATTGAAAGCTACAAAACATCATTGAAAAAAATTAAAGATCTAAATAAATGGAAAGACATCCCATGTTCATGGATTGGAAGCTTATTATTGTTAAGATGACAATTCTACCCAAAGTTGATGACAATACTACCCAAAACAGATTCAATGCAATCCCTATCAAAATCCCAGTGGTGTATTTGCAGAAATGGAAAAAAATCCATTCTAAAAATCAGATGGAATTTCAAGGAAGCTCAAATAGCCAAAACAATCTTGAAAAATAACATTTGGAGGACCTACACTTCTAATTTCAAAACTTACTACAAAGCTACAGTAATTAAGACAATGTGTTACTGGCATAAAGATAGGCATATAGATCAATACTACAAAGCTACAGTAATTAAGACAATGTGTTACTGGCATAAAGACAGACATATAGATCAACAGAATTGAATCGAGAAATAAACCATTACTATTGTGGTAAATTTATTTTTGACATCAGTGTCAAGACCATTCAATGGGGAAAGAATAGTCTGTTTCACAGATGGTGGTGAAACAACTGGATGTTCACATGCAAAAGAATGAAGTTGGATCCCTACCTCACACCGTGTATAAAAATTAACTGGAAATGGAGTGAAGATCTAAATGTAAGAACTAAAACAAGAAAACTCTTAAAAGGCAACATCATGGTGAATCTTCATGACCTTAGATCTTGGCAATGGTGTGTTCCACACGATGCCAAAACTACAAGCAACCAAAGAAAAATAGGTAAATTGGATTTCACCAAAATTAAAAATTTTGTGCTTCAAAGGACACTATGAAGAAAATGAAAAGACACCCCACAAGATGAGAGGAAATATTTGCAAATCATATCTTTTTTTTTTGAGGCAGAGTATCACCCTGTTGCCAGGTGCCAGGCTGGAGTGCAATGGCATATCTTAAATGACTTAAGAGACTATGTTATATGAAAGGCTCCCCCTTGGAAACTTCTTTATGGTGGGGAGTGGAGGGGAAAGACCATGCCCCAATGTACAGCATGCAGACATCCTGTCCTGCCCTTCATGGAATGAGTTTGCCCAAAGAGGATCTGCTCATATAGGAAATTGGGGAAGTGAAAAGTGGGGGAAGGGTGGGAGGAAGGAGAGACACTTGCCCCCCGGGGAGCCACAGTTCTCTGGGAAATTGCTCATGAATTCCCTAAATTCCCCCGAATTAATTTTAGAATGAGTCCTCAAAACCCAAGGAGGCCAAAGGACGGCCGGGCGCCAGTTAGGGCAGCTCTCCGAGAGGGGGACAGCGTGAGGGAGAGGCCGTCTGGCCTGGCCTCATTTCCCAGCCAGGTCCCTTCCATGGGAAGGTCACGAGAGACACGAGCCGGGGCCAACCCCGTGCAGGGCGCGGGCGCAGGCAACAGGCCAGGAGGTACTGGGGCCTGAGGCCTCCGTTCCCACTGACATCAGTGCAAGGTGTCAGGGGGCCTGAATCATCGGGGCTGGGGCCAGGCCCCTCCCTGGGGGTGGGGGGAAAGCATAGCAGAGGCATGAGGCAGCCCCAGCCAGGCCAGCGGCCCTGGGCAGGGCTGGCCCCGGTGACTGTTTTATAGAATTAGCAAGTGGGACCCGCCACAGGGGGGAGGTGGAAATGTCATCGTCCTGGATTCCAACAGGCTGCACTCCCCCCTCGTTCTGATTCACAAAATTAATTTCAACAGCTCTAGAGAAGAGCCTGTCAGCAGGGCCAAGGGGTCGTAAACACGGGGAATATTAATAGCTTCAGCCAGGCTGCCCGGGAGGGGGCTGGGGGGGGCCCACCAGAGGGACTGATTTATTTAGTCTCCTCATTAATGATGTGGAAAGATGAGCGTTTGCCCAAGCCTGGGGCGGATACTGACCTACATCAGGGCAGGAGTTACCCAAGCTAAGGACACGCCACGGGGGACCATCCGGGGCTCTGTCCCCCCCCAGGCTCTATTCCTCTTGGTTTCATCACGGTGCCTGGGCTCTGTATCCCAACCAGGTGAGCCCAGGTGAGGCACCATCATCGAGCCACCTCAAAGCAGCAGACAGTGGGAGCCAGGCACACCGGGTGCATACCCTGGCCAGGTAAGGATGGGTCTCCTTCCAGAGCTGAGGGTTCAAGAATAATGCATACTCATGCCCATGAACACACGTGCTCAGATCTTTCCACGTTTCTGACAAGAAGACCAGCCCCACATCCCCTCTCTCCAGCCAGATGGCTGGATGTATAGGACCAAGTCCGGGTGCAGAATACCCAGCCATCTCAGACTGGCACAGGATAGAGTGAGCCAGGTGCAGCAGGGTGTATGCTGACCAGGCGAGGATGGGCCCCTTCCTGAACAAGGACCCTCGCCTCCTTCACCCTCCACCCCAACCTCATCCTGTCATTAGTCAACCTTATATGTCACTCTCAAATCTAGGAATATTTAACGCTAGGAGTTCAGGAAAATCCCATGCACATGTACACACAGAATATACGCAACACCTGTTCCCCCACACGCTTGGCAGTGCCCCATTTTAGGGCATAGCTTAGCCTGCTAGGGGAACAGAAACCAGGGCAGCTGGCACGCTCTGGCCCCTCCCAAGTCCGCAGGTCCTGAGAACATCATTCCAAACCACCCTTGGGGCCCCAGAGTCAGAGGTCGCAGACCAAGGAGTCTGTCAAGAGGGTCAGCTGGCAGTGGCTTGGGGAGATCCAGTTGGGAGGCGTGCCCAGGGCCCACGCAGACGGGCTGGGGGAGCCTCCCCCGGGAAGCCTTCCACTCCCAGCTGCACACTCCTGCCTGCCAGCGCTGGGACAGACACAGACAGACTGGACCTGGCAGCAGCTGCGGCTGGGAGCCTGCCGAGTCCTGGGCTGGAATGAAGGAGAAACCTGTCCAGCAATGAGATCAAGGCAATGGCACAAGTGTCCCCCCCCCCCCCAGGGAGCCGAGCTCTGTGTCCCAGGACATTCCAAACTCTGTGAACAAAACATGGGATGGGAGGCTGGCCAGGCTGGGCCAGCGCCAGGTCGCCCCCACCCCTCCCATCAACGGAGGGTTGAAGGGGGAGCCCAGCCTCCTGCGGGGGCTGTCCCGGCCCAGCAGCGGGACCGGCTGGGAACGCAGCTTGTACTGCCGGGAATGCTGCCCACACAAGTCGCCTGGGGACGCTGCATCCAGACACCTGACACGTTCCCTCGGCAAGGTGCCACATGTGGTCATCTGCCTGAACCCGGCGCCGTGTGGGGTGCTGTGGGTGACCCACCCGTCCTGCACATCCACCTGTGTAGCTAGCAAACACCTTCAAAGCCACGGTCGTTTTATATAACCCCTGAGGAAGCCTGGTCTGGCTGATTTTCCCCATTTTATAGGAGACTGAGGCCCAATATGGAGTTTGCTGGAGGCCACACGGTTATCAAGTGCTGACGCAGGATTCTCACCCAGGACAGCTGCCTCCCCCGGCTCAATTCACTTCGTGCTGGTAGTTGGAGGCCATCAAGACTTGGCTCAGCCTCCCTAACCAAACCCTAACTCCACAGCAGCACCCTTAAAATCAGCAGGTTCAATGCCTTGATTCTATAAATGGGTAAACTAAGGCAGAAAGAGACAAGGCCTTGCCCAAGGTCATCAGAGGTGAACGTGGAATTCGACTTCAGATGTTGATGCTCGCAGGAACGTGAGCCAGGCATGATTCCAGGAGAGCTGGAAGCCAGCCAGTGTGCATGGCTCAGAGAGCTGAGGAGTGGAGAAAAATCATGGTGGCTTCCTGGAAGAGGTTCCCCCCCCTCCCCCCCCACACAAGCAAGGCCTCTGTAAAGCCTTCTCAAGTGGCCCTATGTAGAGACAGCCATAAATGAACAGAAGGAAAATTGCTCGCTGGGCTCATGCCTGTAATCCCAGAACTTTGGAAGACTGAGGTAGGAGGATCATTTGAGGCCTGGAGTTTCACAGCAGCCTGGGCAACATAGCGAAAAGAAAGAGAAAGAGAGAGAGAAGGAAGGAAGGAAGGAAGGAAGGAAGGAGGGGAGAGAAGAGAGAAGGAAGGAAGGGAGGGGAGGATAGAAAGAAAGGAAGAAAGAGAGAGAGAGAAGGAAGGAAAGGGAAGAAAGGGAGGGAGGGGAGGGGGGGAATGGGGGAATGGAGGAAGGAGGGAAGGAAGGAAGGAGGAGAGGAGGGGGAGGAAGGAAGAAGGGAAGGAAGGAAGGAAGGAGGGGAAGGAAGCAGCTATGCAGGAGGCTGAGGTGGGAGGATCATTTGAGTCCAGAGGTTTGAGGCTGCAGGGAGCTGTGATCACACCACTCTGGGCAGGAGGCAGAAGTGGAGTCCTTCTCTCCCATCCATCCAGCCTGAGCCAGGGAGTGAGACCCCATCTCTATTTTTTTAAAAAAGGAAAATTACAAAGAAGAATGAGAGGCTCCTGGGGTGAGCTGTAAGTGCCCGTGTCACCTCAGAACCGTCCCTTCCCCTCCCCAGGCCTCAGTGGCCTCATCAATACAATACGGACGCAGGATGTTGGCTGTGGCGAGATCACACAGTGACTCTTGCCACCTCAGCCACTCCTGTGGTAAGGCTCTGAAGACTGGCTCAGGGCTGCCAGATAGTGGCCCTGGCTTAAGAGCCCCCAAGTCCTAGTGGGGTGCCTGGGGAGGGGAGAGGCAGGCTACTACTTGCTGAGCTGGGATATGAGGTGTGAGGAGGAGCCAGGTGAAGGCCAGAGACAGGGTCGGTGGTGCAGGAGGGCTGGAGGAGCAGCCGGTGGGCAGAGGAGAGGAGGCATGGGCGTGGACGGCCACGGTCAGCAGCAAGGATGGTATTCTGTAAACGACAAGAAACTGAGGGGGATTAAGTGGGACAAGGTCATGGTCAGATTGACCCGGGGAAGGAGTCATCCATGAGGTCATCCATGAGGTCCAGGCAGATGATGGTGGAATCCGATACCAGCAGCAGCCAGGAGGTTTCAGCAAAAGCTGAAAGAGGTTCAGGCGGGAGGCAGAAGTGGAGTCCTTCTCTCCCATCCATCCCAGCCTGGGGTCCCCTGGGGGGCAAAAGAGGGGCTCTGGTCCCCAGGTAAGGCATCTGGAGCCAGGATGAGCCCAGTGACCACGTGCTGACCCCCCACGTGTGCCTGGCCCTCCCAGCCCTCAGCCTGAAGAGTCCACCCTCCAGCTGGACCAGGTCAGGGTGACCAAGGCCATGACTGACAGACAGCCTCTTCCAAGGAGCTACGTCGTCAGACTCTCCCGGCTCCTCCCAGCGCCTAAGACTTGTGGCACAGTATGTTTTCCAGAAATCAGTGGTTCTGGCCGGGCGCAGTGGCTCATGCTTGTAATCCCAGCACTTTGAAAGGCCAAGGCAGGCACATCACCTAAGGTCAGGAGTTCAAGACCAGCTTGGCCAACTTGGTGAAACCCTGTCTCTACTAAAAATATAAAAATTAGCGGGGTATGGTGGCGCACGCCTGTGATCCCAGCTACTCGGGACCCTGAGGCAGGAGAATCGCTTGAACCTGGGGGACGGAGTTGCAGTGAGCCAAGATGGCACCAATGCACGCCAGCCTGGGCGACAGAGCGAGACTCCATCTCAAAAAAATAAATAAATAACAGAAATCAATGGATCAAACGTTCACATTGAAGTAGGACAGACGGTGAGCAAAGACAAATTCAAGAAGGAATACCAGCACCAGGAAGGACCTGGAAGGTGTCGGCCTGGTCGCTGGAGAGGAGACAGGTAGAAGGAGGTCGGGAGCGCCACAGGGGTCAAGACAGCAGGGAGAGCACTGGAGGAGAGAGTTGGCAAGGAGTGGGAGAAGGGGAGAAGGGAGGGGACTCCCCCATCCAACTCCAGTTCCAAGGACCCCAGCCTGCCTTCCGCCAAGCCAGGTTTTGGTGGAGACACAGAAGCAGGACCGTGGGCCATTTTCACCTTTTAAAAACCACAGCCATTCGAAGCCTGGCGCTGGAGCTGAATTTCTGGGAGAGACAGAGGCCCTGTGGGCGCTTCCCCCTGACGTCAATCGGGGTTTCTCTTGTGTGTCTGCGGCTTTGACAGGAGGAGGCCAGTTTAGGGGGCTGAGTTAAGAGCAGGAGAAGGCCAAGCGCCGCTCCCATCCTTCCAAACTCCCCGCCCATGGATGAAACCCTTGTCAGGGTGGTCCGGGGACCCTACTCATCAGCAGGGCAGGTGTCAGTTACAGGACAGGAGCTGGGGGCATCTAGAATCCTGTACACAATCGTGGTCCCTGTGCCCTGACGTGAAAGCCACACCCCGTGTAATCTGGGAGGCTTCATGCCAAGGAAGCCATTTTGATGCAGGGAAAGTGAGCCCCAGAATTGCGGCTTAGCCAGGGAGTACTCGGCTTCACCCAGGAAAGAATTCAAGGGCGGGCTGGGCGCAGTGGTTCACATCTGTAATCCCAGCACTTTGGGAGGCCGAGGCGGGCAGATCACTTGAGGTCAGGAGTTCAAGACTAGCCTGGCCACCATGGTGAAACCCTGTCTCTACTAAAAATACAAAAATTAGCTGGATGTGGTGGCGGGCGCCTGTAGTCCCAGCTGCTCAGGAGGCTGAGACAGGAGAATCGCCTGAAACCAGGAGGGGGAGTTTGCAATAAGCCGAGATCGCACCACTGCACTACAGCCTGAGCAACAGAGCTGAACTCTAGCTCAAAAGAAAAAAAAAAAAAAAAAGGCCGGGCATGGTGGCTTACACCTGTAATTCCAGCACTTTGAGGGGCCGAGACAGGTGGATCATTTCAGGTCAGGAGTTCGAGACTAGTCTGCTCAACATGGCAAAACACAAAAATTAGCTTGGCGTGGTGGGCGCCTGTAATCCCAGCTACTCAGGAGGCTGAGGCAGGAGAGTCGCTTGAACCCAGGAAGTGGAGGTTGCAGTGAACTGACATCGCACTGCTGCACTCCAGCCTGGGCGACAGAGCGAGATTCCGTCTCAAAGAAAAAAAAAAGGAATTCGAGAGTGAAGTTGTGGTGTTAAACGGGCACCTTTTATTGAAGCAGCAGTGAACAGCGACAGCACAGCTGCCGCTCCTTGCCGAACAGGGTTACCCTATAAGCAGTGTGTCCAGAGGCAGGCGTGCACTAACATTTATTTATATGTAAATATTCAATTATATGCAAATCACATGCAAACATGCAATTATATGCAAATATTCAATTACATGCAAATCATATGCAAGTGTTCGACTATATGCAAATCATGTGAATGTTCGATTACGTGCAAATCGTATGCAAATGTTTATTTGCATGTGAATTATATGCAGACATTTCTGTTGTATGTAAATTTATGCACTTATTGATTATATGCAAATTAAGGAGTGGTTCACAGAGACATTTCTAGGATGAGGGTGGTAACTGCTGGTTTGCTAGGTCATTGCCATGAAAAGTGGCGGTAACTTACAGGTGTTGCCATGACGATGGTGAACTGACATGGCGCACAGGTGGGCGTGTCTTATGGGGAGGTGCTTCTGACTCTAACGTGCTTTAGCTAGTGTTCAATTTGGTCTGGTGTCTAAGCCCCGCCTCTGGACTCAAGTCCCACCTCCTACCTCATTTTGAGATAGAGGTGGCACTATCTGCCACTAAGGGACAGTAGATGCCTCTTCTGCACCTCAGGGCTCCAATGAAGACCTGTCCACCTGCCTGCCCTTCCCTCCCCCTGCCTGCCCTCCCCTCCCCCTGCTCGCCCCTCCCTCCCCCTGCCCAGTCCAGCCACCTTGCTCCAGGCCAGAGCTCCTGCAGTGGCCGCTGGAAGCCCTCCACATTCCAATCCTCTTGACATGGCTGCCAGTCCAGGTTTCTGGAGCTCAGCCCAGCTCCCAGACACTGAGCTTCTCAGGATGGGGAAACTGAGGCCCAGAGAGGGCCCAGGTGCTCTCTGGCACACCCTGTGTCCTCAGGCCCTGCACAGGCATCGAAGCACATTTTGCTGGAGAGAGAACACGACTGAAGCTGTCTCTCCACCCACCAAGCCTGGTCCCAGCTGGTTGTAGGGGCTGTGGGGTGGGGGTTCAAATACAAGAGGGATAAAGATGACCTGCAACACACACCTGCCCCTGTCAGCTCCACACAAGTGTCCTGTCTCAACACACACTGACGTCCTAGCCTGACGCCATCTGAGCCTTGACCTCAAACCCAGAGTGATCCCAACACTCAACCACAACCCCAGACAAAGCACCGGCCATGGCCCCTGAGGCCACAGACTAAACCTGACCCTGACCCCAGACTCAAGGCTAACCTCTACCCTGGACTGAATCCCAACTCCTGTCGGAACCCATCACCTGCCCCACACTGAAGTCCAGTCATGGCTCCAGGCCAAGTCCTCATCCCTACATCAGACTGAGCTCTGACTCTGGCTCCAAACTAGCCCTGGTCCCAGCCCTCGACCGAACCCAATCCCTGCCCCAGACAGAGCCCTGAGCTCCACACCAAACCAAACCCCAACTCTCCACCCAGACTGAGCTCCAACCTGGAATTAGTCTGGTTCCTGAGCCCGCAATAGGCTGAGCTCTGACTCCAATCCCAATTCAAATCAAGTCCTGACCCTGACCGTGACCTCGAACTGAACCTGACCCCAAGGCAGAGTCCTGACCCAGCACAGACAGCCTGGGAAAGGCTCCGAGGACCGAAGACACAAGCCCCATCCCCCTCTGCTGCCAGGCAGGGCAGCAGGTCTGGGGCCACCAGGTACCAGGGTTGGGGGGAGGGGGGAGAAAGTATACACAAGCATCCTGTCCCAACACACACTGATGTCCCCCAGCCAATCCTGTACTGTCACCCTGGTCAGCCCCGCCCTCCCCGGCTCAGGCTTATCAAATTGTGCGGTGGGGGGCTGCACAGCCTGCCTGCCTCTGTGTGGATGAACAAAAGGCTGGCAGAGGGAACATGGATCCTTCCATGCTGCTGCAGGTGGGTCTTTCAAGGAAGAGATCCTGGCCCAGATGGGACCAAGGAAAGCCTGGCATTGGGCCACTGCCCCCATGAGAAGCAGGTCATGTCCTGAGCCTACTGGACAGAGGCCGTGCTCTGCAGAGGATACAGCCGACGTGGCCACCACACCAGGGCACAGGGCTGAGAAGGCTTAGCAGTGCAGGCGCTCAGCCTCCTAGTATCAGGAGATGAAGGACTGGGGGAGGAAATGATCCAGGTCCTCAGGGCTACCAGCCTGAGGGGCTACTCCTCCTTCCCATCCCAGTGCCCTCTGGCCTCCGGAGACAGAGCCAGGACCCCCAGAAAGGCCACCTGAGGCCCCCTTCCTCATGGCCCCAGTCCCTGGCCCCAGTCCCCGCCTCGATGTGAGAATGTGCACTCAAAGCCTCCGGGAAGAGATCAGCATGAAGGAATGTGCTGTCTTGGGGCCAGCGGGCAGGATGGGCCGCTGGAGAGGGGAGCGAGTGAGGAGAGGCGGGGGAAGATCGGAGCTGGGAAGGGAAACAGAGTTGATGGGGGCAGCCAGCCAGGCCGCGCCGGCCCAGCCATTGTTCCCAGCCCCGCCGGTCAGGTGCACCGGGCCAGCGGCCCGATCCCAGCCTGTGCACAGCACGGGCCACCCAGACTTCCCAGGCCTGCCTGCCTCTGGGGTCCTGCGCAGCCTAGGAAAAAGACAAAGCCTATCCTCTGTGCCTCCAGTCAGCCCTCCGGGCCTCTGTCTGCCTCTTGGCAATGTCTTCCCTCTCCCCCCGAAAGGCCCCAGTCCTTCCACAAGCCTTACTCCGTCCAGACCTCCCTTGTGGGAGGAAGTCTTTGGTTTCCCTGGTCTGATAAGCTAATCTGCACACGGGTGTTAATAGCTGATAATGACTGGTCTCAGCTCTCCAGCGTGGTGGGGGACCAGTAGCTGCATATCACCTGGAAACTCGTTAAAAAGGCGCACCTGCAGCCCCAGCCCAGACCTGCTGGATCAGAAACTCTGGAAATGACACCCGGTGGTCTGTTTCATGTTTTTGTTTTGGAGACCGGGTCTCACTGTCACTCAGCCTGGAGTGCAGTGGCGCAATCATAGCTCACCGCAGCCTCCAACTCCTGGGCTCAAGCAATCCTCCTGCCTCAGACTCCTGAGCAGCTGGGACTACAGGCATGCACAATACTTGGCTAATTTTTTAAATTTTTGTAGAGACAGGGTCTCTCTATGTTGCCCAGGCTGATCTTAAACTCCTGGCCTCAAGCCATCCTCCCCACCTCAGCCTCCCAAAGTGCTGGGATTACAGGCATGAGCCACCATGCCCAGCCCCAGAGGTCTGTTTTAACAAGCACTCAGGGGATTCTCATGCACATTCAGGTTTGAGAACTACTGACTTTGAATGTGACAATGATCAACTCAACACATGTCCACAGAAATAATAACAAGCCAGGCGTGATGGCTCACGTCTGTAATCCTAACACTTCAGGAGGCTGAGGCCAGAGGATCACCTGAGGCTGGGAGTTTGAGACCAGCCTGGGAGACATAGTGAGACCCCTAACTCTACAAAAAAAAAAAAAAACGTAAAAATCATCTGGGCGTGGTGGCGCATACCTGTTCTCACAGCTACTTAGGAAGCTGAGGCAGGCGGATTACTTGAGCCTGGAAGGCAGAGGTTGCAGTGAGCTATCATTGCGCCACTGCACCCCAGTCTGGGTGACAGAGTGAGACCCTGTCTCTATTTAAAAAAAAAAGAAAGAAAGAAAAGAAAAAGAAAAAGAAAGAAAGAGGCCAGGCATGGTGGCTCACGCCTGTAATTCCAGCACTTTGAGAGGCCAAGGCGGTGGATCACTTGAGGCCAAGAGTTCAAGACCAGCCTAGACAACAGGCCCCATCTCTACTAAAAATACAAAAATTAGCCAGGCGTGGTGGCATGTGCTTGTAGTCCCAGATACTCAGGAGGCTGAAGCAGGAGAATCTCTTGAAGCCATGAGGCGGAGGTTGCAGTGAGCTGAGATTGTGCCACTGCACTCCAGCCTGGGTAACAGAGCAAGAGAGAAAGAAAGAAAGAGAGAAAGAGAGAGAGAAGAAAGAAAGAAAGAGGAAGGAAGGAAAGGGAGAGAGATATGGAGAGAGGGGAGGGAAGGAGGAAGGAAGGAAGGAAGGAAGAAAAGTTGAATGAATGAATAAGTGAGTGAATGAGCTTTAAGAAGGCCCAGTCTTATCCCCAGACTTGAGTAGAATGGTTTCTCTTGTCCATCCGGTGTCCAAGCCCTGTGAGTAGTTGAGAGCTGCAGACTGGAACAGAGAAGGACTGACAGCTGACTCCCTCGTAGACGAGCAGGTCTCAGCGACTTCACCTGCAAAGAGCCCATCCAGCAGGCAGGGCCTGAGGCGTGGCCAGGCTCAAAGAGGCCCAGTGAAAGCTGACGGGAGGAGGTAGTCTACCAGGCCAATCAGAAGTAGTGACAAACATCTGGGACTGGGAGCTCATGCCTATAATCCTGTAACCCCAGCACTTTGGGAGACTGAGGCGAGCCCAGGGGTTTGAAACCAACCTGGCCAACATGGGGAAACCCCATCTCTACCAAAAATACAAAAAACAGCCAGGCATGGTGGCATACGCCTGTAATCCCAGCTACTCGGGAGCTGAGACAGGAGAATTGTTTGAACCCAGAAGGTAGAGTTTGCCCAGATCACGCCACTGCACTCCAGCCTAGGTGACAGAGCAAGACTCTGTCTCAAAAAAACAAACAAAAAAAGAACTGGGACCCAAGCTTGGATGCCAGGCCCCTGAATATTAAAGTTGGCTCCTTCAGAAATCTCCTAACATCGGGCTGAACCTCAAGGGGCTGGGACAGAGCTGAGCCCAGCAGTGGGGTCTGGGGACTTCCGCTGCCGGGAGGGGAGCGGAAGCTGCAGGGTGAGAGCCTGGTGTGGTCCGGATCTTGTGAACTCATCCCTGAATCTGGCCTTTGAATCAGATACCTCCTGAGGCTGGCATTGCCCTTTCCAGAACTTAAAGTCTTCTTGGCTTTCCCAGCTGCCTGGGTCTTGGCCAGACTTGGCCACAGGTGACTTAACTGTGGTTCCTGTCTCCAGAACAAATTAGAGAGATGGACAAGGTCTGTAACCTCCTTGGTTTTTGTTTTGTTCGAGACGGAGTCTCGCTCGGTCGCCCAGGCTGGAGTGCAGTGGTGCAATCTCGACTCACTGCAACCTCTGCCTCCTGGGTTCAAGCAGTTTTCCCTCAGCCTCCCGAGTAGCTGGGACTACAGGCATCCACCACACCCAGCTAATTTTGGTATTTCACAGCCCCTATTCACAATTCAAGATAGCCAGGCATGGTGGCATTCACCTAGTCCCAGCTACTGTGAAGGCTGAGGTAGGAGGATCGTTTGAGCCCAGGAATTCCAGGCTGCAGTGAGCTATGATCCCACCACTTCACTCCAGCCTGGGTAACAGAGCGAGACCCTGTCTCAAAAGCAAACAAACAAAAAAAGTTCAAGGCTCTGATAAGTCCTGCAAGACAATAGCCTGTCTGACTTTGTGTTTTCTCGGTTTTTGGATCCAGAAGCTCTTTCCCCTCCCAAAGCAATAGTTGATGGAGCATCACTTGGGAAACACATCCAAACTGCAGAGGGCATCCTTCCAGAGTTCCAAGGAGGAAAAACAGGAGTTGGAGAAGCATCTTGCTAAAGAGGCAGAGAAGGCAGGGGATGCTGGAAATTCACAAAGGCTCAGCCTCTCTCAACCTCCAGGAGCCACTGTCCCCAGCAAAGGTGTCACTGAGCAGAAACCTCAGAGGAGGGGGCAAGATTCCCTTGGGTAGACTGGTGCACCCAGCTAACAAGGGAATGAGGGGCATCTCCTAGCGTGCCCTGGGGAATTAGCCAGAAAGCAGACCAGGTACAGCCTGGTCCCCTGGTTGGACTTGAATTCCCAGACCAGCTCGTGTCTGTCTACACCTGACTCCCCAGCTCTGCCCAGAGACGTCTGTCCCCCCCCACCCCCCCCAATTCTGTCCTCTCCCAGCTCTTCTGCATCCGCCTAGGGTGTGAGATGACCTCCCAACCCCGCACCTGGGGGCTTGGAGGCTCTTGTCCTTTTTGGAGTGGAGGGGGAGAAAAAAACTCCTGCCTCAGCTTCCTCCCGCCTGCTTAGATCTTGGCTGCCTTCTGAAGCCAGACAATACAGGGAAATGTTTGCACCCAAACAACTTCGCTGCATCAGGAACCGGTTGACCCTGCCCAGGGAAGCAAACTCTGAGAGCTCCACCCTGCTGTTCCCTCAGTCTGCAAACCAGAGATCAAGGCTGGAGGGGCAGCCCAGTGAGGGGTTATCAGAACCAAAGGGGTCACAGGTGTCCCAAGGTGGGCAAGAGGGGAGAGAGCTCAGGGGTAGCCTCTCTAGGTACCCAGGCTCACCTTCCTGGCTAATTCAGAAAGGGAGCTCTATGCTCGACCATGAAACACGCAAAAGCCAGATTGCCAGTATTTTTCTGGAGAACTGCAGCTCTGAATTTAATCTGACCTAAAGATAATGAAAATAGCACTTTGACTTGATTTGAAAATGTGTTAATTCATTCCACAAGCATTTGCTGCGCTTGGGTTCTGTGCCGAGCCTAGCGCTGGGCACTGGGGATCCAGGGTGGGTCAGCTCAGTGCTGGCCTGGAGAGACCCGTGGTCTAATGGGGGAGAGAGACCCACAAATGGAATCGGAGGGCAGGCGGCTCTGCTTGGTCCCCCAGCTGAAGTTCCCCCCTGGGAAATGCCAACCTTGGCTAAACTGAGGTCTCGGGAGATTGCAACACACATGGCTGGGGTGGGCGAGGGGTCCTGTAGCCAAATGCACCTGCCGCTGTGTGGCTGCCCTACCATGGAAACTACAGGATCAGTGCATAGTTTGCAGAAACACAGGGTCCTGTCCCCGTGTTCAATAAAGACTCCAGTGCCCTCCAGGGGCCCCTCCCGGCAGCCCTTCCCGTCCTCTCCCATGGGAAGTCCCTTTGCCAACCTTAACGCAGCCCTGAGGTGATGAACATCAGGTGTCAGCCAACGGACCACTGAGGAAAGCAACACAGGGCAAGAGAAGATTGGTTCCTCCTGGCTCACTGGCACAAATGCGTCCACGAATACGTGGACATGCCCACAGGATGACCTCCGGCCATTCCTAGGCACCACCTTTGGGACATGTCAACTTCCGGTTCCCAGCAGCAGGGGGTGGAGGGGAGGGAGAACCAGAGACCCATTGAAGGCCCCCCTCCCCCAGGCTCCCAACCCAACCCTAGTGGAGCTCAGACAGCGACTCATCCCGTCTTAGGCTTTGGGGATGTCAAGCGTCAAGCATGGGGTGGAAGGGGCCAGGAACACGGAGAGCAGGAGGCCGGGGGCGGCTAAGGTAAAGGCAGCCGGTCTCTTGTCCTGCCCCTCACACCCACCTCGCCCGCGTGCCAGAGACTGTGTGTTTCTTTTCTTGGAGGGGGGGGAGGGATGCGGCTCAGAGCCTTGAGTGATGAGTTAAGTGACAATGAATTTGAACCACATGGAGCCTGGGCTAAAGGGGAAAGTGTTTTGGTGAAACGCAGCTGGGGTTTCATCAGCCCCCACCCCCCAGACGGTACAAAAATAGTCCGGGCCAGGCAGGCTGTGACCCACAGGCCTGGCCCAGTTTCGCCGCCCCCTGTCCCGGAGAAAGGCTCAGAGTGGCCTCTTTCCCTCGATCTGGGTTTCGTAATCTCGCCTCTTTGTTTTGGTCACAGGTTTGTTGACAGGCTGGGTTTGTGTGGGAGAGTTCGCTCCCTCTGGAAGAGATGGTGAGGCCAGGGAACCCTCTCCTGCTGTTGGTAACAAGTCTTCTTGGGGTGTTGGGGGACAGGCCAAAGCTGGGCTCACTGGGCCTGGGCGGCAAAAGAGTGACATGATCACGGCTTGGGACCAAGTCCAGCTCGGGGAGCCCTGCAGCTCTGGGGGATGTGGGTGGGTCATGGGTACTGGGGCAAGAGGTGGACTTCACTCAAGCAAGAGCTGGACGGTCTATCACCCTCTGAAACCCAGCTCCACCCTTCAGAGGGGGAGACTGAGGCAGAGGCAGGGCGTGAGTGATCTCAGGCTCTGGAATCTGTTAACAGCACAGAGGAGGCATCTGGAAGTGTTTGTGGGTTGAGAAAATGATAAAAGCCCTTTGCCCCAATCCCTCTCAGCTGAGTCCAGAAAGGAAAGGAAGGCAGAGCTCCCTGAACCCCCCACCCCAGGGCACACTCAGAAGGTGGACAGGCCCCACCTCCCAGAGCTTCTGTCACTCATCATCTCCTTCCCTCCTTCCCCAGATGTGAATGGTGGTAGCTGCTCCTGAAGCCACCTCTGGGGTTGGGGTGAGGGGAGGGGACCCTAATCGTGCCCTTGCAGGCTGGTGGCAGCAGGACCCACAGCACAGCAGCTCCCAGAGGGGAAAGAGATGTGCCCACGGTGAGGCCAGGGGCAGCTGGGATGGGGGAGCGATCCTGGGGTAATAGGGCCACTGATTCGACATTCAAAAGTCACATCCGCCGGGTGTGGTGGCTCATGCCTGTAATCCCAGCACTCTGGGAGGCCGAGGTGGGAGGATCACCTGAGGCCAAGAGTTCGAGGCCAGCCTGGCCAACATGGTGAAACCCCGACTGTAATAAAAATGCAAAACTTAGCTGAGTATGGTGGTATATGCCTGTAATCCAGCTACCCGGGGAGCTGAGGCAAGAGAATCACTTAAGCCTGGGAAGCGGAGGTTGCAGTGAGCCAAGATCATGCCACTGAACTCCAGCCTGAGCGACAGAGCGAGACTCTGTCTCAAAAAAATAAAAATAAGGCCAGTCGAGGTGGCTCGCGCCTGTAATCCCAGCACTTTGGGAGGCCGAGGCAGGTGGATCATGAAGCCAAGAGATCGAGACCATCCTGGCCAACACGGTGAAACCCCATCTCTACTAAAAATACAAAAAAATTAGCTGGGCGTGGTGGCACGCACCTGTAGTCCCAGCTACTTGGTAGGCTGAGGCAGAAGAATCACTTGATCCCGGAGGCAGAGGTTGCAGTGAGCCAAGATCGCACCATTGTACTCCAGCCTGGATGACAGAGCAAGACTCTGTCTCAAAAAAAATAAAAGAAAAAAGAAAAAGAAAGAAACCCCCTCCACTTGCCCCTTCAGGCCACAGCTCCCCAGGGAGAGCCAGACCCCTGGGACCTCAAGACAGGACCCATGTTGGTTCTTCCTGCCTCAGTCTCCCCATGCAGGGCCAGGCCAAAGCACCTCAGAAGCATACAGAAAGCATGGCCTGGGTGCCCCCTTGCTCCCCACGTCTGCCTCCTGCCCCAGGGACCCCAGGATCCAGCCTGTCTGGAAAGCCCTGCTGTCCTGGCCTCCTTCCCTGCTCTTGCTACAAGAGAGTTTCCGCTCCCTCCACTCCATTGTTCTCCCAGCACCACTGGCCCCTCCGCTGCCCTCGGCCCTGGGCCAGCCCCCACAGCCCAGGCTGAGCCCAGATGGGGCACAGGGACCTTACGCCAAGGCTCTGGGAAGCCTGATCCCACACCTGGAGTTTGGGGGAATGGGGGGTTTCTCTCCACCCTCCTGGCCGAGGTGTGAATTAGGGGCTCAGTGGGGCAGCTCCACAGAGACACAAAATGGAATTGGAGGGCAGGCAGCTCTGCTTGGTCCCCAGCTGAAGCTCCCCCTGGGAAATGCCAACCTTGGCTAAACTCGAGGCTTGGGAGACTGGCGCACACATGGCTGGGACGGGCGAGGGGGCCCATCACCAAATGCACCTGCCGCCGTGTGGCTGCCCTACCATGGAAACCACAGGATCAGTGCATAGTTTGCAAAACCGGAGGTCCTGTCCCCATGTTCAGTAAAGACTCCAGTGCCTTCTGGGGTCCCCTCCTGGTGGTCCTTCCCATCCTCTCTAATAGGAAGTCCCTTTGCCAACCTCAACACAGCCCTGAGATGATGAAGTCATCTGCTCTGGAGGGAGTCCCCAGCTCTGCCACTTCTCAGCCATGTAGATACATGACTTTGCCTCTCCAAGCCTCAGTTTCCTCACCTGTAAAATGGGGGATGACCTCGGGACCTTCCAGCCAAAAGTGTTGTGGGGGAGTACGTGGGATATCACATCATGGAGAAGTCCTCTCTGTGTGCCTGGCAGGAAGGAAGGGCCCGGTGAAGAGGACCTCCCATGCTTCCTAGAGAGGGCTGGGGACTCTGAGTGACGGGAGAAGTTGCTAGCGGGAAGGGAAGGTCCATCAGGATGGTCCAAGGATGATGCCATGGCATGTACCTGTAGTCCCATCCTTGGACTCAGCCTTGGCCCCCGGGTGCCTGCTCCTCGTTCTGTCTCCGTAAGTTCTCCAGCAGGTCAGGCAGATGCAGGCACAGAGGGACACTCCCCTCACACACACCAGCGGAGACCCCCCTGCCCCATCCTTGGAAGCCCTGGTGACCATTAAAAAAAAATAGCCAGGTGTGGTGGCACGTACCTATAGCCCCAGGTACTCAGGAGGCTAAGGTGAGAGGATCACTTGAGCCCAGGGGTTCAAGACCAGCCCTGGGCAACAGAGCAAGACCCCATCTCTATAAAAATAAAAAAAATTAGCTGTCATGGTGATGTGCACCTGTAGTCCCAGTTACTCAGGAGGCTGAGGTGGGAGAATCGCTTGATCCTAGGAGTTCGAGGCCGCAGTGAGCTATGATTGTGCCACTGCACTCCAGCCTGGGCAACAGAGCAAGACCTTGTCTCAAAAAAAAAAAAAAAAAGTGTGGGCCAGGCACAGCGGCTCACACCTGTAATCCCAACATCTTGGGAGGCCGAGGCAGGTAGAACACCTGAGGTCGGGAGTTTGAGACCAACCTGACCAACATGGTGAAACCCCGTCTCTACTAAAAATACAAAAATCATCCGGGAGTGGTGTCATGTGCCTGTAATCCCAGTTACTCCAGAGGCTCAGGCAGGAGAATCGTTTGAACCTGGCAGGCTAGGGTTGCAGTGAGCTGAGATGGAGCCACCGCACTCCAGCCTGGGCAACAAGAGTGAAACTCCATCTGAAAAAAAAAAAAAGTGCGGCGGCTTTGGAGTCAGACACTTTGGTTTGAATCCAAGGCAGCCCCCTCACCTCAAGGTCAAGTGCTCCCCTAGTAGACTAGGCCACAGTGGATGGTCCAAGGTTGACCTCTTGGCCCTCCACAGCCCCAGACTCTCACCCTTTAGAAGGGCCAGGGGAACCCAGCTCCATCCCTGGCCACCGGGACCACATCAGGCAAAGCCCAACTTTGACTTTGGAAGGCTTGACAAGGCAGGGCACTGCCCTTTCACGCCTGGACACCTCGTCTGAAGCCCTGGGGGAGATAGAACAGATGGCCCTGGCAACTCAGCCAGCTCTGCTTCTCCTCCTGGGCCGAGCCCAGAGACACCATCTCTGAGGGTCTCAGTGCCATCCCTCTCGCTGGCTGGCTTATTCTACCTCTGTCTCTGCTCTTTCTGACTCCCTCATCCCACCTCAGCTTGCAGAGAGGCCGGAAGCGCAGTGGTCCAGGACACAGATTTGGCCAGGCATGGTGGCTCATGCCTGTAATCTTAGCACTTTGGGATGTAAAGGCAGGAGGATCACTTAAGTCCAGGAATGTGGGACCAGCCTGGACAACAAAGTAAGACCCCATTTCTTTTTTTTTTTGAGATGGAGTCCCACTCTGTCGCCCAGGCTGGAGTGCATTGGTGTGATTTTGGCTCACCACAACCTTTGCCTCCCAGGTTCAAGTGATTCTCCTGCCTCAGCCTCCGGAGTAGCTGTCACTACAGATGCATGCCACCATGCCCAGCTAATTTTTGTATCTTTAGTTGAGACGGAGTTTCACCATGTTGCCCAGGCAGGTCTTGAACTCCTGAGCACTCCCGATCTGCCCACCTCAGCCTCCCAAAGTGCTAGGATTACAGGCATGAGCCACCGCACTCAGCCATGAGACTCCATCTCTACCAAAAAAAGAAAAAAATTAGCCAGGCATGGTAGCTTGCACCTGTAGTTCCAGCAACTCAGGAGGCTGAGGCAGGAGGACTCTTGAGCCTAGGAGTTCGAGGCTGCAGTGAGCTATGATCACGCCACTGCCCTCTAGCCTGGGCGACAGAGTGAGACCTTGTCTAAAAACAGGGGGGATGGGGGACACGGACTTTGGAGCCAGACCTCCCGGTTTGCATTCGCGCTCTGCCACCCAATAACCAAGCAGAGCTTAGGCCTCAGGTTCCCCATCTGTAAAATGGGTTAAATGGCAACAAGAGTGCCTTCCTGCCAGGGAGACTGGAACGAGTGAATACAAGCAAAGCCCTCAGAACGGCATCTGGCCCACAGCGCACATTTAACACATGCCAGCCCTCATTATTTTGTAGTTCTGTCTTCATCCCCGCAGGTTTGCTGACTTACATTCTCCGCGGGTAAGGAGGTGCAGGAGAAAGCGTGGGGCTCTGTGGTGTGAATGGCCCGATGCTCCAGGCCTCCGGGCTGCAGGCTACAATAAAGCACTTCTTTCAGTCAGGGCCAGCGATGCTTTGATAAAGCTTGACCACAGGATGCAGGATCGCCAGGTTCTGCAAACACACCCCAGGCCTTGGAGGCTGGGCCAGCACCAGAGCTGAGACCATTCCGGGCAGGCAGGCAGCAAGGTCCCTAGCTCCAGGCCAGAGGCTGTGGCCGCCTCCTGCTTCCCTCCTTACCCCCACTCACCCCGACCCTGCACGCCAAATCTCCAGCCTGCACCCCAAGGCTATGCACATCCCCTATCCTAGGAGGCCGAGAACCTGGGAAGGCAGCATCGCAGAATCCTTGGATCTTGAAGTTACAAGGCTTTAGCGTAGTGCTGGGAGGTTGCCTCACAGCCTCAGCCTCCTTGCAGGAATAGCCTCTGCTGGCCGGGTGCGATGGCTCACGCCTGTAATCCCAGCACTTTGGGAGGTCGAGGCGGACAGATCACCTGAGGTCAGGAGTTTGAGACCAGCCTGGCCAACATGGTGAAACCTCGTCTCTACTGAAAGTATAAAAATTAGCCCGGCGTGGTGGCGGACACCTGTAATCCCAGCTACTTGGGAGGATGAGGCAGGAGAATTGCTTGAACCTGGGAGGCAGAGTTTATAGCGAGCTGAGACCACGCCATTGCACTCCAGCCTGGACGACAAGAGTGAAACTCCCTCTCAAAAAAAAAAAAAAAAAGAATAACCTATGCCATTGCCATGTTCCTGACAGCAGTCCCACCAGTTTGGATCCCTCCATGATGGGGAGCTCACTACCACAATTGTGACTTAAGACTCCCACGTTGCCAGTGTGGTGGTTCACACCTGCAATCCCAGCAATTTGGGAGACCGAGGTGGGTGAATTGCCTGAGCTCAGGAGTTTGAGACTAGCTTGGACAACACGGTGAAACACTGTCTCTACTAAAATACAAAAAATTAACCAGGTGTGGTGGCCTGTGCCTGTAATCCCAGCTACTCGGGAGGCTGAGGCAGGAGAATCACTAGAACCTGGGAGGCAGAGGTTGCAGTGAGCCGAGATCACACCACTGCACTCCAGCCTGAGCGACAAAATGAGACTCCGTCTCTTAAAAAAAAAAAAAAAATGCCCACGTGCTTTTAGCTCATTAGGGTCACATGTCCCTGGTGAGGTTGGAGGGGCCTACAACCCCACTGAAGAGGAACCAGTCCAGGCCACCACCAGGCAGTAATCATGGCGTGTGTTTGCCCAGGCAGCCCTTTGCACCTGAGATGGTCTATTTTTCCAGATGCCCTTGGTGACCTCGTCCCCCAGGCTTTCTTCTCTGAGTCTGGGGCTCCTGAGGAGACATCCAGCCCCTACCCTGCCAAGCATGGGTGTTGGCAGGGAAGGAGGGAGGAGAAGAGAGGATTCCTGGAAAGGGACAGCAGGGCTGGTTGTGTGAAGTGAATTTTGTGACAGGGACCCAGTGCGGCGGCCCACCCCCCCACAGTTAGTAGCACCCCGTGCCGTGCCTGAGGCACCCCAGGAAGGCGTGGGCAACCAGGCAATCCAGGGAGCCTCAGAGGCTCTTTCAAGCACTTCCAGGGGCTGCTGGGTATGTTGGTGCAGAGTGACTGCTGTCACCACTCCTGGCAGGGGACATGTGTCCAGATTACGTCTACACTAAGCTAATCCCCAGGCAGCACCCAGGAGAAGCCCTGTCAGCCCTCTGCGCACAGGACCCTGCCTCAGGACGGGGGAACCCAGGCAGCACCGGACACCAGACCCAGCGGGCACGGGGAGAGGCGGGGTGACCACAGGGCTCCAGCTGTCCAGATGTGCGGCCAGCATTCTGCCGAGGAGACGGGGCGGAGCTGCTGCGAGGGGCCCAGATGGGCCGCGTTAACCTGGGAACAGGCTCTTTGGGGCCCAGATGCTCTGTATTTAGCCGGCTAGCTGGTTTTGGTCTCCAGATGTGGGGCTGGGGTGAGGGGTGGGACGTAGCTCCAGATGTGAGCACCGTGTGCAGGCAAAGCTGCAGGGCTCAGCTGCAGCACCCAGGCCCGGCGGCTCCCCGATCTTGCCCTTCTCCAGCACCCCGATCCATGCCTACCTGCCCCAGGGCCAAAGAGGGGTTCAGGGTTCAGTGTTCACTCAGGCTCAGAAGCTGGCAGAGCCCACAGGCACCCTCATGGCAGGAACGGGGACAGAGCCCAGGGACCTGCCCAGTGCCACATAAGCCAGGGACTGGCAGGACCCCCAAAAGGAGTAGAGAGTCTGGGGTCCCTTGAGCCACAGGCGGCTGCAGGTTGGGGCTTTGGGGAAATGCCTTCCTCTCCCCACCCCACACAGACACTCTCAGACACACACAACTGAGTGAGCTGGACAGCCTTGGCCATGGAGGGGAATTCTCAGGGGACACAGCCCTGCCCCGGGGGCATCTCAAAGGATCCAGCCTTGCCCTGAGGGCCCCACCCCCCTCCGCCTCCAACTGCTCCACCCAGGAACTGCAAGAACCCCGATAGGTGGAGGATTTGGGGCTGACTGCTGACCCCCCAATCCCAGGCACTTTTGGGGTCTTAAGTCCCCAACCCCAAGCCAAGGTGATCAAAGAGGTGAAGGAAGAAAAGGAACTATCACTGCTAAGCAGGTGCTGGGCGAGGGGGGTGGAGAAAGCCTCCCGGGGGAGCCCAGACATGACGGCCTCCCAGGTGCCCGGCCATCCTCTCCCATCTAGCACAGATATTGGGGGCAGCCAGGGAAGCCAGGGACCCCTGCATTAGCTCCCAGCATGGTCCTGAGACCCTGCAGCCTTCCCCCTCCCATCACCCAGAGGGCCTCCATCCTAGAGAAACTAAAGTCTCCCAGCAGCCCCCTTCTCCACACCAACAGTTGCCCAAGGTCAGCTGCCCCTCCCCAGCACCCTCCACCAGCCCCTAGAAGTGCAGCGGCTCACACCTGTCATCCCAGCATTTTGGGAGGCCAAGGTGGGAGGGTCACCTGAGGTCAAGAGTTCGAGACCAGCGTGGCCAACATGGCGAAACCCCGTCTCTACTAAAAATACAAAAATTAGCCGGGCGTGGTGGCGGGCACCTGTAACCCCAGCTACTCAGGAGGCTGAGTCAGGAGATGGCTTGGACCCAGGAGGCGGAGGTTGCAGTGAGCTGAGATCGCGCCACTGCACTCCAGGCTGGGGTATAGAGCAAGACTCTGTCTCCAAAAAAAAAAAAGAAGTGCAGTGGAGAAGGTGGGGACCCGGGCGTAGGCCAGGACTGCAGGAAAGCCCCTTGCCCTCTAAGCTTCAGTCCCCATGACTGCCCAGCGGCCCCAGCCCTGGACTCTGAGACAGGAAGTCATGGTGGCCGCAGCGGGCGGAGGTCAACGGTCAAGTTCACCTGATCATAGGGCAGCCTAGCTGGGGGTTGGGGGGAACGGGCACAGCTACTCTTTGGGCCATCGGGCATCTTGCCAGCTCCTGCTCACCCTGTCCAGGCAAAGCAGCTCAGGAGACAGAGGGCAGGACCAGGACCGGCGCAGTCTGGCCTGGGCGGGGAGGCTGGCTGCGGGAGCTGGGTTGAGGCGAGAAGCGCTAATAGGTTATGTCAGGCGAGCGCTCTGGGGAAGGGGCCGCGCCTCTCAGCTCTGGCAGCCCCCACCTGGGGCCTGAGCCCAAGAGCTGGGGCCTGAAGAGAGGCTCGGTGCTGAGCCCAGCATGTGGACCGGGGGAGTGGGGGAGGCAGGACAGGAGTGAGCCCCCATCTCCTGCCAGACCCAGGGCAGCAGCGGGGCTGGCGGTAAGACACAGAGGCCCCTCTCTTGGGCTAGGCGGGTCCTGGTGAAAACAGCTGCCCATGCTTACATGGTGGGTGGGACTGGGCTTGGTGGAGCACGAAGCCAGGGATGGGACCACCTCCATGCTCCAGAGGGCTCTCTTATGATATATCCCCTCATTTCCTCTTCTGCCCAGAACCCCCATCCTGGGCGCCAGGATCCCATCCTCAAACCCTCGGGACCCAATCTCTCCCCCTAAAATCCCGCTGCTCTGCCGGGACGTCACCAGCCACTCTCCCATCCTCCAGTGCGCACTCGGGCAGCCCCTAAAACCGCAGCCTCTCCTGGGGTTGGGATGAGGTCAGCATGCGGCGGGGGCCGGGGGGGGAGAGACCTGAACGTGAACCCCTCTGCTGGGGATGTGGGTTCCGGGGCTGAGCAGGAGCTCCAGGAGGTAGAGAAGGCCTCAGAACAAGGGTGAGGGGGGTCAGGGAATGGCCAGCATCTCGGGCCGGGGCCTGCAGACAGACTGGGGAGGGGGCCCCTTAGAATCCTAGCAGGGCAGCCAGCGCCCTGTGTGTCTTGGCGAAGCGGGACCCCTGGCCCGCCAGGTATGTAACAATTCCAGCCATTTCCTGCCCTATTAATGAAAAAGGGACTGATATAAATACACGCTCAGCATAAATAAATACAGGCCAGGCTCGGCACTGCATAGCAGACAGATTGCGTGAAGCTGCTGGCCGGCCTTGCAGCCAGCTGCCCCCACCCTGCCTGTGCCCCCCCCACCCCCTGACACCGGCCACCACTTGTTTTCTTCCAGCAGGCCAGGGCCCCTCCACACTCACAGGCCTCAGACAGATGCAATGACTGCTCCCATCCCAGGCCTCAGAAGCTGCTGTCCCCCCCCGGGGAAGGTAGCACGCCTAGGAGACAGGGATCGGGGTCCCAAGAGCCTCCCATGCCAGCCCTGAGTGGGGGATCACACGTGCACAGACCAGGCCACAACCCTGTGACATCTGGCATGATGTGATTATGCCCTGATCCCAGGAGGGGAAACTGAGGCTCGCAGGGTTCAGGAATTGCCCGTTACACAGCCGAGAGGCTGTGCGTCCAGAATCCAAACCCAAGGCCCTCTGACCCCAAGGCCTCTGCTGTGTCCACCGTTGTGAGTGGCAGCCAGGGGGAGACTCTGCCCTTCTCCCTTCTCCCCTTCTCCCAGGATGTCAGGGACCTTGGAAGGCCAGGAAGACTTCCAGTCCTAGAAGAGACTTTGCAAAAGCGGCAGTAACTCCAGGACGGAATTTGGGGAGTCAGAAGTCAGCCAGTGTAGGGCCTTACCGGCAAGGCTGCACAGACAGGGGCCTGCTCCTTCTGCCCCACCCCGCCTCCTCCTGGGCATTCAGGAACAAGGCCTGGCATCAAGGAACCCCAAATGCTGACTCCTGGCCAGGCATGGTGGCTCACACCTCTAATCCCAGCACTTTGGGAGGCCAAAGCAGGTGAATGGCCTGAGGTTAGGAGTTCGAGAGCAGCCTGACCAACATGGCAAAACCCTGTCTCTACTAAAAATACGAAAATTAGCTGGGCATGGTGGTGGGTGCCTGTAGTCCCAGCTACTCGGGAGATTGAGGCACAAGAATTGTTTGAACCTGGGAGGCAGAGCCTGCAGTGAGCTGAGATCACGCCACCACACTCCAGCCAGAGCAACAGGGAGACCCAGTCTCAGAAAACAAAAAACACACCAAATGCTGACTCCCTTATCAGGGATCACCCCACCCATCCCACACTGCACAGACACGGAAACCAAAGCCCAGAGCGGGCAAAGAGAGCCTCGTCCAATGTCACACCCAGTGACCACGGCAGGGCAGAGGCAGAAGCACAGAACCCAAGCATCTGTCCCCAAGCCCGGATCTTCTCCACGGGGCTTGGGCTTGGGTTGAGAAGGGCCATCTCCTCCTACAAGGCTTCCCTTGCTCCCGGGGGTTCCAGCTCTCAGCCCGGGCACATCCAAAGACAGCCTCGGGGTCCACCTGTGTCCCAGAACCCAGGCTTTGCCCTTGCCCAGGGCACAGATCAGCAACAATGGCTGAGAACCCCTGGTCCAGAGATGCTATTAAAAAAAAAAAAAGTCCAGGCGTCGTGGTTCACATCTGCAATCCCAGCACTTTGGGAGGCAAAGGCGGGTGAATCACCTGAGGTCAGGGGTTTGAGACCAGCCTGGCCAACCTGAAGAAACCTCATCTCTCCTAAAAATACAAAAATTAGCAGGGTGTGGTGGCGCATGCCTGTAGTCCCAGCTACTTGGGAGGCTGAGGTGGGAGAATCTCTTGCACCTGGGAGACAGGGACTGTAGTGAGCCGGGATCGCACCACTGCACTCCAGCCTGGGTGAAAGAGTGAGACTCTGCCTCAAAAAATATATAATAATAATAAAATAAATTTAAAACATAATTTAAAGAAAAAGATTTGTATTCTGTCTTCAAGCCATTGAAGTCCCCCCCTCACCAGTGTGTCCTGTAAATGAACACCTAGGCTAAAGAGCGGCTGTATTGGCCACTCCCTCTACAGACCACCACTGGGGGAAAATAGAGGGTAAGGGCCAGGTTCAGTGGCTCAACCTAGTCCTCTGAGAGGTGGAGGTGGAAGGATTCCTTGAGCCTGGGAGTTCAAGGCTGCAGTGAGCTGTGATGTGCCATTGCACTCCAGCCTGGGCAACATAGCAAGACCCGTCTCTAAAAAAAAAAATTAAAAATTAACTGAGCGCGGTGGTGTGCACCTGTAGTCCCAACTACACGGAGGCTGAGGCAGGAGGATTTTTTTACTGAGCCCAGGAATTTGAGACTGCCGTGAGCTACGATCACACCACTGCACTCCAGCCTGTGAGACACAGCGAGAACCCATCTTAAAATAACAATAAAGTAAAATATAAATGATTAAAAGGAAGAACAGGATGATCCACGTGGATTGACTTGGACACGGGTGGGTGGCATGTTGTCAAATGCAAATAAAAAGCAGTTGGCCCAAGAATACGATGCGAGCTTCGCCAGCCCCATCTGCAGGTGTCTCAGGTGAGCACATGTACAGATTTGCATATATAGAAGGAATTATGTTGCGGCCGGGCGCGGTGGCTCACGCCTGTAATCCAAGCACTTTGGAGGCCAAGGCGGGTGGATCACCTGAGATAAGACCAGCCTGACCAACATGGTGAAATCCTGTCTTTAAACAAAAGAGAGAATTATGTTGAAAAGATACACAGCATGCTTGACACTGTTACAAAGTTCAGAACCAGAGAAGGGAGAGACACTTTTGACCTTAACATCTCTGTATTTTGGGTCTTTTTTTTTTAAGTTGGAAGAAGGCAAAACTGTCAGACTTCAGCCCACAGCCCAGCTCCCCCCAGGACTCCCATCTCTCTCCCTCTGCTCCTCTAAACTTTTTTTTTGAGATGGAGTCTCACTCTGTTGCCCAGGCTGGAGTGCAATGGCGCCATCTCGGCTCACTGCAACCTCCACCTCCTGGGTTCACGCGATTCTCCTGCCTCAGCCTCCCAAGTAGCTGAGATTACAGGCACCTGCCACCACGCCCAGCTAATTTTTTTTGTATTTTTAGTAGAGACGGGTTCTACTAAAAATGTTGGCCAGGCTGGCCTCGAACTCCTGACCTCAGGTCATCCTCCCACCTTGGCCTCCAAAAGTGCTGGGATTACAGGTGTGAGCCACCACGCCTGGCTCCTCTGAACTTTTGAGCCCCTGTCCACCTGCCCTTCCCCTTCCCCCACCTCCCCACCACTCCAGTCCCCCAGGCCACATCCCTGTCTGTCCCCACCTTGGCCCCAGACTGTTCTAGGGCCTCCTCCTTTCCTCCAGTCCCCACATCAGCAATGGGCCGACATTACCTACTCCTGCACTCAGGCTTCCCTGAAAGCTGTGCGTATGTTCTAGAATCCCAGTCGTGTTACCCCTCTGACCAGGCGCTTGTAGGTCCTTCCCAGTACGTGTTCTGCCTCGTTGGCCAGATGGGACCCCCCAGATGTCCCTCCTAGGGCAGCACAGCCTTGCTGCTCAGACTTGGAGGAAGGGTCTGGACATTCACCTCACGTCCACCCTGGGCTGTAAGGGAGGCCCTCGATGAGCTGGGAACCCAAGTGGAGAAGGAGCATGCTCACATTACCACCCTCTGGCTTGGGAGTGGGTGAGAGGTGATTGCAAACACACAAGAAACCATCCCCTCCCCCTCTCCGCAGAAGCACGCACCTGAAGGCTGAGTCTGCGGGATCGGAGGCGCCACAGCCTGAGCTGGCACAGCAGCATCAGCCACCCCTACAGCAGGACCCTGTGTCCTCACTCACAGGTTAGGGGAGCGCTGAGACACTGGATAGGTTTCCTCTTTCCCCAGGGAGACGGATGGCTCTTCAACAGATAGGAGGGTGGGTGTGGTTGGTTCTGTGGATGGATGGGTAGGTGGAAGGATGGATGGAAGGATGGATGGATGGGGGGGTGGATGAGTAGGGGGTGGATGGGTGGATGGATAGATGCATGAATGGGTTGATGAATGGGTAGATGAATGGGTGAGTGGATGGGTAGGCAGATGGGTGGATGGGTAAATGGATCAGTGGATGGGTAGATGGATAGATGGATGGGTGGATGGATGGGTAGATGGGTAGGTGGGTGGATGGATGGATGCATGAATGGGTGGATGAATAGGTAGATAAATGGGTGAGTGGATGGATAGGTAGATGGATGGGTTAATGGATGGGTGGGTGGGTGGATGGATGGATGGGTAAATAGATCAGTGGGTGGATGGATGGATGAATGGATGGATGCATGGATGATGGATGGATGGGTGGGTGGGTGGGTAAACGTGTGGGTTGGTGGGTGAGTGAATAGATGGATGGATGATGGATGGATGGATGGGTGGGTGGGTTAATGTGTGGGCTGGTGGGTGGGTGGATGGGTGGATGGATGGATGGGTGGGTGGGTGAATGTGTGGGTTGGTGGATGGGTGGATGGATGGATGGATGGGTGGGTGGGTTAATGTGTGGGTTGGTGGGTGGGTGGATGGGTGGATGGATGGATGGATGGGTGGGTGAATGTGTGGGTTGGTGGATGGGTGGATGGATGGATGATGGATGGATGGATGGGTGGGTGGGTGAATGTGTGGGTTGGTGGGTAGATGGGTGGATGGATGGATGGATGGGTGAGTTGGTGAATGGATGATGGATGGATGGAAGACCAGATGAGTGGATGGATGGATGGGTGGACAGATGGATGGGTGGATGTGTGGATGTGTGGGGTGGGCGGGCAGGTGAATGGGTGAGTGGGTGAGTGGATTGGTGGGTAGGTGGATGGATGGTTCTGTGGGTGGCTTTGAGGTGGGTGGTTAAGTGGATGGATGGGTGGCCAAGTGCGTGAATGAACGGGCTGATTGAAGCCTGGCTCACAACTGCTTCTCAAAGGAAGTTTCTAAATCTCTGAAATGTGAGGCCCTGGCACCCCCCAGAGGCCAAAGTCTCTAACTGCCCATCTCTCCTAAAGCCCTGGGCACAAATCCTTCTGAGACCCACGGGCAAGCACCTAGAGAAAGCTAAGGATTCTGGGACACAAAAAATCTAGAGAGCCAGTGCTGGCTCCGCCCTCGACGAACTGTGACCTTGGGAAAGTTCAACCTTCGGAGGCTCAATTTTCTCGGCTGTAAATGGTGCTAGTCAAACCTGATGCCCGTGTTGCTAGGAGATTTAAACCAAATTATGAGTAAATTGTCTGAGATGGTTGATATCTGGCCCATAGAAGATGCTGACAGAATATGATTTCCTTCCCAGAGGGCGGCCCTGGGCTCACATGCACGCACACACGTGCACATCACTCACACAACGTCTCTCCAGCCCATTAGGGAAGAGGGAGTGAGACTGTAGGCCAGGCCAGACCGGGAGAGGCAGCTGGGGATACATTTATTCTCTGGGAGTTCCTTGCTCTGGCAAAACTGGTCCAGACTCTGAGGCCAAGGACCCCGACAGTGAAGGCAGCAAGGAAGACTCCGAGGCCTCCTGGGGTTCAACCTCCTGGGCCTGGGCCAGCTGGGTGGTGTGCTCGAAGGCAGCCTGCAGCAGGTGGGAGGCCAGGCAGGTGGTCCAGGTGATGAGATAGGCCAGGTGCCAGGAGGCGAGTGCAATCATAGTCTCCACCCACCAATACAGGCATCTCAGCTGTGCCAGGAACTCCCTCACCAGCCAGTTCACTTGCAAGGCCTGGAACAGGGAGACAGGTGGACAGATGGCCCTTACCAGCCCATAGGGTTAAACGGCTTGGCTCGGCCCGCCCCCCAGCCCAGCCAGCCCTGGCCACACCCAGCACCCCAGGCCTCCCCCTCCACAGCCCAGCCTCACCCCTAGACCACCCACCTTCCTGAGCTGCCAGCCCAGTTGGGAGCAGCGGGCCTTCTGACACACCCTCCAGGTGACTACCACCAGTAGCAAGGCCACCAGCATCAGGCCATGCAGACACAACAGAAGCAGGTCTGTCCAGATGGCCACAGACAGGCCCAGCTGCTCCCAGGCACCCAGCAAGGCCAGGCCCAGGGCCCTGGTGCTGCCCCGAATGCCAGCCCACATCAGCCTGGGTCCCTGCAGTACCAGCCACATGGGGACCTGTATCAGAGCCAGCCCAGCCTGAAGAGCCTGGCCTAGGGGGACAGGCTGCAACTCCCAGGGGTAGGTGGGCCTGCCGGTTACAGGTCCCCCCCAGCCTGTGGGCCAGCCCTGACACCCAGTGGTTGAAGAGGTTGATCTTGAGGAGCAGGAAATTGTAGAGGTCATCTCGGTTCTGAACCAACTGCAGAAGAAGAGAGACAGTCGTCACCCATCATCACCCTCCTGGGGCAGGGACCCCACTTTTTTTTTAAAGATGGGGTTTCACCATGATGGCCAGGCTGGTCTTGAACTCCTGACCTCAGGTGATCCACCCACCTCGGCCTCCCAAAGTGCTAGGATTACAGGCATGAGCCACCACGCCCAGCCCCCCACTTTTTTTAATAATTCTTTTTTTTTTTCCAAGATGGAGTTTCGCTCTGTTGCCCAGGCTGGAGTGCAATGGTGCCATCTCAGCTCGCCGCAACCTCCAACTCCTGGGTTTAAGCAATTTTCTTGCCTCAGCCTCCTGAGTAGCTGGGATTACAGGCACCTGCCACCACGCCCAGCTAACTTTTTTTTGCATTTTTAGTAGAGACAGGTTTTCTCCATGTTGGCCAGGCTGGTCTCAAACTCCTGACCTCAGGTGATTCGCACGCCTCGGCCTCCCAAAGTGCTGGGATTACAGGCATGAGCCACCATGCCGGGCCAGGAGCCCCACTTTTACTGTAGAGGTGAAGCTGTTGGACCACCTTGTGTCAGGTCCCCACCCCAAGGCCTCAGCTCCCTCCATGTGCAAGGATGAACTCTGCCCACTTTTAAGGACTCCATTCTGAGGAGGGAATTTTGGAAGGTGTTTCATATTATATTTGGGTTAACTTCCATTGGATTTTTCTTAACAAACAGGATCTCAGCTGGGCACGGTGGCTCACGCCAGTAGTCCCAGCACTTTGGGAGGCCAAGGTGGGTGGATCATCTGAGGTTGGGAGTTCGAGACCAGCCTGACCAACATGGAGAAACCCCGTCTCTACTGAAAATGCCAAAGGAAAAAAAAATAGCTGGGCATGGTGGCACATGCCTGTAATCTCAGCTACTCGGGAGGCTGAGCCAGAAGAATCGCTTGAACCCAGAAGGCAGAGGTTGCAGTGAGCTGAGATCACATCACACTCCAGCCTGGACAACAAGAGCGAAACTCCGTCTCAAAAGAAAAAAAAAAAAATACAAAAATTAGCCAGGCGTGGTGGCGCATGCCTGTAATCCCAGCTACTGGAGAGGCTGAACCAGGAGAATTGCTTGAACCTGGGAGGCAGAGGTTACAGTGAACCAAGATCGCACCACTGCACTCCAGCCTGGACAATAAGAGCAAAACTCCGTCTCAAAAAAAAAAAAAGCAACAGGATCTCATTCTCTCATTCTGGTGCCCAGGCTGTAGAGCAGTGGCATCGTCATACCTCACTGCAGCCTTGACCTCCCATGCTTAAGTGATCCTCCCATCTCAGCCTCCCAAAACTGAGACCACAGGTGCATGCCACCATGCCTAGCTAACTTTCTTTCTTTTTTTTTTTTTTTTTGTAGAAATGGAGTCTTTTTATGATGCCTGGGCTGGTCTTGAACTCCTGGGGCTCAAACGATCGTCCCCCTCAGCCTCCCAAGTAGCTGGAGCTATAGGTGCATTTCACTACATCCAGCAAATTTTTTTTTTGGTAGAGGCAGGGTCTTGCTATATTGTCCAGTCTGGCCTCGAACTCCTAGCCTCAAGCAATCCTCCTGCCTCGGCCTCCCAGAGTGCTGGGATTGCAGGTGTGAGCCCCCACACCTGGCCTCCTTTGGATTTAAGTGATTATTTGCAATACTCCAGACTGAAGGAGGTCGCATTCCTATTATTAGTATGTGAGGATCCTCCGCCCCAATCCTGCAGGCTTTGAACCCAGTTAACTTGTCTTTCTCTGAGTAGCTGGGCTTTGCCTCTGCACCAGTTGTGCCCTGGCATCATGAGGGCTGCTGGGGGCAAAGAACAATGTCACTAGAGGCAGTGAGATGTGAGAGACATGGGGCAGGGGTCACAGAATTCATGACAGATCTAATGAGAAGGGTGAAGGAGAGGGACCCAGAAAGACGTCCAAATTTCTGGCCAGGCACAGTGGCTCATGCCTATAATCCCAGCACTTTGGGAGGCCAAGGCTGAGGCAGGTGGATCACCTGAGGTCGGGAGTTCGAGACAAGCCTGGCCAACATGGTGAAACCCCATCTCTGCTAAAAATACAAAAATTGGCCAGGCGCGGTGGCTCACACCTATAATCCCAGCACTTTGGGAGGCCAAGGCGGGTAGATCACAAGGTCAGGAGTTCAAGACCACGCTGGCCAAGATGGTGAAACCCCGTCTCTACTAGAAATACAAAAATTAGCCAGGCGTGGTGGCAGGCACTTGTAATCCCAGCTACTCAGGAGGCTGAGGCAGAAAATTGCTTGAACCCGGGAGGCAGAGGTTTCAGTAAGCCGAGATGGCACCACTGCACTTCAGCCTGGGCGACAGAACGCAGAACACTCCAGCCTGGGCAACAGAACACAGAACGAGACTCCATCTCAAAAAAAAAAAAAAAAATTAGCCAGGCATGATGGTGACTATAGTCCCAGCTACTCAGGAGGCTGAGGCAGGACAGTCACTTGAACCCAGGAGGCGGAGGTTGCAGCGAGCCAACATTGTACCACTGTACTCCAGCCTGGGCAACAGAGTGAGACTCCATCTCAAAAAATAAAAATAAAAAGATTTTCAGATTTCTGATCTGGGTGACCGGCTGGACAACGGTGCCTCCCATTCACTGAGACGCTGCAGGACTGGGGTTAGGGGGAAAGCTGTTCTTGAGTCCTGGAGTTGAAAGACCCTTCATCAGAGCTGGAAAGCCTCCAGCCCTTGAGTGACACCAGTCCACCCACCTGGACCCCCACGCCAGTGTCCACAGGCCCACCATCTGAGATTGGCTGCATGCCCCTGACTCATGGGCTGGATATGCAGAGCTGGGGGCATGGAGGGTACAGCTACGCTGAGACCAAGGGGTACAGCAAGGAGAAGAATTAGGGTGGAGGTGGAAAATAGGACCTCCCAGGCTATGGTGCTGAGGCCAGGGAGGAAGGAAACCTATGATATCCCACATGATCCCACAAGATCCTTTTTTAAGACAGAGTCTTGCTCTGTCATCAGGCTGGAGTGCAGTGGCTCAATCTCGGCTCTCTGCAATCTCCTCCTCCCAGTTTCAAGCGATTCTCCTACCACAGCCTCCCAAGTAGCTGGGACTACAGGCGCCCACCATGCCCGGTTAATTTTTGTATTTTTAGTAAAGACAGCGTTTCACCATCTTGGTCAGGATGGTCTCGATCTCTTGACCTCGTGATCTGTCCGCCTCGGCCTCCCAAAGTGCTGGGATTACAGGAGTCAGTCACCGCGACTGGCCAAGATCATTTATGTAAGAGAGGAAACAGAGGCTCAGAATGGTGAAGTGATTTGCCCAAAGTCACATAGCTAGAGAGTGAAACAGCAGAGACGCAAATCTAATGGTGTCTGTCTTTCTCTACCGCACTGTGTTATACGATCGTGGCTCACTGCAGCCGTGGCTTCCCACGCTCCACCTATCCTCCCACTTCGGCCTCCTACGTGTTACTGAGCTGTGACCCCGACCACAGGCATTTGCATGTTTTAAAAAAAAAAAAATGAATGAGAGGCTGGGCACGGTGGCTCATGCCTGTAATCCCAGCACTTTGGGAGGCCGAGGTGGATGGATCAGGAGGTCAGGAGTTCGAAACCAACCTGACAAACATGGTGAAACTGCGTCTCTACTAAAAATACAAAAATTAGCCAGGCATGGTAGCACACACCTGTAGTCCCAGCTACTTGGGAGGCTGAGGCAGGAGAATCGCTTGAACCCAGGAGGTAGAGGTTGAAGTGAGCTGGGATTGCACCACTGCACTCCAGCCTGGGCAACATAGTGAGACACCGTCTTTACAAAATACGAAAATTAGTCAGGCGTGGTAATGCACACCTATAGGCCCAGCTACTTGGAGGCTGAGTGGGGGGGGAATGCTTGAGCCTGGGAGTTGGAGGCTCTAGTGAGCTGAGATGGCACTACTGCACTCCAGCCTGGGTGACACAGCAAGACTCTGTCTCTAAATAAATAAAAGAAAAGAAAATTTCAGCACTGAAGTTTGGGGTGGGGTTTCTGGGAGCTGTCAGATTATTCTGGAAGGCAGGCAGCCCACCTGCTTCCACTGGACGGAACAGGTAGGGCTTGGGTCCGGCAGCTCTGAGGTGGCTTTGTAAAGGGCCTGGTGTGTGGTCCCACCCCCACTTACCCCTACCCCCCCACTCACCAGCACTGAGAGCCTCACAGCCTGCAACAGAATCCCCAAAAGGCTGGATCTAACCGGAGGAATGGTCTCCATGTCTGGCCTCCCCCTCCTCCTCCAGCTGGGAGAAGCAGGATGACCTCACAGATGCCACAGGGTGGGGGCCAAGTTACCATGGGGACCCAGTTGCCACAAGAGACCCCCACCTTTACCTGGCTCCGGCCGCCCTACTGCTTCCTCGGAAACCTCAGTCCAAGTCTGACCCCAACACGGCCAAGAAGGTCTTCGAGCAAAGCTTTCTTTGGGTCAGATTTCCCCAGATCTTGGAACAGGAATTCAAGTGCCACCTAGGAATGGGGTCATGTCCGTAATCCCAAGGCTTTGGAAGGCCAAGATAGGAGGATCGATTGAGGCCAGGAGTTTGAGACCAGCATGGGAAACATATCAAGACCCTGTATCTACCAAAAAAAAAAAGAAAAGAAAAGAAATAGCCAGCTGTGGTGGTGCGCCCCTGTAGTCCCAGCTACTCGGGAGGCTAAGGTGGGAGAATCCCCTGAGCCCGGAAGATAGAGGCTGCAGTGACCCAGGATCACTCCAGACTAGTGACAGAGCAAGATCTTATCTCTAAATGAAGAAAAAAAAAACTGAAGTCCAAGGAGTTTATTTGGGGCGTGAGTCCTGCACGCATCCATAGGGAAGAGAGAAAGTGAGGCAAGGACAGATGTGTTCATGAGCGGGATTTGAGTTCAGGCAACTGGAGCTGATCCCCCAGGATCCAGAACAAAAAACCCCCAGGTGTGTGATGATGGGAGCCTTGGCCAGGGCTGAGGCCCTGGGAATGGAGACAACAGATGCCAGAAATCTGTAGCCAGCACAACAGATGGAATTGGAGGACGTCAAGACCCATGATGATCTGAGACGTTGCCCACTTGCATGCTAACAAGTTAGCCAGCCGAGCTCCATGGCTGCCACAAGAAGACACGAGACTCCCGGGTCAGAGCGCAAAGACAATGTTACTCACGGCAATAGCAGTGAACTAGAGTATAAGCATTTTGCATTCATTCCTTGAGCCCCGTATCCCATAGGGTGATGTGATGAGGCCAGACGATGCCTGCAGCAGCCCAGGTGGGTGTGTTACAGGAGAGGAAGAGGAAGTCTGAGCTTAGGGAACCCAAATCTTTTCTTTTCTTTTCTCTTTTCACTTTCTTTCTTTTCTTTTCAGATGTAGCCTTGCTCTGTCACCCAGTGCAGTGGTGCAATCTTGGCTCACCACAACCTCCGCCTCCCAGGTTCAAGTGATTCTCCTGTCTCAGCCTCCCAAGTAGCTGGGATTATAGGCACCTACCACCATGTCTGTCTAATTTTTTTTGTATTTTTAGTAGAGACGGGGTTTCTCTGTCGGCCAGGCTGGTTTCGAACTCCTGACCTCAGGTGATCCACCTGCCTCAGCCTTCCGAAGTGCTGGGATTACAGGTGTGAGCCCACCGCACAGGCCTTTTTTTTCTTTCTTTCTTTTTTTGAGATGGATTACAGGCATGAGTCACCACACCTGGCCAGGAAACCCAAATCTTTTCTAATGAGCAGTAAGCAGGGCTGCCTTTGCCCCAGAGGGAGACACTATATCTTTCAAGGTTGTCTGATACACAGACATGCTGGAAAAGAAAGTCCAGGGCAAAAGGCAATCCATTAGTGCCTCACTCACAAGACATAAGGAAACATGAAGGACGCATAGAGTTTTGCATCCCAACAGAGGAATGAACAAGAAAAGAAGTAAAGCGAGACAGGGGCCAGTGATATCCCCCCCCCATCAGAAGGCTCGAGTGACGAGCAGATGGTAGTGCTGCCCACCAAGTGGGGGCAGGGAAGAGAGTAGTAGTTTTCAGGGAGAGGCAAAGGGATTGCTGGGGGTCAGCAGGTGGTGGCTGAGCCAGGTGCAGTGGCTCACACCTGTAATCCTAGCACTTTTGGAGGCCGAGGTGAGCCGATCACTTGAGCCCAGTAGTTCAAGACCAGCCTGGGTGTTGGAAACAGATGCTCAGTGCCACAAAGAAAAATCAGCACTGAGACAAAGGATCTCTCAGCAAGCAATTTTTACTTCCTGTAGGAAGGGTGCCCTCTTAGCCATCTTGCCACAAGTATACAACAAACAAAGGAAAAGCAGACATATTCATCCCTTTACACATTTGGGTCGTCCTTTTTTTTTTTTTTTTTTGAGGCAGAGTCTTGCTCTGTCTCCCAGACTGGAGTGCAATGGCACAATCTCGGCAGCCTCCACGTCCCAGGTTCAAGTGATTATCCTGCCTCAGCCTCCCGAGTAGCTGGGACTACAGGCGCCTGCCACCACACCCAGCTAATTTTTGTATTTTTAGTAGAGACAGGGTTTCACCATGTTGGCCAGGCTGGTCTTGAACTCCTGACCTTGTGATCATGAGCCACTGCGCCTGACCAGGGTTGTCCCTACTGCTATGTCTGATCTCTGTTGGCTGGAGCCAGACCTCACAATCTAAACTAAAACCCAATTGGCTAACAACTTAAAACTTTTCTAAACAGGTAAGGGGCATAGGCTGTGGGCTGGGACATGCCTGTGAGCACGTCCAGCACAGATACCTTGGTTAAAATACAAGGACATAGAATATACTAGGTGCCTATAAGCATGGTATATCTAACAGCTACATAGTATAGGGCTTAACCAAGAGTTATTAGCAAATTTATTCTTTAACAAAAAAGGAAACTTTTTACTTGTTATATTCTCAGGAGTTACGGGGGGAAAAAGGAAACTTTAAAGAGGAACTTTTTTACTTCCCACACCGGGCAACATGGTGACACCCGGTCTCTACTAAAAATACAAAAATTAGCCGGACGTAGTGTTGCGAGCCTGTAGTCCCAGCTACTCAGGAAGCTGAGGCAGGAAAATCACTTGAACCTGGGAGGTGGAGGCTGCAGTGAGTCGAGATCGCGCCATTGCACTCCAGCCTGGGCAACAGAGCAAGACTCCATCTCAAAAACAGAAGCTGGTGGCTGAGACTGGGATTTGCAGTTTGTTTCCCTCCTCTCTCCCGTTTGCCTCACCTGACATCACCTGGCATCCCTGTCCCCAGAACTCCACTGCCTCCGAGGCTGAGCTGATATCTCCAGCCCCGTAATGACCATACTCCATGTGCTCAGGGTGGGAGCTAGAGAAGAGACCTCGCTCTGCCCCACAGCCTCTACAGGTGACCCCATGGAAATGCTAGGCTCACGTCTCAGTCCCGGCTCTAGTTACCTGCCCCTCCCTACCCCCACCAAAGCCCTGGTTTTAGTCCCCAAGCTAGGCTCCAGCCAGGGTTCTTGTGACTCTGTGGCTGCCCAGATCACAGGAACAAGTGCCCAAAAAAGCCTGGATATCTAGTGTCAGAGGTGAGGAGCTTCCGCTGGTGTGAAACCATAAGCTAACTGAGGGAGAGCAGTCCCAACCACGCAGTCCTACAAGCCAGAAACCCTGGGATGGCATTCTTCCCTTTCCTGCCTTCCCTTTCCTGCCAAGCCACTTCTGAGGGCAAGGACCGTGAACCTCCCTCACTGCTGCATCCCTTGCCTAGAACAGTGCTGGGGGCATAGAAGGAGCTCCATATAAATTTGTTGAATTAAGAAATGAAAGCTGGCTGGGCACAGTGGTTCACGCCTGTAATCCCAGCACTTTGGGAGGCCGAGGCGGGTGGATCACCTGAGGTCAGGAGTTCGAGACCAGCCTGGCCAACATAGAGAAACCTCCTCTCTACTAAAAATACAAAAAAACAGCCAAGGGTGGTGGCGCATGCCTGCAATCCCAGCTACTTGGGAGGCTGAGGCAGGAGAATTGCTTGAACCTGGGAGGCAGAGGTTGCAATGAGCCGAGATCATGTCACTGCACTCCAGCCTGGGTGACAGAGAGAGACTATCTCAAAAAAAAAAAGAACGAAAGAAAGAAAGAAAAAGAAAAGAAAAAGGACGACTGGGTGCAGTGGCTAAGGCCTGCAATTCCAGCACTTTGGGAGGCAGAGGTGGAAGGATCGCTTCAGCCCAGGAGTTTTAGACCAGCCTGGGCAATATAGTAAGACCCCATCTCTACAAAAAAATTCAAAAATTAGCCGGGCATGGTGGCACGTGCCTGTAGTCCCGGCTACTTGGGAGGCTGAGGCAAAAGGATCACTTGAACCCATGAGGTCAAGTCCGCAGTGAGCCGTGATTGCGCCACTGCACTCCAGCCTGGGTGTCAAAGTAATATCCCATCCAAGAAAAGAAAGAAATGAATAATGGCCCTACCTACCAGGTTGCACCTGAAGGCAGCAGGATCGTCTGTGGGAGGAGCCTCCAATGTAGATCAATCAACTGGGAGCCTTGCACCCTCAGTCCAAAGCTTCCTGCCCGCCCGCGCCCTTCTCTTTCTTACTCAGCACCAGGTTCAAGGCCATCCGTGCACTATTGCTCTGTGTGGCCTTGGAGTTTCACTTTGCAGGGTAGCAGGCAGGCGAGAAACCCCAGTTATCACTAGCCTCTGCCTTGCACAACGCCGAGGGGGCGCCATTCACTGGCCTCTGCCCTTCGCCCCAGTACCCATGGTCAGAGGAGAAGCAGGAAGCAGCCCGGGTGCCCATCGGCTCTCTGGTGCGCCCCCTGAGGGTGCAGGACCGCAGCACGGCCGCGCGGGGGCAGCAGACACCGGGGCGCTCCCCGGGCGCCCCGCGCGAGTGGGTGGCGAGTTCCCAGTGACTCGCTTGTCCCCCGGCCTGCGAGGCCGGTTTCCCAGTAACAGCAACGTCACGCCACCCCCAGGAGCTCGCCCTGTGCAGGTCCTGTCATGCCTGGGTTGCTGGAGGCAAAACCACGGAGAAATTATCAGGACTAAAATCTTTTTTTATTTAATATTCCTAAGTTAAAAAACTTCATTTTGTTTCAAATCTTCACTTTTTTTTTTTTTTTGTGCCGAAAACTACGCAGAAAGAATATGCCTGTATACTTATTGGAGCTTGGTGTTTCTTCTCTTTTTGTTTGTTGTTGGAAAAGAAAAGAAAAAACAGCCGGGTACTGTGGCTCACTCCTATAATCCCTGCGATTTGGGAGACTTAGTCTGGTGGATCACAAGGTCAGGAGTTCGAGGCCAGCCTGGCCAACATGGTGAAACCCCATCTCTACTAAAAATACAAAAATTGGCCGGGCGCGGTGGCTCACGCCTGTAATCCTAGCACTTTGGGAGGCCGAGGTGGGTGGATCACTTGAGGTCAGGAGTTCAAGACCAGCCTGGCCATCATGGTGAAACCCCATCTTAAAAAAAAAAAAAAAAATACAAAAATTAGCCAGGCATGGTGGCACGCGCCTGTAATCTCAGCTACTAGGTACACTGAGGCAGGATGATCCCTTCAACCTGAGAGGCAGAGGTTGCAGTAAGCCAAGATTGCGCCACTGCACTCCAGCCTGGCAACAGAGAGGAGACGCTGTCTCAAAAAAAAAAAAAAAAAAAAAAATTTTTTTAAGAGGGGGATTTCGCTCTGTTGCCCAGGCTGTTCTTGAACTCTTGGCTTTAAATGATTCTCCTGTCTCAGCCTCCTGAGTAGGTGGGCTACAGGCATGTGCCATCATACCTGGCTACTTTTTTTAATTATTATTAATTATTTGTGTAGAGATGGGGTCTCACTAAGTTGCCCAGGATGATCTCAAACTCCCGGATTGAAGAGATCCTCCCACCTCAGCCTTCCAAAGTACTGGGATTACAGGTGTGCGCCACCACTCCTGGCCTGCGTTTTTTCTTTCTAAAGATGGTTTTATCCAAGCCACTTACATTCGAAAATAATGATTAAAAAGCAATGAAGGGGAGTGGGGCAAAAACAAATCAATTGAAAATAAAAATAATAAAAGCAATGAAAGTGGCCAGGCGTGGTGGCTCACTTCTGTAATCCCAGCACATTGGGAGGCCAAGACAGGCAGATCACGAGGTCAAGAGTTCGAGACCAGCCTGGCCAACATGGTGAAACCCTGTCTCTACTAAAAATACAAAAATTAGCTGGGCGTGGTGGTGCACACCTGTATTCCCAGCTACTCAGGAGGCTGAGACAGGAGAATTGCTTGAACCCAGGAAGCCAAGGTTGCAACTGAGCTGAGATCGCACCACGGCACTCCAGCCTGGGGAATAGAGCAAGACTCCATCTCAGAAAAAAGAAAAAGAAAATATAATAAAGCAATGAAAGTATGAAGGACTATATCCTGGTTAAAGAAACTGATGGGAGGTGGCAGACTTACGTTTGAACAGAGCTGGTACAAGTCTATAACCTTGATGAGTTTCTGTCCCAATTGTCCTTATCTGTAAAAGTGGAAAAGACCTAAAGCCAGGCAGGGAAAGTTGTGGGGAGAAACCAGTGAAATCCGGCCGCTGTCGGGCGTTGGCGGCTGGCGGGGGAGCAGATGAGTAATGAAGTCGGTATCTGTGAGAGAAAAGGAATTCGAGAATTTTTAAAAACAAAATAAGCGACAAATGGATCGAAATTGCTTTCAAATGAGTGCAAATTTGTAAAAAGAAACCACCCAGGGTGTAAAAACTGTATTAATTCACAAACCAATGTGTGGAAATCATTATTGCAACCAAACTGTTTTCAGGCAATTCACTTGGAAACCCAACATGATTTTGAAATTTAAATTTTAAAAAACCCACTGCCAAATGCAAAGAAAAACCTTTGCCATCTTAAAAATAATTCAAAAAATTTTTAATAAAAATGAATGGAAATGGAAATATTTTTAAAACATTATTAATTTATTTTTCAGCCAACACCAAGGATGATTTTTTTTTTTTAACGTTTTTACACTTTGGGAGGCCAAGGCAGGAGAATTACGAGGTCAAGAGATCGAGACCAGCCTGGCCAACATGGTGAAACCCATCTTTACTAAAAATACAAAAATTAGCCAGGCACAATGGTGGGCACCTGTAGTCCCAGCTACTCAGGAGGCTGAGGCCGGAGAATCGCTTGAACCCGGGAGGTGGAGGTTGCAGTAAGCCTAGATCACGCCACTGCACTCCAGCCTGGTGACAGAGCAAGACTATGTCTCAAAAAAAAAAAAAAAAAATGATTTTAAAGGGACATAAAGTTGTCAAACCATCTCATGGTTCAAAACCATTATTCATCCCAAAATAAAAGTGCTGATAAATGGACAAAATAGCATATATACAGGCCCAATGCAGTGGCTCACACCTGTAATCTCAGCACTTTGGGAGGCTGAGGCAGGAGGATCGCTTAAGCCTAGGAGTTCAAAGCCAGCCAGAGTAACATAACAAGACCCCTGTCTCTACCAAAAAAAAAAAATAAAAAAAACAGGAGTGATCGTGCCTGCCTGTAGTCCCAGCTACTCAGGAGGCTGTGGTGGGAGGATCGTTTAAGCCCAGGAGGTCGAGGCTGCAGTGAGCTGTGACTGTGCCACTGTACTCCAGCCTGGGTGACAGAGCAAGACATTGTCTCAAAAATAAATAAATTTTAAAATAATCAACATATTAAAAAAACAGCAGTGGGAAATTATTCACAACATTCACCAGTTCATTTGTTGATCAATTTGTTCAGAAACAAAGTTTTCAGACACTCGTTTTCGGCCAGCTAACCTACCTCTTTCTGTGGAATATTCTCCAGCACCCCACCCCATCCTCATCCACTCCTTCTTCTCTACTGGCTCTTTTTATTTTTTTTTGTTTGTTTTGTTTTGAGGCAGAGTCTCGCTGTGTCACCCAGGCTGGAGTGCAGTGGAACGATCTTGGCTCACTGCAACCTCCGCCTCCCAGATTCAAGCAATTCTCCCAAGTCAGCCTCCCAAGTACCTGGACAAAAATTATCTGGGCGTGGTGACAGGCGCCTGTAATTCCATTGGGAGGCTGAAGTAGGAGAATCACTCGAACCCGGGAGGCGGAGGTTTTGGTGAGCCGAGATCGAGCCCCTACACTCCAGCCTGGGCGACAGAGCAAGACTCCATCTCAAAAAAGAAAAAAAAGAAACAGAAAAGAAAATATTCTCAGGGCCCCCTCACCTCTCTGTTTAAATCATACTGTGGGCCGGAGATGGTGGCTCACGCCTGTAATCCCAGCAGTTTGGGAGGCAAAGGCGGGTGAATCACTTGAGACCATGCCTGGCCAACATGGTGAAACCCCATGTCTACTAAAAATACAAAATTTAGCCGTGAGTGGTGACACATGCCTGTAATCCCAGCTACTCGGGAGGCTGAGGCAGGAGAATCGCTTGAACCTGGGAGGTGAAGGTTACAGGGAGCAGAGATCACGCCACTGCACTCCAGCCTGGGTGACAGAACAAGATTGTGTCTCAAAAATAAATAAATAAATAAATAATAAACCATATTGTTGAAAGAAGTCCTGGAGCCCCTCACAGCCACCACCAGCCACCACCACTGTCCTGGCCCAAGTCACTGAGCAAAGGCAAAAGCTGTGGCAGGCTGAGAGAAATGTTCACAACCCGAAAACTATCCAGAATCTCAAGTATCCAAGGAACTCCTACAAACCAGTAAGATAAAACTATATGACCCACGTGGAATTTCGGTTAGCCAGAGGGGGCGAATTCAAGAGGTCTGTTGTACATCGCGTTAGCTACAGTTGATAATGATCTCTTGTACACGTGAAAATTGCTGGCCAGGCGCGGTGGTTCACGCCTGCGATCTCGCTCAGCAATTTCGGAGGCCAAGGCCGGTGGACTGCTTGAGCGCAGGAGCTGGAGACCAGCCTGGGCAGCATCTCAAGACCCTTCCTCTATTAATTAGCCAGGCATGGTGGCATTTGCCTGTAGTCACAGCTACTTGGAAGGCTGAGGTAGGAGGATTGCTTAAGCCCAGAAGGCAGAGGTTGCAGTGAGTGGAGATTGCAAACTGCACTCCAGCCTCACCACAGAGTGAGACCTTGGCAGGTGGGAGGGAGGAAGGGAGGGGGAAGAGGGGGGGCAGGGAGAAGGAAGGAAGGAAGGAAGGAAAGAAGGAAAGGAAGGAAGGAAGGAAGGGAAGGAAGGAAGGAAGGAGAGGGACAGGGAGGGGGAGGGAAGGGAGGGGGAGGGGAAGGGAAAAGAGTGGGGAAGGGAAGGGGAATGGAAGGGCAGGTGGAAGGGAACGGGGGAATGGGAGGAGAGGAAGGGGAATGGGAGGAGAGGAAAGAGAAGGGAAGAGGGAAGGAGAGGGGGAGGGAAGGGGGAAGGGGAGGGGAGGAAGAGAAGGGAAGGGAAGGGGGAAGGGAGGGGAGAGAAGGGAAGGGGGAAGGGAAGAGGGAAGAGAGGGAAGGGAGGAAAGGGAAGGAAAGGAAGGGAGGGAAGGAGGGAGGGAGGGATGGGGAGGGAGGAAGAAAGGAAAGTTGCCAAGAGAGTACATTTTTAATGTTCTCACTGCAAATTAATGATGTAAATATGTGAGGTGACGCATATGTCACATGGCTTGCTTAGTCATTCAACAACACATCCATACATCACAACATCATGTCATACGGTTGTCCCTTGTCAGTTAAAAATAGGGAAAGGAAAAAATCAAATGACCCAATGGAATACAAAAGCAAAAGCAATGCACAGAAAAGGAAACTCCAGGAGCCAATAAATGCGTGGCAAGAGGCTCAGCCTCACTAGTCATTAGGGAGGAACGCAAACCGAAACCACAGTGAGATATGATCTCAGCCTCATTTGCAAAAACAAAAACGTCGGCAGCACACATGTGGTTATGAGTTTGTAGGATAACCAGAGCCTCGGACACTGCCTGTACCCTGACTCACGAGTACCCTGCTGGTTTTTAGTCTCTGGGTGCCACTCATGCTAAGATTGTATTAAACAGGCTGGGCACAGTGGCTCACCCCTGTAATCCCAGCACTTTGGGAGGCCGAGGTGGGTGGATCACCTGAGGTCGGGGGTTCGAGACCAGCCTGACCAGCATGGAGGAACCCCGTCTCTACTAAAAATACAAAAAATTAGCTGGGCATGGTGGTATAGGCCTATAATTCCAGCTACTTGGGAGGCTGAGGCAGAAGAATGGCTTGAACCTGGGAGGCAGAGGTTGCAGTGAGCCGAGATCGCTCCATTGCACTCCAGACTGGGCAACAAGAGCAAAACTCTGTCTCAAAAAAAAAAAAAAAATTAGCTGGGCATGGTAGTGCATGCCTGCAATCCCAGCCACTCAGGAGGCTGACGCAGGTGGATCACTTGAGCTCAGAAGGTTGTAAGGAGCTAGGATTTCACCACTGCTCTCCAGCCTGGGCAACGCAGGGAGACCTTGTCTCTAAAAAGAAAAACAAAAGTATTGTACAAAGCTGCTCATTAAACACACACGTAAAACTGAAGCAAGAACCTAACAAAACAATAATTACTCTTACAGCATGCAGTGTGCTCTAATTTCTACTCACTCTATTTCACAACAGGCTGAATGGCTTTCACTACCCTCCAGTGGGTTAAAGCACTCCTTCCAGAAACATCCACTCATGAACAAAGAGACACGTGAATGGCAACATTATATCCTATCCCCAGGAAAGTGGATAAGTCAACCAGGTGTGTCCACCTGAGGCTTGAGGGACAACTAAACGGTGGTGAAATGAGCAAAATGAACGCAGTCCACGTGCGTCCACGTAGAAAGAGGTCATCAATGGGCAGGCGCAATTTGGGAGGCAGAGGTGGGCAGATCACCTGACGTCAGGAGTTCGAGACCAGCCTGGACAACGTGAAACTCCGTCTCTACTAAAAATACAAAAATCAGCGGGGCGTGGTGGTGGGCACCTGTAATCCCAGCTACCTGGGGAGGCTGAGGCAGGAGAATTGCTTGAACCGGGGGGTGGGCAGAGGTTGCAGTGAGCAGAGATCGCGCCACTCCACTCCAGCCAGGGCAACAGAGCAAGACTCCATCTCGAAATAAAAGCCACTGAAGCAGAGTTCAAGGAAGAGTGGGCAACGTGGCAAAACCCTACTTCTACAAAAAATATCAAAATTAGCTGGGTGTGGTGGTGCACACCTGTAGTCCCAGCTACTCGGGAGACTAAGGTAGAAGGATTTTCTGGGGCTGGAAAATAGTGCAAAGGCCCTGTGATAGCCTTGGCACTTTCCAGGAACAGCAGAAGCCACCGTGGCGGGACGAGGAAAAGAGGTGCTACAGATGAGGAGAGAAAGAACTTGGACTTTAGGTTTGAAGCAGAGGAGTAAACTCGTCAGATGAATACCGTGAAAATGCCACTCTGGTTGGGCAGTTTGTTCACTATTGAAACACTCATTACCAAAAACATGGGGGAGTTATTACACTAGTCTCCTCTTTTGCGTGTGTTTGAGATTTTCTTCTTTTTTTTTTTCCAGACAAAGTCTCGCTCTGTCGCCCAGGCTGGAGTCCAGTGGCACAATCTCAGCTCACTGCAACCTCCACCTCCCAGGTTCAAGCGATTCTCCTCCCTCAGCCTCCCAAGTAGCTGGGATTACAGGAGCTCACCACCATGCCCAGCTAATTTTTATATTTTTAGTACAGACGGGGTTTCACCATGTCAGCCAGGCTGGTCTCGAACTCCTGATCTCAGGTGATCCATCCACCTTGGCCTCCCCAAATGCTGGGATTACAGGAGTGAGTTGCTGCGCCTGGCTGCTGTAGTTTGGGTTCACAGGGTTTGCTGATGAACAGGGCGTGGGAGGGGGAGAAAAACAGCTTGAGCTGAGCCCCTGGGTGCAAGGTGGTCCAGGAGCATTTGCAGAGATGGGCCCTGAGGAGGAGCAGATTTGGGAGTGGAAAGAGTTGCTCTCGGGTCTGGGCTCGCTGCCAGCGAGAGACCTGTGGCCTCCAAGGAGATGTCAGTTTCATGGCTGGGTGAACAAGTCCAGAGTTCAGGGAACAGCCAAGACTAGGAGTCATCAGTTCGGGAGTCACCCACAAATAAACAGTATTTAAAACCACAGGACCAGATGAGATCACCTAGGAAGTGGGCACAGGCAGAGAAGGAAGGAGAGCCAAGACGGAGCCGGGGGCCTCTCCTAAGCTCAGAGGTAGAGAGAAGAGTGAGGAGGAGGCGGTGGAGAAGGTGAGGTACGAGGAAGGCTCCAAGGAAGGGAATTTGCCATCTGGCCCTCAGCAGCCCCACACCCCATCGGCACCAAGGTCACCCCCTCCTCAGCAGCCCCTGACTCTTGCCACTCCAGCTCTTGCCAGGCCATTGCAACAGTCTCGGAGCTTGGGGTTCACCCAGCCCGCTCTCCCCGCCGACTTTTGGAGCCATCTCTGTAAAACGCAAATCTGAAGTCACAGCTCCCCCTTGCACATTCCGGGTTAGGAAGCACATCCATAGTCCGGGCGCGGTGGCTCACGCCTGTCGTCCCAGCACCTGGGAGGCCAAGGCAGGCGGATCACCTGAGGTCGGGACTTCCAGACCAGTCTGGTTAACATGGAGAAACCCCGTCTCTACCAAAAATACAAAATGAGCCGGGCATGTTAGCAGGCGCCTGTAATCCCAGCTACTCAAGAGGCTGAGGCAGGAGAATCACTTGAATCCGGGAAGTGGAGGCTGTGGTGAGCCAAGATCACACCATTGCCCTGCAGCCTGGGCAACAAGAGTGAAACTCCATCTCAAAAAAAAAAAAAAAAAAACAGAGAAGAAGAAAGTGCAAGGCCGGGCGCGGTGGCTCACGCCTGTAATCCCAGCACTTTGGGAGGCCGAGGTGGGTGGATCACAAGGTCAAGAGATCGAGACCGTCCTGGTCAACATGGTGAAACCCCGTCTCTACTAAAAATACAAAAAAAAATTAGCTGGGCGTGGTGGCGCGCGCCTGTAGTCCCAGCTACTCGGGAGGCTGAGGCAGGAGAATGCTTGAACCCGGGCGGCGGAGGTTGCAGTGAGCCAAGGTCGCGCCACTGCACTCCAGCCTGGCACCTGGTGACTGAGTGAGACTCTGTCTCAAAAAAAAAAAAAAAAAAAAAGAAAGTGCATCCATAGGCTGGCTGCAGTGGCTCATGCCTGTCATCCCAGCACCTTGGGAGGCCAGTCAGGCGGATCACCTGAGGTCAGGAGTTCGACATCAGCCTGGCCAACATGGCGAAATCCAGTCTCTACTAAAAACACACACACAAAAAATAGCCGGGCATGGTGGTGTATTCCTCCCTACTTGGGAGGCTAAGGCAGGAGAATCACTTGAACCTGGGAAACAGAGGCTGCAGTGAGCCAAAATCACGCCACTGCACTCCAGCCTGGGTGACAGAGAGAGACTCCATTGAAGGAAGGAAGGAAGGGAGGGAAGGAGGGAGGGAGGGAGGGAGGAAGGAAGGAAAAATGAAGGAAGGAAGGGAGGGAGGGGAAGGAGGAAGGAAGGGGAGGGAAGGAAGGAGGAAGGAAGGAAGAGGGAGAGAGGGGAGGGGAAGGAAGGAATGAAAGAAGGAAGGAAGGAGGGAGGGAAGGAAGGAAGGAGGGAGGGAAGGAAGGAGGGAGGGAAGGAGGGAGGGAGAGAGGGAAGGAAGGAAGGAGGGAGGGAGGGAGGGAAGGAAGGAGGGAGGGAGGGAGGGAGGAAGGAAAAAATGAAGGAAGGAAAGAAGGGAGGGAGGGAGGAAAGGAGGAAGGAAGGGACGGAGGGAGGAAGGAAGGAAGAAAGGAAGGAAGGAAAAAGGAAGCAAGGAAGGAAAAAATGAAGGAAGGAAAGAAGAAAGGAATGAAGGAAGGAAGAAAGGAAGGAAGGAAAAAGGAGGGGGAGGAAGGAAGGAAAGGGAGGGAGGGAGGAAGGAAGGAAAAAGGAAGGGAGGGAGGGAAGGAGGAAGGAAGGAAGGAGGGGAGGGGAGGGAAGGAGGGAGGAAGGAAGGAAGGAGGGGAAGGAGGGACGGAGGGACGGAGGGAAGGGAGGGAGGGAGAGAGGGAGGTAAGGAAGGAAGGAAGGAGGGAAGGAAGGAAAGAAGGAAGGAAGGAAGGAAGGAATAGGAAGGAGTGAGTCTATAGCTTGGGGACCATGCTCTCCACACCCTGGGTCCTGCGCAGATCACAATGGACACCTGTGATGTTCCCTGCCCATCACACGGGTGACATGAAGGAACACACACCCTCACACCCCAGGAGACATGAAGGAACACACACCCTCACACCCCAGGAAGAGGGGGAGCCCTCGCTGTGGCAGACCAGTTCTCCCTAACAACTGCCTCAGTACTGACTGAGTGGTTAAGTTAAATATTAAAAGCCAGTGCCCTTATACAAAGGCTGGGATGTAACGTAAACCCACCAAGAGTTGTGCCTAGGCCTTTCCTGAGCCTTAAAGCATGACAAAATAACGAAGGAATTCCTAACAGAACCGTTTAGAATTAAAGAAGTTTTACTGGGAGTCTGAAGAAACCCCAGGCCTCCATGAACAAATTTCCTGGGGGTCTGAAGGAACTCCTCAAACCTCCAAGATTTAGCAGGAGATGAGACTGGTAAGGACCCAGCACCTGGCCCCATTCAGATGAACCAGATGCACTGAGGCTCCTGAGGAAGGTCTTCAGGACGCAGACTCTAGTTACGGACTAAAACAAGTGAATCACTTATGTCTTTAGATGCATGCACGCTTACACGTACACATACAGCGTAGCTCAGGTGTGTAAGCCCTAGAAAACTTTGTAATTTCCAGTTGGTCTGGCAATCATTTCCAGGCCTTCTCCCTGTCACCAGTTACGGAAATAAAAACTCTCGACTGGGCATGGTGGCTCAAGCCTGTAATCCTAGCACTTTGGGAGGCCAAGGTGGGCGGATCACCTGAGGTCAGGAGTTTGAGACCAGCCTGGCCAACATGGTGAAACCCCATCTTATAAAAAAATAAAATAAATAAAATAAAATAAAAACTCTCTTCCTCCCCAGTTCATCTCAGTTTGGTCCAGGAACAGAACCACAAGCCATTCTCCCTCCTTCCTTCCTGGATGGAAAGCTCACACCCACACCTGAGCCTGAAAGTGCCAGATCATACTTTCCCAGCTCCTGTGGCTTCTGGAAACATCCGCCTCCCACAGAAAGAGAGAGAGGGGCCAAGTAGGTTACTCACCCTTGTAATCCCAGCATTTTGAATGCCAAGGGAGGACTATGGCTTGAGCTCCGGAACTGAAGACCAGCCTAGGCAACGTAACGAGACTCCATCTCTACAAATTTTTTTTTTTTGTTTTTTTGAGACTGAGTTTCATTCTTGTCGCCCAGGCTGCAGTGCAAAGGCATAATCTCAGTTCTCTGCAAGCTCCACCTCCCGGGGTTCAAGTGATCCTCCTGCCTCAACCTCCCGAGTAGCTGGGATTACAGACACTGCCACCACGCCCAGATAATTTTTTGTATGTTTAGTAAAGACAGGGTTTCGCTTTGTTGGGTAGGCTGGTCTCGAACTCCCGACCTCAAGCGATCCACCCGCCTTGGCCTCCCAAAGTGCTGGGATTACAGGTATGAGTCACCGTGCCTGGCCCAAAAATTGTTTTTAAATTAGCCAGCCTTGGTGGCAAGCGCCTGTAGTCCCAGCTACTCAGGAGGCTGAGGTGGGACGATTGCTTGAGCCCAGGAGGTAGAGGCTGCAGTGAGCTAGGATTGCACCACTGCACTCCAGCCTGGGAAACACAGCAAGACCCCTCTCAAAAAACTAAAATTAAAATAAAAAATATACAAAGGAAAGAAGGAAGGAAGGGAGGGAGGAAGGAAGGAAACCAAACCCATAATATTTAAACCACTTAGCAAAACTCTATCTCAAGAAAGAAGGAAGGAAGGAAGGAAGGAACCAAACCCCTAATATTTAAACCACTTGGGGTTGGGTTTGTTGTGTTTTTTAGACAGGGTCTGCTCTACTGCTCAGGCTAGAGTTCAGTGGTACAACCCTAACTCACTGCAACCTCAGCCTCCTGGGTTCAAGCAATTCACCTCAACCTCCCAAGTAGCTGCAACCACAGGCATGTACTACCACACCCAGCTAATTTTTGAATTTTTTTGTAGAGCTGGGGTCTTACTATGTTGCCCAGGCTGGTCTTAAACTCCTGGGCTTAAGCGATCCTCCAGTCTCAGCCTCCCAAAGTGCTGGGATTACAGGTGTGAGCCACTGCACACAGCCAATGGATCCTTTTAATTCGTCTCCCACCCCAAACTATTTTCTCTTCCCCAACCCGCCCCCCCATGCTCACCCCTTCACTTTGGCAGCAGGTGCACTTGGCGTGAAGGGGAGCTTGATATTCACTGCCCTGAGTGACAGGGTCATGTTCAGCAAAAGACATAGAAAAGGCTTTGAGGCTTCAAAAACTTAAGACTTGAGGGGATTGAAGGATTAGAGGAAGAAAAATAAAACTTGATGAGTCAGAGAAAGGCCTTCCAGCCCCAAAGCTAGAACAGGTTCCTGGAACAGGGAGGAGGACTGGAAGAGACTTGCAGTTCGAGATATTTCAAGGTATTCCAGGCACATCTCATACTTTTCCTGCCTCAAGGATTTCAGTCATTTAATCAGCTGTTTCTCTAAGGAGCTCTGGTTCCTTTTAGCTCAGAATGCTTTTTTTAGGCTGGGCGTGGTGGCTCAGCCTGTAATCCAAACACTTTGGAGGCCAAGGTGGGTGGATCACCTGAGGTCGGGAGTTCAAGACCAGCCTGACCAACACGGTGAAACCCCGTCTTTTTTTTTTTTTTTTTTTAAGACGGGGTTTCACCGTGTTGGTCAGGCTGGTCTTGAACTCCCGACCTCAGGTGATCCGCCCGCCTTGGCCTCCAAAGTGCTCGGATTACAGGCATGAGCCACCTCGCCCGGCCGAACCCCGTCTTAAAAAAAAAAAAAAAGATGAATTCCTGCTATGTCGCCCAGGCTGGAGTGCAATCGCATGATCTCGGCTCACTGCAACTCCACTTCCCGGGTTCAAGCAATTCTCCTGTCTCAGCCTCCCAGAGTAGCTGGATTATAGGCTCCCGACACCATGCCCAGCTAATTTTTATATTTTTAGTAGAGACAGGGTTTCATCATGTTGGCCAGGCTGGTCTTGAACTCCTGGCCTCAGGTGACCCGCCTGCCTCGACCTCCCAAAGTGCCAGAATTACACACGTGAGCCACCACGCCCGGCACGAATGCATTTTTAGAACCAAGGTCTGGAATCTCAGTGTGGCGATTGCTACTGAAGTGTTACTGTGTTTAGGTCATTTTGGCAGACAGCGCTGGGAAATTCACAAATACACACACATACATTTCTGTCTATTTCTACATCTTTCCATCTATTTATGTCAAAACCCATGAGTTTAATGTCTCCCACTCTCTTCCAACGCTACAGGGTTCATTCTACTCTTCGCTCAGTAAACCCAGAAATCTGAGACAAATCTCAGTTAATTTAAAGTTTATTTTGCCAAGGTTGAGGATGCATACCTGTGACACATCCTAAGAGGTCCTGAACACATGTGCCCAAGGTGGTTGGGGCACAGCTTGGTTTTATACCTTTTAGGGAGACATGAGACATCAATCAATATATGTAAAAAGGACATGGGTTTCATCCAGAAAGGTGGGGACAACTCGAGTCGGGGGAGGGGCTCCAGGTCATAGGAACGTGAGAGACAAATGGTCGCATTCTTTGAGTTCCTGATAAGCCTTTCCCCTGTAATCCCAGCTACTTAGGAGGCTAAGGCAGGAGGTGGAGGTTGCAGTGAGCTGAGATCACGCCACTGCACTACAGCCTGGGCAACAGAGTGAGATTCCACCTCAAAAAAAAAAACCATCTGGAAATGCAGTCCAGTAGGTCTCAGTCTTATTATACTCAGCCGCTATTCAAGATGGAGTTACTCTGGTTCAAACACCTCTGACACTTCCACCCCTAAACATCTCTAAAGTTCATCCACTCCTCTCCCCAGTCAATGACTGCTACCCAAGTCATGTAACCATTACCTCCCACCCAGACAGCAGCGACAGCCTGCCAAATTCTGCCTGCCCAAACCCTTGATTCCTACACGGGTCCTCTAGACCAGTGCTTCTGAACCTTCAGCTGCCTAGAAATCCCCTGAAGAGTTTGTAGAAACACAGAAACTCTGGGTCCCATCCCCAGCAATCTAATTCTGATTCAGAAGGTCCCAGGTAGACTGAGAATTTTTTCTTTTTTTTTTGTTTTAGATGGAGTCTCACTCTGTCTCCAGGCTGGAGTGCGGTGGCGTGAACTCGGTTCACTGCAACCTCCGCCTCCCAAGTTCAAGCAATTGTCCTGCCCCAGCCTCCCAAGTAGCTGGGATTACAGGTATCTGCCACCACGCCAGGCTAATTTTTGTATTTTTAGTAGAGATGAGGTTTTGTCATGTTGGCCAGGCTGCTCTCAAACTCCTGACCTCAACTGATCCACCGGCCTCAGCCTCCCACAGTGCTAGGATTACCCACATATTAAGCCACCGTGCCCGGCCTAATTTTTGCATTTGTAACAAGCTTGCCTAGGGCATCTCCTAGAGGAACCCAGGATGTTTCAGAGGCTGACACACGCTCCATGTCTTCAGGTCACACGTCCAGCAGCAGGACTCTGTGCTGTTCAATACAGTAGCCACTGGCCACAGGTGGCTATTTACCTTATTAAAATAAAATTTAACATTCCATTCCTCAGTCACACTGGCCACATTTCAAACACTCAACAGCCACACATGCCTAGTGGTACCCTATGGAACAGCACGGATTACAGGACGTCTACATCATCGCAGGAAGTTCTGCTGGACACTGTGGCCTAGGCCTTGGCGAGTTTTACTGGACAGCATCACCTAGACCCAAGATGTGTTCTAAAAAATGAAGGCTGGCTGAGTGTGGAGGCTCACACCTATAATCTCACCACTTTGGGAGGCCAAGGCGGGAGAATCGCTTGAGGCTAGGAGTTTAAGAACAGTCTGGACAACATTTTTTGTCTCTACAAAAACTACAAAAATTAAAAAAAAAAAATTAGCCGGGCAAGGTGGCATGCGTCTGTTGTCCCAGCTACTTGGGAGGCTGAGGCAGGAGGATGGCTTGAGTCCAAGAGTTCAAGGCTACAGTGGGACACGGTTGAGCCACTGCACTCGAGCCTGGGCGACAGAGAGAGACCTTGTCTCATAAAACAAAACAAAACAAAATAAATAAATACACATACAAAGTAAAAATGAGGGTGACTCCTAGGTCCCTCTCCTGCCCGTGAGAATTCAGGGACTTCCCAGGGCCTACAAACCTCATGCTTTTAGGAAGCATAAAGGACCTCGGGAGGCAGGAGGGCAGTCGGACTGGGACAGTAGAGGGGTAGGCCGGGGCCAGACCCGGGAGAAGCCCCTAAACCAGCACAGCAGGAAAACGTCTCAGCAGTCCCGGCTCTTCCCAGGCTGGAGGAGGGCCACAAGCCTTGAGCTCATTGGCTGACGGTAGGGGCGGACTGCCAGAGCCTTCCTTTGATTGGCTAGTTTCTCTTAGCGGAAAGCCAATCGTTGCGCGCGGGTGCTGAGGGCGTGGCCAGGCTCGCCGTACAGGCCCCGCCCCGAGACCCGCTGCCCACCCACGCCAGGCGCGCTCGATTGGCGGTGAGTTCAGACTCAGGCCTCTTTTGAGACCCTTTCGCTCCACATGTCGCCCACTTCCGACCCTCTCCCCGTCAGGGGGCGAGAAAGAACAGGGCCTTCCTCCAACTGCGGGGCACCCCTCTCCCCCACCCTGCCCTTCCCCCAGCCCTGCAGCCCCAGAGTGTAAATGTCCAAACGCGCCCTCTCTGCGCTCAGTGTCCCCATCTGGGGTAGGGGTCGGGTTAGAGGTCGCGCTGGTGACCTGGTAGCCTCCTCTGCAGTGGGAGGAGGAAAGGAGGAAAGGAAGGGTTGGGCGATTGAGGTGGACCTCGAGACAGGGCAGCCGTGACCCCGCAGGAGCATGGCCCAGGAGGAGGCTGGGAGCCTGCCCGAGGTCCTGGCACGTGTAGGGGCCGCGCATGGCATCCCGGACCTGGCCCAGAAGCTCCACTTCTATGACCGCTGGGCTCCGGATTACGACCAGGTAAACCCATCTGGGTCCTTGCCTTCCCTAGACCGGCCTCCAAATGGCCTCCTACGGTCCTGTCTCTTCGGACCCGCCTCACAGCTCTGGATTGGCAGCCCCATCAGGGGCCATCACTTCCCTGGGAGCTGCCTGGAGAAGGTGCTATTGAGAAGTCACTGTGGGGCTGGGCTTGGAGGCTCAAGCCTGTAATCCCAAGCACTTTGGGAGGCCAAGGCAGGTGGATCACCTGAGGTCAGGAGTTCGAGACCAGCCTGGCCAGCATGGTGAAACCCCGTCTCTACTAAAAGTACAAAAATTAGCCAGGCGTGGGTGCATGCCTGTAGTCCCAGCTACTCAGGAGGCTGAGGCAGGAGAATCACTTGAACCTGGGAGGTGGAGGTTGCAGTGAGCCAAGATCACGCCATTGAATCCAGCCTGGGGGAGAGACCAAGACTCCATCCCCCCCATAAAAAAAAAAAAAGAGAGAGAAAGAGAAATCACTGTGGACTTAGCAGAGAGAGCTGCCTTGGCCAGGAGGGAAGTTCCCTGGAGGGCTTCCGTACAGTGGGCTGAGGGCTAACTCTCCAGTCCTGGCCCCTTAGCAAAGGGAACCACCTCATACCTGGGCGTCCACTCACGGTAGCCCCAGCCAGTCTTGATCCCCCAACACACACAGCTTAGCCTGGCAGATTCTGAGACCACCCCACAAGGGATGTCCCCCAAACCCTGGGGCACCGGTGTTGTAGGCGCGGCACTCTTTCCCCAGGACGTGGCCACCCTGCAGTACCGCGCCCCCCACCTCGCAGTGGACTGCCTCACACAAGCCTTTCCAGGCCCGCGCCACAGTGCCCTGATCCTGGACGTGGCCTGCGGCACAGGCCTAGTGGCTGCCAAGGTGAGACTCTTCCAGATCCCCTGCCTACTCCTTAGCTCTGCACTTCCTCAAATCTCCCCCACGCCTCAGACTCTCTGTTCCAAATGCATGAGACGGGACCAGGCACGGTGGCTCGCACCTGTAATCCCAGCGCTTTGTGGGGCTGAGGCAGGAGGATAGTTTGAGGCCAGCCTGAGCAACATAGCAAGACCCCGTCCCTACAAACAAATTTAAAAATTAGCCAGGCAGGGTGGTGCCCGCCTGTAGTCCCAGCTACATGGGAGGCTGAGGTAGGAGGATCACTGAGCCCAGAAGTTCAAGGCTGCAGTGAGCTATGATCACACCACTGCACTCCAGTTTGGGCGACAGAGAGAGACCATGTCTCAAAAATTTTTAAAAACAAACACATGGGCCACATTCAGTGCAGAGTCCACTGCCCTCCCAAGGTGCAGGGACCCGGCCGGGAAGCGGCAGGTGTGAACCATGACTGAGTCTCCCACCCCCCACCCCAGCTGCAGGCCCGGGGCTTCCTCCAGCTGCATGGGGTGGATGGGAGCCCAGAGATGCTGAAGCAGGCCCGGGCCCGCGGCCTCTATCAGCGCCTCAACCTCTGCACCCTGGGCCAGGAGCCTCTGCCCAGCCCCGAAGGTACTTCCTCTCCCCACCCCAATACCCCGAGGCCCACCCTTATAGAGCCCTTTCCCTTGCCTATCCTCCAACCCCCTCCCACACTAAGCCCCCGTCCATCACTCAACCCTGCACCCCACGATCTGATTGCAGCCCAGAGCTGGGCCATACTTATCCTCCAGGGGACCTGGGTCCTGCAGTAGCTCTGTCCTCCCCTAGGGTGGTCTGAGGCCACACCATAGACAAAGCACCTTCCAAGCATCACACCATGTGCCCACCCCCTGCCCCCCCCCCCCCCCACACACAGGAACCTTCGACGCAGTGCTCATCGTCGGTGCCCTCAGTGATGGCCAGGTGCCCTGCAGTGTGATACCTGAGCTCCTGCGTGTCACCAAGCCAGGTGAGGAGCAGCCCAGCCAACCACCCTCCACCCCGGCCACCGTACTCCTTCCCCCTCTGCACAGCACAGACACAGGCCAGAGCCCCTCAGGCCAAGCGAGGGGCAGCTGCCTGCCCAGGGTCACACAAGGCCTAGCCTAACATCCAGCCACCAACAGCGGACCCAGGCAAACAGGCGGGGCAGACAGGTGGCCAGCTCGGCTCTTATCTGAGGGCAACTAGGAGCAACTCCACCCTCCTGCAGCCTTCATTTCCCGGCCTGGAAGCCAGGTGGATAATAGGACTGCCGTGCGAATCAGGTGACATCCTGTCTCTAAGACCTTTGCTTCGATCCTGGCCCACAGTGAGGTCTTGGTTCTGTTCCCTCCTCTCCCTGCTTCTTCACTCATTCATGGACTGCTTTCAGGGCGTCTCGTTCTCTTCCTGGTCTCAGTTTCCTCATCTGGGAAATGGGGCTGCTCTGGGGAGATGCTGTGGGCACTGTTTGTAAACTGCACAGCGCGCTGCTGTGGAAGCAGGTGTATCTCCGTCTCCGGCTGTGTTCTCGCTCGGCTCTGCGCTCTGCTCTGCTCTGGGCAGAAGGCTCAGACCCTGCCCTCTGGGCCTTGATCTCAAACCCACTGTGGCCTGGGAAGGAGCCAGAGAGGACAGGGCCTGGTTGGAGGTGGACCCACAAAAGTCATGAGTGCTCACTGCTCTGATAATTTGTTTATTTAGTTTTAGACAGAGTCTCACTCTGTCGCCGAGGCTGGAGTGCAGTGGCGAAATCTCGGCTCACTGCAACATTCACCTCCCAGGTTCAAGCGATTCTCCTGCCTCAGGCTCCCAAGTAGCTGGAATTACAGGAGCCCACCACCATGCCCGGCTATTTTTTGTATTTTCAGTAGAGACAGGTTTTCACCATGTTGGCCAGGCTGGTCTTGAGCTCCTGAACTCAAGTGATCTGCCCGCCTTGGGCTCCCAAAGTGCTGGGATTACAGGCGTGAGCCTCTGTGCACGGCCCTACTCCAAGAATTTAGAGAAGAGAGGCGTTTCTGAGACCAGGTGAGGAATCCATGTGGGGCACAGCCTAAGGCAGAAAGGAGAAGGGCTGAGCGTGAGAACCAGGAGGCGCTGGCTGGCTGCAGAACAGGAAATCGGAGAGGTCAAAGTGCTTCCTCTCCCTCCCCTCTCTGCACCCCCTGCCAGGCCCAGCAGAGGCTGTGGCTAAGCCTGGGCAGGTCTGGGCAGGCATCAGCCTCCGGGGAGTCTTGAAGGCTGACAAATGCAGGGACACGGGTGGGGTCAGCTGGAAAGGTCGAAGTTGGGCCCAGGAAGACAGGAACTTTGTACTGCGTGTGAAGCAGCCAGGACCAGACTTCCTAGCCCAACCTGTGCCTGCTAAGCCCTTCAGCCCACGAGCCCCGTTGCCTGCCCATGAGGGACAGTCTTCCCTGCTCCAGAGCCTCTCCTCTCACCGTGCTCCCTTCTACCAGCAGCGCCCTGCTTCTCCTTACTCCCTCCTCCAGGAAGCCTTCCCAGACCAGTCATTGGATCTTCCCCATCTCTCCTTCTCAGTGCACCTGAGGCCACCCAGGGCACACTATAGGTGCCTGGACCTGAGGTGGCAAGGCTATTTAGCCAGCACTTACTGTAGGGCACTTTACACACACACCAGCCTTCCTGTGATATACGATAATCATCCTCTCCATGCCACCTGGGAAACTGAGGCCCAGAGAGGTGAAGGGGCTAGCCCAAGATCCAAAGCACATGTGGGGGCTTCTTCCTGTCCATTCAGACAGTCATGTCCTCCGGCAGAGGCATGGGTGAGTGGAGAGGAGGGTGTCTTCTCAGTCCAGGAGATAGTTAAGAATTCCCTGCCAGGCACGGTAGCACACACCTATAATCCCAGCACTTTGGGAGGCCAAGGCAGGAGGATCACTTGAGCCCAGGAGTTAAAGAGCAGCCTGGGCAACATAGCAAGACCCCATCTCTACAAAAAAATTTTTGAAAATTAGCCAGGCATGGTGGTGAGCACCTATGGTCCCAGCTACTCAGGAGGCTGAGGTGGGAGGATTCCTGGAGCCCAGGAGTTGAAGGCTACAGTGAGCTATGATTATGCCATCGCACTCCAGCCTGGGAAATAGGGTGAGATTCTATCTCAAGAAAGAAAAAAAAAGGGCCAGGCACAGTGGCTCATGCCTGTAATTCAAGCACTTTGGGAGGCTGAGGCAGGCAGATCACCTGAGGCCAGGAGTTCGAGACCAGCCTGGCCAACATGGCAAAACTTCATCTCTACTTAAAATACAAAATAGCCGGGCATGGTGGCAGGTGCCTGCAATCCCAGCTTCTCGGGAGCCTGAGGCAGGAAAATCGCTTGAACCCAGGAGGCAAAGGTTGCAGTGAGCTGAGATTGTGCCGTTGCACTCCAGCCTGGGTCACAGAGCAAGACTCGGTCTCAAAAAAAAAAAAAAAAGAAAGAAAAAGAAAAAAAAAAAAGGAATTCCTGATGTAAAAGACACAGAAAGACTGCCCTGGGAAGGAAGCTGGAAGAATTTCTTGCCTTGAAGGGACAACCCTCCCTAGCAGAGATGGCCCAGGACTGTGGCTCCTGCCCCTCCCCCACATCACCTGCCCCTCTCCCCCAGGTGGGCTGGTGTGTCTGACCACCAGGACCAACTCGTCTAATCTTCAATACAAGGAGGCCCTGGAGGCCACCCTGGACAGGCTGGAGCAGGCTGGGGCGTGGGACCGCCTGGTGGCCCTGCCTGTGGACCGCTGGGAGCTGGCTACCTCCGAGCTGGAGGTGGTACCCAGCACCTCTGCCAAGGATGGCTTCATCTCTGGCATTGTCTACCTGTACCGAAAGCAGAAGGCGACCTAGGTTGAGGAAGTGAAGTCCAGCCCCCAGTCCCCAGCTGTCCTCTGATTCTATGTGGCCTTAGCTGGGCCCTTCTGCTGGGCCTCCTCTGCCTCCCTTGTAAAATGGGACTGCCAAACCAACCCTGCCCCTCAGAAATGCCCTGCCTATTAAATGAGCTCCCAGAAGGGGCAGAAGGACTCATGGCTCTGCAGTTCTCTGGACCCAGAACAGAGTGACATCAGGCTGGGCGCGGTGGCTCACACCTGTAATCTCAGCACTTTGGGAGGCCGAGGCGGGCGAATCACCTGAGGTCAGGAGTTCCAGACCAGCCTGACCAACATGGAGAAACCCCGTCTCTACTAAAAAAAATACAAAATCAACCTGGCATGGTGACGCATGCCTGTAATCCCAGCTACTCGGGAGGCTGAGGCAGGAGAATTTCTTGAACCCAGGAAGTGGAGGTTGCAGTGAGCCGAGGTCACGCCATTGCACTCCAGCCTGGGCAACAAGAGCAAAACTCCATCTCAAAAAAAAAAAAAAAAAAAAAGAGTGACGTCAGTTCCTGTGGGCTGCAGAATCCAGAAGTGGCTGAAGCCTGTAATCCAAACACTGTGGGAGGCCAACACAGGAGGGTTACTTGAGATCAGGAGTTCGAGACCAGCCTGGGCAACATCGTGGGACCCCCATCTCAAAGAAAAATTATAAAAATTAGCACTTTGGGAGGCCGAGGCGGGAAGATCACTTGAGGTCAAGATTTCAAGACCAGCCTGGCCAACATGGTAAAACCTTGTTTCTACTAAAAACACAAAAATTAGTTGGACGTGGTAGCACATGCCTGTACTCCCAGCTACTTGAGAGGCTTACAGGAGAATTGCTTGAACCCAGTGGGGGTGGAGGTTGCAGTGAGCTGAGTTCACACCACTGGGTGTCAGAGCAAGACTCTGTCTCAAAAAAAAGAAATTGTAAAAATTAGCCAGGTGCCATGGGTGCATGCCTGTGGTCCCAGCTACTCAGGAGGCTGAGGAGGGAGGATTGCTTGAGCCTGGAGGTCGTGGCTGTGGTTACAGTGAGCACTCCAGCCTGGGGACAAGACCCTGACTGTAAAAAAAGAAAAGAGGCCCGGCTCGGTGTCTCACGCCTGTAATCCCAGCACTTTGGGAGGACAAGGCGGGCAGATAACAAGGTCAGGAGTTTGAGACCAGCCTGACCAATATGGTGAAACCCCATCTCTATTAATAATACAAAAATTAGCTGGGCATGGTGGCAGATGCCTGTAATCCCAGCTACTCGGGAGGCTGAGGCAGGAGAATTGCTTGAACCCGGGGGGTGGAGGTTGCAGCGAGCCAAGATCACGCCACTGCACTCTAGCCTGGACGACAGAGAAAAACTCTCTCAAAAACAAAAGTGACAGAGAAAAAAAAAAAAAAGAAGTGACAGTGAAGACCCCTCCATGAGCCCTCTCCGAGCCCTCCCCTAGCCAGGTATAATAGGTCGCTCCTTCCAGGGTGCTGGGCCCGCTCACCTTTAACTTATTGACAAGAAAATGAAGCCTGAGCCACCTTGGAACATGCTGTGCACAACGGCGTCAGAGCAGGGACCCAAGGCCGAGGCCAAGGGGTTGCGGAGACCCAAGCCCTGTCCTGGACAGCTCCCCCACCCAAATTCGGAGCCCAAAGTCCCAAGCTGTAGGTTTGGGGCTGCGCCACACTCCATTTCCTCATCCATCAAGGGATCGGAATGCCAAGCTCTGGGTGTGGCTTGGAGGCTGCCCTTCAGGTGAAAGGCATTCGGGGACCAGCAGCACCTCGGCGGGTGTGAACAGGGCTGATGATAATTTCTCCATCAGAGACAGTGGGAAGGTTTCATGGGCGAGGAGGCTCCGAGCTGGGCTTTCAGGCCAAGCAGGATCCAGAAGGGTGGAGAAGGGAAAAGGGACATTCCAGGCTGGGAGCCGGGACGGCCTGTGCAAAGGCTGGGAAGTGGGACCTGTAGGGTGACCCAGCAAAGAGGAACAGACCAGCCTGGCTTCCCAGACAAAGCTGGAACAACAGCGGGGTGAGGGTGGCGGGTGACCTGTACCTCGAAGCTGGGAGCCCATGTGGCTTCCCTTCTGGGGTCCCCAAACCTTCACTGGGGTCCCAGGCATACACTGTTTCCTGTATATAAGTTTACCCTCCAACCAAAGAAGGGCCCCCCCACCTGGACAAGGTGATGCCTTGGGGGCCCCGTTTCAACGTTTGTTTTTTTTTGAGACCCCGTCTTGCTCTGTCCCCCAGGCTGGAGTGGGGCATCGCGATCTGGGCTCACCGCAGCCTCCGCCTCCCAGGTTCAAGCGATTCTCCTGTCTCAGCCTCCTGAGTAGCTGGGACTACAGGCGCAGACCACCACGCCCAGCTGATTTTTGTATTTTTAGTAGCGACGGGGTTTCACCATGTTGGTCAGGCTGGTCTCGAACTCCTGACCTTGAGATCCACTTGCCTCAGCCTCCCAAAGTGCTGGGATTATAGGCGTGAGCCACCACACCTGGCCTCAATTTTTTTTTTTTTTAGGTGATAACTTGGGGCCCATTTCATTGTTTTTTTTTTTTTTTTTTTAATTTTAGGTGATACCGTGAAGGCCCATTTCAATTCTTTCTTAAATTGATACCCTGGAGGCCCGTTTTGATTTTTTTTTTCTTTAAGATGTAAGTTCTCGCTCTGTCACCCAGGCTGGAGTGCAGTGGTGTGATCAAATCTCACTGCAGCCTCAAACTCATGGGCTCAAGCAAACCTCCTGCCTCGACCTCCCCAAGCACAGGGATTACAGGCATCAGCCACCATGCCCAGCTCATTTTTTAAACTTTTTTTAGAGATGAGGCCACTGTGTTGCCCGGGCTGGTCTCAGACTCCCGCCTCAAGCAATCCTCCCACCTCCACCTTTTAAAGTGCTGGGATTACAGGTGCACACCACCGCACCCGGCCCAGCTCCAATTTTTCCACAATTCCCTGGATCACCTTTCTTTTTTTTTTTAAGTGTTCATGTCCCGGCCACAGCCCCGTGGTCCTGCTCCTCACAGACCCCCTGCCCAGGCCTCCAGCCCTGCCCCACCCACCTCCACAGCAGAAATCGGAGACAATACAACTTATTCCAAGGGGTGGCAGGAATAAAATTAAAAAAAAAAAAATACAACTTATTCCTGTGCACAGGTCCCATTTATTGTAGAAAATAATAATAATTACAGTGGTGAATAGATCTCTTAAATTACAAAACAGAAACGACAAAGAAGGCGGAGGAAAAACCCCGGGACTTCTGAGGGTGAAGCCGTCCCCTCCTCCCTGCCACCCTCCCAGGCTGGTTAATGTCCTTGGCAGGGGCAGAGGACTCAGAGGGGATCAGTCTCTAGAGGCCCAGGGGCCTGGGCTGAAGTGGGTGAAGCAGAGAGTCCTGAGGCCGCAGAGCTGGGCGGCCAGAGTGGCCTCTCAGGTCCCCTCCCCCACCACTGCCCAAACCTGTTTACATCGCCTTCACCCCTCCCCCTCCAAACCCGTCCCATCCACTCTGCACTGCCCAGGCAGGTGCGTGGGTGAGGCCTCAGCCATACTTCTGGGCGCGGGTTTGAGTGAGCAAGGCACAGTCCCAGAGGTGACATCAAGGCCTGCCCGGGAACAGAGGAGACACCAGGGAGAGAGCTGGAGTCTCAGGAGATGCAGGCAGAGAGGGTGTGGAACCTGTAAATGGGGACAGTGGCCAACGCCGATGCAGGCAGAGCCCAAAGTGGCCAGCAGGAGCCAGCTCCCCCACTCCACCACCACACCCTGTCACCTCTGTCCCGCTGCAATATCCAGAAGAGGGTGGCATCTGTCCTTGCTAGCAGGAGGCGGCCTTGGGAAGGCGTCCGAGTAGGCCGGAGAGGCTGAAGGCTGCTACTCTCCTACCTCGCTCAGTCTCTGTTTGCCCAGTCCCCAGTCCCCAGCAGTCAGTGGCCCACGGCAGGGCCCTCCTGGGGTCACAGCCTGCTGAGCTCAGTCCAGGGAAGAACAAAGGCAAGAGGGACAGAGCGGAGCCGTGGCAGCTTACACGTAGTTGCTGGTGGCAGCAGAGCGGGCAGCAGAATACTTGGCGGAGTAAGACTTGTCTGTGCGGGGTGGGCAGTTACAGCAGAGCAGCCCCCCGCCAAGCAGCAGGAGGCCCGAGGCGGCCCAGCCGATGTAGAGCGAGGCGCCCATCTCCCGCTTCTGCCCGGAGGCCACTAGAGGGTTGTAGAAGTCTTGGATGATGTTGTGGGCCGTCCAGGATGCGGGCACTATCACCAGCAGGCCGGCCAGCAGGAACACCACGCCCGCCACGATCATGGTCTTGGCCTTGGCGCTCTCATCCTCCAGGCAGTTGGTGCACTTGCCGCCCACCACGGACAGCAGCACGCCCAGCGCAGCCACGATGATGCTGATGATGATGAGGGCGCGGGCCGCCTGCAGGTCCTGTGGCAGCGCCAGCAGCGAGTCGTACACCTTGCACTGCATCTGGCCGGTGCTCTGCACCACGCAGTTCATCCACAGGCCCTCCCAGATGGTCTGCGACGTGACGATGTTGCTGCCGATGAAGGCCGTCACGCGCCACATGGGCAGCGCGCAGCACAGCATGGCGGCCAGCCAGCCCAGCACGGCCAGCGCGATGCCCGCCACCTGTAGCCCCATGGAGGCCATCGCTGAGTGTCCGCGGAGGTCGAGGACCTGGAAGCCTGCGGGGATCCGGCTGTGGGGGCTGTAGGATTCCAAGAGCTGGGGACGGACTTGACCTTCACAGAGAGCTCCTTTGCTCCGTGAGTCCCGATGCACAACCCAGCAAGTGTGAGCAGACCAGTACCTTCCTGCCAACAGCTGCCAGCGCGCTCTCTCTCCGGGACAGGCTGAGCGGTTATATGGCTCTGGTGGAGGGGCGGGGGCAGAGGGAGGGGTTTTCCTCACTGGGGCCTCCCCTTGACCAGTTTCTCTGGATTCCTGAACCCAAGCCAACAAAGGCACTTTTGAGGCCCCAGCCCTGGGCCCCTGAGTCACTGTCCTGTCTCAGAAGAAACTACCCTCTCCCCTTCCTCAAAGCCCATGCTGAGATCAGCCAGCAGACAGGCACTGAGTCATAACCCAGGGACACCTGGGTGTTCACAGGGCAAGGTCAGGGGGCAGCCAGACCCAGCCAGGTTTGGGAGCCTGAAGACCAGGGTCCCCACAAGCCAGTACTTCCTCATTCCAGGCTTAGGTGGGAGGACAGGGTGGGGGACCCTCAGGGAGAGAATTTGAGGATGAAGTCTTGGAAACGACACGAGAAACCCCACCTTGATTATTGTCGTTTCTTATCCTTGATTATTGTCTTATCAGTTTAATAACTGGCAGTTTCATTACTGTTGTGATTCTGATCGTTAGTGCATCTGACCTCACCAGCAATGTTCTCCGCATTGGTCAGATAAAGTTACATGTAGGGGAGCGAGGAGCCGGGAGTCTGGGACCCCTGGGTTCATCACTCACTCTCACCCATCTTTATCGCCCAGCTTTTCTGCTTGGCTAGAAGAGGGGTCTTGGACATGATACACCTTCAGCCAGAAAGAGACAGGCGCCTGCCTCCTCTCCACCTCCGCAGAAGTTTAGGCTGGTGGGCTCTGTTCCTGCCGGGGTCCAGCCTGCTTGCCCGGAACTGGGCGGGGCCGGTCACCAGCAAGCCATGAACTAGGTCCTGGAGCCATCATCAGCCCCGTAAATGGGTGTTTACCCTGTGGAGACACAAAACCTTCTCATAAAGCCAGAGTGGGTGCAAAGTCCCAGGAGATTGCAAAGGGAAGGGGAACTCTTCCGGGGCGGAGGCGGTGGTGCTTGGGGATCTTGACTGCAAAGGGGCACTGCGTGGCACAACTCCAGGGGGCGCTGGATTCTTTGATTATGCTACAGAAGGCATCAGGAACAGGTCCCCCAGAAAAATTCTGCAAGGCAGCCGGGCGCAGTATAATCCCAGCACTTTGGGAGGCTGAGGTGGGTGGATCATGAGGTCAGGAGTTCAAGACTAGCCTGACCAACATGGTGAAACCCCATCTCTACTAAACATACAAAAAAAAAAAAAATTACAGGTGCCTGTAATCCCAGCTACTCAGGAGGCTGAGGCAGGAGAATTGCTTAAACCCAGGAGGCGGAGGTTGCAGTGAGCCAAGATCTCGCCATGGCACTCCAGCCTGGGTGACCAAGTGAGGCTCCGTCTCAAAAAAAAAAAAAAAAAAAACAGGGAAAAAAAAGAAAAGTTCTGCAAGGCAACGGGACTGGCTAAGGGAGGACATTCCGGTGGAGGGGACAAAGACCGAGGGTGGGCCAGGGTGGACATAGGCAGCTCGTTCTGGGAACAGAGCCCACAGGAGAGATATGCCAGGCAGTGAGACTGGTGAAGGAGGACATTCGGGCAGAGGAAACAAGGGCAGAGGTGGCAAGGTGGGGGAAAGGCAGCTAGTTCTGGGAACAGCAAGGAATCCAGTTTAACCAGAGATTGGGCTGGGGAGGGGGGAGGGGCCACAGTAAAAGGGTCAGAAATTTCTCCCTGGAATGTCACGAGCCCTGGGAGATAAGAGGGAGGGTGGAGGGTCTAGATCAGGAAGAGCTTCCTTCAAGGCAGACGTCTCAGGGGACCTCCAGGAAGGGGGTCACCGTGGGAGTGATCGAGAGTATCTGGGGCTCATCCCAGCCACACCGAGGGAGCCTCTGCTCACCTCCCGTGTGGTCATTCTGTATCTCTGTTTCCCACTGTGCTGGGAGCGCTGCAGGGGCCACGGCTCCAGTGTGTCCTGAGCTGCCATCATTGTCCAGCACTGGTGGCCGTGTGCCCAGTTCTGACCCAGAAGGCTGCCTAGTCCTTGAGGGAAAGTAACCAAGGGTGCCATGGTTTGGCTGGAAGCGATTAGTGAACACACATGGGAGGTATCCGAGATAGGTCTGTTGACGGGTCATGAAGCACCCAGCAGCCTGGGACAGTCTAGCATGAGCCATGCATGTCACAGAGGGGAAGCTGAGGCCTGGTGTTGTGGTTGACTCTACACACATCAATCTCCCCTGCGAGGCCGGTGCTCCTGGAAGACAGGAACAATGCCTTCTGCAACCTCCGAGCCCAGCACCAGGCTTCATACATCACAGACGCCCAAGAAATGTTTGGGGTGTTCGCTGCTGCTCATGCCGGTAATCCCAGCACGTGGGGGAGGCCGGGGTGAGAGGATCGCTTGAGGGCAGAAGTTTGAGGCTGCAGTGAGCTATAATCGCACCATTGCACTCCAGCCTTGGGCGATGGAGCAAGACCCTGTCTCAAAAGAAAAGAAAAAGAAATGCTTGATGGAAAGAATGAGGGATTCTCCAGTTTCCAGTCACACTCCCACATCTTCGCCTGCATCGTGGGCACACTGACCAAAGCAAACAGGGATGGTTTCTGCCTGGACCACACCTCCCTGGGGCTTTCTTTACAAGGCCTTCTCCCCACCCCCATCATGATTGTCGATAATTGCTTTCCCCGGGATGACCTCATCACAGCCTCCTGCCAGTCAACAGGGCAGGGACTTTTATTGTCTCGGCTCAGAGGAGTGAACTGAAGCCCAGAGAGGGCCAGGGGCTTGCCCAGGCCCAGTGGGCACTCCAGAATGGGTGCCTCCTTCCCCAATGCTTCTTACCTGTGGTCCCAGCCAGGTAGCCTTTAGCAAGCTGTCTGAGTAGACATGTGACTTGGCCAGATGGGCAGAACCCACCCCCCGCCCCACTTCCTGCCCTTGCTTTCCTAGGACACAGCCAACTGGCACTTGGAGAAGCAGCTGTGGGGGGAGGGGGGAGCAGGCAAGCCCTAGAACAGTCCACCTGTAGTCCTACAGAAGTGACTAAGAAGCTGTCCTTCCTGCCAGCCACAGCCACACGTATCCGGAGCAGAGAGCAGGGAGGGGTTGGGAGTTTGGGGAAGGGCAGGTGCAGGAGGGGGCCCCAGGCAAACATAGGGCAGGGGAAGAGGCTCGGAGCTCACAGGGGAAGGGGGGGGCTAGGGGACCCAGGTGTGAAGGGCGGGCCAGAAGGATGTCCTTGGGGGATGAGCCAGTAGCTCAGCACAAGAGGAGCTGGAGAGAGATTTGTTGATGCCTCGCTGATGCCAAGAGAGGTTGGCTGAGTCCCACCCACCTGCCGCAGGAAAACACCAGCAAAGGCAAGATGCTTATCCCCACTCCGCTCTGGCTCCCAGAGCCCTAAGGCAGAGGAAAACAAGGAAGTTTACCTCCACGCCTGCATCTGGCGCTCTCCCCAAAGCCCTAAGATCTTTTACAGGGACACCTTATAAGGCATCTGCCATTCATCGCCTTTGTTTAGGGGTCAGAGAGTGCAGGTGGCTTATGCCTCTAATCCCAAAACTTTCGGAGGCTCGAGGCCAGGAATTCGAGACCTGCCTCAGCAACATAGTGAGACCCTATTTCTTTTTTTTTTTTTTTTTAACTTTTTTTTTAATTAGCCAGGCATGGTGGCATACACCTGTAATCTCAGCTACTCGGAGGCTCAGACAGGAGGATCACTTAAGCCCAGGAGTTGGAGGCTACAGTGAGCCATGATCATGCCACTGTACTCCAACCTGGGTGACAGAGCAACACCTCCTCTCTAATAAATAAATAAATGGCAAGCCCCATATTTACCATGACCTTCTGCATTCCCACCATTCTACTTCTCAGCTGTCCACCCCTTCACAGGTCACTCCCCCCACTTCACAGAGAGATCCATCCAGGCCCCAGGCATAAACCCTGCCTCCCACCCACCGCTACCTGGCCCTCCTGCTCCCACCTCACTTCAGGGCAGCCCTGTCTCTACCTGCCTTTACTTCAGTTTCTCAGAGGCAGGGGAGGGGGAGAGGACCTTAGGGCTGAGGAATTCCTGAAGACCCTCTAATCTGATGGTGGAGTTAATCCTCCCCAGCCCCACCCCCTCCCACTCCCCATCCAGGACAGCCTCCTCCTGCCAGGCGCCTCTGCCTTGGCCTCTCAGGAAGCAAGCCAACCAAAAAACTTTTCTTTTTTCTTTTCTTTTTTTTTTTTTTCCAGGCTGGAGTGCAGTGGTACAATCTCGGCTCACTGCAACCTCTGCCTCCTGGGTTCAAGCGATTCTCCTGCCTCAACCTCCCAAGTAGCTGGGATTACAGGCACACGCCAGCACGCTTGACTAATTTTTGTATTTTTAGTAGAGACGGTGTTTCACCATGTTGGGCAGGCTGGTTTCAAACTCCTGACCTCATGATCTGCCCACCTCAGCCTCCCAAAGTGCTGGGATTACAGGCGTGAGCCACTGTGCGCAGCCGGCAAACCATTTTTTGAGCACCTACTCTGGGACCAGGCACTATGCTAAGAGCCTTTGAAAAACATTGAATAGCAGGATATCATTTCATCTCACTGCAAAATGGTGCAGGGGCGTCACTGTCAATCTCTTGTTGGGTTTTTTTGTTTTTTTTTTTTTAAGAGATGGAGTATCCGAGTCATGGCACCAAAAAAAAAAAAAAGGTGGAATCTTGCTCTGTCACCCAGGCTGGAGTGCAGTGGCATAATCGTAACTCACTGCAGCAGCCTCAAACTCCTGGGATCAAGCAAACCTCCACCCTCAGCCTCCGGAGTAGCTGGGACTATGGGTGTGCACCATCACACTCAGCTAACTTTTTGTTTTTTTGTAGAGACAGGGTCTCCCTATGTTGCCCAGGCGGGTCTCTAACTCCTGGCTTCAGGTGATCCTCCTGCCTCGGCCTCCCAAAGTGCCGGGAATGTGGGGATGAGCCACCAGGCCCAGCCCATTCCCATTTTAGAGATGAGAAAACTAAGGCTCTGGGAGCTGACGTGATATTCCAGGACCACCAGAATAATGGCAAGAGCGGCGTCCACACCCTGCCCGATGTCTGATTCTGGGGCTCCTCTCTACCCCTACTCTCCTATTTATTATTCTCCATCTTTTTTTATTCCTTCATTCTCTCTGGAAAGACATGCTGAGCGCCTGCACTGGGCCAGGCCCAGGGCTAGGCGTGGAGCTCATCAAGGTGTACTCGGCCCATCCTGAATTTAAATAAACAGCTCCCACGCAGGGAAAACTAGCTCTGTGTGAACACTGGAGTGGGAAATATTAACTCTACCTGGGGCACCCCAGGCAGGCTTCCTGGAGGAAGTGGCAAGTGGAAAGGAAACCTGAAGAATGAGTAAAAGCTTAGGAGGCACCCCAGGCAATCTGGAGGAAGTAGCAAGTGGAAATGAAACCGAAAGAATGAGTAAAAGCTTAGAGACCTATGAAGAGGAGAGAGCTCTCCCAAAAGGAGAGTAGCAGAGACAAAAATAGGGGTGTGTTGGGGGGAGGAAGTATCTGTGGAAAATGTGAACTTGAAGGGTGGAAAGCCGGCAGGTGAGGGAGCTAGGGCTGGAAAATAAGTTGGGAGCATCAGCGTGGGCATCAAGGGCGCAACCCAGGAGCTTCGGTTAATTGGGGGGGAGAGTCAGGAGGGCGGCCTTGCTTTGGGCTGGGTGATGAAGGGCAGGGGGAGGCAGGGCTTCACAGGGAGGGCGTCCTTGACTCAGGACCAGCCAGGACTTCCAGAGAAGCCCCCCCTGGTCGCAGGCCAGGACAGGCCTTGTCTCCAGCAGGCAGAGCAAGAGGCTGGGACCGTCCTATCCTGCTTCCTCTTGGAAGATCAGAGAATGCCAGAACCCAGCACCCGGGGCCGGGCACACCCCTGATGATGACGGTTTACAGAGAATCTGTCTGTTTCTGTGACACACCAAGAGGCTGAGAGAAACCTGCCATGAGTCAGCAGTGACAGAGCCAGGGACAAAACCCAGGAGCTGGGATCATCAACACCATCCTGCTCCATTTATGGGTGACTCAGAGATCGTATTACCCTTCACTCCCGGCACAGAGGCCCCAGGCCTGGCCTCTCTCCTGCCTCGGGTCCCCACCCCATCTCTCCCACGTCTCCCAGCACGGATGAGCGGGCACCGCCCACGCACTCTCCTACCACACGCAGATACCAATCTCTTACCTTCTCAGGGTCCAGGAAGTCCGGCTGCCAGATCTTTGCTCTATTGCCAGGTGCACCTACTGACCCAGCCCTGCCGGAACCCTCATTCCCTGCCAGTTCCCTTGTCTGCATCATCTCAGGAAGGGTACAACCACATCTGAACTGTCCCATCCCCTAGCAGGAGGCGAGGTGGGGCCAGGAGAAGCCACACTAGTGATTAGGTTTGAGCTTTGTAATTTTTCAGTTTTTTTTTTTTGAGACAGTCTCACTCCTTCACACAGGCTGGAGCGCGATGTCACGATCTCTGCTCTCTGCAACCTCCGCCTCCCAGGTTCAAGCGATCCTCCTGCTCCAGGCTCCAGAGTAGCTAGGATTACAGGCAGGGACGATGCCTGGCTAATTTTTGTATTTTTCGTAGAGACGGGGTTTCGCAGTGTTGGACAGGCTGGTCTTGAACTCCTGACCTCAAGTGATCCACTCGCCTTGGCCTCCCAAAGTGCTGAGATGACAGGCATGAGCCACCACGCTTGACTCAATGCTCTTTTTATATCAGGGCTTACGCATCGTGGCTTGAGCGTTTGAAGTGTGCCTTGGAGCTCACCCACAGCACTCAACTCTGCCCTCTTTTCCTCCCCCCCCCCCCTCCCTCCCTTTATGCTTTCCTGCTTCTCTCCAGCTGTGCAAGGGGAGTGTGGATGCCCCAGGGCTTCCCAGCTGCCACCCAGTTGGTGTCCCTACCCCTCAGCATCAGTCTCCATCTCCATATCTCCATGCTCTCCTCACCCTCCTCCACGCAACAAGCATACATGTTTATTTTCTTTCTGTCAATTTCATTCCCATTCTTCGCCATCTCAGCAGGCTGGCAGGGAACTCAGTCAGTCCTCCCTGTAGCTCCCGCTCTGATCTGAAATATGTGGTCCCAGGACATCAAGAAGGGAAGGCCCCCCCCACATTTGTCCCATCAGCCATTGCCAAGCTTTGGCGGCCATAAAAACCTCCAGGCATCTGACCAACATGGTAAAACCCCATCTCTACTAAAAATACAAAAATTGGCTGGGCATGGTGGCAGGCCCCTGTAATCCCAGCTACTCAGGAGGCTGAGGCAGGAGAATCGCTTGAGTCTGGGAGGCGGAGTTTGCAGCAGGCTGAGATCGCACCACTGCACTCCAGCCTGGGCAACAGTGCGAGACTCCATCTCAAACAAACAAAAACCCTTCAGGCTTCAGTCTGTGTGGTCTCTTCAGGGCCTGGGGCTCAGTGGCCTTGCAGCCACACTGAGGAATCAGAAATCACTGCTAAGACCAGACGAGGCAGCTTACACCTGTAACCCCGGCACTTTGAGAGGCCCAGGCAGGTGGGTCACTTGAGGTCAGGAGGTCAAAACCAGCCTGGCCACCATGGCAAAACCAAGTCTCTACTGAAAGTGGGAAAGTGAAGTGGGCATGGTGGCGCACGCCTGTAGTCTCAGCTACTTGGGAGGCTGAGGTGGGAGAATTGCTTGAACCCAGAAGGTGAAGGTGGCAGTGAGTCGAGATCGGGCCACTGTGCTCCAGCCTGGGTGACAGAAGGAGACTCCGTCTTAAAATAAAATAAAATAAAATAGTTGTTAAGGGAGTCTTTGTGAATAAAGCAAAAATAAAATGGAGGCCAGGTGCTCATGCCTGTAATCCCAGCAGTCTGGGAGGCCGAGTTGGGTGGATCACCTGAGGTCAAGAGTTCAAGACCAGTCTGGCCAACATGGTGAAACCCTGTCTCTACTAAAAATACAAAAATTAGCCGGGCGTGGTGGCAGGTGCCTGTAATCCCAGCTACTCAGGAGGCTGAGACAGGAGAATCACTTGAACCTGGGAGGCGGAGGTTGCAGTGAGCCGAGATCACACCACTGCCCTCCAGCCTGGAAGACAGAGTGAGATTGTCTCCAAAAACAAAAAAGAAAGTTGACAAACACCGGGCGCGGTGGCTCACGCCTGTAATCCCAGCACTTTGGAAGGCCAAGGCGGGCAGATCACGAGGTCAGGAGATCGAGACCATCATGGCAACATGGTGAAACCCCGTCTCTACTAAAATACAAAAAATTAGCTGGGTGTGGTGGCAGGCGCATGTAGTCCCAGCTACTCAGGAGGCTCAGGCAGGAGAATCGCTTGAACCTGGGAGGCAGAGCTTGCAGTGAACGGAGATCTCGCCACTGCACTCCAGCCTGGGCAACAGAGTGAGAGTCCATCTCAAAAAAAAAAAAAAGAGAAAGAAAAGGAAAGAAAGCTAGCAAACACTGCCCCAGCCAGGATATCAAAGTCAGCATCAGTAGTCATTTACCGTGTTATCTATTCTCGTGATAGAATGTCAAGCGAATGGCACTTTACCTGTGATCTTTCTCCTAAAAACCCATAATCCTAATCTAATCATGAGAAAAACATTAGACCAAATCCCAAGACAGGAGCATCTGCAATATAGCTGACTAGCACTCTTTTTTTTTTTTTTTTAAGAGACGGGGTCTGCCTATGTTGCCCAGTCTGGAATGCAATGGCTGTTCCCAGGCGCGATCCCACTACTGATCAGCACGGGAGTTTTGGCCTGCTCCATTTCCGACCTGGGCCGGTTCACCCCCTCCTTAGGCAACCTGGTGGTCCCCCGCTCCCGGGAGGTCACCATAGTGATGCCAAACTTAGTTCGGACACCCGATCGGCATAACGCACTACAGCCCAGAACTCCTGGGCTCAAGCAATCCTCCAGCCTCAGCCTCCCGAGTAGCTGGGACTACAGGCACGTGCCACTGCACCTGGCGACCAGCACTCTTAAGATCTGAAGATCGTCATAACAAGGAAAGTCTGAGACACTGTGGCAAAGAAAAAGAGCCTTCATTACATGATGACTAAATGTCACCTGGTACCCTGAATGGGATCCTGAAGCAGAAACAGGACATTGGTAAGAGCTATGGAAATCAATATATGTAAATACATGCAAATAAATGTAAATGGAATGTAAATAAATGTGATATGGGATCCCAGATGAGATCCTGGAACAGAAAAAGGCCATTAGATAAAAACTGTGTGGCTGGGCATGGTGGCTCACGCTTTTAATCCCGGCACTTTGGGAGGCTGAGGCAGGAGAATCACTTGAGGTCAGGAGTTCGAGACCAGCTTGAACAACATGGTGAAATCCCGTCTCTACTAAAAACACAAAAATTAGCCGGGCATGGTGGCGGGCGCCTGTAGTCGCAGCTACTCAGGAGACTGAGGCAGGAGAATCACTTGAACCCTGGGAGGCGGAGGTTGCAGTGAGCTGAGGGCGCACCATTGCACTCCAGCCCGGCCAACAGTGTGAGACTCTATCTCAAAAAAATAGATAATAATAATAAAAATAAAGGCTGTAGGCCGGGTGCAGTGGCTCACACCTGTAATCCCAGCACTTTAAGAGGCCTAGACGAGCAGATAACCTGAGGTCAGGGGTTCGAGACCAGCTTGGCCAACATGGTGAAACCCTATCTCTACTTAAAATACAAAAGTATTAGCTGGGCATGGTGGCAGGTGTCTGTAATTTCAGCTACTCAGGCGGCTGAGACAGGAGAATGTCTTGAACCTGGGAGAAGGAGGCTGCAGTGAGCGGAGATCACACCATTGCACTCCAGCCTGGGCGACAGAGCAAGACTCAGTCTCAAAACAAAAATAAATAAATATAAATAATAATAAAGGCTGTCAGAAAGAGAGACCGGGGACAGTGGCTAGCGCCTGTAACCCAAGCACTTTGGGAGGCCGCGGAAGGTGGATCACCTGAGGTTAAGAGTTCCAGACCAGCCTGGTCAACATGGTGAAACCCCATCTCTACTAAAAACACAGTCGAGTTGGTGGCGCTCAACTGTAGTTCCAGCTACTCGGGAGGCTGAGGCATGAGAATCACTTGAACCTGGGAGGTGGAGGTTGCAGTGAGCCAAGATGGTGCCATTGCACTCCAGCCAGGCAACAAAGCAAGACTCCATCTCAAAAAAAAAAGAAGGAAGGAAGGAGAAAGGAAGGAAGGAAGGAAGGAAGGAAAGAAGGGAGGGAGGGAGGAGGGAGAAAGCAAGGGAGGGGAGAGAGAAAAGAAAGAAGGGAAGGAGGGAGGGAGGGAAGAAAGGAGAGAGGAAATGAGAGAAAGAAAGGAGGGAAGCTGAGCCTGAGCCCCGCCTCTTACAGGGAGCCTTCCTGGCTTCTGCGCGGGCAGTGAAGGGGCATTGAAGGAGCCAGCAGGCAGCACTCAGTACTCAGAATCTCTGATGGAGAATGTCCTGTTCGTAGGAGACGCATGCTGACGTTTTGAGCAGTCAATCGTCATGATGTATTCATCTAGCTCTCAAATGGTTCAGGAAAAAGCAAAGTGTGTGTATATAGGGAGAGAAGAGACAGACTGCAGCCAACCATACCCAGGTTAGCGTTTGGTGAACGAGAGCGAAGGGCATCTGAAAGTTCATTGGACTATTCTTGCAAATTTTCTGTAGTGTTTTTTTTGTTTTTGTTTTTGTTTTTGAGACAGAGTCTCATGTCACTCTGTCACCCAGGCTGGAGTGCAGTGGCACGATCTTGGCTCACTGCCACCACCTCCTCCTGAGCTCAAGCAATTCTCCTGCCTCAGCCGGGATTTTTAGTAGAGATGGGGTCTTGCCATGTTGGCCAGGCTGGTCTTGAACTCCTGGCCTCAAGTGATTCACCCGCCTTGGCCTCCCAAAATGCTGGGATTACACCACACTCAGCCTTCTGTAGCTTTTAAGTGTTTCTTTTATTCTTTTTCTTTTTTTTTTTTTTTGATACAGGGTCTCACTGTGTTGCCCAGGCTGGAGTGCCGTGGTGCCATCTTGGCTCACTGTAGCCTCGACCTCCCCAGGCTCAGATGACCCTCCCACCTCAGCCTCCTGGGTAACCGAGACTACAGGCACACGCGACCACACCCAGCTAATGTGTGTATTATTTGTAGAGATGGGGTTTTGCCATGTTGGCCAGGCTGGTCTTGAACTCCTGGGCTCAAGCAATCTACCCACTTTATCCTCCCAATGTGCTAGGATTACAGGTGTGAGCCACTGTGCCGGGCCAGCCTGGTTTTAAATTTTCAAAAGAAAAACTGGAGAGAAAAATTAAGAAGGGACAAGTCCAGTGAGTGGTTGGGGGAACTCACCTTCCAGGTGGAAAACCACAGCTGCAAAGGCGGGAAGGCATGGGAGAGCTGGGTTGAGATCTGGGGCCTGGGAGGTGGGGCTGAAAGAAGGTGAGGGAGGGCAAGCAGAGGTGGAGGGGCCTGTGCTATGGTTTATGACTTTAAATCTCAAGCTGAATTTTTTTTTTTTTTTTTTGAGATGGAGTTTCACGCCTGTCATCCAGGCTGGAGTGCAATGGTGTGATCTCCGCTCACCACAATCTCCACCTCCCGGATTCAAGTGATTCTCCTGCAACCTCCACCTCGTGATCAACATGGTAAAACCGAGATCCCGCCATTGCACTCCAGCCTGGGCGACAGAGCCAGGTTGGCGAAGAGCCACACTTCCCAACCGCCCCTACCTCTCTGGCCAGCCCTTTTCCACCTGCTTGAGCCCCTGCCTTGGGGCATGCACCACCATGCCCGGCTAATTTTTATATTTTTAGTAGAGACGGGGTTTCTCCATGTTGGTCAGGCTGGTCTCGAACTCCTGACCTCAGGTGATCTGCCCACCTCGGAGTTGGAGCCGGTGAGAAGTGTTTGGGTTCTGGGGGGCAGATCCCTTATGAAGCGCTTGGTGCCATTCTTGCAGAAGGGAGTGAGTTCTCACTCTTCGTTCCTGCAAGAACTGGCTGTTGAAAAGAGCCTGACACCTCTTCCCCTACTGCCTGCCAACTCTCTCTGCCTTCCTCTCTCACCATGGGATCTGCAAACAGCTGCTCCCTTTGGAAACTTCCTGAGTTTCTTACCATAAACAGATGCTAGCTAGGTGAGGTGGCTCAGGCCTGTGATCCCAAAGCTTTAGGAGGCCAAGGTGGAGAGGATTACTTGAGCCCAGAAGTTCAAGACCAGTCTGAGCAACATAGTAAGATTCCATCTCTAAAAAAAAAAAGAAAGAAAGAAAAGAAAAGAAATTTTCTTAATTAGTCAGATGTAGTGGTGCACACCTGTAGTCCCAGTTACTTTGGAGGCTGAGGTGGGAGGATCGCCCATCGCTTCAGCCAAGGAGTTGGAGGCAGGGGTGAGCTAGGATCTCACCACTGCACTCCCACTGGGCGGCAGAATGAGACCTTGTCTCTTATAAAGAAGCAGATTTCAGGCCGGGCACGGTGGCTCATGCCTGTAATCCCAGTACTTTGGGAGGCTGAAGCGGGCAGACCACGAGGTTAGGAGTTCGAGACCAGCCTAACCAACATGGTGAAACCCCGTCTCTGCTAAAAATACAAAAAAATTAGTCGGGTGTGGTGGCGCACATGCCTGTAATCCCAGTTACTGAGGAGACTGAGGCAGGAGAATCTCTTGAACTCCGGAGGCAGAGGTTGAAGTGAGCTGAGATTGTGCCACTGCACTCCAGCCTAGAAGACAGAATGAGACTCCATCTCAAAAAAAAAAAAAAAAAAAGAAGCAGATATTTGAGACCAGCCTGGCCAACATGTTGAAACCCTGACTCTACTACAAATACAAAAATTAGCTGGACATGGTGGTGGGCACCGGTAGTCCCAGCTACTCAGGAGGTTAAGGCAGGAGAATTGCTTGAACCCGAGAGGCGGAGGTTGCAGTGAGCCAGGATTGCACCACTGCACTCCAGCTGGGGGACAGAATGAGATTCCATCTCAAAGAAAAAGGAAAAGAAAAGCAGATGCTGGCACCATGCTTCCTGTACAGCCTGCAGAGCCATGAGCCAAATAAACCTCTTTCCTTATCACTACCCAGCCTCAAGAATTCCTTCGTAGCAGGACAGAAGGGGCTAAGACATCCAGAGAGGCCAGAATCCTCAGGGTGAGACACTGAGAAGAGCTGAGGTGCAGGCGTGCCAGCCCAGCAAGGGCACAGAGGCAGCAGACAATCCGCGCAAGGCAGGATGGAAGCTCCCGGAACCTGGCTTCCTCATCCCCCCCCCATCCTTGCCTAGTCCCCAGAGCCACCCAAGGGCTGGATCATGCCAGCAGACACACACAGGGCTCTCCCTGTCCCCATGTCCCCAGCCCCATGACCACCAAAGTCACAATGTCCTGCTGTCTCTCCAGCATCTGACCCAGCACCCTGTATGTCGGGCTTCCCTCTCCTATCTAACATCGCCTTGGATGAGTCTGGTCCAAAATGACCTTCCCAATTCTCTCCCTTCTCTGTGTTCCGAATGGACTAGGGAGAGCTCAGCCCTTTTAATCTTGGAGGACAAGGCCAGTAACATTAATAATAATAACTGGCCGGGCACGGTGGCTCACACCTGTAATCCCAGCACTTTGGGAGGCCAAGGTGGGCGGATCACGAGGTCAGGAGATGGAGACCAGCCTGGCCAACAAGGTGTAACCCCGTCTCTACTAAAAATACAAAAATTGGCCGGGCACGGTGGCTCACACCTGTAATCCTAGCACTTTGGGAGGCCGAGGTGGGTGGATCACCTGAGGTCAGGAGTTCGAGACCAGCCTGGCCATCATGGTGAAACCCCATCTTTACAAAAAAAAAAAAGAAATACAAAAATTAGCCGAGTGTGGTGACTGGTGCCTGTAATCTCAGCTACTCGGGAGGCTGAGGCAGGAGAATCACTTGAATCAGGGAGTCGGAGGTTGTGGTGAGACAAGATCATGCCGCTTCACTCAGCCTGGTGACAGAGCGAGACTCCGTCTCAAAATAATGATCATAATAACTAACCGAATATTCACAGCAGTACTATTCACAGTTGCCAGAGGGTAGAAGCAACCCACCGTCCATCGACAGATGACTGGACCGACAAAATGTGCTATGTCCGTCCACTGGAATATGACTCAGCCACAAGCGATCAAATGTGAATGCACGCTACAGCATGGGTGAACCTCGAAAACATGATGCTAAGTAAAAGAAGCTGGACACAAAATGTCACGTAGCATATGATTCCGTTTCCGTGGAATGTCCAGAATAGGCAAATCCATAGAGACAGAAAATAGATTAGTGACTTAGGGATAAGTCTCTATCCCAGTCTCCCGGAATGAGGGTAGAGGGTTTGAACTTTCTTTCTTTCCCTCTTTCTTTTTTTTCTTTCTTTATTTCTCTGTTTCTTTTTCTTCTTTCTTTCTCTTTCTTTCTTCTCTCTCTCTCTTCCTTCCTTCCTTTCTCCTTCTTTCTTTCCTTCTTCCTTTTTTCTTTCTTTTTTCTTTCTTTCTTTCTTTTTGAGACAGAGTCTTGCTCTGTTGCCCAGGCTGGAGTGCAGTGGCATGATGTTAGTTCACTGCAACCTCTGCCTCCTGGGTTCAAGCGATTCTCCTGCCTCAGCCTCCTGAGTAGCTGGGACTACAGGTGCACGCCACCACACCTGGCTAATTTTTGTTTTTTTAGTAGAGACAGGGTTTCACCATGTTGGCCAGGATGGTCTCAAACTCCTGACCTCAAGTGATCCACCCACACCTCAGCCTCCCAAAGTGCTGGGATTACAGGTGTGAGCTGCTACACCCGGCTCTTTTCTATTTTTAATTTTTCAGAGACAAGGTCTCACTCTGACACCCAGGTCTCCGGAGTGCAGTAGTGCAATCGTAGTTCACTGCAGCCCTAACCTCCTGGGGCTCAAGCGATCCTCCAGCCTCAGCTTCCTGAGCAGCTGTAACCACAGGTGTGTGCGACCATGCCCAGCTAAATTTTTTTTTTTTTTTTTGTAGAGACAGGGTCTTGCCTATGTTTCCCAGGCTGGTCTCAAACTCCTGGCCTCAAGAGATCCTTCCATCCTGGCCTCCCAAAGTGCTGGGATTACAGGCATAAGGCACTACACCCAGGCCTTGTTTGTGGTTTCTCTTTGTAGTGATGAAAATGTTCTAAAATTGACCACGATGACAGTTGCGCACCTCTGCGAATATCCTAAAAGCCACTGAAATGTGCATTTTAAAAGGGGTGATTGTATGATATGTGACTTCCATGTCAATAAAGCTGCTTCAAAAATAATAATTAGCACTTCTTGAATGCCTGTCCAATGCCAGGCTGGCCCCCCACACAGTCACTATTAGCCCTCAGGACACAGAAGATTGGTGGATTAAAGTGACTCGCCCAGAGTCACACAGCTAGTGGAGTCAGGATTTGGACCCACAACGGTTGGTAGACGGTTATATCTCAATAAAGCTGCCTCAGCTATTCTGGAGGCTGAAGAGGGAGGACTGCTTGAGCCCAGAAATATTTGGGATTTTTTGTTTTTGTTTTTGTTTTTGAGATTGAGTCTCTCTGTCACCCAGGCTGGGGTGCAGTGGTGTGATCTTGGCTCACTGCAGCCTACGCCTTTCGGGTTCAAACGATTCTCCTCTTCAGCCTCCCAAGTAGCTGGGATTACAGGCACACATCAACACGCCAAGCTAATTTTTGTATGTTTAGTAGAGACGGGGGTTTCACCATGTTGGCCAGGCTGGTCTCAAACTCCTGACCTCAGGTGTTCCGCCTGCTTCAGCCTCCCAGAGTGCTAGGATTACAGACGTGAGCCACCATGCCCAGCCCCAGATCAAGACATTAAAGCAACTATTATCAAAATATTCCAAGAAAGGCCAACACTCTTGAAATCAATGGATGTATAAAAGTCTTTGCAAAGAAGAGAAGCTGTAAAGAAGAACCAAACAATTTTTTCCCTGTTTTGAGACAGGGTCTCCCTCTGTCACCCAGGCTGGAGTACAGTGGCGTGATCATAATTCACTACAGCCTCAACCTCCCAGGTTCAAGCGATCCTCTCATGTCAGCCTCCAGAGTAGCTAAGACTGCAGACATGAGCCACCACACTCTGTTAATATTTTATTTTTTTTTTTGTAGAAATGAGGTTTCGCCATGTTGTTCAGGCTGCTCTGAAGTTCCTGGCCTCAAGAGATCCTCCCACCTTGACCTCCCAAAGTGCTGGGATTGTAGGCATGAGCCACGGCACCCAGCCCCAAACAGAAATTTTACTCGTCTGTGATTCTAGCACTTTGGGAGGCCCAGGCGGGAGGATCTGTTGAGTCCAGGAGTTTAAGACCTGGGTGACAAAGCAAGATCCCATATCTTCAAAAAAAAAAAAAAAAAAAATTAGCCAGGCATGGTGGCTTGTGCCTGTGGTCCCATCTACTCGAGAAGCTGAGATGGGAGAATTGTTTGAGCCCAGGAGGTAGAGGCTGCAGTGAGCTATGATTGTGCCACTGTACTCCAGCCTGGTGCTGGAACAAGACCCTGTATCAAACAAACAAATTAATTAATTTTAAAAATAAAGTTTAGAACTAAACAATATAATAACCACAATAATAAAACAAAACCAGGCTGGGCACGGTGGCTCAAGCCTGTAATCCCAGCAGTTTGGGAGGCTGAGGCAGGCGGATTACCTGAGGTCAGGAGTTCAAGATCAGCCTAGCCAACATGGTGAAACCCTATCTCTACTAAAAATACAAAAATTAGCCAGGTGTGATGGTGGGTGCCTGCAGTCCCAGCTGCAGGAGAATTGCTTGAACCCGGGAGGTGGATATCGCAATGAGCCGAGATCGTGCCACTGTACTCCAGCCTGGACGACAGAGCAAGATTCCTTCTAAAAAAATAAAAATAAAAATAAAACAAAACCTTGAACGAGCTCAAAAGTAGAATGGAGATGATGAAGTCAGTGAACCTGATGTAGATGGAGAAAAAAGCAAAAAAACAAACAGTCAAATGGCAGGTAATTCCTATTCTAAGCAATGCACCCTATCCCCAACCACAAATCCCCATCCGGGAGTGGGGGACACTCAGCAAGAAGGCAGCCTCCCCGGCCGTGGTGCGGGCAAACGCTGTACCACTGCTCTCCCCAAGGCTGGGCCGGCCCGCGGCTCTCCCTAGAGTCGCCCTCGCCCTGTTTGCTTGTGGGAACTGCAGCCTCCCGGGGTTTCCCACACCTGTTGATGGAAATTTTGAAAACAGCACCTGTGCTCGTGACAGCTGGAGGGGTGGAGGGGGACAATTCCAACCCACTGCCCCAAACACTCCCAAATTGGCTGTTTCATTGGTGAATCAGAGGTAAGAGTTGCAAACTTCTCTCTCTTTTTTTTTAATGAGACGGAGTCTTGCTCTGTCCCCCAGGCTGGAGTGCAGTGGAACTCTCTCAATTCACTGCAGCCTCTGCCTCCTGGGTTCAAGCGATTCTCCTGCCTCAGCCTCCTGAGTAGCTGGGATTACAGGCACATGCCACCATGCCTGGCTAATTTTCGTATTTTTAGTAGAGACAGGGTTTCACCATGTTGGCCAGGCTGGTCTTGAACTTCTGACCTCAGGTGATCCCCCTACCTTGGCCTCCCAAACTGCTGGGATTACAGGCGGGGGCCACCGGGCCCATCTGCTTGCAAATTCTTTTGATAAGTTGCTCATGATGATGAAAAGTAGAAGCTGCCAGTGCCCTGTGTATGGCTGAGGCTATGGGTCTGTCCTTCCCAGGATCTGGGCTGGGCAGGCGATGGCTGCCTGGTTCCTGTGTTTGCAGAGGGCACAGCAACTGCGTCCAAGGCTCCGGGAGAGGCTGAGGAGGCAGCCAGCCTGGGGCAGGACTTCCAGGTCCCTGGGAGGGTCAAATGACAAGAGGGTAACCCACCCTCGGTGGGGCAGCTGTGGCCCCAGGAGTAGAAAGCGTCACTGCAGCCCTCTGCTAACTGGCCCTGGAAGGCAGGGAGAGGGGCAGGGGAGAGAAAGAAGGGGAGGAGGAGGAGAAGCGGGAGCTGTTCCGAGCCCCTGGGCTGACATGGTTCAAGCTGCAGCCCCTTCCTCCTCCCCGCCCCCATTACCCTCTCAGTCCCAGCCACCCGACTGGAGCCTGGGAGGATGGCAGAAACCCTGGGCCAAACGTTCATAATGAATGCAATGGAGAGCCAGCCAGGCCAAGACAAACTGGCTAGCCCCAGACACGCCCCGACCCCGCCCTGAGCCCCTTCCCCTCTCTTAGTCCCCTTGCCAAGCCCCACTCCTTCCTCCCCCACCCCAGGCCCTCCCACCCTAGGGGAGCAAGAGCTCAGGGAAGGGACAAGACACAGAGAGGGGCAGGGGACTTAGAGAGGGACAGGCAGTGGAGGAGGGGGCTGGGGGGGGCTGGGAGGGGAAGGGCCTCCAGGAGACGAGGGGTTTCAGACAGGGGAGGGGCTCTTGCAGGGGAAGGGGACTCAGGGAGAAAGGGGAGCTTAGAGGGAGGTCTGGGAGTGGAGGTGGCCTGGGGCGTAGTCCTGCAGGGGGAGGGGCTCCTGGTGGGCAGAGGGCTTAAAATATAAACCAGATGTGGCCGGGTGAGGTGGCTCACACCTATGATCCCAGCACTTTGGAAGGCAAAGGCACGCGGATCACTTGAGGTCAGGAGTTCGAGACCAGCCTGGCCAACATGGTGAAACCCCATCTCTACTAAAACTACAGAAATTAGCTGGGCATGGTGGTGCATGCCTGTAGTCCCAGTTACTTGCGAGGCTGGGGCAGGAGAATCTCTTGAACCCGGAGGCAGAGATTGCAGTGAGCCGAGATTGTGCCACTGCATTACAGCCTGGGCAACAGAGCGAGACTCCATCTCAAAAAAAGAAAGATATAAACCAGTTGAGACCAGGAACAACCCCAAGTGTGGGCTCTGGTTCCTGGCCCCGGCTGGGCTGGTTTCCCTCCGGGCTGGGCCCCATCCAGGCAGTGCCCTTGGCACTCTCCCAGGCAGCCCCCAGGCTTCATTTCCGCCGGTCTGGCTGAAAACGGAAGAAACCAAGCTTGGGCAGGGCCTTTTTATGGCTCCCAGTGAAACCGGGCCCTGGGGACAGGGAAGAGTCTCTCCAAGGCAGTGGTGGAGTGCTGGGGGTGACTCACTCCTCCCCGCCTGGCTCTGTGACATCTCAGAGCCTGGGAAATACCCAAAAGCAGCCAACCGGGACTGGCAGAGAGAAAACAGCTCCACCCCACCCTGGCCACTCTCCTCTCACCTTCCCACGTCACTCACACAGAGGGACAGGCCACGCCTGGAACTGAAAACACCAGCGATGAGAAACACACCCTCGCACAAACATGAATCCACCTTGAAAGCCAAACACGCCCGACGCATCCCCAGACCAACAGAGGCACACACACGCAGCCCTCCAAGCCCCAAACCAAACTCCTCACCACAAGATTTCTGCTTCTCAGATGGCCAGTTTAAGAGGCTGCTTAGGGGGCCGGTACAGTGGCTCATGCCTGTAATCCTAGCACTTTGGGAGGCCAAGGCGGGTGAATCACCTGAGGTCAGGAGTTCGAGACCAGCCTGGCCAACATGGTGAAACCCCATCTCTACTAAAAATACAAAAATTAGCTGGGCGTGGTGTCGGGTGCCTGTAATCCCAGCTACTTGGGGAGGCTGAAGTGGGAGAATAGCTTGAACTGAGGAGGAGGAGGTTGCAGTGAGCTGAGATCTCGCCACTGCACTCCAGCCAGGGCAACAGGGCAAGACTCCATTTCAAAAAGAAAGAGGCTGCTTAGGGGCTCCAGGGAGCTGGACAGAGAAGGGAAGGAGTCTGGGGACAACAGAGATAGGGAAATGGCAACTGGGGAGGGGCGAACACCAGCAACCCCACTGCAGGAAGAAAAGCACATGTTAAGTTACTTGGTTTTCTGTTTTGTTTTGTTTTTTCTTTTCTTTTTTAGAGATGGGGTCTCACTATGTTGGCCAGATTGGTCTTGTACTCCTGGCCTCAAGTGATCCTCCCGCCTTGGCCTCCCAGAGTGCTACGATTACCGGCATAAGCCCCCACACCGGGACTTTTTTTTCTCAAAAAAACAAAAAACAAAAAAAAACAGGCTGGGCGCAGTGGCTCACACCTGTAATCCCAGCACTCTGGGAGGTCGATCACCTGAGGTCAGGAGTTGGAGTCCAGTCGGGCCAATGTGGTGAAACCTCGTCTTTGCTAAAAATACAATGATTAGCTGGGCATAGGGGCAGGTGCCTGTAATCCCAGCCACTTGGGAGGCCGAGGCAGGAGAATAGCTTGAACCTGGGAGGCGGAGGTTGCAGTGAGCCGTGGCTACACCATTACACTCCAGCCTGGGCAACAAGAGTGAAACTCTGTCTCAAAAAAAAAAAAAAAAAAAAAATAGAGGCAGGGTCTCCTTATGTTGCCCAGGTTGGTCTTGAACTCCTGGCCTCAAGCAATCCTCCCGCCTCTCTCTCCCAAAGTGCTGAAATTACAGGTGTGAGCCACCGAACCCCGCCTGAAATTGAGCTTTAATTCACCAGGGCCAGGCAGTGTATGGCCACAGGGACCTGAGGTGTGGGTGTTTTCCGACTTGCAGGAAGCTCTACGAGGAAGTCTCCTGCCCACCAGCACCAGCTGCCCCCAGTCCTCCTTCTGCTGCGTCCTGCCCCCAACACTGTCTCCCCACTTTAGGCTCTGTCTCTGGGCACACACATGCATATCAGCATCTCAGCCTAGATGTCAGTATAACCGAAGTTAGCAGGAAAATCACCCCTCCAGGAAGTCCCTGGAGTTCATGGCCATAGCTGTCCAGAACAGCCCAGCATCTGCAAACACAGCCCGGAGCGCCTAGATTCACACTTGTTTGGAGCTTCCTATATATGCAATGACTTCTTTTTTTGAGACAGAGTCTTGCCCTGTCTTGCCCAGGCTGGAGTGCAGCGGCGTGATCTCAGCTCCCTGCAGCCTCTGCCTCCCGGGTTCAGTGATTCTCCTGTCTCAGCCTCCCGAGTAGCTGGGACTACAGGCGTGTGCCACCACACCCAACTAATGTATTTTTAGTAATGTTTCACCATGTTGGCCAGGCTGGTCTCGAACTCCTGACCTCAGGTGATCCACCCACCTCTGCCTCCCAAAGTGCTGGGATTACAGGCTTGAGCCACCACACCCGGCCTCAACGATACTTGTTAAAGCACAGTAAGGAAGACTTTATTTAGTACTATTTTTGTTTTTTGTTTTTGTTTTGTTTTGTTGAGACAAGGTCTTGCTCTGTGGCCCAGGTTGGAATGCAGTGGCATGATCATGGCTCACTGCAACCTCTGCCTCCTGGGTTCAAGCAATTCTCATGCCTCAACCTCCCAAGTACCTGGGGTTATAGACATGCATCACCATCCCTGGCTAAATTTTATATTTTAAGTAGAGACAGGGTCTCACCATGTTGGCTAGGCTGCTCTCAAACTCCTGAGGTTAGGATCCACCCTCCTTAGCCTCCCAAAGTACTGGGATTACAGGTGTGAGCCACCATGCCTGGCCTATTTAGGACTATTGCAATCACTATTAGGAACACTTAGAGGGGCACTGCAATGGGGTCTTGTAGTGGGGGAAGAGAGATTGGGCTCAACTCTGAACACAGGATGGGCAAGTGGGAATTTATACTTAAGAAGTAGATTGGGTGGGGGTCAGCAGATGGAAAATTATTAAGAGGACACATCAGGGGTTAGGCGGATTCTGGCTAAACCGATTTAACACGGTTCTTACTGAAGGCAGGCCAGGGTGATCCAACATCACCTGGGGATGCTGGAGGACAAGGAACCTAATCAGATACTGAGGATGATCAGTTATCAAGGATGAGGATTCTCACTAAACAGACTTAGCAGGGTTTTGCTTAAACTAGATTTTACAGGGAAGTGTGCAGATGGGCCTAGTAGAAGATTCAGAAATCTTACTAAGGTTTGGCCAAGCAAACAGTCTTTGTCAGTCCCCCTTCTTGTTCAAAGGAAAGAAAGAGTCATTCTTCTTCCCTTCCAACAACGTTAAGTCCAGTTTTTTGTTCAGTCACCAAGCACAAGACATTGTCCTGATAAAATACAAAATCTTTATTTTCTAGGCCAATTACTTAAAAGAAAAAAAAAGCCACATTCTCAGACCAACAGTTCAAGAAAATTTTGTCATTTTTACAAAGAAGACCGAATTCTACTTTTGCATCAATGTACTACCAGAGCTAATTTTTAATCAAACTTCTAAATAAACCGAGCCAATCTTAGCTGGTTCATTAAGGAACAATGAAATCATCTGTTGGGACTTGTTAGTGGAGATCTCCTGGAGAGTGTAAGTGTAAGCCAGCAGGTTTTTAATAAGAGAAGTTTAGTTTCTATGAAAATAAAAGAGGGCCGGACACAGTGGCTCACACCTGTAATGCCAGCACTTTAGGAGGCCGAGACGGGTGGATCACAAGGTCAGGAGTTCAAGACCGGCCCGACCAACATGATGAAACCCCATCTCTACTGAAAATACAAAAATTAGCCAGGCATGGTGGCGTGCACCCATAATCCCAGCTACTCTCTCAGGAAGCTAAGGAGGGAGAATTGCTTGAACCCGGGAGGCAAAGGATGCAGTGAGCCAAGACCACGCCACTGCCTGGGCAACAGAGTGAGACTCGATCTCAATAAATAAATAAATAAACAAGGTTAATGGCAAGAACAAACTGTAAACTCAGCTTCTCAATCCAAAAGGCAGCCAGTCCAGAAGACTTCTAGATGCTGGGCCTGAAGCATCTCCAGCAAGCAGTAGAAAATGACAGACTTTCCTGGTTTGCTGTTTGGCTATCATGAAGGCTGTTCTTACATAAGCTGGTGTGGTCATTTCTCTGAAGTTTATATCAAGTCGTCAGCTTCAGCTCGCAGGGCTTCAGGAAAAGAGCAGTTTTAATTTCAATGTTTCTAAACCAGAAGGGTGGGAGAAAATTGGAAATATTAGTTTGAAGAGTTGTAGCCAGATGATGGGGAAAATGAAAAGAATTCAAGATCCAGTCTAGATCGTAGGTAGATAAAACTTCACAACTAACTAAATAACAGTGCAAGAATCGAATAACATAATAATAATGAGTGGACTGTAGTTTTCTTCTGAAACATATTTTTTTTCTCTTTATAGTCACCCCCATTTCTAACAAAGATAAAAGACTGGTTTGTTTGCAAAATAAGTTTAGTGTCATTAAATTTGTTTTGATTATTTACTTAAGTGCAACAAGAATAGTGCCTGACCACATAAGCTCCTTTTTAAGTTTGCTTTACCAGAACTTTTGATAAGGCATCTCAGATTAGACTTTTAAAAGCCTTTCAAGGCTAGGAAGTCAAGCCAAAACTCACTACCAAACGTCACCAGCAGTACCTTGGATTTGAGTGAATTCCTGTTTACTTAAGGTTCCCAAAATATCCTGAGGTTTCTGGGCCTGTCAGAAAGTGAGATTCATTACTCACTAAGAAGGCAATCATGTGAACCCTATATTTAAGGTATCATGTCAGTTTTTCCTATCATGGCTCTATAGGTTCCATAAAGGCAACCTGCATCCCTTAAAGCTATCTAGTCATACCTGAAAATATGACATTCCAGTCAAAGCCTTGGTAATATAACCAGTGTTTCCAATTGTGTCCTATTGCAAGGAGAACAGATTCTCCTTAAACGTAGGTAAACAGGCCAGGCGCAGTGGCTCATGCCTGCAATCAGCACTTTGGGAAGCCGAGGCGGGTGGATCACCTGAGGTCGGGAGTTTGAAACCAGCATGGCCAACCTGGTGAAACCCCGTCTCTAGTAAAAATACAAAACTTAGCTGGGCGTGGTGGTGGGTACCTATAATCCCAGCTACTCAGGAGACTGAGGCAGGAGGATCACTTGAACCTGGAAGGCAGAGGTTGCAGTGGGCTGAGATCGCACCATTGCACTCCAGCCTGGGCCACAAAGCGAGACTACATCACAAAGCAAAACAAAACAAAAAAACAAAAAATAATTAGGTAAATAACTACATCACCATACAAATAAGAATACTCAAGAATAGTTTCTGAATTCTGGAGGAATTAGGTAGGGAGAAAAAGTAAACGTTTCCATTGTCGTCCGATAAAATAAACTTTACCAAGTTGCTGTAAGCTACAGATAGTTTAAAAGGAAAAAAAGACACCTTTTTTATTTTTTATTTATTTGTTTTTTGGTTTTTTTTTTTGAGACGGAGTTTCACTCTTGTTGCCCAGGCTGGAGTGCAATGGCACAATCTCAGCTGACTGTAACCTCTGCCTCCTGGGTTCAAGCAATTCTCTTGCCTCAGCCTCCCAGGTAGCTGGGATTACAGGCACACGCCACCACTCACGGATAATTTTGTATTTTTAGTAGAGACAGGGTTTAACCATGTTGGTCAGGCTGGTCTCACTACTGACCTCAGATGATCCACCCGCCTCGGCCTCCCACAGTGCTGGGATTACAGGCATGAGCCAACGTGCCCAGCCAAAAAAAAACCTTTTTTAAATCTGGAAAATAAAACATTCAAAAAAGCAGCAATGGTTCAAATAAATCATGGGTGCTGAGGGAGACGTGTTAGAAATAAAGAAAATAAAAATAATTTTTTAAATGAGAATTATCTTTATCAGTTTATTCAGCTCCATGTAGTTAATATTAGTTCTGCTTGATCTTGAGATCACAGTTTCATGAGCCCATCAGTTTCACTAGAGTTCTGGGAATTCTGAACCCAGCCCAATGGTATTATCTTAAAGTTATCAGAAACCTGTATTCCAGGGCACTTGCCACAGTCTTTTTATTAATTTCCTTGACAAAGAAGCAATTTTGAACTGCAGCTGGGTGTTGCAAATGTTTTTACAGAATAATTAAAGTAAAATAACTGTATGTATGATAAAGATGTAAATGGCCGTGGTGAAAGATCTGATGTGAGTTCATTATAATAGTGATACAATTAACAAGAAAATTTGATTTCTGTGGCATACAACCTTTTAACATAATAAGCAAAATTATGACTGATAACATATCATATTTCTAGGCATTTCCTAGAATTTCTAGAACACATATTAATAACATTGCTATACAAACGGAACTCAAGGTTAAACATTATTTCCTATTTCACAATGCTTCCTATATAATTTAACATATGAAATAAGCATAATTATTTTAATATCGTTCTTTTACTAGGTGAGAGACATACCTTTTGAGATATCCTGGGGCCCAGCTGGAAAATACCAAAGTTAACTTGAAGTTAAAAAGACTTAATTTACAGTATGATTTTGGGAAGTTTATAAAACATGGCAAAAGGTTTAAAGCACTTAATTAAACGTAATCTCAGTTGTCTAATCAAAGTGATGATAATTTTTTTTTTGGGGGGGGGACAGAGTTTTGCTCTTGTCACCCAGGCTGGAGTGCAATGGCACAATCTCGGCTCACTGCAACCTCCACCTCCCGGGTTCAAGCAATTCTCCTGCCTCAGCCTCCTGAGTAGCTGGGATTACAGGCACGCACCACCACACCTGGCTAATTTTTGTATTTTTAGTAGAAACAGGGTTTCACCATATTGGCAATTCTAAAATATTTTAAAGGCAAATATAGCGGATTACATAGCTGTGAAGAAAAACTTTGCTTTTTGATATTGAGAAGACTTAGTTTCTTAAGTAAACAAAGATCTGATAAAAGACAACATCAAGCACAGGAAATTCTCTAGAGAGCTGGCGAGGTGGCTCACGCCTGTAATCCCAGCACTTTGGGAGGCCCAGGTGGGTGGATCACCTGAGGTCAGGAGTTTGAGACCAGCCTGGCCAACATGGAGAAACATTGTCTCTACAAAAATACAAAAATCAGCCAGGCGTGGTGGCACATGCTTGTAATTCCAGCTACTCGGGTGGCTGAGGCAGGAGAATTCCTTGAACCTGTGAGGCAGAGGTTGCAGAGAGCAGAGATCACGCCACTGCACTCCAGACTGAGCGACAAGAGTGAAACTCCATCTCAAAAAAAAAAAAAAAGAAAGAAATTCTCTTGACAAAACACAAAATTTTTCTTTTCTAGGCCAATTACTTAAAGGAAAATAAACCTTCACGTTCTCAAACCAATATAGACCAATAGTGCAAGGAAATGTTGTAACTTGTAGAAAGAGGACCAAATTCTACTTTTGCATCAATGTACCACTATAACTAATTTTGTTTGTTTGTTTGTTTGGTTGGTTTTTTTAGACAGAGTCCAGCTCTGTCGCCAGGCTGGAGTGCAGTGGCGAGATCTCGGCTCACTGCAACCTCCTCCTCCCTGGTTCAAGCGATTCTCCTGTCTCAGCCTCCTGAGTAGCTGGGATTACAGGCACATGCCACCATGCCCAGCTAATTTTTGTATTTTAGTAGAGACGGGGTTTCACCATGTTGGCCAGGATACTCTCAATCTCCTGACCTCATGAATCGCCCTCCTCGGCCTCCCAAAGTGTTGGGATTACAGGCTTGAGCCACCACGCCCAGCCTATAACTAATTTTTGATAAAACTTCACAAATAAATGTAGCCAATCTTAGCCAGCTTTGACCACACATGACAAGATTCCTTTTCCACAGTGAGTCTAGTTTTTTAACAAATATCAATTATTCAATTTTACTTAGCACAACGTTAAGGTTGCAAGTTGTCAGAAAAAAAGATTTTTGAAACTATTTTCCAGTAGACATCTTTTAAAGCATAATTATTTATTTAAAGTTCATTTATAAACTTTTACTCTACTACATTCACCTAATTTATTTATTCTCAACAACTATGTTTTAACTGCTCATGAAAAATTTCATGAAACCTTAAACAAAGGCAGGCACTATTTTAAAGTATTTTTCCTGTTAATAAATCAGGTAAGTATCAAAAACATCACAAAAGCAATGAAACTAAAAAGTTAAACAACTTTGGTTGTTTTTTTTAACTTTTATGTCTGACATCCACCGAGCAATTAAGCAATTCATTTTTCCCGTACATTCTGTTCTTAGGTTAGATTTATAGTTTTATGGCCTTAAGCATCTAGCAAATATAACACAAACGTTCTTACCAGCATACTCAGGAAAAACCGTACGTCTGTATTTAATGATAACAGTTCTGAAGACATTCCTGTTTTCATGTTTCCAATAATTTTAAAATGAGCTTTGATTTACTAAAGACTCTCCTGGATCATGTAAATTTAAAAAGATTGTTGAGTTTTTTATTTTTCTGATAATTTTACGAATACTTAGTTTGAGTGCCCATTTATCCCTAGGAGACAATTTGCTATTTTAGTTTTGTATTACCATTGAAGTTAGAAAAATATTATGTATACCTAACAAACAACATACATACATACATACATACGTGTACGCATACATAAACATACGGACAGATGTAACCAGATCTTACAGCTTTTCATCTTAAACATTTTAATCATGAGACAGTAAACCAGGATCATACAAGTTCACCGGTTTATCTCCACTTTATATTTTATCCAGTTACGTCTCTGATGAAAATGGAACAAATTGAGATTACCAACCCAGTAAGGACTAAAAATTTTTACTAATATCTGTGAAGGCAGCTTTTAAGATTTTTAATGTCTCCAGCTTTCTTTATTATTGTTCTGTTTTATTTTTGAGACAAGGTCTCACTCTGTCGCCCAGGCTGGAGTGCAGTGGTGTGATCACGGCTCACTACAGCCTCGACTTCCCAGGCTCAAGTGATCTACGAACCTCAGCCTCCCAAGTAGCTGAGACCACAGGTGTGTGCCTTCAAACCTGGCGAATGTTTTTTTTCTTTTATTACATTGGACATTTGTACAAATACCTGGCTAATTTTTAAGTTTGTTACAGAGATGTGTTCTAGCCTTGTTGCCCAGATTCATCTCAAACTCCTCAGCTCAAGGAATCCCGCCTCGGCCTCCCACAGTGCTGGGATTACAGGCACGAGCCACCACCCTCAACCTCAGTTTTCAAACAGTTCTTTTTGTTGTTGTTGTTGTTGTTAGATGGAGTCTTGTTCTGTCGCCCAGGCTGGAGTGCAGGGGCACGATCTCGGCTCACTGCAACCTCTGCCTCCCGGGTTCAGGCGATTCTCCTGCCTCAGCCTCCCAAGTAGCTGAGATTACAGGCACATGCCACGACAACTGGCTAATTTTTGTATTTTTAGTAGAGACGAGGTTTCACTATGCTGGACAGGCTGGTCTCGACCTTCCGACTTCAGGTGATCCATCTGCCTCAGCCTCCGAAAGTGCTGGGATTACAGGTGTGAGCCACCGCGCCTGACCACAGCTCTATTTTTGTTGGTGGTGTTCTCTTTCAGCTTCAGGTGCTTGCTTGGCAGACGGGGTGCTGAGTTCCTTGAGAGCCCCCAGTGAACAGTAGAGGAGCTAAGGTACAAGTGACTGAGGAGCTGGAGTGGAAAGGAAAAGGGTCTGGCAGTGGGGTACACAGTGGACAGAGGATAGAGCCAGCAGGAATTCGAGAAGAGGGCTTTCAGGTGACAGAAAAGTTCCTGTGGGAGAAGCAGGATCCGACAGAGAGAACAGAGAGAATAGAGAGGCCTCACAGAGAGTCAGGAAGAAGGACTTCCAGCCCAGAAAGTACCTTTCAAAAGAAGCCTGGGACTCTAACCCGGCTTCAGCAAGTGCACCCATAATTTAAGAATCAAAGTCTGTGCCAGTGGTGGCTCACACCTGTAATTCCAGCACTTTGTGAGACCAAGGAGGGCGGATCACAAGATCAGGAGTTCAATACCAGCCTAGCCAATATAGTGAAACCCTGTCTCTACTAAAAATACAAAAATTAGCTGGGCATGGTGGCGCATGCCTGTAGTCCCAGCTACTCAGGAGACTGAGGCAGAAGAATTGCTTGAACCCGGGAGGCAGAGGTTGCAGTGAGCCGCGATCCTGCCACTGCACTCTAGCCTGGGTGACAGAGCAAGACTCCGTCTCAGAAAAAAAAAAGAAAAAGAAAAAGAAACAAAGTCTGTGCCAGGCATAGTGGCTCCTGCCTATAATCCCATCACTTTGGGAGGCCAAGCTGGGAGGATCACTTGAGCCAAGGAGTTCAAGATCAGCCTGGCCAACATAGTGAGACCTCATCTCTACAAAAAATAAAAAATTAGCCAGGCATGGTGGTATGCCTCTAGTCCCAGCTACTGGGGAGGCTGAGGTCGGAGGATTGCTTGAGCCCTGGAGTTTGAGGCTGCAGTGAGCTATGATTGCACCACTGCACTCCAGCCTGGGCGTTAGAGTGAGACCCTGTCTCAAACAAAGAAACAACAACAACAACAAAATCAAAGTCTGGGCCGTGCACCATGGCTCATGCCTGTAATCCCAGCACTTTGGGAGGCCAAGGCGGGTGGATCATGAAGTCAAGAGATCAAGACCATCCTGGCCAACATGGTGAAACCCCGTCTCTACCAAAAATACAAAAATTAGCTGGGTGTGGTGGCGCGCGCCTGTAGTCCCAGCTACTCAGGAGGCTGAGGCAGGAGAATTGCTTGAACCTGGGAGGCAGAGATTGCAGTGAGCCAAGATCCCGCCACTGCACTCCAGCCTGGCGCCTGGCAACAGAACGAGACTCTGTCTCAAAAAAAAAAAAAAAAAAATCAAAGTCTGTCTTTACCTGCTTCAATGGATGTTTGTCTGGAGCGATGGTTTGGGAGCCTGATTTCCTGATGAGTCAGTCAGGAAGGAAGACAAAGACGTCACAGGCACTCACTTAATGTCGTAGAGAGAAGCTCAGGGGTCCGGGGATGAATCGTGGTCCTATCTGAGCACCATAACTGTTAAAGAAAACATTATTCAATAATACAGGTTAGAGCATGGCAAGGGAGACTTTCTTCAGGACCGTTCTAATAGGTATAGGAACCACTGCACGAGGGTCTTGCCGTGGGGAAGAGAGATTGGGCTAAACTCCAAATATACCATGGGCAAGTACGAATTTACAGCCCAGGAGCAGAGTGGGAGTCCGTGGATGGAAAATTACTAAGAGAAAACATCAGGGGTGAAGGGAATTCTGGCTAAACCAACCTAGCAGGATTGTTGCTGAAGACAGGCCAGGCCAGGCCAGGGTGATCACACATCACCTAGGGGATCATGGAGGATGGGGAACTGATCAGATACTGAAGATGATCAGATATTGGGGATGGAGAGTTTCTGTTGAACTGACCTAGCAGGGTTCTTCCCAAACTGACTTTTACAAGGAAGTCCATGGATAGGCTTAGGAGAAGACTCAGAAACCTGAATAAAGTTTGGACAAGCGAAGGATCTTTTGTCACTAAACATCTCAATGTGAAGAAAAGAACTGTGAAACACTTAGAAGAAACTATAGGCCGGGCACGGTGGCCCACACCTGCAATCCCAGCACTTTGGGAGGCCGAGGTGGGCGGATCATGAGGTCAAGAGATCAAGACCATCCTGGTCAACTTCGTGAAACCCCGTCTCTACTAAAAATACAAAAATTAGCTCGGCATGGTTGCGGGTGCCTGTAGTCCCAGCTACTCGGAAGGCTGAGGCACGAGAATTGCTTGAACCTGGAAGGCAGAGATTGCACTGAGCTGAGATCATGCCATTGCACCCCAGCCTGGGCAACAACAGCGAGACTCCGACTCAAAAAAAAACAAATTATAGGAGAATATCTTTATTTCTCGGATCTAGAGAAGTCTTTCTTAAGACACAAAAGATATATGAAAAAGAAAAAATGGATGGAGATGGACATATTAAAAACTTGCATGACAATACATATAATTTGTAAAGTTTTAACATAAGCTAAATGCAACATATAGCCAACAAATGTCAAATGTCTAGTAATCAGAGTACATAAAGAACTTGGCTGGGCACGGTGGATCACATCTGTAATCCCAGCACTTTCAGAGGCCAAGGCGGGTGGATCACCTGAGGTCAGGAGTTTGAGACCAGCCTGGCCAACATAACGAACCCTGTCTCTACTTAAAAAATACAAAAATTAGCCAGGCATGGTGGTGGGTGCCTGTAATCCCAGCTACAGGTGGTAGGAGGCTGAGGCAGGCGAATCACTTGAACCCAGGAGGTGAAGGTTGCAGTGAGCCTAGATTGTGCCATTGCACTCCAGCCTGGGCAACAAGAGCGAAACTCCATTTCAAAAAAAAAAAAAAAACCTTGCACGACAATACATATAATTTTTAAAGTTTTAAAATAAGCCAAATGTTGGCTGGGCACGCTGCATCACTCCTGTAATCCCAGCACTAGAAGGAGGCCGGGTGCAGGGGCTCACGCCTGTAATCCCAGCACTTTGGGAGGCTGAGGCGGGCGGGTCACAAGGTCAGGATATCGAGACCAGCCTGGCTAACGTGATGAAACCCCATCTCTACTAAAAATACAAAAAAATTAGCCGGGCGTGGTGGCGCGCACCTGTAGTCCCAGGTGCTCGGGAGGCTGAGGCAGGAGAATCGCTTGAACCCAGGAGGTGGAGGTTGCAGTGAGCCGAGATCTCACCACTACACTCCAGCCTGGGCAACAGAATGAGATTCCATCTCAAAAATAAATAAATAGCTCACAGAAGAACATTGAAATGAATAAACATAGAAACAATACTCAATGCCACTAGTAATCAGAGAAATGTAAGTTAAAATGAGATGCCACTGGACACCCACAGAATGATACACAAAAACAACCTCTCTGACAGGCTGAGGGATTGTCAATGGGTGCAGCCATTTTACAGAATCATTTGGACTTTGAGAGACCGAGGTGGGTGGATCACCTGAGGTTGGGAGTCCGAGACCATCCTGACCAACAAGGAGAAACCCGTCTCTACTAAAAAAATACAAAATTAGCCTGGCGTGGTGGCACATGCCTGTAATCTCAGCTACTTGGGATTATTCTCCTCCTGAGGCAGGAGAATCGCTTGAATCCTGGAGGTGGAGGTTGTGGTGAGCCGAGATCGCACCACTGCACTGCAGCCTGGGCAACTCCATCACAAAAAGAGAGAGAGAATTATTTGGCAATATCTGGGAAGGTAGAAGGTAGAAGGTGTGTTTACCTAATGACCCAGCAATTTCACTTCTAGGGTGACACGTGCATCTGGAGGTATTTGCAAGGACGTGCATCACACCTTATCTGTTGCAGCGAAACAACTGGAAACTACCTAGATGCTTATCAAGAGGGGAATCCGCCGGGCGTGGTGGCTCATGCCTATAACCCTAGCACTTTGGGAAGCCAAAGCAGGTGGATCACCTGAAGTCAGGAGTTCAAGACCAGCCTCCCTCCAGTCCTTGTGTCCAGTCCGGATGCATAGTTGATAATACGGGGATTGAAAACAAATAACATTTTGAGACACATCAGCCATGGTGAGAGAAAGCCCTGCGTGGCCTCCCTCCTTGCCACCATGGCCACTGTGGTCACAGCTCATAGAGCAGGCACTGGGCTGGCTGGGGAAGAAGGCAGTTGCTTGACACCCACAGGGCTGTTCAACAAGATTCTCTTTTGGATTGGAGCTCAGGGCGTACCCAGGCAAAGGAGCGTGGCCTTTGTCAGTGATAAGGCAGCAGCCACAAACGGTTGAGTAACCTCTGATAGGGCCCTATCTTAAATCAACTTCTCTCTCCCGGGGCCTCGAAAGCTGCTTTGTTTAACTTTGTGCTGTTAGGATGAAGATATGATAAGGCGCACACGTTTAAATAAACTTAGAAGTCAAGAGAGTCTATTACCTTGGGAAGGAGGCTTAAGAGAGACGAGGACATATGACTCACAGAGGCTGAGGACGGAGGTCCCTTAGCCCCTCTCACCTGCAGTTCCCCTGTCCCTACTCCCACCCCAATCCAAACTGAGGTTCCCTTGGATTTCTTTCTTTAAAAAAAAAAAAAAAAACACCTGCCAGGCGCAGTGGCTCACACCTGTAATCCCAGCACTTTGGGAGGCCAAGGTGGGTGGATCATTTCAGGTCAGGAGTTCGAGACCAGCCTGGGCAACATGGTGAAACCCCACCTCTACCAAAAATACAAAAATTAGCCGGGCATGGTGGTGGGCACCCGTAATCCCAGCTACTCCAGAGGCTGAGGCAGAAGAATCGCTTGAACCCTGGGGGCAGAGGTTGCAGTGAGCCGAGATCGCACCACTGCACTCTGTCCTGGGCAACACGGTGAGACTCCGTCTCAAAAAACCTACTTGTGTTGGACTCCATGGTTCAGGCCTGTAATCCCAGAGCTTTGGGAAGCTGAGGCAGGAGGAGGATTGCTTAAGGCCAGGAGTTTGAGACCAGCCTGAGCAACATAGCAAAACCCTATCTCTACAAGAAGTACAAAAATTAACTGGGTGTGGTAGCACATGCTTACGGTCTGAGCTACCTAGGAGACTGAGGCAAGAGGATCACTTGAGCCCAGGAGTTAGAGGCTGCCATAAGCTATGATGGCGCCACTGCACTCCAGCCTGGGCAACAGAGCAAGACCCTAACTCCGTCTCAAAAAATAATAAATAAATAAATAAATAAATAGCTATAATTAGATTGTTTGCAACACAAAGGATAAATGTTTGAAGTGGATCCATCATTTACCTTGATGTGATTATTACACATTGTATGCCTGTATCAAAATATCCCACATACCTCATAAATATATGCACTTACTATGTACCCACAAAAATTAAACATAAAACAAAATTTTTAGTGTAAATGGTCTCAATATGCCAATTACAAGAGATTGGGGCCAGGTGTAGTGGCTCATGCCTGTAATCCCAGCACTTTGGGAGGCCGAGGCGGGTGGATTACTTGAGATCAGGAGTTTGAGACCAGCCTGGCCAACATGATGACACCCTGTCTCTACTAAAAATACAAAAATTAGCCAGGTATGGTGGTGCGTGCCTGTAATCCTAGCTACTCAGGAGGCTGAGGCAGGAGAATTGCTTCAAACTTGGGAGGCGGAGGTTGCAGTGAGCCAAGATTACGCCACTGCACTCCAGCCTGGGTGACAGAGTGAGACCCCGTCTCAAAAAAAATATAAATAAATAAGATTGGAAGAGTGGATTAAAAACAGAACCTAGTTATATTCTGTCCACAAGAAATTCACTTCGAATGTAACAATATAGGTAGGTTAAAAAGAAATAGTATGCAAACATTTATCAAATGAAAGTGGGAGTAGCTATATTAGGATAAGATAAAGTAGACTTTAGAGCAAAGAAAATTATCAGAGACAGGGAGGGACATAATATAATGATTACAAAGCCAGTCTACCAAGAAAACGTAGCAATCTTTGTGTGTTTGCACCAAACAACAGAGCCGAAAATATCTGAAGCAAACATTGACTAACTAGAAGGACAAATAGACAAAACCACAATTAGAGCTGGCGATTCCAGCACGATTTTCTTTCTTTCTTTCTTTCTTTGTTTTGTTTTGGTTTGGTTTGGTTTTTTGTGATGGAGTCTCGCTCTTGTTGCCCAGGCTGGAGTGCAATGGCCCAATCTCAGCTCACCACAACCTCCGCCTCCCGGGTTCAAGGGATTCTCCTGCCTACGCCTCATGAACAGCTGGGATTACAGGCGTGCGCCACCATGCCCAGTTAATTTGGTATTTTTAGTAGAGATGGGGTTTTACCATGTTGGCCAGGCTGGTCTTGAACTCCTGACCTCAGATAATCCGCCCACCTTGGCCTCCCAAAGTGCTGGGATTAACAAGAGTGAGCCACCGCGCCCGGCCCAACACTTTTTTTAGCAGTCGATAGAACAACTAGCCAGAATCTATTCTGGCTAGCAAAGGTATAGAACTGAATACCATCGACCAATAGAATCTAATCAACCTTTATAGAACATTCCACCCAGCAACAGCAGAATACATATTCTTTTCAACAGCCCATGGAATATACACCAAGACAGATTACACTGTGGGCCACAAAATAAATTTCAACAAATGTCAAAGAATTGAAATCATATAGAGAGTGCTCTCTCACAGACTGTAATCAAACTAGAAATCAATAACAGAAAAATAACAGGAAGATCTGCCACTCTTGAGAACCAAACAACATACTTCTTTTTTTTTTGAGACAGAGTCTCACTCCGTCACCAGGCGCCAGGCTGGAGTGCAGTGACGCAACCTAGGCTCACTGCACCCTCCGCCTCCCGGGTTCAAGCAATTCTCCTGCCTCAGCCTCCCAAGCAGCTGGGATTACAGGCGCACGCCACCACGCCCAGCTAATTTTGTTTGTATGTTTAGTAGAGACGGGGTTTCACCATGTTGGCCAGGATGGTCTCGATCTCTTGACTTCGTGATCCACCCACCTCAGCCTCCCAAGGACAATATACTTCTAAATAATCCATAGCTCAACAGGAAACCATAGGTCAAGATAAATCAAAAAATACACTGAAGTAAATGAAAATTAAAATACGACTTATCCAAACGGTGGCACACACATAAAGCATTGCTGATAAGAAAATGTATAGCACTAAATGCACACATCAGAAAAGAGGGAGAGACCCACATCAGCAATCTAAGCTCTCACATCAGGAACCTAGGAAAAAGCCTGGTGTGGTGATGCATGCCTGTAGTCACAGTCACAGTCACTTGGAGGCTGAGGCGGAAGTTCAAGGCAGAAGTTGACCCCAGAGGTCCAAGGCTGTATCAAGCTACAGTCACCCCTTTGCACTCCAGCCTGAGTGACAGAGCAAGATAAGACTCCATCTTCATAAAAAATCAAAATAAAGGATAGAAGAACCTCGAAAAGAAGAGCCAAATAAATACAAAGCAAGTAGAAGGAAGGAAATGTAAAGATGAGAGCAAAAACTAGTGAAATCGAAAACAGAAATTTTCGGAATAGAAAAATATCAATAAAATAAAAAACTGTTAGAAAAAATCAGTAAAATTGACAAACTTCTAGGAAGACCAATTAAAAAAGAAGGCACAATTTATGGATAGAAATGAAACATGGGCTATTACAACAGACCCTACAGACACGAAAAGGATAATAAGGGAACTATGGGCCGGGCATAGTGGCTCACGCCTGTAATCCAAGCACTTTGGAGGCCAAGGCGGGCGGATCACCTGAGGTCAGGAGTTCAAGACCAGCCTGACCAACATGGTGAAACCCCGTCTTAAATTAAAAAAAAAAAAAAAAAAAAAAGAGAGAGAGAGAAAACTGTGGCTCTCTATAGTTCTAACTATAGAGAACTTGTCCTAACTATATCAAATGATATTAATTCTTCTTTAAACATTTGGTAGCATTTTCCAAAGAAAATGTGGCCTATTGATTCTGATTCTTTTTGAAAGTTTTTTTTTTTTTTTTTTTGAGATGGAGTCTCACTCTATCACCCAGGCTGGAGTGCAGTGGTGTGATCTCTGCTGATTGCAACCTCTGCCTCCTGGGTTCAAGCGATTCTCCTACCTCAGCCTCCCAAGTAGCTGAGATTACAGGTGCCGGCCACAATGCCTGGCTAATTTTTTGTATTTTTAGTAGAGATAGGGTTTCACCGTGTTGGCCAGGCTGGTCTTGAACTCCTGACCTCAGCTGATCCACCCACCTCGGCCTCCCGAAGTGCTGGGATTACAGGCGTGAGCCACCGCACCTGGCTAAATTTGTCATTTTAAAACTCTCAAGGCCAGGTGTGGTGGCTCACGCCTGTAATCCCAGCACTTTGGGAGGTCGAGGCAGGCAGATCACAGGGTCAGGAGTTCTAGACCAGCCTGACCAATATGGTGAAACCCAGTCTCTACTCAAAAATACAAAAGTTAACTTCATGCTGACCAAACAAAATTATTTGCAGATTAATTTTTGCCCCTAGGCTGCAGTTCACAACCTCTGGCCAAGCCCTGGGAGCATAGTTCAGCGCTGTGAGCCAGTGAAACTGACAAGGTAGTTTAAAACATATATTTTGTTTTTGTTTTGTTTTGTTTGTTTTTTGGGTCTCGCTCTGTCGCCCAGGCTGGAGTGCAGTGGTGAGATCTGAGCTCACTACAACCTCTGCCTCCCAGGTTCAACTGATCCTCCTGCCTCAGCCTCCCTAGTAGCTGAAACTACAGGTGTTAGCCACCATGCCCAGTTAATTTTTGTAGTTTTAGTAGATACAGGGTTTCACTATGTTGGCAAGGCTGGTCTCGAACTCCTGACCTCAGGTGCTACCTGCCTCGGCCTCCCAACGTGCTGGGATGACAGGCAGAGGCTGCCACGCCTGGCCAATCCTCATCTCTTCTGATACTAGAGATTGCAGGATCCTGAACCTCACAGGGATTGGCAGCTGGGGAGAGGAGAGGGACAGGCTGGGACCGGAGGAAGAGAATGTCGTAGTTGCCGTAGGAGAGAATCAGGCCATGGGTGCTAGGGAATTTCCTGGTAGATGGACATCAGGTGGGACGCAGAGAGCAAGCTAATTTCCCAGCTGTGAGTGCTGTTCTCTCAGTTCCTCTTTTCTAGCCCTTTGCTCTTTGGAATCTGTCTTCCACACTCACACCATTCTGTGCAAACAAACCTCATCACCGCCACCAGCTCCTGCTCAGCCTCTTATAGGAAGCCCTCCTGGACCATGGCAGCTGCAGAGCTCCCCCTTCCCTGTGGACACTGGTGCTTACTGCCAGGCTCTGCTGCTGGTAGCAGCTATCCCACAGCGGGGTCATGCTGCTGCTTCTGGAGAGGAGGTTTGGGGAGTGGAGTAGGGGTGTTTGTTATGCCTGGAGACTCCAGACCTCACTCCCGCCCCACCCCTTCATACCACTTCCCATTAAAAAGCATCTGCAGGCCGTGCACGGTGGCTCACACCTATAATCCCAGCGCTTTGGGAGGCTGAGCCTGGAGGATCACTTGAGTCCAGGAGTTCAAGACCAGCCTGGGCAACATAGCAAGATCTCCATCTCCACAAAACATAAAAATAATTTTCTGGGGGGGGGTGGCACTCACCTGTAGCCCTAGCTACTTCAGAGGGTGAGGTGGGAGGATTGCTTGACTCCCGGAGTTTGAAGCTGCAGTGATAGGTTTGATCCTGGGCAACAGAGCAAGACGGTGGAAGGAGGAGGAGGAGGAGAAGAAGAAGGAGGAGGAGGAGGAGGAGAAGGAGAAGAAGGAGGAGGAAGAGGAGGAGAAAGAGAACAAGAAAAATAGGAGACACCTGCATTACACTCTCTGGGCACCCACACACTCAGGTGACACACTCAGACACATACTGCAGGCCCAAACACCACACTGGTTTTTATTTTATTTTATTTTTTATATATATTTTTTGAGACAGAGTCTTGCTCTGTCGCCCCTGCTGGAGTGCAGTGGTGTGATCTCGGCTCACTGCAACCTCCGCCTCCCGGGTTCAAACAATTCTCCTGCCTCAGCCTCCTGAGTAGCTGGGATTACAGGCACGTGCCACCACGTCCGGCCAATTTTTGTATTTTTAGTAGAGACGGGGTTTCACCGTATTGGTCAGGCTGGTCTCAAACTCCTGATGTCGTGATCCACCCATCTCAGCCTCCCAAAGTCCTGGGATTACGGGCGTGAGCCACCGCACCGGCCTTGGTTTTTATTTTAACAGCTGTACTGAAATACCATTTCCATAACATACAATTCACCGATTCAAATGGTAATCCATTTGAAAAGTGGACTCTCCAGGTGGTGCGGCTGGGCTTAGACCGGGGGCCAGTTGTGCCTGGAATGGCCACCACGAGCTCTACTCTGGCTGGCTTTGAGGCTGATGAAGGTCACGTCGCCTCTCTTAGCCTCAGGTTCGTCCTCTATAAAATGAGGGAAATGGTGTCTGCATGACTCACTTCCAAGGTTATGGTGACAATAGAGGTGATGTTAAGTGTGCAATAAAGCAGAAAACATGTGCATGCCGTGGCTACCCTTGTAATGCCAGCACTTTGGGAGGTTGAGGCGGGCGGATCACGAGGTCAGGAGTTCCAGATCAGCCTGACCAATATGGTAAGCCCCATGTCTACTAAAAATAGAAAAATTAGCCGGGCTTGGTGGCGTGCTCCCGTAGTCCCAGCTACTCAGGGGCTGGGGTGAGGGTGCTGGGAGAAAGGAGGAACAGAGTTTCTTTTTGGGCGTGATGAAAATGTTCTGCAATTGACTGTGCTAATGATGGTTGTATACTGTGAATATACTAAAAACCATAGACTTGTACACTCTTTTTTTTTTTTTTTTGAGATGGAGTCTTGCTTTGTCCCTCAGGCTGGAGTGTAGTGGCGTGATCTCTGCTCACTGCAACTTCCGCTACCCAGGCTCAAGCGATTCTCCTGCCTCAGCCCCCTGAGTAGCTGGGATTACAGGCACCCACCAGGACACCCTGCTAATTTTTGTATTTTCAGTAGAGACAGGGTTTCACCATATTGCCCGGGATGGTCTCGATCTCTTGACCTCATGATCCTCCCACCTCAGCCTCCCAAAGTGCTGGGATTACAGGCGTGAGCCACCGCGCCCGGCTGACCACATTTTATTTACCCATTCATCAGTTGATGAACATTTAGGATGTTTCCACTTTTTGGCTATTACGTATAATGCTGCTACAAACATTCAGGTACAAGTTTTTTTGTGTGACCTGCCCATATGCTTTCATTTCTCTTGGGTAGGTATTCCTAGAGGAAAATTGCTGAGTCCTATGGTAACATGAGTCAGCAATGTAATCTTCTGAGACGCCACCAGATTGTTTTCCACAGCAGCTGCCCGGTTTACATTACCAGCAGCAATGTATCAGGGTGTCAGTTTCTCCACATCCTCACCAGCATGTTACGTGATTACTGCCTCCCTAGTGGGTGCAAAGTGGTATCTCTTTGTGGCTTTGATTTGCATTTCCCTAATGACCAATGATGTTGAGCATCTTTTCAAGTATTCATTGGAGTTTTGTTTGTTTGTTTGTATGTTTAGTAGAGACGGGGTTTCACCATGTTGGTCAGGCTGGTCTTGAACTCCTGACCTCTGGTGATCCACTCACCTTGGCCTCCAAAGTGCTTGGATTACAGGCGTGAGCCACCACGCCCGGCCGTTTTTTTGTTTTTTTGTTTGTTTGTTTGTTTTTGAGATACAGTCTCCCTCTGTTGCCCAGACTGGAGTGCGGTGGCACAATCAGAGCTCACTGCAGCCTCAAACTCCTAGGCTCAAGCAATTCTCCCACCTCGGCCTCCCAAGCAGCTGGAACTACAGGTGTGCACCACCATGCCTGGCTAATTTTTTTTTTTTTTTTTAAGTAGAGACAAGGTCTCGCTATGTTGCCCAAGCTGGTCTTAAACTCCTGACCTCAAGCAATCCCCCCTGCCTCGGCTTCTCAAAGTGCCAAGATCACAGGCATGAGACACTGTCCCCCCAGTCACACTTACTGGCCATTTTTATATCTTCTTTCTCTATTCTAAATGTCCACTCAGTTTCTTTGGCCATTTTTTAATTGGTTTATTTGTCTTTTTATTATGAGTTCTAGGAATCATGGTAGATATTGAGCAAAAAGCTGATTGGAGCTGTGTTTGCGCAGAGGCAAAGTCTTATTTGCAAAGTCCCTGAAGTTTGGCCCCTGGGCACAAAGCTCTGTCCTGCTGGCCTCATCCCAGTGCAGCCCTGCCCAGCAGGTCCACCTCCCCCAGGCTCAGGGACAGGCCCCAAACCCAAGCAACTCAGAACAACTCTCGTCTCACAGATGGGGAAACTGAGGCTTGAGGTGGAAAAAGGACTAGCTCCAGCTCTCGTGACCCAGGAGAGCAAAGCCAGGCTCAAGTTCGGATCTACCTGACCAAACCCCGCCCTATCTCTGCACAATTTCTTTGCACATATACATGCCTTGCCTGGCTGTTTTCTGCTTTATTGCACACTTAACATCGCCTCTGTTCTCACCGTAACCCTGGAAGTGAGTCATGCAGACGCCATTTCCCTCATTTTATAGAGGAGGAACCTGAGGCTAAGAGAGGCGACGTGACTTTCACCAGCCTCAAAGCCAGCAAAGTAGAGCTCATGACGCCCATTCCAGGCACAACTGGCCCCTGGTCTAAGCCCAGCCGCACCACCTGGAGGGTCCAGTTTTCCTCTGGCCCAGAGCCACCCCTACTCGCCAGGAAACTGTAGCAGCCAGTAGTCCACCAGAGGACCTGGGCTACACGCACTTCCTCTAGAGCAGCTCCACCCAACACCAGCTGGGCCCTCTGGACTGGCACTCCCAGATCTGCCCAGGTCCTGCCCAACAGGCCCAGCCCAAGACCTTTGCTCCTGCAAAAAGTAGGACCCTGGTTTCCATAAGCCCCTGGTACTGTTTCTTTTGAGATGGAGTCTTGCTCCATCACCCAGGCTGGAGTGCAGTGGCACGATCTCGGCTCATTGCAACCTCTGCCTCTCGGGTTCAAGCAACTCTCCTGCCTCAGCCTCCGAGTAGCTGAGACCATAGGCGCCCGCCACCACACCTGGCTAATTTTTGTGTTTTTAGTAGAGATGGGGTTTCCCCGTGTTGCCCAGGCTGGTCTCAAACTCCTAACCTCAGGTGATCCGCCCACCTCAGCCTGCCAAAGTGCTGGGATTGCAGGCGTGAGCACCGTGCCCGGCCATGTTTCTTACTCTTCTATCACTCCAAGGCTTGGGCACTTATGGAGAGGGCACAGGCTGCATGCCTGTGATTTGAGACTTGGAGGCAACCCCGAAAAACCCCTAGGCCCAGCTCAATGGGGTCTCTCATCTCTGAAAGAGCCCTTGACGCCTACTAGACAACCAAGCTCCCCTTGACTCAGTTAACACAGTCGTATCCCATTACCTCATTTATGCCAGTAGGAAAGCCTGGGTAGGCAAGCTTGTAGGAACATGAGAACGTCTTCCCTTCATTCAAGTCACTAAACGACTCTCCCTTGAGTATCCAACACCATTCTAGGCACTGGGAATGCAGCAGTGAATAAAACCAGCGAAATTCTTGCCTATTCTGAGACATTCCAGATGTCCCAATGGAGCTGACATAGTGGAACAGAGAGAAAGAAACAATTAAAAAATAGGCTGGGCATAGTGGCTCACACCTGTAATCCTAGCACTTCAGGATGCCAAGGCAGGAGGATCGCTTGAGATCAGGAGTTCGAGACCAGCCTGGGCAACACCTCAAGACCCCATCTCTACAAAGAAATGAAAAAATTAGGTGGGTGGGGTGGTGTGTGCCTGTACTCCCAGTTACTTGGGAGGCTGAACCTGGAGGACTGCTTGAGCCCAAGAGTTCAAGGCTGCAGTGAGCTACGATAGTACGACTGCACTCCAGCCTGGGTGACAGAGCAAGATCCTGTCTCTAAAATAAATAAATGAATAAGTTATTGAACATTCCCAACACAAAGAAATATTTGAGATGATGAGGCTGGGCACTGTGGCTTGCGCCTGTAATCCCAGCACTTTGGGAGGCCAAGATGGGTGGATCACTTGAGGTCAGGAGTTCAAGACCAGCCTGGCCGACATGGTGCTATATTAAATAAAAATATACATATATCTATACACACACACACACACACACACATATATATATACACACATACATATATATATTTGTGTGTGTATATATGTATATTTATATATATATCTCATATATATATCTCATATATATCTCTGTCATATATATATCTCATATAGATATATCTCACATATGTATATCTTATATATCTCATATATATATATATAAAAGAGATGATGAATATGCCAGTTACCCTGATCTGACTACTATATATTCTATGTATTAAAACATCACTGGCTGGGCACAGTGGCTCACACCTGCAATTCCAGCACTTTGGGAGGCCAAGGTGGGTGGATCATTTGAGGTCAGGACCAGCCTAGCCAACGTGGTGAAACACTGTCTCTACTAAAAATACAAAAATAATTAGCTGAGCATGGTGGCATATGCCTGTAGTCCCAGCTACTCGGAAGGCTGAGGCAGGAGAATCGCTTGAACCTGGGAGGTTGAGGTTGCAGTGAGCCGAGATTATGCCACTGCACTCCAGCCTAGGTGATAGAGCAGGACTCTGTCTCAAAAAAAAAAAAAAATCACTGTGTGTCCCACGTGTATGTACACTCACTGCCAATTTAAAAAATTTTAAGTACAATGAAACATAAATGAGAAAAATATAGAATATTGTCCAATGGTGTTAAACGCTAAGCAGAATATAAAGTATTAAAGGAGGATAGGCCATTGTGGGGTAAGAAACTGCAATTTTATTTTATTAGTTAATTAATTTATTTATTTATTTTTGAGATGGAGTCCTGCCCTGTCACCCAGGCTGGAGTGCAGTGGTACGATCTCAGCTCACCGCAACTTCTGCCTCCCTGGTTCAAGGGATTCTCCTGCCTCAGCCTCCCGAGTAGCTGGGATCACAGTCACAAGCCACCACACACGGCTAATTTTTGTATTTTTAGTAGAGACGGGGTTTCGCCATGTTGGCCAGGCTGGTCTCAAACTCCTGACCTCAAGTGATCTGCCCACCTCAGCCTCCCAAAGTGCTCGGATTCCACTGTGCCCAGCGAGAAGCTGCAATTTTAAATAGGGTGGTCAGTGAATGACTCACTGAGAGCAAAAAGCTAAAGACAGGAGTAAGCCATGTGGATGTCTGCAGGCATGTCCCATCACAGGGGGAAGCAAGTGCAGGGACCCTGAGGCAGAGGCATGTGGCATGCAAGCCCTGCCCTGAGGGAAAGAGAGGTGATGGGGGTAGGGACAGCCCAGGCTGAACTTCCAAGACCAACTGTGAAGGACTCAGCCTGGTGAAGAAGGGGGAATGATCGTCCAAGTGTGAGAGCGAAGGGTTTGAGGATAGCGTTTCTGACTTCCTTTTTAAGACAGAGTCTCCCTCTGAGGCCCAGGCTGGAATGCTGTGGCATGAACTCAGCTCACTGCAAACTCTGCCTCCCAGGTTCAAGTAATTCTCTTGTATCAGCCTCCCGGGTAGCTGAGATTACAGGCATATGCCTGCTAAGTTTTGTATTTTAGTAGAGACAGGGTTTCACCATGTTGGCCAGGCTGGTCTCGAACTCCTGACCTCAGGTGATCCGCCCACCTCGGCCTCCCAAAGTGCTGGGATTACAGGCATGAGCCACTGCACCCAGCCTTTTTTTTTTTTTTTTTTTTAAAGACAGGGTCTGCTCTGTTGCCCAGGCTGGAGTGCAGTGGTGCAATCATAGCTTACAGCAGCCTCCAACTCCTGGGCTCAAGTAATCCTCCTGCCTGAGCCTCTGGAGTAGTAGCTAGGACTACAGGCACAGGCCACCACACCTGGCTAATTTTTTAATTTTTTTCGTAGATAGCGGGGGTCTCACTATGTTGCCCAGACTGGTGTCGAACTCCTGGTCTCAAGCGATCCTCTCTTCTCAGCCCCCTAAAGTGCTGGGATTGCAGGCGTGAGCCACCGTGCTCGGCCCGGCCTGACTTCCCACTTTTGCCAAGATCGAAGCTCTTTCACCACCACTTCATTAAGGCGGACCTCAGCCCTGACTCGGGCTCAAAGGGAGGGAGGACAGGGCTGGGGAGGAGAGGGTACTCAATGAGAAGAGCGGGGACTTCTGGGAGGGGAGAGCGGCTTAGCTAAAGGCATGCAGGCTCAAGGCCAGCAGTGGGAACTCGAGGGAGAGCTGGAGAGGAATTTGAGCTTAGTTGGGCTTAAGTGGACCTCTTGGGTACCTTTGCAGGCAGACCCTGGCTTCTGGGCCCAGCACCTCCTGGGCTGGACAATCCCACCGCCGGGACTCAGGCCGGGCCTGTGCGAGCAGGTGCGCCGCTCGTGCACACAGCCGCGGCCACGCCCACCCCGGGCTCTCCCCGCCCCGCCGTTCCGGGGTAATTGGCAGCGCCCCCTGTCCCCCACGCGGCCGGTGCCAAAAACGCCCAAAGTGGTGAGGAGAGAGGGCCCGTGTCAAACTCTTTGGGATTTGCACCCCAAGACCCTGACGCACCCCGACCTCCGTTTTGCCCTGGAGAATTCGTTCCAGAGCAGAGGGGGGACAAGAACCGAGGGGCGGGGGATGGGGCAGGCCCCGCCCTTCCCTGGCAACCCCTCACCCCGGCGTCGTGGGCCGCGCGGGGCCAAGTCCTTCCTCCCAGGGCGCTCGGTGAAGGTGGGAGGCTGGGGCCACGTCACTGTCCCCAGGCCCTGGAGAGCGCGGCTCCGCCCCTCCCGCCCCCGCCGGAGCGCTGGGCACTTAGCTAAGACGCACCGGCCCCAGCCCAGGACCAGCCCAGTCGCCGCCGCCCGCCCACAGATCCACAGGCAGGTGCAGGCGCAGCTGCGGCGCGAGCGTGTGGAGCAGAGCCGTTAGCGCGCGCCGTCGGTGAGTCAGTCCCTCCGTCCGCCCGTCCGCCCGTCCGTCCGTCCGTCCGTCGGTGGGGGGCGCCGCAGCTCCTGCCCAGGCCCAGCGGCCCCGGCCCCTCGTCTCCCCCGCACCCGGAGCCACCCGGTGGAGCGGGCTTTGCCGCGGCAGCCATGTCCATGGGCCTGGAGATCACGGGCACCGCGCTGGCCGTGCTGGGCTGGCTGGGCACCATCCTGTGCTGCGCGCTGCCCATGTGGCGCGTGACGGCCTTCATCGGCAGCAACATCATCACGTCGCAGACCATCTGGGAGGGCCTGTGGATGAACTGCGTGGTGCAGAGCACCGGCCAGATGCAGTGCAAGGTGTACGACTCGCTGCTGGCGCTGCCGCAGGACCTGCAGGCGGCCCGCGCCCTCATCGTGGTGGCCATCCTGCTGGCCGCCTTCGGGCTGCTCGTGGCGCTGGTGGGCGCCCAGTGCACCAACTGCGTGCAGGACGACACAGCCAAGGCCAAGATCACCATCGTGGCGGGCGTGCTCTTCCTGCTGGCTGCCCTGCTCACCCTCGTGCCGGTGTCCTGGTCTGCCAACACCATTATCCGGGACTTCTACAACCCCCTGGTGCCCGAGGCGCAGAAGCGCGAGATGGGCGCGGGCCTGTACGTGGGCTGGGCGGCTGCGGCGCTGCAGCTGCTGGGGGGCGCGCTGCTCTGCTGCTCGTGCCCCCCGCGCGAGAAGAAATACACGCCCACCAAAGTCGTCTACTCCGGGCCGCGCTCCTCCGGCCCGGGACCCAGCATGGGCACAGCCTACGACCGCAAGGACTACGTCTAAGGGACAGACGCAGGGAGACCTCCACCACCTCCACCACGAGCTGGACCGCGCGTCAGGCTGTCCAGCGCGCAGCTTTGCCTCGGAGGCCAGCCCACCCCCAGATGCCAGGAAGCCCCCGCGCTGGACTGAGAGGGGCCAGCTCCACGCCCCGCTCCCCCGCAGCCACCCCTTTGCGGGCCGGGGAGTCGACTTCGGGGCCCAGGGACCAACCCCCATGAACTGTGAAACCTCACCCCTCTGGAGCACGGGGCTGGGATGCCCGCCGATGCCTGACCGCCCCGTCGAGCCCCAGCGGCCGCTGCCCTCAATGCTCGCGCTGGGCAGGGACTGGCAGCTACGAAAGGGGGCACTTGATGTTTTTCAATAAAAGCCTTTTCGTTTTGCACTCGCTGGAGCCTCCTTGTTCCGAACGCCTGCACCTCCCTGCAGAGTGCCCCGCTCCGGGCGGCCTTGGCTGGATCTAGCTCTCCCGGAAGGAGTTTAGAGGGGGAGGTGGGATTGTAAGCTGAGCTTGGTGATCACCGGGTGGTCACTCGCCCACTCCCTGGGGATTCGGAAGACAGCCTGTGTGGCCAAAGCCAAGGCCTAATCCAGGAAGCCGACACGCGCGCTTCCCGCACGCAGTGGCTGGGGGAGGGAGGGGAAGGTGGCACAGATGTGCCCCTGTGTCTGTGCTGGAAGCCCGACCCCCGCACATTTGGAATCTCCGGTGCGCCCAGTGAAAGGGCGCACTCAGCATTCCGTACTGCCATTTCCTATGGAAAAAAGAAAATAAAAAGACCTATTGTTTGGATAAAACACACCACCAAAAGTAAAAGCGGGCCAAATCTTCTCACCTGGGGGGGGGAGAGATGAGAAAGGGGCCCATCTCCTTCCTGGAACTCTCAAGGGAGGGAAGAGGGAGGACTTACAAGGGGCATCTCAGAGGGGATTGAGGCTGGGGTTCAGTGGCCCACTCCTGGAGGACGAGGTGAGAGGCTTGCTTGAGCCCAAGAGTTCGAGACCAACCTGGGCTACATAGCAAGAACCCATCTCTACCAAAAAAAAAAAAAAAAATTAGCTGGGTATGATGGCACACACCTGTGGTCCCAGCTACTCGGGAGGCTGAGGCAAGAGGATGTCTTGAGCCCAGGAGACCAAGCCTACAGTGAGCTATGATTGTGTCACTGCACTCCAGCTGGGGCAACAGAGAGAGACCCTGTCTCAAAAACACAACGACAAAAAAAAAGAAAATGGAGGAGTGGTTGAGGTAAACAATGTGGAGTCTGCACTGGTGTCCTGGAGGAAACACAGGAAATTGAGATGGAAAGGGGGCCTGGAACCCAGGCACAGGGCGACTTGGTGGGAGTAAGAGATTCAAATGACCGGAAGGAACAAAACGGGAGGCAGGAAGGGTCAATGAAGCCCAGGGGTCCAATAGAGGTCAAGTCATGGACGGTCCTGTATGTGGAATTACGACTTTGAACCTTACTCTGGGTGTAGGGAGTCATGAAAGGGAAAGTACCCAGTCAGATACTTTTAATCTCTCCAGCAGCCCGTTTGGAACGGGGATTCAAGGAGAAAGATAAAGGCGGGGGAACCACCTAGCAGCATATGCCGCCATCTTGGAGTGAATGATGATGGTCGGAAATTTGGCAGGGGTGGGGAGTGGGGGCATAACCTGGTGGAGGCTGCTAAGGTGGGCAGGACCCGGGAGCCATTAGGATGTGCAGGGTGAGAGAGAGGAGAATCCAGAAAAGAAGGCTGGAATCTGGGAGTTTCCATCTTAGGTCACTGATCAGATAGTGGTGCCATTTACCAAAATAGGAGATCAAGTTTCCGCGGGGGAAGATGATGGGTTCCATGTTGAGTGTTTAGAGTTTGGTCAGGCCGGGTGTGGTGGTTCATGCCTGTAATCCCAGCACTTTGGGAGGCCAAGGCTGGAGGGTAGCTTGAGCCTAGGAGTCTCAGACCAGCCTGGGTAACATAGTGAGACCCCATCTCTACAAAAAAAATTTTTTTAATTAGCTGGGTATGGTGGTATATGCCTGTAGTCCCAGCTCCACAGTTGGGTGAGGTGGGAGGCTTGCTTCAGCCCAGGAGATTGAGGCTGCGGTGAGTCAAGACTGCACCACTGCAATTCAGCCCTGGCGACAGAGTGAGACCTTGTCTCAAAAAATAAATTAATTAAAGTAAAATAAATGTAGAGCTTGGCAAGCCTGGATAATGCCCCAGCAGAGATATCCAGGAAGTAGGGTGACATCTAGAGATCTCATAAAACCTGGAAGTCGTTAGCATACAGATGGCAACCGAAACCAGGGTAGGGGGAAGCAGTCAGTCTAGAAACTCACAGAACAAAAAGATTTCAAGGAGGTGGCTGTGGGCCATGGTGTCTGAGGCTGCAGCAGTGGTCAGGCAAGATGAGGCCTGAGGAACAGCCATGGAATTAGAGTAGCCAGGTGGTCGTTGGTGGCCTTAGCGAGAGGCATGGAAACTCAAACACTGGACAGAAAAGGGAGTGGGAGGCAAGAATGAAACCAGGAGCTGTGGACAATGTGTGCAAGAGATTTGCATAGAAAGGGAATTGTGGCCAGGCCCACTGGCTCACGATTGTAACCCGAGCAGTTTGGGAGGCCGACGTGTGGCGGGGGGGATAGCTTAAGCCCAGGAATGTGAGACCAGCCGACATGGTAAAACCCCGTCTCTACTAAAAATATAAAAAACTGAGCATGGTGGCTCACACCTGTAGTCCCGGCACTTCGGGAGGCTGAGGCAGGTGGATTACCTAAGGTCAGAAGTTTGAGACCAGCCTGAACAACATGGTGAAACCCTGTCTCTACAAAAAACATTGCAAGTTAGCAAGTAGCCGGGTGGCCAGGCGCAGTGGCTCACACCTGTAATCCCAGCACTTTGGGAGGCTGAGGTGGGCAGATCACCTGAGGTTGGGAGTTCAAGACCAGCCTGACCAACATGGAGAAGCCCTGTCTCTACTAAAAATACAAAATTAGCCGGGTATGGTGGTGCGCGCCTGTAATCCTAGCTACTGGGGAGGCTGAGGCAGGAGAATCACTCAAACCGGAGAGGCAGAGGTTGCAGTGAGCTGAGATCACGCCACTGCACTCCAGCCTGGGCAACAAGAGAGAAACTCTGGCTCTCTTATTGAAAAAAAAAAATACGAAGTGTACCTTCACTTTATAACAGTAAGTGTACCTTTCCCCGGTCAGTCTCGGTAAGATTCTTGGATTACTCTTTCCCCGGCAGGTTTCCCTTTGGGAATCACTCTTCTAGCCTCCACGGAGGGAGGCAGGGAGGGTGAAACTGATTACGCAGACACTGTGGATGATTGATGGAGATGGGTCCTGGAGAGAGTTTCAGAAAGGGGATGCAGGTAACCTGGGCTACATAGCAAGACTCCATCCCTATAGAAAAAGTAAAAATTACCTGGGCGTGGTGGTGCGTGCTTGTAGTTCCAGCTATTGGGGGAGGCTGAGGCAGGAGGACGGCTTGAACCCAGAAGTTTGAGGCTGCAGTGAGCAATGGTGGTGCCACTGTGCTCCAGCCCGGGTGACACAGCAAGACAAAGAAGATAAGAAAGAAAAGAAAAGAAAAGAGAAAAAGAGAGGAAGAAAGGAAAGGAGGGGAAGGGAAGGGAGAGGCATGGTGGCTCACGCCTATAATCCCAGCTCTTTGGGAGGCCGAGGCAGGCAGATCACCTGAGATCAAGAGTTCGAGACCATCCTGGCCAAAGTGATGAAACCCCGTCTCTACTAAAAACACAAAAATTAGCCGAGTGTGGTGGTGTGCACCTGTAATTCCAGCTACTTGGGAGGCTGAGGCAGGAGAATTGCTTGCACCTGAGAGGCAGAGGTTTCAGTGATTAGAGACTGCTCCATTGCCCTCCAGCCTGGCAACAAAAGCAAAACTCCGTCTCAAAAGAAAAGGAGAGAGAGAGAAGGGTGGAGAGAGAGAGGAGAGAGGGAGAGGAGAGAGGGAAAAGAGAGAGAGGGGGGAGAGAGAAGAGAGTGAAAGTGAGAGAAAGGAAGGGAAAAGAAAAGAGAGAGAAAGGGGGAGGGAGAGAAAGAGAGAAAGAAAGAGAAAGAAAGGGTTGGACGTGGTGGCTTACGCTGTATTCCCAACACTTTGGGAGGCCAAGGTAGGCGGATCACGAGGTTAGGAGTTCAAGACCAGCCTGGCCAATATGGGAAACCGAGTCTCTACTAAAAATATAAAAATTACCTGAGTGTGGTGGCACATGCCTGTAATCCCAGCTACCTGGGGGTTGAGGCAGAAGAATCACTTGAACCCGGGAGGCAGAGGTTGCAGTGAGCCGAGATTGCACCATTGTACTCCAGCCTGGGAGGCAGAATGAGACTCTGTCAAAAAAAGAAAGAAAGAAAAGAGAGGGAAGGAAGGAAGGAAGGAGACAGAAAGAGAGAGAAAGAACGGGGGAGGGAGGAAAAGACACAAAGAAAAAAGAAAGAGAGAAAAGAAAAGAAAGGAGGGAGGGAGGGAAAGAAAAAATAGAAAGAAAGAGGGAGGAAGAGAGGGAGGGAGGAAGGGAGGGTAAAGGGAGGAAGAGAGGGAGGAAGGGAAGGAGGGAATGAGGGGATGCAGCTTCAGTGAAAGGCTGGGGCTGGAAAAGGGCAGGCTCAGCAAGGGGAAGGGCTTGGAGAGGGAAGGGGGCTCCGTGAAGGGGCGGGCCCTTAGTGAGAGGGAAGGATGGAGGAGGTCGGCTTGGACAATGAGGTTGCTCAAGGATAGGAGATGAAGGGAAGAGAACCGAGGGAAGGTCTCTCTGGGCCTGTCTGGGATGGGACTTGCAGGCATAGGCTGAGGACCAGGGGTTGCCTCTGCCTCCACCCACAGCAGTACCTGGCCAGGAAAGCCTGGGAGCCGTGGAGGCAGAAGCAGGGTTGTTCATTGACCATCAGCTTCAAGAGGGCGGCCTGGACACCATCCCTCCTGGCTACACTGTGAGGCCCAGGTCTCGACTGCCTCCTTAGCCCACCCCAGCACCCCCAAGCCTGGGGGATGTGGCAGAGAAGGGAGACACACCCAGTCCCCTATGGCAGGGCTCCCAGACCTCAGAGTCTCCCCCTGGTCTCTCCCAAGCCTGGGCACCCCTGGGGCCTCCTGGGGGAGGGATAGGGAAAGGGAGGTGTCCGACTCCATCCTACAGCCTCCCACCACGTGCCCACGAATCTCTGTCTGGTTTCAAGTCTGTCTCAAATTACTTCTTTTTTTTTTTTTCAAGATGGAGTCTGGCTCCCGTTGTGCAGGCTGGAGTGCAGTGGCTGGATTTTGGCTCACTGCAACCTCCACCTCCTGGGTTCAAGAAATTCTGCTGCCTCAGCCTCCTGAGTGGCTAGGATTACAGGCGCCCGCCGCCACACCTGGCTAATTTTTGTATTTTTAGTAGAGACAGGGTTTTGCCATGTTGGCCAGGCTGATCTCGAACTCCTGACCTCAGGTGATCTGCCCACCTCAGCCTCCCAAAGTGCTGGGATTACAGGCATGCACCACCATGCCCAGCCTTCTTTTTTGATCTTTCTAGAGTCTAACGCCTAAGCAGAGGAGGCAGAGCTTGTAACACACAGACCACAAGCTGAGAAGGGTCTCAGCTAAGGGGTTCAGGAAACCCGATCCTCACTCTAGGTCCGGCCTGGCCACTGCTTTCATGTGTGGCTCCAAGAAAAGCCCTTCCCCTTCCAGGTCTGTTTCCCCAGCTATTTTTTTTTTTTTTTTTTTTTTTTTTTGAGACAGAATCTCGCTCTGTCGCCCAGGCTGGAGTGCAGTGGCGCAATCTCGGCTCACTGCAACCTCTGTCTCCCAGGTCCAAGCAATTCTCATGCCTCAGCCTCCCAAGTGGCTGGAATTACAGGCACGTGCCACCGCTCCCGGCTAATTTTTTGTATTTTTAGTAGAGACAGCGTTCCACCATGTTGGCCAGGCTGGTCTCGAACTCTGACCTCAAGTGATCCACCTGCCTTGGCCTCCCAAAGTGCAGGGATTACAGGTGTGAGCTGCCGCGCCCAGCCTCCCATCATTTCTTTTTTTGTTGTTGTTGTTTTTGAGACAGGGTCCCACTCTGTTGCCCAAGCTGGAGCACAGTGACATGATCATGGCTCACTGCAGCCTCTACCTCCTGGGCTCAGGAGATCCTCCCACCTCAGTCTCCCAAGTATCTGGGACCACAAGTAAGCGCCACCACACTAGGCTCATTTTTTTTTTTTTTAAGTAGAGACAAGGTCTCGCTATGTTGTCCAGACAGGTCTTAAACTCACCTCAAGTGATCCTCCTGCCTCTGCCTCCCGAAGTGTTGGGATTATGGGCTTGAGCCACCATACCCAGCAGTTTCCCCATCATTTCAACAAAGAAGCTGAAACTGGCTGATCCATGAGAGCCCCTTTAACTTGTCCTTTCCACCCCCCATCTTTATCCTTACCCGCTGCAGAGGAAAACTGCCAAAACCAAACTGACCAGGTAAACAGTGCAGTTTCCTCCTTTGAACCTCAGTTTCCTCATCTAGAAAATGGGTATGATAATAGCACTGGGCTGTGTTGAGGCTTAACTGGGCCATCCTTTGGGTTTCCATGTAGCCTATTGTCACCGTCACACCACCTACTTTGCCACTGTGTATTGCTTTTTTGTTTTGTTTTGTTTTGTTTTTGAGACAGAGTCTCACTCTGCAACCTCCTCCTACCAGGTTCAAGCGATTCTCCTGCCTCAGCCTCCCAAGTAGCTGGAAGCCACCGCGTCCAGCTAATAATTTGTACTTTTAGTAGAGATGAGATTTCACTGTGTTGGTCAGGCTGGTCTTGAACTCCTGGATCAAGCGATCTGCCCACCTCAGCCTCCCAAAGTGCCAGGATTACAGCTGTGAGCCACCAAGCCCAAGCAATTGTTGTTTTATTTCTTGTTAGACTTTCCTACCAGAAAGTCATCTCACAAGGTCATGGACAGTGTCTTGAGCTGTTTCTCTCTGTCTGTAGTACCCAGAGAGGGCTGGCACGGGGAGGCTGCTCAGAAATATCTTTGGAATGAAGACATGCCTGTCTGCACAAAAAGCACATGGCATAGTGCTATGTATACAGTAGGAGTTCAATTAATGTGAGTTTGTATTAAGATTTGGGACTGGGCACAGTGGCTCACAGCCAGGTGCAGTGGCTTACGCCTGTAATCTCAGCCACTTGGGAGACTGAGACAGAAGAACTTTTATAGTTATAGCTCATAACTATAAAAGGAGGGGTATGAGCCAGGTGCAGTGGCTCACACTTGTAATCCTAGCACTTTGGGAGGCAGAGGCGGGAGGATCACTTGAGGCCAGGAGTTCAAGACTAGCCTAAGCAACAAAGCAACACCCTGTCTCTATTTAAAAAATGCAAAAATTAGCCAGGCATGGTGGTGCATGCCCGCAGTCTCCGATACTCAGGAGGCTGAGGTGGGGGGGATTGCTTGAACCCAGGAGGCGAAGGTTGCAGTGAGCCGAGATTGCGCCACTGCACTCCAGCCTGGGCGAGAGAGCGAGACTCCATCTCAGAAAAAAAAAAAAAAAAAAAAAGATTTTGGTGTATTTGGTCAGGCAGGGGCTTGGGAACGTGAGAGTTTTGGCTGGGTCGTGAGAAAGTCCCTAGGTTTCTTCAAACGCCACAGCCCCAAAGCCCCCTGCCAGGCCCTGGGGCTGTCCCACGTGTGGGGGATGGCTGAGTCGTGAGAAAGTCCCTAGGTTTCTTCAACGCCACAGCCCCAAAGCCCCCTGCCAGGCCCTGGGGCAGTCTCACCCACCTCCCACAGAGGTGCCACAGGCTGCCCGCTCTTGCCACACCTGTTCTAGCTCTTCCTCCTGCCAGACCAAAAGCCAACTGCTTTATCAAACAAACACAGCGTTTATTGTGGCTCCCTCAAGGTCTGTAGCTGGCCTGGAAGAACAGACAGTACCTTCCTTCCCCCTCCCATGCCAGGATTGCCCAAAGGTCACCCATGCTGAGACAAGAACGCTCCGCAGAGCCAGGAGAGAGCAAGAGCATGGGCATCAGGTGCCCACTGCGGGACCTTGACCAAGTCACTTGCTGCCTCTAGCTCCTAACTAGGAAAGAAGGGGTACTGACCGGGTACAGTGTAATCCTGGCACTTTGGGAGGCAGAGGCGGGAGGATCATTTAAGGCCAGGAGTTCAAGACCAACCTGGGCAACAAAGCAACACTCTATCTCTACAAAAAATGCAAAAATTAGCCAGGTGCGTTGGCTCACACCTATAATCCCAGCATTTTTGGAGGCTGAGGCAGGCAGATCACGAGGTCAGGAGTTTAAGACCAGCCTGGCAACATGGTGAAACCCTGTCTCTACTAAAAATACAATAATTAGCTGGGCATGGTGGCGGGTGCCTGTAATCCCAGCTACTCGGGGAGGCTGATGCAGGAGAATTACTTGAACCCAGGAGGCAGAGGTTGCAGTGAGCAAGATCACACCATTGCACTCCAGCCTGGGCAACAGAGTGAGACTCCATCTCAAAAAAAACAGAAAGCAAAACTTAGCCGGGCATGGTGGTGCATGCCCGTAGTCCCAGCTACTCAGGATGCTGAGATGGGAGGATTGCTTCAGCCCAGGAGGTCGAAGCTGCAGTGAGCTGTGATCGCACCACTGCACTCCATCCAGCTTGGGTGACAAAGAGGTGGTATTGCTCCTGCCTGTATTCGGTCCCATAAGAACTGCAAGGCCGGGCGCGGTGGCTCACGCCTGTGATCCCAGCACTTTGGGAGGCCGAGGTGGGTGGATCACGAGGTCAGAAGTTCGAGACCAGCCTGACCAATATGGTGAAACCCCATCTCTACTAAAAATACAAAAATTAGCTGGGCGTGGTGGCACACGCCTGTAATCCCAGCTACTCAAGAGGCTGAGGCAGGAGAATTGTCTGAACCTGGGAGGCGGAGGTTGCAGTGAGCCAAGATCATGCCACTGCACTCCAGCCTGGACGACAGAGTGAAACTTCGTCTCAAAAAAAAAAAAGAAAAAAAGAACTCTGCAAGGTTGGAATTACACAGTGGGGACTCTGAGGCTCAGAAAGTGATGAGTCTTGGCTTCAGGGCCTGCTACCTCCTGTCAATAACCAGTCCCTAGCCAGGCACAGTGGCTCACCCCCTGTAATCCCAACACTTTGGGAAGCCAAGATCACATGAGATCAGGAGTTCAAAACCAGCCCGGCCAACATGGCAAAGCCCCATCTCTACTAAAATACAAAAATTAGCCATGGTGGTGGGCACCTATAATTCCAGCTACTCGGGAGGCTGAGGCAGGAAAATGGCTTGAACTCGGGAGGCGGAGCTTACAGTGAGCCAAGATAATGCCACCGCACTCCAGCCTGGGCGACAGAGCAAGACTCAGTCTCAAAAATAAAATAAAATAAAACACAATTCAAGAAGGAGATGTAATAAATAAATAAATAATAAAAATAAAATAATCAGTCCCTACACTGTCACCCTCTTTTTATGTCTGGATGCGTCCACCTCTCTCTCCACGCGCACTGCCGCAACTCCAGCCAGGATGACAGCCTGTTTCTATAGCAGCCTGGAGAGAGTTTCTGGTCTCCACGCTCCCTCCCTACACTCCCAACCCAGCTATGCCCCTTTCCAAGCCAGTCATCGCAGAGCAACCCTGAGTCTGACCATGTCACTCCCCTACTTAAAATCCTTCAGGCCCCCTGCCCCCACATGGCCTTCCAGATGCCACCCAGACTTCATGGCACGCTTTAGAAGCCCCTGTGGGCACAGGCCATGCTCGCCTCTCCATTTCCACTCGTGCTCTCCAAACTGCCCCTCCACATCCCAGCCACCACTCAGCATGCCTGACCCCACTCAGCATCCTTTCTCTCCTCAAAAACTCTGCACTCAACCTCTGTCTCCCGGGTTCAAGCGATTCTCCTGCCTCAGCCTCCTGATTAGCTGTGATTACAGACGCACACCACCACACTTGGCTAAGTTTCTGTATTTTTAGTAGAGACGGGGTTTCACTACGTTGGCCAGACTGGTCTCGAACTCCTGACCTCATGATTCACCTACTTTGGCTTCCCAATGTGCTGGGATTACAAGCGTGAGCCACCACACCCAGCTTTTTTTTGAGACAGAGTCTGAAACAGAGTCACTCTGTCACCCAGGCTGGAGTGCAGTCGCATGATCTCAGCTCACTGCAACCTCCGCCTCCCAGGTTCGAGTCATTCTGCTTCAGCCTCCTGAGTAACCGAGACTATAGGCACATGCCACCATGTCTGGCTTTTTTTTTTTTTTTTTTTTTTTTGAGACGGAGTTTCGCTCTTGTTGCCCAGGCTGGAGTGCAATGGCACGATCTCGGCTCAACGCAAGCTCTGCGTCCTGGGTTCAAGTGATTCTCTTTGCCTCAGCCTCCCAAGTAGCTGAAATTACAAGCATTTGCCACCACGCCCAGCTAATTTTATATTTTTGGTAGAGACAGGGTTTCTCCGTGTTGGTCAGGCTGGTCTCAAACTCCGACCTCAGGTGATGCACCTACCTCGGCCTCCCAAAGTGCTGAGATTACAGGCATGAGTCACTGCACCCAGCCTAAATTTTTTTTTTATTATACTTTAAGTTCTGGGGTACCTGTGCAGATCTTGAGGATTGCTCCGTAGCTATACACATGCCATGGTGGTTTGCTGTTTCCATCCCCCTGTCACCTACATTAGGTATTTCTCCTACTGTTATCCCTCCCCAATCTCCCCACCCCCTGCTATCCGTCCCCAGCCCCTCACTCCCGCAACAGACCCCCACTATGTGATGTTCCCCTCCCTGTGTCATGTGCTCTCATCTGTTCAACACCGATTTATGGGTGAGAACATTCGGTGTTTGGTTTTTTGTTATGTCAGTTTGCTGAGAATGACGGTTTCCAAGATTCATCCATGTCCCTGTAAAGGACATGAACTCATCCTTTTTTATGGCTGCGTAGGATTCCATGGTGTATATGTGCCACATTTTCTTTATCCAGTCTATTCTTGGTGGACATTTGGGTTGGCTCCAAGTCTTTGCTATTGTAAACTGTGCTGCAATGAACATATGTGTGCATGTGTCTTTATAACAGAATGATTTATAATCCTTGGGGTATATACCCAGTAATGGGATTGCCGGGCCAAATGGAATTTCTATTTCTAGGTCCTTGAGGAATCGCCACACTGTCTTCCACAATGGTTGAGCTAATTTACTGGCCTAAATTTTGTATTTTTAGTAGAGGCGGGGTTTCACCATGTTGGCCAGACTGGTCTCAAACTCCTGACCTAAGGTGATTTGCCTCAAAAAAAAAAAAGAAGAAGAAAAAGAAATTTAATTAAAAAAATAATAATAACCTTGCTTATAGCCATTACTGGAGATAGTGAAAAATAAAAAGACAAAAAAAAAAAAAAAAAAACCCTGCAGCACTATGCACAGTAGCAAAGGTGTGGAATCCACCTAAATGCCCATCAGTGACAGACTGGATAAAGAAAATGTGGCACACATGCACCATGGGGTTCTATGCAGCCATCATAAAGAATGAGATTGTGTCTTTTGCAGGAACATGGATGGAGCTTGAGGGTATTATCCGTAGCAGACTAACACAGGAACAGAAAACCAAATCTTGTATGTTCTTGCTTGTAAGTGGGATCTAAATGATGAGAACTTATGAACACAAAGAGGGAAACGACAGACAGTGTGGTCTACTTGAGGGTGAGGGTTGGGGAGGGAGAAGAGGCACAAGGGTCTCTTGAACCTGGGGAGGCAGAGGTTGCGGCGAGCCAAGATCGTACACAGCACTCCAGGCCTGGGCAACGGAGCGAGACTGTGTCTCAAAAATAAACAAAACATAGCAAAGAAGCAAGCCCTCATCTGCTCAAGTTTGATCATGAGATTGTAGCAATTCAGTCCCACCTTCATGCGTGGCTTCTAATAGTAGTCCTTTTGTTACTTCCACCACATCTGCAATTCCTTCCTCCACTGAAGTCTTTGAACCCCTCAAAGTTATCCGTGAGGGTGTGTTGGAAACCGATGCTCCGTGCCGTAAAGAAAAATTAGCACTGAGACAAAGGATCGCTCAGCAAAGCAATTTTTACTTCCTGCCTCGCTAGCCATCTTGCTATGAGAGTACAATGAACAAAGGAAACATATTTATCCCTTATGCATTTGGGGTCATCCTTACTGCTGTGTCTGATCTCCGTTGGTTGGAGCCAGACCTCACAATCTAAACTAAAGCCCAATTGGCTAATAATTTAAAACTTTTCTAAACAGATAAGGGGCATAGGCTGCGAGCTGGGACATGCCTGTGAGCATGTCCAGCACAGATATCTTGGTTAAAGTACAAGGACATGGAATATACTACGTCCCTGTAGGCATGTCTCACAGCTACACAGGACAGGGCTTAACAAAGAGTTATTAGCACACTTATAATTTATTCTTTAACAAGAAAGGAAACTTTGAAGAGGAACTTTTTACTTCCCACAGGGTGGAATCCACTTCTTCTAAACTCCTGCTAATGTGGATATTTTCACCTCCACACATGAACCCTGAATGTTCTTGATGGCATCCAGAATGGCGAATTCTTTCCAAAAGGTTTTCCATTTACCTTGCCCAGATCCACCAGAGGAATCACTATCTGTGGCAGCTACAGCCTCACAAAATGTATTTCTTTTTTTTTTTTTTTTTTTTTAAGACGGGGTTTCACCATGTTGGTCAGGCTGGTCTTGAACTCCCCGCCTCAGGTGATCCGCCCGCCTTGGCCTCCAAAGTGCTTGGATTATAGGCATGAGCCACCACGCCCGGCCCAAAATGTATTTCTTAAATAATAAGACTTAAAAGTCTAAATTACTGGCCGGGCTCAGTGGCTCACGCCTGTAATCCCAGCACTTTGGGAGGCTGAGGCAGTGGATCACGAGGTCAGGAGTTCAAGACCAGCCTGGCCAACATGGTGAAATCCCATCTCCACTAAAAAAATACAAAAATTAGCTGGGCATGGTGGCTCATGCCTGTAATCCCAGCTACTCCAGAGGCTGAGGCAGGAGAATTGCTTGAACCAGGACCCAAGAGGCAGAGGTTGCAGTGAACCAAGCGTGCACCACTGCACTCCAGCCTGGGCTAGAGTGGCAGACTCCATCTCAAAAAAAAAAAAAAAAAAATTCTAAATTACTCCTCGATCCATGAACAGCAGAATGGATGTTTTATTACCAGCATGAAAACAACATTCATCTCTTTGCAGATCTTCAACAGAGCTCTTGGGTGACCAGGTGCATTGTCAATGGGCAATAATATTTTGAAAGGAATCTTTTTTTTTTCTGAGCTGGTGTCAACAGTGGGTTTTAAATATTCAGCAAACCACCCTGTAAACAGATGTGCAGTCATCTAAGCTGCGTTGTTCCACTTCTAGAGCACAGGCAAAGTAGATTTAATGTAATTCTTTTTTTTTTTTTTTTTTTTAGACGGAGTCTTGCTCTGTCACCCAGGCTGGAGTGCAGTGGCGTGATCTCAGCTCACTGTAATCTCTGCCTCCTGGGTTCAACCAATTCTCCTGTCTCAGCGTCCAGAGTAGCTGGGATTACAGGCACCTGCCACTATGCCCAGCTATTTTTTGTATTTTTAGTAGAGACGGGGTTTCATCATATTGGTCAGGCTGGTCCCGAACTCCTGACCTCAGGTGATCCGCCCACCTTGGCCTCCCAAAGTGCTGGGATTACAGGTATGAGCTACTGTACCCAGCCAATTTAATGTAATTCTTAAGGGCCCTGGGATTTTCAGAATGGCAAATGAGCACTGGCTTTAACTTCAAGTCACCAGATGCATTAGCCACGAGCAAGAGTCAGCCTGTGCTTTGAAGCTTTGAAGCCAGGCATTAACTTCTCTCTAGCTATGAAAATCTTAGATAAGCCAGACACGGTGTTGGATCATGACTATAATCCTAGTACTTTGTTTTCTTGTTTGTTTGTTTGAGATGGAGTTTCACTCTTGTTGCCCAGGCTGGAGTGCAGTAGCACGATATTGGCTCACTGCAACCTCCGCCTCCCGGGTTCAAGCGATTCTCCTGCCTCAGCCCCCTGACTAGCTGGGATTTCAGGCACCTGCCACCACACCGAGCTAATTTTTGTATTTGAGTAGAGATGGGGTTTCGCCAGGTAGGCCAGGTCAGTCTTGAACTCCTGATCTCAAGCGATCCACCAGCCTGGGCCTCCCAAAGTGCTGGAATTATAGGCATAAGCCACGGGTGCCAGCCAACCCTTCTGGTCTTAAAGCTTGAAACTTACATTTGCTTTATCTGAGTTCCTTCTTCAGTAAATGACCTTCAGGCCTCACAGAAAGTATCAAAGAACTGAGAAACTCACCAGATCACGGCATCTAGACCGTGAATTGGCAGCCCCCTCATTCATCATGATTGCTTCCCTACCCCTCCCGAGTTCCTGTTTTCCTATACACGGGTACATTTGTTCCCTGCTATATGAGACCCTAACTTTAGTCGATGAGAGAGACAGATTTGAGACTGATCTGCCATCTCAGACACAGCACCCGATTAAAGCCTTCTTCCTTGTCAATAATCGTCTTAGTGATTGGGTTTCTGTGCAGCAAGCAGCAGGGCCTAGGCTGAACCCCTGGTGTTTCGGCAACAAGAACAGTGCTTGGCATTTGTTAAGTGCTCCGTAAGTGTTAACTGTTATCTCAGCAGCATCTCCAACGTAGAGAGCACTGGGGTGAAAGCGAAGATGAAATTACAGAAAATAATGTCGCAATCTTGGCTCACTGCAACCTCCACCTCCCAGGTTCAGGCAATTCTCCTGCCTCAGCCTCCTGAGTAGCTGTGACTACAGGTGCCCACCACCATGCCCAGCTAATTTTTGTATTTTTAGTAGAGACGGGTTTTCACCATGTTGGCCAGGATGTTCTCAGTCTCTTGAACTTGTGATCTGCCTGCCCCAGCCTCCCAAAGTGCTGGCATTTCAGGCGTGAGCCACCAAGCCCAGCCTAAATCCTGTTGATTCTAAACTCCAAAATACATCCCAAATCTATCTTTCTTTCCCCCACTTCCACAGCCACCTTCCAGTCAAAAGTGAACATCGTGTCACAGCTGAATGGCTGCAATAGCATCCTAACCGATTTTGCTGCCTCTCCTCCGCTTCCCCCTCTAACCTGCCTCACCTTCTTCTAGAACATCAAACAGTCCTTTAAAAATGTAAATGGGCTGGGCGCAGTGGCTCATGCCTGTAATCCCAGCACTTTGGGAGCCCAAAGTGTGCGGATCACTTGAGATCAACAGTTTCAGACCAGCCTGGCAACATGGCGAAACCCCGTCTCTCCTGAAAATACAAAAAATTAGCCGGGCTTGGTGGCTCATGCCTGTAGTCCCAGCTACTCAGGAGGCTGAGGCAGGGGAATCACTTGAACCCGGGAGGTGGAGGTCACAGTGAGCCGAGATTGCGCCACTGCACTCCAGCCCGGGTAACAAGGGCAAAACTCCATCTCAAAAATAAAAATAAATGTAAATCACAGTGGTTGGCACCTGCAGTCCTATCTAGTCTAGAGGCTGAGGAGGGAGATCGCTTGAGCCCAGGAGTTCAAGGCCAGACTGGGCAACATAGTGGGACCCCCATCTCTAAAACAAAAATAAATAAATATGTAAAAATTAGCCAGTGTGGTGGTAGTCACCTGCAGTCCCAGCTACTCAGGAAGCTAAGGCCGGAGAATTATTTCAGCCAGGAAGTTGGAGGCTGTAATGAGGTATGATTGTTTCACTGCATCTAGTACTCCAGCCTGGGTGTGACAGTGCAAGACCTTGTCTCTTAGAAAAAAAAAAAAAGAGGTTGGGCACAGTGGTTCATGCCTATAATCACAGCACTTTGGGAGGCCAAGGGAGGAGGATCATGAGGTTGGGAGTTCGAGACCAGCCTCACCAACATGGACAAACCCTGTCTCTACTAAAAATACACAATTAACTGGGTGTGGTGGCGCATGCCTGTGATCCCAGCTACTCAGGAGGCTGAGGCAGGAGAATCACTTGAACCTGGGAGGCAGAGGTTGCAGTGAGCTGAGATGTCACCACTGCACTCCAGCCAGGGTGACAGAGTGAGACTTCATCTCAAAAAAAAAAAAAAAAGATGCTGGGTGCAGTGGCTCACACCTATAAGCATTTTGGGAGGCTGAGGTGGAAGGATCATTTGAGCTCAGACGTCTGAGAGCAACATGGGCAACGTGGTGAAACCCTGTCTCTACAAAAAATATATAAATTAGGCTGGGTGTGGTGGCACACACCTGTAATCCCAGCTACTCAGGACGCTGAGGCAGGAGAATCGCTTGAACCTGGGAGGTAGAGGTTGCAGTGAGCTGAGACTGCGCCCTGCACACTTCCAGGCTGGGTGACAGAGCGAGACTCCTGTATTTCCACCTCCTCTTGGACTTGTATTTTGGCCCTCCAGACATTTCCCTCCCTGTTCATCAGCATGATCTTTTTACAACATAAAATATGCTTCTATGTTAGTCGATTTTGTTCTTTTGTACATTTTCCTATTTTTCTGGGCTCTGTGTTCTCAGATCTCAAACAAACAAATAAAAAAAAAATTAGCCCGGTATGGTGGCATGTGCCTATAGTCCCAGCTACTTGGGAGACTGAGGTGGGAGGATCTCTTGAGCCCAGGAGGCAGAGGTTGCAGTGAGCCAAGATCCTGCCACTGCACTCCAGCCTGGGCAACAGAGCAAGACCCTATCCCAGAAAAAAAAAAAAAAAAAAAGTCACTTTGTTGTGGACCAGCATGGATGGCATTCTAGCAGTTACCGAATGTCAGTCACAAACTTAAATGTACAATGACATTATTTTCTGTAATTCATCTTCGTGTTCATCCCTGATGCTCTATTCTGCAGAGGCAGCTGGAAACAAATTTTTTTTTTTTTTTTTTTTGAGCCGGAGTCTCACTCTGCTGCCCAGGCTGGAATGCAGTGACGTGATCTCGGCTCACTGCAGCCTCTGCCTCTGGGGTTCTAGCAATTCTCCTGCCTCAGCCTCCCAAGTAGCTGGAGTTACAGGTGCACACCACCACGCCCGGCTAATTTTTGCATTGTTAGTAGAGATGGGGTTTCAGCATGTTGGCCAGGATGGTCTCAAACTCCTGACCTCAAGTGATCCACCTGCCTCGGCCTCCCAGAGTGCTGGGATTACAGACATGACCATCATACCCAGCCTGGAAACAAATTTAACTTCAGTCCTCCTGAGACTGTGCCACAATTCCTGGATACGCAACAGGGCCAGATTTGCTTAGAGAGGAGGGGAGGTCGCAGGGAGGGACAGTTGTACAGCAGCCAGCTCTCAAGCAGCAATGACAAGACACCCATCATCCTGTGTCAATGGCCCCTCCAGCCCTGCAGCTTGCACTGCATCTGCTCTGGACTTGGGGAACAGGAGAATATTTTGCAAGCTCATTATGGTCCTGCCCAACTGGCAGGCCCATGAGCCATTCCTCTCTGGGGACCCTGCCAACCAAGAAGCAGGTGGCAGACCTTCCTTCCATTCTGGGCAAAGATACTGTCTCTGCTGAGGCATTCCCTTCCCCTAAGGGCTTCGGCTCTTGAAACACATAAACCAGCTTTTCCACTCTTAGGTCCAGCCATATGCATCCCCTAGGGCAATGAGTCCAGAACCCAGAACACAGAAAAATAGGAAAATGTACAAAAGAACAAAATAGATTAACATAGAAGCATATTTTATGTTGTTAAAAGATCATGCTGGCCGGGCGTTGTGGCTCATGCCTCTAATTCCAGCACTTTGGGAGGCCGAGGCAGGCAGATCACCTGAGATCGGGAGTTCAGGACCACCCTGACCAACATGGAGAAACCCACCTCTACTAAAAATATTTTAAAAATTAGCCAGGTGTGGTGGTATATGCCTGTAATCCAAGCTACTCGGGAGGCTGAGGCAGGAGAATCACTTGAACCCAGGAGGCAGAGGTTGTGGTGAGCCGAGATCATGCCATTGCACTCCAGCCTGGGCAACAAGAGCAAGACTCTGCCTCAAAAAAAGAAAAAAAAATTAGCTGGGCGTGATGGCACACACTGGTGGTCCCAGCTACTCGGGAGGCTGGGGCAGGAGAATTGCTTGAACCCGGGAGGCAGAGATTTCAGTAAGCCAAGATTGCACCACTGCACTCCAGCCTGGCGACAGAGTGAGAGTCTGTCTCAAAAAAAAAAAAAAAAAATCAACAGAACTAGGTAAAGGATTAGATTAGGGAAACAGGAGAGGACAGGGAAGGGAAGAGGAAGCCTCAAGAACTACTCCTAGCCACGTGTGGTGGTGCATGTCTGCATTCCCAGCTACTCAGGAGCCTGAGGTTGGGGGACGGCTTGAGTCCAGGAGTTGGAGGCTGCAGTGAGCTACAATGATGCCACTATACTCCAGCCTAGGCAGCAAGCAGAGCAAGATCCCATCTCTTTAAAAAAAAAAAAAAAAACTCCTAAGATTCTGCCTTGGAAGATGGGATGGCTTTGCCATTGCACCTGGTGTTCCCACTTCTGGAACACCCTTTTCCACCCTAACCCTTCACCTGGCCGACTCCTACTCAAGCTTCAGATCTCCATCCAATAATCACTCCTGCAGAGTTGCCTTCCTGACCCCAGTGCCAGGCCAGATTCCTGGGTTTAGGTTCTTCTTCTCTTCTGCATATTTACGCCGTGCGTGATCATGTACCCACTAGCATCTTGTCAGGTCTGCAAACTGATCTTGGATCCCTCTAGCACCCTCAGTGTCTGGCACATAGAAGGTGCTCCATAAATACGGGCTCCAGGTTGGACATGGTGGCTCATGCCTATAATCCCAGTACTTTGGGAGACCGTGGCTGAAGGACTGCTTGAGCCCAGGAGTTCGAGACCAGCCTGGGCAACAAAGCAAGGCTCTGTCTCTAGAAAAAAGATTTTAAATTAGCCAAACATAGGCTGGGTGCCGTGGCTCACGCCTGTAATCCCAGTACTTTGGGAGGCTGAGGCGGATGGATCACCTGAGGTCAGGAGTTCAAGACCAGCCTGGCAAACATGGTGAAACCCCATCTCTACTAAAAATACAAAAATTAGCCGAGCATCGTGGCAGGCACCTGTAATCTCAGCTACTTCGGAGGCGGAGACAGGAGAATCGCTTGAAGCTGGGAGGTGGAGGTTGCAGTGAGCTGAGATCGCTCCACTGCACTCCAACTTGGGCAACAAAGAGCAAAACTCCGTCTCAAAACAACAACAACAACAACAAAGGCCGGGGAAAGTGGTTCATGCTTATAGCTTCAGCACTTTGGGAGGCCGAGGTGGCTGGATCGCAAGGTCAGGAGTTTGAGACCAGCCTAGCCAACATGGTTGAAACTGTATCTCTACTAAAAAATACAAAAATTAGCCTGGTGTGGTGGCAGGCACAGCCGAGATCGTGCCACTGCACTCCAGTCTGGGTGACAGAGCCATATTCCGTCCCGAAAAAAACCAATCAGCCAGGGGTGGTGGCAGGTACCCGTAATCCCAGCTACTCTGGAGGCTGAGGCAGGATAATCACTTGAACCATGGAGACGGAGGTTGCACTGAGCCAAGACCATGCCATTACGCTCCAGCCTGGGCAACAGCAAGATTCTGCTTTTTTTTTTTTAATAGACGGGGTTTCACCATGTTGGTCAAGGCTGGTCTTGAACTCCCAACCTCAGGTGATCTGCCTGCCTTGGCCTCCAAAGTGCTTGGATTACAGGCATGAGCCACCATGTCCGGCCAAGATTCTGTCTCAAAAAAAAAAAAAAAAAAAATAGCAGGGTGTGGTGGTACACACCAATAATCCTAGCAACTCGGGAGGCTAAGGTGGGAGGCTTGCTTGAGCCCAAGATTTAGAGGCTATAGTGAACTGTGATTGTGCCATTGCAGTCCAGCTTGGGTGACAGAGAGAGACTCTAAAATTTCAACTAAAGTTAGGCCAGGCATATTGGCTCACACCTGTAATCCCAACACTTTCGGAGGCCAAGGCAGGTGGATTATCTTAGGTCAGGAGTTCGAGACCAGCCCAGCCAACAAGGTGAAACCCTGCTGTCTCTACTAAAAATACAAAAATTAGCCGGGTGTGGTGGTGTGTGCCTGTAATCCCAGCTACTCAGGAGTTTGAGGCAGGAGAATCACTTGAACCTGGGAGGCAGAAATTGCAGTGAGCTGAGACTGTACCACTGCATTCCAACCTGGGCAACAGAGCAAGACTCCGTCTCAAAAAATTAAAAAAAAATAAAGACACCAAAATCCAGACAGAGGAGACAGAACTATGTCCTGCAAATGAAGCAGAGATTGCTGAGTGTCAAAATACACCAACTCTCTCTCTGTCCTCCATTCATTCCAAAAGGGAAGGTATCCTCACCCGGCCACTTTAAGAATCACACCTGCAATCCCAGCACTTAGGGAGGCCAAGGCGGGAGGATCCTTTGAGCCCAGGAGTTCGAGACTAGCCTGTGCAACAATAGCCAGACCCTGTCTCAATTAAAAAAAAAAAAGGCTGGGCACAGTGGCTTACCTGTAATCCCAGCACTTTGGGAGGCTCAGGCAGGGGATCACGAGGTCAGGAGCTCAAGACCATCTTGGCTAACACGGTGAAACCCCTTCTCTACTGAAAATCCAAAAAAATAGCTGGATGTGGTAGCAGGCACCTGTAATCCCAGCTACTTGGGAGGCTGAGGCAGGAGAATCACTTGAACCTGGGAGGTGGAGGTTGCAGTGAGCCGAGACTGCGACACTGTACTCCAGCCTGGGCAACAGAGAGAGATTCTGTTTCAAAAAAAAAAAGAATCTGTATGTGTGATGAGACCATTCCTGGGAGACACTGGGACTTCCACAGAGTCAGGAGGCAGAAAAAAATAGGTGACAACTGGCTGGGCATGGTGGCTTATGCCTGTAATCTCAGCACGTTGGGAGGCCGAGGTAGGCAGATCACCTGAGGTCAGGAGTTCGAGACCAGCCTGACCAACAGGGTGAAACCCCACCTCTACTAAAAACACAAAAATTAGCCGGGCATGGTGGTGGGCGCCTGTAATCCCAGCTACTCAGAAGGCTGAAGCAGGAGAATCATTTGAATCCAGAAGGTGGAGGTTGCAGTGAGCCAAGATCACGCCACAGCACTCCAGCCTGGGCAACAGAGCAAGAAGCCATCTCTTTAGTTTAAAAAAAAAAATAGCTGACAACGTTACTGTCAGCAGAACCTGTTGCAGGTTAGGGAGCAGAGGGAGGAGTGACTGGAAGCAGGAGAGTCTGTGGGGCTGGTGGGAAGGCTTGGTGGGGAAGAGGTGCAGTGGGGCAGGGAGGTGGCAGAGAGAGCTCGTGGAGATGTTCTGGTCACCAGGCCCCTAGCCTGATCCTGTGCCGTCCCCACCTTCTCTGGATGGCTAGGGCCTCCCTAACCTGTTCCGAAGAAAATAAATACTCGGACAAAATCCTTTGTTGTGAGGTTGAATAATTTGGTGTTTTGTTCATGGCTGCGTCTAGGAAGGTGTTTGGCACGCAGTGAGAGGCTCTCATGGACCTGGGCTTGTTGAAGCGAGGCAGGAAGGAACCAGCAGTGTTCTCAAAGTGTTGGGCAAGTCGAAGGGGAGGCGCACCGGCAACAGACCCGCAGGGATTACCTTTCCCACGTGGGAAAGGCTGCTGTGCGGATTAAACAAGATAATGTATATGAAAATCCTGGCTGCTTCATACACAACGAAGGTTCAAAATCCGGGAAGAGAGAAGCCGGGCTGACGTGGGGGTTGAGATGGGAGGAGGTTTCGACCGGAGTCACATAGGGGCCCCCTGGGGACACCCCACGGGAAAGCTCCAGGGGTCTTCCAGGAAGCCCCGACTGGTGACAGCACAGCTGACACTCCTGCCCCACCCGGCCGGCCAGCAGGAATTTGCCCCGTGACCTCCCCTGGCAAGCTGCTGTCACCATGGCGACCAGCCACGAAACAAGCAGCCCGATTGTCCCTGCTCAGCGGGGCAGGTGAAACCCTGGCCATGTGACCGATACTGGGCCAGGTGCGGTTACAGGACTCCCGCCACCTCCCCCTCCTTAACCCGTTCAACGCCACCGCCACCTAGGCGCAGTGTCTCTGCCGCCGCAGGCCTCACCCCTTCGGCCCTGGGTCCCCACAGCCTGAAGGGTGGTGACGAAATACACGGAGCACTGTGTTAGGAGTCAGTAAAGGAAAGAATCCGGGCCGTGCACCGGCTGAGTGACTTGGAGCTGGGTTACTTCACTGTCCTAGCCTCTCTTTCCTCATCAGCAAAATAAGGACGGCACCCTCCCACTTCACAGGAAGGCTGGGAACACGGACGGGGCAGTGTAGACCTGACCTCCAAAGAGCGATCGTCCATTTCACCTCCCACCTTCACCTCTGCATGTCTGGGGCTCCGGAAGGCCTCCCCCTCTGGCCTCCCCCAGAGGGAGACCTTTGCCAACCAACAGCAAGCTTCCCGGCCTGTTCCTAACCAGTCTGGAGGTCTAGGGAGTCCCCAGGATGATGCCACCCCCAGATCCCTTCCCAGGTAGCAACCACCCCTTCCCTGCCCCCACCACTTTCTCTGGAATGTTCAAGTGGAAACCTCAAACCAACTGGTTTTTCTACTTGCCTTCACAGCCACCAGATCAGGGCTGGGGCCCGGGACTCTGAGTAAATGTCTCAAGGCTTCTTCTGCCCCTAGACATGGGGCTCTAGGGCCAGGCTCAGATTACCTGGTGGAGGGCGGGGTGTGTGGCAGGGAGCAGTTTGAAAGCACCTTCTGAGGCCTGGCATGGTGGCTCATGCTTGTAATAACAGCACTCTTGGAGGTCGAAGCAGGAGGATCACCTGAGGTCAGGAGTTCGAGACCAGCCTGGCCATGAAACCTTGTCTCTACTAAAAATACAAAAATTAGCCGGGCATGGTGGTGCACACATGTAATCCCAGTTACTTGGGAGGCTGAGGCAGGAGAATCACTTGAACCCGGGAGGTGGAGTGAGCCGAGACTGTGCCACTGGACTCCAGCCTGGGCAACAGAGAGAGACTCTCTCCAAAAAAAAAAAAATACTATTTTTCTGAATCTTCAACCCCCATGCCTTTCATCCACCAACGCTAGAAAAACACTCTCTAAGGACTCCTCCCAGAGCTGGGACCAGCCCCCATCCGGGGCTCAGATGTCCTCATCACTCCCCTAATAACTGTACGGGGAACCAAACTGATCACACCACCTGGTGTGCTTAGAGTCCCCGGTGACCTCAGCCCTCCTCAGATTAGAACAAAACACCTAGAGTCCCACTAGGCAGGAGATGGAGCTTTACAGAGTTAGAACACATCCTCAGCCCGGCCAACATGGTGAAACCCCATATCTACCAAAAACAGAAAAAAATTAGCTGGGCGTGGTGGTGAGCGTCTGTACTCCCAGCTACTCGGGAGGCTGAGGCATGAGAATTGCTTGAACCAGGGAGGCAGAGGTTGCAGTGAGCCGGGTTCCAGCCTGGGCAACAGAGCCAGACCCTGTCTCAAAAATAATAATAATAATAATAAATTTTTTTTAACAAGGCCGGGCGCGGTGGCTCACGCCTGTAATCCCAGCACTTTGAGAGGCCAAGGCGGGCGGATCACGAGGTCAAGAGATCGAGACCATCCTGGCCAACATGGTGAAACCCCGTCTCTACTAAAAATACAAAAATTAGCTGGGCATGGTGGCGTGCGCCTGTAGTCCCAGCTACTCGGGAGGCTGAGTCACAGGAATCGCTTGAACCTGGGAGGTGGAAGTTGCTGTGCACAGAGATCGTGCCACTGCACTCCAGCCTCGAGACAGAGCAAAACTGCATCTAAAAAAAAAAAAACATTAGGACTCATCCTGTGGATCCTGGACCGCCCTAAGGAGGTGGGGGGAGGGGCCAGTGTCAGACTGGCTGGCCTAGGTGTCATCTCCGGGAGGGCCCCAGCCACCTGCAGAACTTTCACCTAAGCATTTACCATCGCCCTGAAGCTCTCGATGACTATTACCACTTTGCACCAGATGAGCAAGAAGTAGCTCCCGCTGTGGACACACACAGGGAGGGCTGCCTCTGTAGCACTACACAGCAGCCTCTGAGAAATGCTTTGAGAACAGGGGGGTGGAAGAGATTAGTTTTAACTCAAGAAATCTGGGAAGGCTTGAGGAGGAGGCAGCAGTTATATAGGGCCTTAAAAGGCCAGTAGCTGAGGCCAGGCATGGTGGCACACACCTGTAGTTCCATCTGCTCAGGGGGCTGAGGCGGGAGGATCACTTGAGTCTGGGAGTTCCAGACCAGCCTGAAACTATCCCCTTACTATGCCTGGAACATAGCAAGACCCTATCTCTATAAAAAATAGAAAAAAATTAGCCAGACATGGTGGTGCAGATCTGTGGTCCCAGCTACTCCGGAAGCGGAGGCAGGAGGATTGCTTGGGGCTGGGAGGAAGAGGTTGCAGTGAGCTGTGATTGTGCCACTGCACTCTAGCCTGGGTGATGCAGGCTCAAAAAAAAGCCGGGTGTGGTGGCTCAAGCCTGTATTCCCAGCACTTTGGGAGGCTGAGGTGGGCAGAGTAGCTGTGATTACAAAAGCCCACCACCACACCCGGCTAATTTCTGTATTTTTAGTAGAGACGGGGTTTCACCATGTTGTCAGAGTGGTCTCGAACTCCTGGCCTCAGGTGATCCACCTGCCTCGGCCTCCCAAAGTTCTGGGATTACAGGCGTGAGCCACCGAGCCCGGCCTAAAAAAACTTTTTTTGAACCATGATTCTGTTAAAAAAAAAAAAAAGAAAAAAAAAAACTTTAGTCTGTGTGACTGTGGTCCCAGATACTCAGGAGGTAAAAGCAGGAGGATAGCTTCAGCGAGGAGATCGAGGCTGCAGTGAGCTACGATTGCGTCTTTGCACTCCGGCCTGGGCGAGGGTGAGACCCTCCCTCAAAAAATGTATAGGACTCGGGCAACTGGCTATGTGGAAGACAGCACCCCAGCAGGAGGAGGTAAGGCGTGAAGACCTAAAGGCAGGATGTGTGATAGGAGAGTACGAGAATGGGGGGGTGTGGGCGGAAAAGCAGGTGGGATCAGACTGGGTGTGGCTTCCCCCAAATGTAAAGGGGGACGGAGGGGGATGGGGGAGAGCTTAGAGTGCCCCCGAGCTCTTTCTAGATCGATGACTCCAGGATGGAAGTCCTGCCCGGGCCCCCAGCAGTGGAGCACGGCGCCACCACGCTGGGCTCCGCCGCCCAGAGCCACCCTGGCGCCGCCCTCCCGCGCCGCCGGCACAGAAAGTCTGGCAGCCACCCAGATCAGTGACGGCAGGTGCGGGGCCGGAACCGAGGCCCAAGCTGCAGCCCCAGAGGGGCGGGGCTTCGCGAGGGGCGGGGCAAGTGCCTTGGGGGTCCGCCTAGGGCGTGGCCAGGTGCGGCGCTCAGGGCGACGGGCGCAAGGCCTACGGGAATTACGTAATAGCGCAAGGGGCGGGATTAGAGGCGGGGCCGGACTGTTCTCGGGGATTACGTAAGGAAACGAGATCGAGGGCGGGGGATCCCGCGATGAGGGCGGGAAGAGGGCGGGGCTCCAGCCGGAACTGGGCGGGGTTCCGAGCTTGGGCGGGAGGAGGAGCGTGGGCAGGACGAACCCCACGAGGTGCACGCCAGACACCTGGTTGCAACCATGCTCCGCTGGACCCGAGCCTGGAGGCTCCCCCATGCGGGGCTCGGCCTCTCCAGTCCTAGCTTCACGAGGGTGCCCGTCGCACCCAGCAGCAGCGGAGGCCGAGAGGGCGCCGAGCCGAGGTCAGTCAAGGGTACCGAGGGGAGGCCAACCTCTGTCCTCCTTTTCCCGCCGGGCCCCGAAGGCCCCACCTCCTCCCCTTGAGCCCGCCCCCTCCCAGGCCTCTCCCCCAAAGCCCTTCTCCTTCTCCTACCCGCCACCGCCCCCCCCCGCTCCGCCAGCTCAGCCCCCGATCCTTGCCCCGCCAGGCCGCTGCCGCTGTCCTACAGGCTTCTGGACGGGGAGGCAGCCCTCCCGGCCGTCGTCTTTCTGCACGGGCTCTTCGGCAGCAAAACTAACTTCAACTCCATCGCCAAGGCCTTGGCCCAGCAGACAGGCCGGAGGGTGCGCTTCTGAGTGGGCGGGGCTCCTGTAGGGAGGGGCGGGAATGGGCGGGGTCCCGCTTCTCACGCTCACTTCCGGATCCGTCATGCAGAGTATTAGCCCTGAATGGCAACCCCATTCATTCCCTCACGTTGCCATCTCCATTAATTCACGTTGTAGATCTCCGTCGGCGCTAGCCAATGTCTAGGCGCCTGCACCGTTCCCATGAAGGGTCCAGACCCTGCTTGTTCACCAGGGATGACAGAGAGCTCACCACCTCTTAATGGCAGCCCATTCTGTGCTCCGACTGTTGGAAATTTATTAGAGTCTCGTCCCTAGCATTCTCTAGAATGGCCACCCAGCCAGGCCAGCCCTTCAGAGATGTGGTCACAATCCTGGGGCCTGCTCTTCTTTGGCAGAGTGGCCCCAGGTTCTTCATCTGGACCTCCTAGGTCTGGAAACTGGGCCCTCCCACCATCTGGGCCCTTCTCCTCTGCAGGGTGTATCTTCACACCCCTCGACCTGCTGTCCCTATGAGGCCTTTGGCTCTCTACCCCCAGAATGTGGATACCAACGCAGCCCCGTCTCACCCCTCTCCCCAGGTGCTGACGGTGGATGCTCGTAACCATGGTGACAGCCCCCACAGCCCGGACATGAGCTATGAGATCATGAGCCAGGACCTGCAGCACCTCCTGCCCCAGCTGGGCCTGGCACCCTGTGTCGTCGTTGGCCACAGCATGGGAGGGGAAGACAGCCATGCTGCTGGCACTACAGAAGGTGAGTCGCCCCTGTTCAGTATATACCCTGGGTGCCCCACAGCCAACCTGACACTCAAACAAGCCTTGGATGACCAAGTTCAGGCTCCAGGAGCCGTGCCTGAGACTCACTGTGTCTGCCCTAAGACTGGTCCCAGTTCAGTTCTCTCCCACAGCCAGAGCTGGTGGAGCGTCTGATTGTTGTAGATATCAGCCCAGTGGAAACCACAGGTGTCTCCAAGTTTGCAACCTATGTGACAGCCATGAGGACAATCAACATCCCAGATGAGCTGCCCCGCTCCCGTGCCCGAAAACTGGCTGATGAACAGCTTAGTTCTGTCGTCCAGGTGATACACCCAAGCCCCCCCCCCTCCTCCACCAACACATAGTATTTAGATCCGGGACCTGTCAAGGGAAAAGTGGTACCCCCAGACCACACAAGGAACCCCCCCCCCCGACTGCTGGACCCCCACAGGACATGGCTGTGCGGCAGTTCCTGCTCACTAACCTGGTGGAGGTAGATGGGCGCTTCGTGTGGAGGGTGAACTTGGATGCCCTGACCCAGCACCTAGACAAGATCTTGGCCTTCCCACAGAGGCAGGAGTCCTACCTTGGGCCAACGCTCTTTCTCTGTGGTGGAAACTCCCCCATTTGTGCAGTAAGCCAGCCTGGGTAGTGGGAGGGGCATGCTTTATTCACCCAGCCCCCAGTCTGGGGACCCTACCAGGGGGAGGCCTTGGGTGTGGAAGAGGGGGTGGCCGAGAAACCGGAAATACCATCAGGCACGTGGTCTCACACAGCCCTGTCCATTTCTCCCCACTCTGCTTCCGTTTGTCTCTTTCTCTCCTCTTCCTCCCATGTTCACCCCTTCTTGATGCTCTTTGCTGCAACGCACAGTCCCAGCCACCACCCTGAGATTATTCGGCTCTTCCCTCGGGCCCAGATGCAGACGGTGCCTAACGCTGGCCACTGGTATCCACGCTGACCGCCCGCAGGACTTCATAGCTGCCATCCAAGGCTTCCTGGTCTAAGAGCTGCTGGCAAGAAGCAGGGCTGGTGCAGTGGCTCACGCCTGTAATCCCAGCATTTTGGGAGGCCAAGGCAGGAGGATCACTTGAGGCCAGGAGTTCGAGACCAGCCTGGCCAACATGGTGAAACTCCATCTCTACTAAAAATGCAAAAATTAGCTTGGCATGGTGGTGCGCATCTGTAATCCCAGCTACTCGGGAGGCTGAGACAGGGGGAATTACTTGAAACCAGGAGGCAGAGGTTGCAGTGAGTCAAGATCACGCGGCTGCACTCCAGCCTGGGCAACCGAGCGAGACTCTGTCTCAAAAAGAAAAGAAACAGGAGGCATAAACCCCAGGCTTCAGGTCCCTGCAGCCTGCTCCACGCTTGGGCACAGAAGGACTCAGATGGGCACTGAGTGGACACAGGTTTTACAGGGGTGATCAGACCTCAGGCTTTAATGAATAAAGACACTACTCCCAACGTCCTGGGCTGAGGTCTGTGTCACCACCAACGTCCCCGACCCAGGGAGAATCTGGACCAGGGGGTCCTGGCAGCTCTGGGGTCCACGTGGGCTCCCCAAGTGCCCTCGGCCTCTTTCTGCAGCTGATTCTGGACCTGCTGCCACACCAGCCGCTGCATGTCTTCCTGTGGGTAGGAGAGCAGGTTCAAGGCCTTGCCTGTGCCCTCTTCCCCCACACCTCCCAGGCTCTGACAGCATTCCCCCTACCTCCCAGGCCTCTAGCTCCCGCCTCAGCCTCAGTTTCTCCTCCAGGACCTCCAGCAGCTGGGCCTCTACGGCACACAGCCGGGCTTTGCACGTGTGCAGCTCCGCCTCCACTGCCTGCTTCCTGTGGGTAGAAGAGAGAATAGCTGAGGCTTGGACCCTGTGGCTCACCCCTGGGTGTGGGCAAGTGTGGCCACACAGCCCCTGCCTCAGTGATAGGGCTGCTGCTTGTGTGGCTTTCCTTCCAGAATGCCTGACCAGTCCCCTCTCCTTCCCAGGTCCAGAACACACTTGGCTCCCTTCCTCCCTTCACTGTAAGAGGGTGCTCTACCCACGTCTTGTGAAAGGTGAAAGGCGGGGAGCAGAGCCAGGCACTGTGGCTCCTGGCTGTCATCCCAGCACTAAGGGAGGCCGAAGCAGAGGATCTATTGAGCCCCAGAGTTCAAGGCTGCAGTGAGCCATAGGAGCAAGCCACAGCACTCCAGCCTAGGAAACAGAGCAAGACCTTGTCTCAAAAGAGGGAGGGGAAGGAGAGGAGGAAAGGAAGCCCCTGTGGGGGAGCCCCCCACCTCCCCTCCCACCCCTCAAAAGCAGCTTCCTCTTACTTGGCAATGGCTTCATCCCGTTCCTGGAGGACTTGGTCCAGGGAAGGCTCTGTCTGGGTGTCCCCCAGTGCTCCAGCCGCCTGGGACTCTGGGCTGTGGCGCAGGGTGACAGAGGAGGCGGTGACGATCAAGTCTTGTCTGGAAGAGGTGTCCCGCTCTGGGCGCTGCTGCCCCGGCCTTGACTTTGACGCTGATGTCAGGCGGGGAGGGAGTTGAGGTGCCCTGTACCTGCCCCCGGTTGCTGCCTCTGTCTCCCAGTCTCGACCTATGGAAAGAAGAGGAGGTGGCAGGTGTGGCCCCTGCCTGGTCTCCATGCGAGCAGGGTGGGCAGGATATTTGGACCCCCAAGGAGCAAAGGAAGTCTCACCCCATCATCAGGGAAGGACGAGGCAGCTGGGTTCAGAAGAACACTTACCGTCAAGGGCCCAGACTCAGGGTGGCCTGGTGACTGGAACTCTTGGCAGCCGGGGTGGGGCAAGTGAAAGACATGGCCCTTTGCCCTCCCTTCCCCGCAAGGCACTCCCTGGCAGGCCCCGCCCCCATCAGGCCAAGGAGGAGGCCCTGCTGCAACCTAGAACCCTCCAGCCAGGCCCCGAGCACATTCAGCCCCCTTCCTCCCTGCGCCGCAAGAGGGTGCTCTACCCACGTCTTGCCAAAGTAGGGGCGGAGCCGGGCATGGTGGCTCCTGCCTGTCATCCCGGCTCTTACGGAGGCCAAGGCAGGAGGATCGATTGAGCCCCGGAGTTCAAGGCTGCAGTGAGCCATCGGATCACGCCACTGCACTCCAGCTTAGGCAGCAGAGCAAGACCTTGTCTCAGAAATAGAGAGAGGGGAAGGAGAGGAGAGGAGGGAAGGAAGGCATTGTCTCAGATGCTGAGACAAGGTACCCCAGCCCCCATGCTCAAGGGTTGTCCTTGGTACCTTGAGTGGCATCATCCACAGATATAATCTTACCTCAGCAAAAAACACAAGGAAAAAAAGTATATCCCTGGCAAATTCTTCCTCATATGTTATTTATTTTTAATTTTTTTTTTTTTTTTTTTGAGACAGAGTCTCACTCTGTCACCCAGGCTGGCGTGCAGTGGTGTGATCGCGGCTCACTGCAACCTCCACCTCCCGGGTTCAAGCGAATCTCCTGCCTCAGCCTCCTGAGTAGCTGGGATTACAGGCATCTGCCACCACGCCCAGCTAATTTTTGTATTTTAGTAGAGACGGGGTTTTGCTGTGTTGGCCAGGCTGCTCTCAAATTCCTGACCTCATGATCCACCCGCCTCAGCCTCCCAAAGTGCTGGGATTACAAGCATGAGCCACCTCGCCCAGCCCACACTTTTTGTTCTTAGACTCACTGTGTCACCCAGGCTGGAGTACAGTGGCACAATCGTAGCTCCTGCAGCCTCGAACTCCTGGGCTCAACGGATCCTCCCTCCTCAGTCTCCCAAGTAGCTGGTACTATAGGCATTCACCATCATGCCCAGCAAATGTTTTTAAAATGTTTTGTAGACATGGGGTCTCTCTGTGGTCCCCAAGCTGGTCTTGAACTCCTGGCCTCCAGTGTCAGCCTCCCTAAGCACCCAGCCCTCCTAACATCTTGAATAGTACCTCTAATATCCCCCAACGTTCTGATCACGGGTCAGTCTGCTGTGCCCTCAGGGGTCTCAGTACCCCCCCCCACCTCCCTTGAGGTGACCACCACCTCCACAACTACCTTGAGTGTACCAGCAACATATTAATAAATGTGTAAAAGAAATCTCCATTTCATCAAGGGCCTTTTCAGCAAAGTTGCATGTTGGGGATATTGGGGATTAGGTCCTCAACCCAGCTGCAAACAGTGTATGTTGCCGGGTGCTGTGGCTGTAGTGCCAGCTACTCCGGAGGCTGAGGCAGGAGGATCGCTGGAGCCCAGGAGTTCCGGGTTGTAGTGTGGTATGCCTGTAGTGCAGGTAGCTGCACTTTCACTAAGTTCAGTACCAATTTGGTGACCTCCCAGGAGCAGGGACCACCAAGTTGCCTAAAGAGAGATGAACCAGCCCAGCTCAGAAACAGGGCTCACAACTCCTGTGTCAATCAGTCATGGGATCTTGCCTGTGAGTAGACACTGCACTTCAGCCTGGGCAACACAGCCAGATCGTATCTCTAAAATAAGTAGGCTGGGCACGGTGACTCACGCTTGTAGTCCCAGCACTTTTGGGAGGTCAAGGCAGGTGAATCCTGATGTCAGGAGTTTGAGACCAGCCTGGCCAATATAGTGAAATCTGTGTCTACTAAAAATACAAAAAAACTTAGCCAAGCATAGTAGTGGGCGCCTGTAGTCCCAGCTACTCAGGAGGGTGAGCCATGAGAATTACTTGAACCCAGGTGGTGGAGGCTGCAGTGAGCTGAGTTCACGCTACTGCACTCCAGGCTGGGCAACAGAGCAAGACTCCATCTCAACAACAACAACAACAAAAAAAAAAAATTCAAACTGCTCTCCAATGTCCAAAAAGTATTCACTTTTAAGGTAAAAAAAAAAGAAAAATTGACTGGGTGCAGTGGCTCACGCCTGTAATCCCAGCACTTTGGGAGGCTGAGGTAGGCCATTCACAAGGTCAACATGGTGAAACCCCATCTCATCTCTACTAAAATACAAAAATTAGCTGGACGTGGTGGCACGCATCTGTAATCCCAGCTACTCAGGAGGCTGAGGCAGGAGAATTGCTTAAACCCGAGAGGTAGAGGTTTCAGTGAGCCAAGATCATGCCACTGCACTCCAGCCTGGGCAGCAGAATGAGACTCCATCTCAAAAACCAAACAGAAAAACTGGTAAGTTATGAAACACTGTACCCAGTTGTCACGTCTCTATCCTCCCTCCATCTGGAACAATTTGCAGCCTTTGAGTGTCATGACCTCGATATTTTCGGAGATTACAGGGAAGTTATTTTGTAGACTGTCCTTCCATTTGGGTTTGTCCACTTCTTCCTGACGATGAGACCACCGTGACAGGTTTTGCACAGAAATGCCACTAAAATGAGGCTGTGTTCTCACTGTAGCCAGTGTCCGCTGGAGCCATGACTGTTAGTACCAACGTCCATCACTTGATTCAGATGCTTTTTTTGGCCGGGCGCTTTGGCTGATGCCTATAATCCCAGCACTTTGGGAGGCCGAGGCAGGCAAATCACAAGGTCAGAAGTTTGAGACCAGCCTGGCCAACATAGTAAAACCCTGTATCTACTAAAAAGTCACAAAATTGTCCAGGCATGGTGGTTCATGTCTCTAATCCCAGCACTTTGGGAGGTCGTGGTGGGCGGATCACAAAGTCAAGAGTTCGAGACCAGCCTGATCAACATGGTGAAACCCTGTCTCTACTAAAAATACAAACATTAGCCAGGTGTGGTGGTGCATGCCTGTAATCCCAGCTACTCAGGAGGCTGAGGCAGGAGACCCTGGGAGGCAGAAGTTGCAGTTAGCTGAGATCATGCCACTGAACTCCAGACTGGGCAACAGAGTAAGACTCTGTCTCAAAAAAAAAAAAAAAAAAAAAAAATTGGCTGGGCACAGTGGCTCACCCCTGTAATTCTAGCACTTTGGGAGGCCAACGCGAGTGGATCACGAGGTCAGGAGATCGAGACCATCCTGGCCAACATGGTGAAACCCCATCTCTACTAAAAATACAAAAAAATTAGCTGAGTGTGGTGGCGTGCACCTGTAGTCCCAGCTACTGGAGGGGGAGGAGCCAGGAGGCAGAGATTGCAGTGAGCTGAGATCATGCCACTGCACTACAGCCTGGGAAACATGTGAGACTCTGTCTCAAAAAAAAAAAAAAAATTTACTGGATATGGTGGCGAGGGGCTGTAGTCCCATCGACTCAGCAGTCTGAGGTGGGAGAATGTCTTGAGTCCAGGAGATTGAGGCTGCAGTGAGCTGTGATTATACTACTGCGCTCCAGCCTGGGAAACAGAATGAGACCCTGTCTCAAAAAAATATATATATATATAAAATGTATATACACATATATATGTGGAAAGGTTAAAAAAAGGCAAGGATGAAACTTGTGCTTTTAGACTGTAAGTTAAGGTCTAAATATAAACTCTTGTTTTTCCCCAGTTTATGTAGACAGATAAAGAGATAAACGGATGTAGGCCGGGTGCAGTGGCTCACGCCTGTAATCCCAGCACTTTGGGAAGCCGAGGGTTAGGGTTACCTCAGGTCAGAAGTTCAAGACCAGCCTGACCAACGTGGAGAAACCCTGTCTCTACTAAAAATACAAAATTAGGTCGGGCGTGGTGGCTCATGCCTATAATCCAAGCACTCTGGAAGCCAAGGCAGGCGGATCACCTGGGTCGGGAGTTCAAGACCAGCCTGACCAACATGGTGAAACCCCATCTTTAAAAAAAATAAAAAAATAAAAATACAAAATTAGCCGGGCATGGTGGCGCACGCCTGTCGTCCCAGCTACTCGGGAGGCTGAGGCAGGAGAATCACTTGAACTGGGGAGGCAGAGGTTGCAGTGAGCCAAGCTCGCACCATTGCACTCCAGCCTGGGCAACGAGAGTGAAACTCCATCTCAAAAAAGAAAGAAAAATAAACAGATGTAAATATGTACATTTATGTGTGTGTATAAATGTGTGTCCACTGAGTGGACCCTAGGGTAGGTAGAATGACCGTAATTGCACTGCATGTGCCTAACACGGAGATCCTGGTGTCTAAATACTATTCCTCCTTAAAAAGAAACCAAGTATTCTTGAAGAAATGGCAAATTCAGCGCTGGGACAGGGAGAAACAAGATGATCCTGAAATAGCTTGTTGAGCCGGAAAGAAAGGAAGTGATTAAAGAATGACGGGACTTGTCAAAATGACAAGAGGTGAGCCAGGGGCATCCACTGATCAAATCTGGGACAATTTCAGCATCAAAATAAATGACAGGAAAAAGCCAGTCATGGTGGTTCATGACTGTGGTCCCAGCTACTTGGGATGCTGAGGAGGGAGGATTGCTTGAGCCTGGGAGGTCGAGGCTGCCATGAGCTACGATCGTGCCACTGCACTCCAGCCTAGGCAACAGAGACCCTGTCTCAGAAAAAAAAAAAAAAAAAAAAAAGTTTTGATCTTGTTTTGTTTTTTGAGCTGGAGTCTTGCGCTGTTGCACAGGATTTAGTGCAATGGTGCGATCTCAGCTCACTGCAATCTCTGCCTCCTATGTTCAAGCTATTCTCCAGCCTCAGCCTCCTGAGTAGCTGGGATTACAGGTGCCCGCCACCATGCCTGTCTAACTTCTGTATTTTTAGTAGAGATGAGATTTCACCATGTTGGCCAGGCTGGTCTCAAACTACCAACCTCAGGTGATCTGCCCACCTTGGCCTCCCAAAGTGTTAAGATTACAGGCATGAGCCACCACACCTGGCCTAATTTGTTTATAGGTATTTTGTAGAGACCAGGTCTTGCTATATTGCCCAGGCTGGTCTCAAACTCCTGGGGTCAAGCAATCATCCTGCCTTAGGCTCCCCAAGTGCTGGGATTACAGTCATGAGCCACCACATCTGGGTCACTTTCCATTATTATTTACTTATTTATTTATTTTTGAGACAGGATCTCACTTTGTTGCCCAGGCAGGAGTGCAGTGGTGCAATCTCGGCTCACTGCAACCTCCGCCTCCTGGGTTCAAGCAATTCTAGTGCCTCAGCCTCCCAAGTAGCTGGGATTACAGGCACCCACCACCACACCTGGCTAATTTTTTGTATTTTTGATAGAGGTAGAGTTTCACCATTTTGGCCAGGCTGGTCTTGAACTCCTGATCTCAAGTGATCCACCTGCCTTGGCCTCCCAAAGTGCTGGGATTACGGGTGTGAAACACCACGCCCAGCCCAATTGCTATTTTACATAATTCTGTGCTAACTCTAAGGAGACAACAAATATTCACCCACCACTTAGATGAACAACAGCCAACCTTATCACTCTCATGACTTGGAGTGAGGTTTTCAGTCACAGCATCATTAATGGGCTCAAAAAGTGCTGAGTCACACAAGTAGGCGTTAGCAAAAAATAAAAAATAGAAAAATAAAAAAGTGATTCCAAGCAAAAGCGAAGATGGCGTATTGAACATGAGGGAAGTTGAAAGAGGCTTTAGGGAATGGCACGTGACAATGACCATGGGAGGCAGAAATGCATGTGAAGACTTTGCACAAACTTTCATAAACCACAAGAGTGAAAAAGCAATGTTTATAAATAAAATTATTCTTTAAAATATAGGATTTTAGGTCAGGTGCTGTGGCTCATGCCTGTAATCCCAGAACTTGGGAGGCCAAGGTGGTCGGATCACGAGGTCAGGAGTTCGAGACCAGCCTGACCAACATAGTGAAACCCTGTCTCTACTAAAAATACAAAAATTAGCCGGGCGTGGTGATGCGTGCCTGTAATCCCCGCTACTCAAGAGGCTGAGGCGGGAGAATCGCTTGAACCTGGGAGGTGGAGGTTGCAGTGAGCTGAGATGTCACCACTGCACTCTAGCCTGGGCGACAGAGCGAGACTTTGTCTCAAAAATAAAAAATAAGAGAGTACGATTTTAGGCCAGGCGTGGCGGCTCGTGTCTATAGTCTCAGCACTTCGGAAGGCCGAAGTAGGCAGATCATTTGAGGTCAGGGGTTCCAGATCTGCCTGGCCAATATGGAGAAACTCTGTGTCTACTAAAAATACAAAAAATCAACCAGGCATGGCAGTGCACGCCTGTAGTCCCAGCTACTCTGGAGGCTGAGGCAAGAGGGTCACTCGAACCCTGGAGGCAGAGGTTGCAGTAAGCCAAGATCGCACCACTTCACTCTAGCCTGGGAGACAGAGCGAGACTCCATCTCAAATAAAAAAAAAAAGAAAAAGAAAGGAAAAATAAAATATGGGATTTCAAGCATCTAAATTTTAAATATTTTAACTAAATATTCTAAGTAGGGAGTTGATTATTCATCTGTATCTCTAAAAGTTTAAATTAGAATTTGGGGCCAAATTTCTTTTTGATCTTCTCATTGAGAAAAGGAGGAAAGAAATTTATATTCAGGCACAGAGTGAATTTCATCCCAAAGCACTATCTCAAATATCACACACTAAGTACCAGGACTCACTCCCTGGTCGCCAATATCCTCCTCCCCTCCTGCTCCCCTAGGATGTCTGAGTCCAGGCCTGGGGTTGAGCCAGGAGATGGTTCCCAGCTAATGGTGAATCGGGATGGGGAGAGAGAGTTACCAGTTGGGACGGGGACTGGGCATGATGATCAAAACAGATTGGCAGGGACGGGCAGTTTAAGCACTGTCATCCAAGCCTTATGACTTCGTATGCACTTCTCAGAGCCTCAGTGTTCCCATCTGTGAAATGGAGCTAGTAGAGGGCCTCCCTAACCGAGTCACAGTAAGGGTTAAAGGAGGCAGGCACCTCACACCATGCCCAGTGCTTTGTATAAAGCACAGGCCAAGGGATCAAACGCAGTAATCCCAGCCCTTTGGGAGGCTGAGGAGGGAGGATGGCTTGAGCCAGGAGTTCGAGACCAGCCTGGGCAACATAGCAAGACCCTGTAATTTTTTTCTTTTTTTTTTGTGACCCTGTAATTTTTTAAAACAAATCTTCATGATCTGCACATGTACCCCAGAACTTAAAGTATAATAATAATAACAAAAACAAATTACAAGAAGGAAAGAAAGGGCCAGGGTCAGGCTTCTCAGGAGAGGAGAAAAAGGGAATAAGCCTGCCAGACCCAAGAAAGCAACAAGAGAATCTCACACACACACACACACACACACACACACACACACACACACACACACACACACAGAGCCATGGAGCTTGGCTCAGCAGCCCTTCCCGTTCCCCAGCCCCCACAACAATGCTCCAGGAACAAGTCTGTTCCCGAATCCTACAAAAGCTTCCTCCTCTTCCTCCTCCAGACCGCAGTAGCCCCTGGGCCTCCTCATCATTGTCTTGTCACTGTCACTGTGTCTGTTCTACCAGCCCCAGAGCTTCTGGAGGACAGGTGGTGACCGTCTTCATGCCAACCACCCCATACAGGTACAAGGCAAGGCAAGGCAAGACCAGCCCTGCCCAGCAGGTGGCAGCAGCGCTCAGCATCAGGGATGCAGTGGCCTTGGGCTCACTCCAGCCCTCCCAGCCTATGGGATGGAAACACCAAACTGTACCCAGGAGCTTTGTGAGCTCCCAAATGTCCAGGATTTGCCCCATGCTTGCCTGCTTTGTTTGTTTGTCTGTCTGTCTGTCTGTCTGTTTGAGATGGAATCTCACTCTGTTCCCCAGACTGGAGTGGCAAGATCTTGGCTCACTGCAACCTCCGCCTCCTGGGTTCAAGCGATTCTCCTGCCTCAGCCTCCCGAGTAGCTGGGATTACGGGCGCACGCCAGCACGCCCAGCTAATTTTTGTATTTTTAGTAGAGATGGGGTTTCATCATGTTGGCCAGAATGGTCTTGATGTCTTGACCTCGTGATCCGCCCGCCTCGGCCTCCCAAAGTGCTGGGATTACAGGCTTGAGCCACCACGCCCGGCCTATTTTTTTGTGTTTTTAATAGAGATGGGGTTTTGCCATATTGCCTAGGTTGGTCTGAAACTCCTGACCTCAAGTGATCCATCCACCACAGCCTCCCAAAGTGCTGGGATTACAGGTGTAAGCCATCTCCCCAGCATTTTTTTTTTTTTTAGAGGGAGTCTTGCTCTGTCACCAGGCTGGAGTGCAATGGTGTGATTTTGGCTCACTGCAACCTCCGTCTCCTAGGTTCAAGCGATTCTCCTGCCTCAGCCTCCCACGTAGCTGGGATTACAGGCACCCATCATCACACCTGGCTTTTTTTTGTATTTTTTAGTAGAGACGGGGTTTTGCCATATTGCCTAGGGTGGTCTCGAACTCCTGACCTCAAGTGATCCATCCGCCATGGCCTCCCAAAGTGCTGGGATTACAGGTGTGAGCCACTGCGCCCGGCCTGGCCTCACTTCCTTTGAGCGCATTCTCTTACCTCCTCTACTCCAGGCGGCCCTGCCTCCTTGCTAGTTCTCATTCGCGCCAAGCAGACTCCCTCATGGTTGTTGCCCTTGCTGTTCCCTCTGCCCAGAATGCTCTTCCCCAGATACCTACATGGCCCACTCCCTCACCTTCTTCAGATATTTACTCAAATGCCACCTTCTCAGCAAGAACCTCCCTGACCAAATCGTCTAGAATTGGAGCTGGGCGCAGCGGCGCACACCCAGAGTCTCAACTACTCAGGAGGCTGAGGCAGGAGGATCACTTGAGCCCAGGCATTCAAGACCAGCCTGGGCAGCACATCAAGACCCCGTCTCTGCAAAAAATACAAAAATTAGCCAGATGTGGTGGTGTGTACCTGTAGTCCCAGCTACTTGGGAGGCTGAGGCAGGAAGATCACTTGAGCCCAGGAGTTCCAGGCTGCAGTGAGCCATGATCATGCCACTGCACTCCAGGCTGGGTAACATAGCAAGACCCTGTCTTGAAAAAAAAAAAAAAAAAATAGGCCAGGCGCAGTGGCTCATGCCTGTAACTCCAGCAGTTTGGGAGATCAAGGTGGGCAGATCACAAGATCAGGAGTTCGAGACCAGCCTGGCCAATATTGTGAAACCCCTGTCTCTACTGAAAATACAAAAATTAGCCAGGCGTGGTGGCGCATACCTGTAGTCCCAGCTACTCAGGAGACTAAGGCAGGAGGATTGCTTGAACCCGGGAGTCGGAGGTTGCAGTGAGCCGAGATCCTGCCACTGCACTCCAGCCTGGGTGACAGAGCGAGACTCCTTCTCAAAAAAAAAAAAAAAAAAAAAAAAGAAAAAACTTGAACTGTACCAATAAAACTGGAATTCTTTCCTCAAACCCAGTGAGTAGTTCCTTCCCCTTCTTTGCTTTATCTTCCCTGTAACATATTGTCATCATTATATATGCTATTTATTTGTGTGTTTGGGATTTTTACTAGCCCACAGACTCCTTGGGGACAATGGTTTGTCCATCTTGTTTTCTGCCATATTCTCAACATCTAGAATAGCGGGCACATAGTAGATGTTCAATAAATACTTTTTGTTTTTATATATTTTTGGACAGGGTCTCACTCTGTTGCCCAGGCTAGAGTAGAGTGGCACAATCATGGCTCACTGAAGGCTCAAACTCCTGGGCTCAAGCAATCCTCCCACCTCAGCCTCCTAAGTAACTGAGACTATAGGTGTGCACTACCATGCTCAGCTACTTTTTAGAAAAAGATTTTTCTTTAGAGCTGGGGTCTCCCTGTGTTGCCCAGGTTGATCTTGAACTCCTGGCCTCAAGCAATCTTCCCACCTCGGCCTCCCAAAGTGCTGGGATTGCAGGCGTGATCCACCACCACGCTCAGCCTAATAAGTGCTTTTTAAGCAAAGGAATGAAAGCCAGGCACGGTGGCTCATGCCTGTAATCCCAGCACTTTGGGAGGCTAAGGCAGGCGGATCACTTGAGGTCAGAAGTTCAGGACCAGCCTGGCCAACATGGCGAAACCCCATCTCTACTGAAAATACAAAAATTTAGCCAGGCGTGGTGGCGCATGCCTGTAATCCCAGCTACTCGGGAGGCTGAGGCAGGAAAGTTTCTTGAACCCAGAAAGCAGAAGTTGCAATGAACCAAGATTGTGCCATTGTACTCCAGTCTGAGTGACAAGAATGAAACTCAGACTCCAGATAAATAAATAAATAAGCAAGTAAATGAGTAACTGACAATCTGGCTCTCAGCGGACTTCCCTTGTCTGCACAACAGTTGAGCATTCAAGGCCTCCTCCCTCCTTGGGCTCATCCCCCACCTATGTCCACCCATGCGCACCTGAGTGCCACAGCAGGCTCCCGAGGTGCTCCCAGTAGAGTGCTCCATTTTAGAGAGCTCCCCACCCCCACCCCGGCCCCAGCATCCTTCCTTTGTCCGCTCCCTGCTGCAATCCCACTGCAACATCCTGTTCAAATGCCACCACCTCTGGGAAGCCACCCTGGTTTTCCTCACTTACTAAAACCATGTCTGTCTCCCCCACTGCATTGGGAACACCCTCAGTGCAGAGCAGTGGCCCTGGAGCATGGTTTCCCATGTAATGTTTGATGAATGAATGATTAAATGAGGAAAAGACTTAGCAGAAAAACAGAGTTTAAAGTGAAGGATATGGCCGGATGCAGTGGCTCATGCCTGTAATCCCAGCACACTGGGAGGTGGCCAGATCTCTTGAGCCCAGGAGTTCTCTCATAAAAAAAAAAAAAAAAAAAAACAGCCGGGCACAGTGGCTCATGCCTGTAATCCCAGCACTTTGGGAGGCCCATCCAGGCAGGTGGATCCATCCAGGCGGGTGGATCACTTGAGGTCAGGAGTTCAAGACCAGCCTGGCCAACATGGTGAAGCCCATCTTTACTAAAAATACAAAAATTAGCCGGGTGTGGTGGCAGGTGCCTATAATCCCAGCTACTTGAGAAGCCGAGGCAGGAAAATCGCTTGAACATAGGAGGTGGAGGTTGCAGTGAGCCGAGATTGCGCCACTGCATTCCAGCCTGGGCACAGAGTGAGACTCACACTCAAAAACAAAAACAAAAAAAATTGAATTAAGTGAAAAGTACATATTCTTTTTTTTTTTTTTTTTTTAGAGATGGAGTCTCACTATGTTGCCCAGGCTTGTCTTAAACTCCTGGCCTCAAGCAATCCTCCCTCCTGGGCCTCCCAAAATGCTGGATTATGGGCATGAGCCACTGTGCCTGGCCACATTTATTTATTTATTCATTTTTCATGCTACTGTTTAATATGCATCTCAGTGAGTGATGCTGGGCATGACACCAAGGTGCTTGGAGGGCAGAAGCTGAGCCTCCCCTTCCTGCTCTCTCCCCCACTGGGCCAGACACTGGCTTCTGGAGGCACACCCGTGCCCACCCCACTGACTCACCCTGCAGGCTAGACAAGGAGTCAGGGAGCCGCCCCTGTCACTTGTCATCTCTGGGCAAGTTCCTCTAGCACTTACATCCTTGCTTTTCCTCTGTCAAATGGGGAACCACCAACGCCCATTCTGCGGGGCACCCAAAGTTGAAGCCTGGACAACTTGAAGCGGGTGTGGCTGTCTCCCCTGCCAGGACATGTAGGACTGCCTTGGGCCAGGTTGTCCGGGGAAGGAGGGAAAGCTGGAACAGTGTCCCTAGCTTGCCTGGCAGACAGCTAACCTGTGCCCATAATCTGGGAGAGGTGCCAGGCCCAGACACACTGGGCAGCAGGGGGACTGGAATGGCTCCAGAACTCCAATGCTTTGGCAGTCCTGGGAAAGGGAAGGGGTGTGCTTGGCTTGGGGTCAAGAGGGTGTGGGCTACAGACACGACAGCTGGGGGTGGTGGGGGGTACAGCGGACTTATGGGTGTGTGTGTGCAAAGACCGCTGTTGCAACAAGATGCTGGCAGGGACCTTCGAAAGAACATCTGCTGTTGACTGACCCCCCACCCCCGCCTGCCACCAACTCCCACTCTTCCACAGGTCTTCCCATAAGTCCTAGAGGCAGCCAGGCCCCAGGCTTGTAGATAGAAAACAGAACCTACATTGGCCAAGTGTAATCCCAGTGTAACCCCTCCTGCCAAGGCAGGAGGATCGCTGGAGGCCAGTACTTCGAGACCAGTCTTGACAACATGAGGAGACCCCCGTCTCTACAGAAAGGGGAAAGAAAAAAAAAGGAAAATAGAACCTCAGGCCTAGGGCCAGAGATCAAGACTGGGGGATGCAGGGAAAGGGAACGGGAGAGGAGCTATAACTTAAGGGAGCTGTAACTATATATAACTATAAGGGAGCTATAACTTAAATCTCTTTTCCAAAGATAGAGGACTTCCTGGCTGGGTGCGGTGGCTCACGCCTGTAATCCTCGCACTTTGGGAAGCCGAGACAGGCAGATCACTTGAGGTCAGGGGTTTGAAACCAGCCTGGCCAACATGGTCAAACCCTCTCTACTAAAAATATAAAAAAATTAGCCAGCCGTGGTTGCGGGTCCTGTAATCTGTGCTACTTGGGAGGCTGATGCAGGAGAATTACTTGAACCCGGGAGGCAGAACTTGCAGTGAGCCGAGATTATGCCACTGTACTCCAGCCTGGGCAACAGAGCATGACTCTGTCTCAAAAAATAAAAAATAAAAAAAAATAGGCCGGTGCAGTGGTTCACACCTGTAATCCCAACACTTTGGGAGGCTGAGGTGGGTGGATCACCTGAGGTCAGGAGTTCAAGACCAGTCTGCCCAACATTGGTTCACACCTGTAATCTCAGCACTTTGGGAGGCTGAGGTGGGTGGATCACCTGAGGTCAGGAGTTCAAGACCAGCCTGCCCAACATGGCGAAACCCCATCTCTACTAAAAATACAAAAAATTAGTTGGGCATGGTGGCAGACAGCTGTAATCCCAGCTACTCCGGAGGCTGAAGCAGGAGAATCACTTGAACCCAGGAGGTGGAGGTTGCAGTGAGCCGAGATTGTGCTGCAGAGCTGAAGACACTACACTTCAGCCTGGGTGACAAGAGTGAAACTCCGTCTCAAAAATAAATAAATAAATAAGAAAGAAAGAGGAGTTCCTGAATCCTGCAGGAAAAAGGTGTGGGTCACCCAGCATCACAGCTGTGAACTAAGAAATCCTAGGGAAAGAAGGGGCCAGTGCCTGAGTCCCGATTGGAAGATGGAAGCAAGGGGGAAGGGTGGAGGCTCCCAGGCTGAAACCGTCTGGGAGGTTTTTGGCTGGGGGGACAGAAGGGAGTTCGGGAGGTCCCAAGGTAATGAAATGAAGGAGATAGTTACAACTTCCAGCAAATCCTGGGGAAATGAAGGGATCTAGGGGTGAGGACCGGATTCCGGGACAGGGATGCTGAGCGGCTGGGTCAGGAGGAGGCTGAAAGCCAGGCACGGTGGCTCACGCCTGTAATCCCAGAGCTTTGGGAAGAGGGAGGATCTCTTGAGGGCAGGAGTTCGAGACCAGCCTGAGTACCATAGCAAGACCCTGTCTCTACAAAATATTTGAAGATTATTAAGGAGTAGTGGCGAGCACCTGTAGTCCCAGCTACCTCGGAGGCTGAGGCGGGAGGATCACCTGAGCCCAGGAGCTCAAGGCTGCGGTGAGCTATGATTGCACCACTGCACTCCAGCCTGGGCGACAGAGCGAGACCCTGTCTCCAAAAATAATAAATAAAAACTGACACGAGGCTGGTGCAGAGGAGGCAGCAGGGGGGTCCGAGGACCCATCCCCGGGAGCGATCACGCGCGCGGAACGTCCAGGACGAGACCCAGGGCTTCCACCCCCAAGTGGCTGCTCTTGCGGGGTGAGGCGGGGGCGGGGCGGGGTTTGGGCGGGGCCCGGGCGCGGTGGGGCGGGGCCGGGGTCCCGGGGGCCGGGGCGGGGCAGGGCTGGCGCTGCGCAGCCGCGGGGCGGCCGTCGCGCATGCGGGGCTCACAAGGCTGCGGCCGGAGCCGCTGCCACTCCCGGGAGCATGAAGGACCGAACCCAGGAGCTCCGCACGGTGAGTCCGGCCCCCGCGCGCGGCCGCCCGCCGCCCGCGCCAACGCCCCGGACACTCCCCGCCCGGCTCCCGCAGCCTGGAGAGCGGCCGCTCCTGAGTTCCTAGCTGGGGCTGGAGGCAGCGGGGCGAGCCGGGGGACCCGACCCCCCTCCGGGTTCCGCCCCTTGGACCCACTCGGGGTCACGGGCTCGCGTGAGCTGTGCCGCGCTGACACGTGGACGGGAGGCTGGAGTCCGGGGTCCTGGATAAACTTTTCGGGGTCCCCTTGATTTGGGGGGTTCGGAGGGTGATGATGGGGTTTTGGTGGCGGGACCTCTTACCCCCTCCCGCAGAACAGGCCCTGTCTCTGGCACCCCCCCGCACTGTCCCTCATCGCTGACCTCCCGACCCTGCTCGGTGTAGACAGACAAGGGACCGCGGTGGAAACCCCCTCGGTGTAGACAGACTAGGGGACCGCAATGGGCTGGGGGCGGTCCCCTGCGCCGGGCCCCGCTGCGGGGCGCGCTACTGGAAACCCGGCCGTCGGGTGGGGGCGGCCTCCTGGGCGCCGTCCCTGTCACCTGTGGCTCCCATCACCTGTGGCTCCCCTTCCGCTGGTCGCAGTAGGGATCTGCTGCCCGCCCCGGGTCTGGGAGGGGTCACACCCACCCCCGGTCCACCTGTCCACCTTCGGGCTTCCGGGCCGCCCTGGCTGGCGTTTCCAGACCCTTCAGCCTTCCCTGCGACTTGGATCTATTTTTCCACCTGTATCTCGGGAGCCCCTGGGGTGTGGCTCCTGGGGCGGGGTTTGAGGGGAGTGGGAGGATGCACAAACATTCTGAGTCAGAGCCCAGCCCCTCCCAGCCCAGAGACCCCTGCAGCCTGCCTGGGTCCCCTTTCCCCTGGCCTCTTCCCTTAGGGATGAGGAGCCCAGGAGGATGGTGACAGGGAGTGGGGGACAGTGAAGGAAATGAAGTCTCCCTGGGTGTGTTGAGGGGGGGATCAGGGCTCAAGACTAGATTGATTCTCATCTGGTCATCTTGTGCCTTGGCTGGTCACCTGGCTGGCAGCCCTGCCTGCTGATCCCTGGGAGCCCCCCCCCCCCCCCCCACCGCCCTCCACCTCGGCTAGGAACCAAAACCCTGAAGTCCCCTCTTATGGAAAATGTCAAGTGTCCTCTGGGCGTTTGACCCCACGGCTTGTCTTCTCGACCCCAGAGGCTCCCTAAGTTGAAGCCTGTCTGCCCCATTATGTCAGTCTTGTCTCCTGGGCATCCTGGAGCCGGACCTGGGCTCCCCCTGCCTTCCTCTCCCCCACTTGCTCTGGCACCGCAGCCTCCACTTTGCCTCCAGATCTGTCATTCCTGGCCGAGCGCCCGGCCCCCAAGGAAAACCCCATGAGGTTTCAAAGGAAGAAGATGGTCCCTCAAGTCACGTATGGGCTCTAAACACTTCCCCTGCGGCCCCTGTGGTTGCCCTCAAATTTCCTGAGCTCCGTTGAGTCAGAACGAGTGTTTTCCTGGTGATGGATGGCTGTGTGGTGAATTTGCTGATGTTTGGGAGCCTGGTAGGTTTCCTGAGGATATGTGTGCCAACCAAGTGGTCAGCAGCTACGTGGACGTGGGGTAAGAGCCTCTGGCGTATCAGCCTTCATCCCCCTAGCTGAAGGGGGAAACTGAGGCACAAAGGAGCTGTGGCTTGCCTGCTAGAGGGAGGGGTAGTAGAAAGGGCTTTGCCTCATCCCTGAAGATAGACTCAGGCCTGGTTGGCACTGGGAGACCCCCAGTGGAGCTGGGGTTGTGAAGCGTTTGAACCCAGATCTTTTCTTGCCTTTTTTTTTTTTTTTTTTTTTGAGACAGAGTCTCCCTCTGTCGCCAGGCTGGAGTGCAGTGGCACGATCTCGGCTCACTGCAACCTCCACCTCCCAGGTTCAAGCGATTCTCCTGCCTCAGCCTCCCTAGTAGCTGGGATTACAGGCGCCCACCACTACGCCCGGCTAATTATTTGTATTTTTAGCAGAGACGGGGTTTCACCATGTTGTGGTCTCGAACGCCTGACCTCGTGATCTGCCTGCCTCGGCCTCCCTAAGTGCTAGGATGACGGGCGTGAGCTACCGCGCCCGGCCGAACCCAGATCTTTTTGCTGTGTTGTCTGTCTCTGTTACTACCTCCTCGCCCCCTGATTAGATGGTGAAGCCAGGTTTTGCTTTGAATGGTCTGAGGCTTCCGCTCCAGACACCCCCACCCTCCCCACACAAGGCATTCCAAGCCCAGGGAGGCTGTACCCATTGCTGGGTGGCCCTGCCCAGGGAGGGATTTCTAGCAGCCTGGAGGGTGGCTGGCAGAGCCCACGTGGGGAGGAGTGGGACAGTCAGTCTTGGCGGGGCCACCATTCCCACAAGCCTCTTTTCCCTCTGGACCTGGGGTTCCCATCTGTGAAATGGGAATAGGAAAACCTAGAATCCCATTTCTCAGGATGAGATGGGGGGGCCACGGGTCTCCTGACTCCTGATCCACTTTTGCAGGAGGCCTGAAACCCCAGGAGTCAGAGTTTTCAGCACAGAATCCCCAGGAAGGAAGAAGCTGGCACTGGCTGAGCTGGACTGGGCTGGACTGGGCTGGACTGGGCCGGGCTGGGCTGGACAGAGATGGTGCTGGGGACAGCGGCTCTGTACTGCTCCCAGCCCTCCCCTCCCTCCCTCTTCCTCCTCCTCCTCCTTCTTCTCCTTCTCCCCCACCCAACGCCACCACATTTGGAAGGAGGCGAAGGGAGCTTATTTATAAAAGTCACACTTGGGGAAGGAGCTGGCGCGTTTCCTCACGCTGCAGGCCCGGCCCAGCCCTCCATCCTTCTCCAGCTCCCACCTCTCCCTCTGCAGATGGGGAGCGAAGGGGGTGACTGGGGACTAGCCAGGGGGCCTCAACACTGTTGCAGGCCCTCAGAGATCAGAAAGGCCACTCGGAGGTTACAGGTAGCAAAGAGAGACCAACGCCAGGGCCAGGGTCACACAGCCAGGGAGCCCCATCCTGGCATGAGCTGCTTCCTCCCCTCAACTCAGAGACTCCCTGATTTTCTTCCTGGGGACTTCCCAGAGCTGACCTATCTCTCCCTGGGCCCAGAACGGTGCTTGTTGTCTGTGTGCCAGGCTATGGGGGACAGATGTGTGGGGCCTGTTGCAGGAGGCTGAGGACGTAGCAAGGAGGGAGAGTTGGAGCAGCACAATCCTGGAAGGCTTCCTGGAAGAAGAGACCCTGGGATAGCCCAGGAGCAGGATTTGAATAGGAGGAGAGAGGGTGATCCTAAAGAGGGCACAGCTTAGTGACGGCAGAGAGGTTGGAATGACCACCAGGAGAGAATAGCAGGTGGTCCTGACTGCTGGTGTCTGGGGCCCCCTGAAGTGCCTTGAGGTCTACACTGGGGCCCAACTCACTGGAGCAGCAAAGGCAGGCCTGGATGAGGAGACCCAGTGCACTGCTTTGCCCACCAGTTCCCCTTCTCTCTCCTGTTGCTGGGAAGAGTCTGGCGGTTGGGAGGCAACACTGGGCAGGTTCGTCCTGAATCTCCCTCTGCTCACTTCCTCATCTGCAGCACGGAGCCAGCGTTACCCACCTCACAGAGTAGCAGGCACGAGGGTGTAAGAACGGGCCGGACAGGGCTCCTCCCATCACCTCCCGGAGCTTTCCCAGCATGAGCGATGCATTTGGGCACATTTTCATCTGGGGTGCAGGTGGAACGGCCTTCTGGGACCATCTAGTCCAACCTCCTATCTTACAGATCAGAAAATAGGTCCAGAAAGGGCCAGGTGTTTATCCGAGGTCACGCAGCATGTAGGGGCAGAGCCCGGCCCCTTTCCATGGCCTGAAGCTGCTTCCCTGAGCCGTGCTGGGGCCCTGCGAAGGGGAAGGCTCTGCAGGGCAGGGGACCTGGTGTCCACAGACCTGGAGGGTGGGGACAGGGTGAGGAGGCTCGGATTGCACAGCCCTCTTTCCTAGAGACCCAGCTTGGCCTCTTGCACGCCCCTGACTCAGCTCCGGGTCTCCCTGCACTAGTGATATTGACTTTGATTAGTCACTTAAAAGAAGGGAAAAAAATAGCCCTCGAGGCAGACAACAGCCACTGTGCTCAGCAGTGATGAATCAATGTTGCCGGCCTGATTCCCTCCCCCTGGGACAGGCCTGGAGGCTGCCTGGCCTCTGCTCCGCTTGGAGGAGTCAGACTGTTGCATCCAGGAAGGTGTCCTGGAATCCGGGAGTCTCTGCTAGGAGAGACCACCAGGGCTGCCCCGCCTCCGCGAGGGGAAGCTCGGGGCTTCCAGCAGGGTCTGCTCTTCCTAGCACTCCACGGTAGGGAGGTAGGCAAGCACTCCCTCCCGGCCCTCCCAACTTTCATTCCTGATTGGAGGTGGTGATTTTTTTTTTAATTTTTAAAATATTTTATTTTTTTGAGATGGAGTCTTGCTGTGTTGCCCAGGCTGGAGTGCAGTGTCATGATCTCGGCTCACTGCAGCCTCTGCCACCCAGGTTCGAGCTATTCTCCTGCCTCAGCCTCCTGAGTATCTGGGATTACAGGCACCTGCCACCATGCCTGGCTAATTTTTTGTATTGTTAGTAGAGACAGGGTTTCACCATATTGGGCAAGCTGGTCTTGAACTCCTGATCTTGTGATATGCCCGCCTCAGCCTCCCAAAGTGCTGGGATTACAGGCATGAGCCACTGCACCCAGCCACCCCTATAAATTCTGATTCCATCTCTTTGGGGTGGATCCCTGGAAGCAGGTTTTTTTTAATCCCTCCAAAGGATTCTGGTACTTGGCCAGCTTTGAGAACCACTAAATAGGGAACAATAAAACACCAGGATGTTAGCTGGGCTTGGGGGCTCACACCTGTAGTCCCAGCTATTTGGGAGGCTGAGGCAGGAAGACTGCTTAGCCCAGGAGTTTGAGACCAGCCTGAGCAACACAGTGAGACCGCCATCTCTACAAAAATTTAAAATTAGCCAGGTGTGGTGGCAGGTGCCTGCAGTCCCAGCTACTCTGAGGATGGAGGATCGCTTGAGCCTGGGAGGTGAAGGCTGTAGTGAGCTATGATCTTGCCACGAGACTCCAGCTTGGACAACAAAGCGAGATCCTGTCTCTAAAAAATATAAGGGCCAGGTGTGGTGGCTCACGCAGCACTTTGAGAGGCTGAGGCAGGCAGATCACCTGAGGTCAGGAATTCAAGACCAGCCTGGCCAACATGGCGAAACTCCATCTCTACTAAAAATACAAAAATTAGCCAGGTGTGGTGGCACGTGCCTGTAATTCCAGCTACTCAGGAGGCGGAGGCAGGAGAATCACTTGAACTGAGCCTGGGAGTTGCAGTGAGCTGAGATCTCGCGCCACTGCACTCCAGCCTGGGCGACAGAGCAAGACTCTGTCTCAAAAATAAATAAATAAATAAATAAGAAAAAAGTTCCAGGACAAATTGGATGTTGGTTGGATGAGAGAAAAGGAGGAAGATGGCAGATGCCCTAGGTTTCTGGCTTGGGAATCCTGGAGCACCTTGGGGTCGGCAGTTCAGAGGCGGGGGCTCTGGAGGAGAGAAGTGGAGCCTGGTTTTGGCCAGGAGGCAGGCAAAGTGCCCGTATGATATCTGGGCACACCCGCCCATAAGACATTTGGGCCTTTGCGTTTGCACCCCACAGTTCCAGCTGCCACCTGCACACCAAAGGGTTCCAAGTCCCCAACTCCAATCCAGCCCCCTCTCCAGGGCTGTGACTGCCGCTCAGAAAGCCTTGGTAGATTCCCAAGGGGAGCTGGGCCCTAATTATTCCATGGAAATCTGGGTGTTGACTTTTGTTTTTTTGAGACAGGGTCTTGCTCTGTCACCTATGCTGGAGTGCAATGGCACAATCAGCTCACTGCAGCTTTGATCTTGAGAGCTCAAGCAATCCTCCCACCCCAGCCTCCTGAGTAGCTGTAATTGCAGAGGCATGCCACCACACCCAGCTAATTTTTGTAGTTTTTGGTAGAAATGGGGTCTTGCTATGTTGCCCTGGCTGGTCTCAAACTTCTGGACTCAAGTGATCCTCCCACCTTAGCCTCCCAAAGTGCTGGGATTACCGGCATGAGCCATCATGCCCGGCCACTTTATGTATACAGTGCCCACCCAGGCCAGCGCAGCACATCAGGAAGACAGCATGCCAGGCTAGCCACATTACCTAGTTCCATTTTGGTCAAGAGTGTGTCTGGGCTGGTAAATAGAGGAGGTGTGGGTGGCAATGGGGCTGTGCCATCCCCACGTCCTTGTCAGTTTATTCTGGGTCCAATGAGAACTGATTACTTTTTATTTATTTATTTATTTATTTAGAGACAGAGTCTCACTCTGTCACCCAGGCTGGAGTGCAGTGGCATGATCTCAGCTCACTGCAACCTCCGCCTCCCAGGTTCAAGCGATTCTCCTGCCTCAGTCTCCCGAATAGCTAGGATTACAAGCGGGCACCACCACACCCGGCTAATTTTTGTATTTTTAGTAGAGACTAAAAATATTATTATATTGGCCAGGCTAGTCCCGAACCCCTCACCTCAGGTGATCCACCTGCCTCGGCCTCCCAAAGTGCTGAGATTACAGGTGTGAGCCACCTTGCCCAGCGAGAGCTGATTACATGTCTGAATTAATCTGAAGGACATTTCTAGAATGTTGCCACCGGGCTCTGGCTTGGATGTGGATGAGGGTGCAGGGGACAACAGAGTCAGGAGCCATCAGAATCCCACAATCTGAAACAAGCGTCGGAACAAATGAAGAAAAACAGAAAAAAGGTCCTTCACTTGAACCCCAAATCCACTCCACAGACAGTGGTTGGGAAGGGCTTGGGGCTTTCCTTGACAGGAAGCACTACGTGATCACTTATCTGATCTCTGGCTGTAGTAATAGAGGTAGACCATATAGAAAGAGGGAGGGGATGGGCCAGCTCTTTGGCATTGGCCGGACCACAGTCAGCAGCAGATTAAGTTTGTGTGCTATACTGTAGGAGACAGAAGCCCAGTGGAACAAGTCTTGGGCAGGAGCTATAATTTGGGGTCCCTGGGAAGGATCTGAAAAGGAAGGAATACTTAATTTGAGAAGAAAAATCTAGGGAGGCTGTGGATGCCTGCTGCCTTCGGATCTATAGCAGGGGCACCCCAGGGAGAGGGCACCCACAAGTTCTTTATGGCCTGGAACCAAACCACAGGAAAGAGAAGGACTCTAACAGTTGGGGCTGCCAGAGATGGGCTGGGCTGTTTGGGAAAGCTAGTGAGCTCACCGTCGCAGGAGGTATGCAAGCTGAGGCTTGAAGCTAAAGCCAAGGGGACTTTTCAGCTCCCTTAGAGCCTGAGAGTCTTTGGCCATGGCTCCAGTAGGAATGTGAATGGTTTGTGGAAGAACAAGGTACGAGATACTGATTTGGGGGGTACGGGGGAGGCTCTGGAAGGAGGTGGCATATGTGGAAGAGGGGGACTGTCACCTTTGTGGAATCAGCATCCCGGGCAGAGGCATGTGTCTGGGGGGAAGCTTGGGGGGACAGAGGGGGGATTATAGGGCCAGGAACCGGTTGTAGGTGTGGTGTGGTGGGGTCTGATCCCAGGCTAGGGCAGCGGGATAAAGAGCAAAGCTGGGGATGAAAATTCCCAAGAACGAAGAAGGAGGGGAGACCTGGGGAGGAAGGGTCCCCTTGGCCCATCCCCTCTAGGTTATGCTTGGAGCCGTGGCTGGTTTGACCCTGGCTGAGAGGTCGGGCCCCCAGCCCTCCAACTGGCTTAGGGGCCAATCTCAGTGCCACCTCCAGGGTAGACCTGACCTGGGTGCCCCCATCAGACCCTGGCCCTGGTCTCCCTTTCCCCAGCCCTACCCCCATAGACGGACGGGCCAGAGGAGGGTGTGGGCATCTCCCCTGCCAGCTCTTCTGTTAGAGAAGCTTCCTCGTTCAGTCTTCAGTCTTTTGGGAGGTAGCAGGTCAGAGCTGGCCAGATGCCTGGAGAAGATATGCCCGAATTACACAGATGGGCAAGCTGAGGTCAAGAGAGGCTCCAGCCAGATGCCAGAGGTCTCTGAGGGCAGGACAGGGGCTTGGGGGGCTGGCAGTGACTCTTGTCTCTGGCCACAGGAAAGGAGCTGGCAAATTCTCCTTCCACCCTTTGTCAACTACCCTTCATCCTCTGAGCGCCAGGGAAGAGAGGGCAGGATGCGGAACGGCAGGAACTCCTGGGGTCCCTTCCCAACCTGGCAGGCTGCCCAGGAGGAGGAACTGGGCTCCTCCTGGCTGTGCTCTGCCTCGGTTTCCCTAGGGAGGGCCCCTCTGACTCAACTCCTGGGCCTGTCACGGTCTAAAACATGAAAACGGCTCCTGGATTTTCTGTATCTGTAGGGGGGCTTGGTGGGGGAGGGGTGCCACCTGGTGACAGCCACAGGCTCTTGGTGGGGGAGCAGGAACGAGGATTTATTTTAGCTGCTGGGGAGGTGGTGTGATATCTTGAACAGAGGAGGGCCCTCTGAGCCGCCTCTATCAAAGCGCCCACCCACCCCCCTCTCCCGATGAGTCCCCACTTTGCTGGTGTGATGGGAGCTGTGAGCCCCAGGGGCACAGCCCCACACAGAACATGCTCAGGCTGGGCGCGGTGGCTCACACCTGGACTCCTAGCACTTTGGGAGGCCAAGGTGGAAAGATCACTTGAGCCCAAGAGTTTGAGACCAGACTGGGCAACATAGTTGGACCCTGTCTCTACAAAAAAAAATAAAATAAAATAAAAAAATTAGCTGGGTGTGGTGGCATGCACCTATAGTCCCAGCTGCTTGGGAGGCTGAGGGGAAAGGATACCTTGAGCCCGGGAGGTTGAGGCTGCAGTGAGTTGTGATTGTGCCACTGTACTCCAGTCTGCGTGACAGAGCGAGACCCTGTCCCAATCAATCAATCAATCAAACGAACAAACATGCCCTGCTTCCCCACTCTTCCTCAGCCCTCCCTCTGTGCAGCCAGGTGTCACTGTCCCCCATTGCACAGAAGAGCAAACAGAGCCAGAGGGGTCAAGGCCCAGCCTGATGAGTCCCCTCATTCTCAGCCCCTCAGCCTCACCCGCTCCGTCCTGACAAGAGAGCACCAAGGTGCAGTCAGTGCTGGGCCAGGCAGTGGCCTCTCCCATGAGGCAGTCAGAAATGACGTAGGAACAAGACCAGGCGAGGTGGCTCATGCCTGTAATCCCAGCACTTTGGGAGGCCGAGGCAGGTGGATCACTTGAGGTCAGGAGTTCGAGACCAGCCTGGCCAACATGGTGAAACCCCATCTCTACTAAAAATATAAAAATTAGAGCCGGGCGGGGTGGCTCACGCCTATAGTCCCAGCACTTGGGAAGCCAAGGCGGGCAGATCACGAGGTCAGGAGTTCGATACCAGCCTGGCCAACCTGGTGAAACCCCATCTCTACTAAAAATACAAAAATTAGCCGGGCGTGGTGGCGCACGTCTGTAGTCCCAGCTACTCTCTCAGGAAGCTAAGGCAGGAGAATTGCTTGAACCCAGGAGACAGAGGTTGTAGTGAGCCAAGATCACGCCACTGCACTCCAGCCTGAGCAACAGAGTGACTCTTTCAAAAAAAAAAAATGAGGTGGAAACAAGCCCTGAGCCCCAGGCTGAGAGACGTCAGTCCCTCACCCAGAATGGCCACCCTGGATAGCCTTGCCTTGGCTGCAGAGAGAGACGCTGGCCTTGCCAGCAGGGTGGGCTGACCCTGGCCGACTCATGGTGTGAGGTAGACAGTAATGACCATGTCCAGCATGCCGGGAAGTCAGAAGTGTAATTACCCCCTCCCCAAGATGGGGGTGGCTTTTGTACAGCAGCTCCTGGGCGGTGGGGTGGGGCCTGCACTTGTGGCTGAGGCCTAAGGCAGGACTCGAGCCAAGTGGCAGCATGACTGGCCCCTCATGCCTGCTGGGCCCAGGTCTGGGGCTGGAAGGAGGTGGAGTGAGGTCCAATGTCAAGATTGACAGGGAGGCCAGGTGTAGTGGCTCACACCTATAATCCCAGCACTCTGGAAGGCTGAGGTGGGAGGATCACTTGAGGCCAGGAGTTCAAGACCAGCCTGGGCAACATAGTGAGACCCCCCCCCACCACCACCATCTCTACAAAAAATGAAAATTAAATTTAAAAATGGTTCACAAAAAGACGGACAAGAGATTCTTAAGACATCTTCTGAGCCATCCCACCTCTGGGCTGGGGTTTAGTGGTGCCCAGGCCTCGGACAGAGTGGGCAGGCTTCCTTCCCCTTACACAGGCCACTCTGGAAAGGGAGCTTGGGACCTCTGGGCTCCACCTGAATTAAAACCACTGGGGCCATGCATGGTTATGCACACCTATAATTCCAGCTACTTGGGAGGCTGAGGTGGGAGGATCGATGAAGCCCAGGTGTTCAAGGCTGCGGTGAGCTGTGATTGCACCCCTGCACTCCAGCCTGGGTGACACAGCAAGACCTCCACTCTAAAAAGTGTGTGTTTGTGTGTGGGTGTGTGTGTGCGTGCGCATGCACGTGTGTGTATAAACCACTGGGCCAGGAGAGTAGAGAATGCTCTTTCCAGGCAGCTGTCCCAAGGGCCTAGGGGACCCAGAGGGCCCAGACAGAGGGGCTAGCCCCAGGCTCGACTGCCTCCCCAGCTGCAGGGAGAGGGCGGGCGGATAGGTGAGGGAGGGAATCCCTGGCCCGGACAGAGGCTGAGGCTTGGCCTTGACAGCAGTGTGCCAGGGAAGGTTCCTCTCTTTCTGCCCAGCCCCCAGCGGTCCTCCAGGTCTTCCTGTGGCTGAGAGCAGAGGGCACAGCCAGGCCTGTTCTTGTCCCTGCCCAGAGGCCTCCAGGGAGAGGGGGAGGGGTGGGGCTCTGGCGCTACACCCTGGGCACCTGAGTGTGTACAGGTGGGCCCTATACACACGTCTGCTCATGTGTACACAACCCTGCACAGGCCAAGGACAGCGATGATGATGATGATGTCACTGTCACCGTGGACCGAGACCGCTTCATGGATGAGTTCTCGAGCAGGTGAAAGCCAGCACGCCCCACCCTCCCCGCACACTGGCAGACCTCAGGGGGCCTCTTACACCCTTGCACCCGGCTCAGCAGCTCTGGGGTGCCAATGAATGAACCGTTTTGAGCGTGAATAGATGGGAGCTCAGAGCAGAGCTAACTCTGGGACCACACTCCTCCCCATCTGGGTCTGGAAGGACACACCCCACTGCACCCCAGCACCTGGAGCCTGCCCGTCCTGTCCCTGAGCCCTGACCGCAACCCTACTCTGGGCCAGCCCTGGGCCCCAGAAGCCTCCTCCCCCCGATTTCCTCCTCCTGACCAGCCGGCCTTGGCCCGCAGGTGGAGGAGATTCGAGGCTTCATTGACAAGATCGCAGAGAACGTGGAGGAGGTGAAGCGGAAGCACAGTGCCATTCTGGCCTCCCCCAACCCCGATGAGAGTGAGTGTGGGGTCGGGGACAGGTTTCAGGCCCCACAGGTCTCCCAAAGGGGCTGCTGCCAGGGAGGCCTCACAGGACCTCAGCAGCCTTCATGGCTGGTGGGCTTAGGTGTGCCTGGGCTGGCCAGGGTTGGAAGGGTTTCACAAGAAGCTTTGGGAAATGCTGCTGTCCCTGTCCTGGAATTAGGGCGTCAGTACCCAGCATCCCAGGCCAGCCAGACCAGGTCTCCACGAAGACTTGGGTGGTGGGAGAGGCGATCGGCCCCACCCATCCCAGGTGAACTGGCTTTTTTCTAAGGCAACCAGGCTGGCTGCAGCCCTGGGCTTCTGGGAGCGAGGGAGGGAAGGAGGGCGCTGTCTGTGATCAATAGGAACCCTCTCAGCCCAGCCCCGCCCCTCCCCTCGACTCCCAGGGGAGCAGATGGCAGCTCTGAGGCGTCAGCGCTGTGGGAGGGCAAGCTGGCCAAGCAGGCAGAGCTTCCGGAAAGAGCTGGCAGCCCTGGCCCCTGGCCACGTGGCACCCTGGGGGGGCGGGCATTTTCAGGGCTCCAGGAAGTCACCCCTCTCCATCCGAGCTGGGAGCCTGTGTGGGTCAGGCTTGCACTCTGCCCCCAGACAGGTGCCCCTGACCTGGCCCTCTTGTTCCTGTTGTGATGTTGGTCGCTCTCCTGAGAGGTGCCAGGCTGATGGCATAGGTGCAAGCCCGCCTGGGTCCCCCTCCTCTGGAGGGGGGCTCACCTGGAGTCCCAGGGATGCAGCAGTCAGGTGTTTGAGGGAGGAAGGCGGTGGCCACCCAGGCGCCCGGGCTCAAATGTTCTCACCTCCAGCATGGCCTCCCCGTCCATGCCCTCTCACCCCCAAGCCCACTTGGGCATCTTCAAGAACCCGGAGTAAATCTTTCCACAGTGCATGAACCAAGGTCGAGGTCACACCAACCAAGCCAGTGCCCCACCCTCAGAAGGCAAAATAGGTCAGGTGGGAGCAGGGTGGATTGCCTCAGTAAGGTCAGGAGGGAGAGAGGGACGCCCAGGGCTCACCACGCTGCGCTCCTGGCCCGAGAGATTTGTTGGATGGCAGCATGAGACGGATGCCTGTGCATCTGGAGGTATCTGGGTCACCATGTGCGTGTGTCCCCGTGTGGGGCTGCTTCTGCTCAGGGTCAGGAGGTACCTGATTGTGGGGTGGGGACAGAGGGCTCTAAAGAGCAGGGGGAGTGGGCCTGTCACTTTGGGCAGGTGGGGGTGGGCGTGGGGCAACAGAGCCGTCTGCTCCATACCTCAGGTTCCCATTCCAGGACTCCTGCACCGTCTCCCACCTCGGTGTCAAGCACAGTCACAGGGACCGGTTCTGAGTCACCACCCGTGAGCTGAGCAGTTGAGACCTGGTGGAGTCCCCAGGCTCTCGCCAAGGGGAGGGGGCTCACGTTGGGGGTTCTAGGGCACAGGTGGCGCAGACTTAAGGAGAAGTCTCAAGGAAAGACGGCAGTGAGTGGGGGGCTCTCCCGGGCAAGGCGAGCTCTGCCTCCTCTGGGGGCTGCCATCCGGCCTGGGCTATTTTGGGTCTGAGTAAAAGAGGCTGAGACGTCAGAGCAGCTGGTAACCGAGTTTTCCTTTGTTCCTACGGATGAGGCGCCCTCCTCCGCTCCTCGGAACCCCCTCTTCTGTGCTCCTCCCCATCGCATTCCACTTGAGAGGTGACCCCATCCGAGGCCTTCCTCATAGACCTTTGTCAGCACCCCTCCCCGCCCCCTCTAGGACAAACCCCAGCCCCAGAGGCAGCTGAACGGGCAGGAGGGAAGGTGACAGCCGGAGCTCAGTCCCGGCTGCTCCCAGGGCGGAGTCCTGGGGGTGTCCTGAGACTGGGGTGTTGCCAGGAGCACCCCCAGGGGAGGCAGCTGTCTTGCCCCCCTTTTCCAGCCAGCTTCTCTCAGGGAGGGGGCAAGCTGGGCACCCGCACAGCCTCTGCCAGCTTTAGGGAGATGGTTCTACTTGGAACAAGGGCCACACAGCACTGTCCACCCTCCAGCTTCACCAGGGCCCCAGCCACCTGCCGCGGCCAGGGCCAACTGTGCCCACCTCCTTGAACCTGAGGGCCCACATCAGTGCCCACCGAGGCCGTCCACCCCCTGGTCCCCTTCCACCTGCCGGGCACTTAGCATCCAGGGGGGCGCAGCTTTGTGAAAATAGCTGTCTGCCCCACCCAGAGTGTTTGAGCCTGTGACTCAGGAAGTGCGAGGTGGGGGAGGCTCTCTGCCACCCCCTGGTCCCCTGTCAGCCCCCTGGCTGGGCTGTGTGCCCTTCTGAGCCATTAGGTAACACCAGGTGAGCCCAAACCCCCCCACCTTCAACTCCAAGAAGCATCAAGTCCCTGTTCCTTGCGCCAACTCCAGCATCGCCAGCTGCTCCACAATTATTTCTGCCTTAAATTTAGACCCATCTGTTATCTCCAGGGGGTGGGGGCGCCGGCGAAGGAGGAAGGGAGGCTCCTCCGAAGACAGCCAAAGAGGGGGTGAGGCTGCAGCTGGTGTGGCCCTGGTCCAGAGGTGGGGGGCAGGCAGAGCCCTAGCCAGGGGAACGGGAGAACTGGGATCTACTGAGAGCCCCCCGTTGGGTCCCCCGTGCTGGAGGCTGAGGCTGAACATCAGTCCTAGGGGTCTACCCCCACCCTTTCTACCTCCCCAGAGACGAAGGAGGAGCTGGAAGAACTCATGTCGGACATAAAGAAGACAGCGAACAAAGTCCGATCCAAGTTAAAGAGTGAGTCAGGCTTGTCTGGGGTGGGTGGGGGGTATTCTAGGCCTGCTTCCTCTGGGTAGCCCATGGGGTTTTGCTCGCCTTGAGGGGGTGCGCCGGATCTTGCTTTCCTGTCTGAGGGTGGTGTCATGTGCCCATTCACTCAACAGCTACTTGGCAAGGCCCGTTGGTGCCAGGCTCTGGGCTGGGCCCAGGGACACACCCGCCTGAGGCTTTGTGGAGGGAGTACTCCACTCTGGGCGGGCACTGCCCCTCACTTCTGCTAAAGAGGGTTAAAGAAGTGGCCAGCACTTCCTGGTCTCATGCAGAAGCCCCTGTATGCTGGGTGAACCCAGACACACACACCCCATGCCCTGCAGGAGGGCCCCTTTGGCTCTCCCCCACTGTGGGCATGGCCCCCTCCTACACAGCCAGCCTCTCTGAGCAGAAAGGGGGCGGTACCAAGGCACAGGGCGGCCGGAGCTAGCAGACATGATGCACATGCAGAGCTTGGAGTAGGTGTGCATTTACACACGTGCACACACCACACTGCGTCACGGCTGGAAGGGCCTTTGTAGGGCCCTCCTCCGTCAGTGCCTGGCACTGACTCCACCAGCCACAGGCCACACACACACCCCAGCGGAGGTCAGGAGGTGGATAGATGCTGGGTGTGCGGCTCGGGGGCGAGGGTGAAGGGGGCTGGTTGTGACTCAGCAGCCACCTATGCCCGCAGGCATCGAGCAGTCCATCGAGCAGGAGGAAGGGCTGAACCGCTCCTCCGCTGACCTGAGGATCCGGAAGACACAGGTGCGGCCCGGGAGTCTAGGGGTGGGCGGGCACCTGAGTTTCTGGGTCGGTCCCTGCGGGGCCTGACACCTGCACCTCCATCTCGGGTCCCCAGCACTCCACGCTGTCCAGAAAGTTTGTGGAGGTCATGTCGGAGTATAACGCCACGCAGTCCGACTACCGCGAGCGCTGCAAGGGCCGCATCCAGAGGCAACTGGAGATCAGTGAGCTGGGGGCGGGGCCCGAGGCAGGGCTGAGTTAAGGGCCTGGAGGGGCGGGGCCGAAGCTGCTGCTGAGTTAGGGACTAGAGGGGTAGGGCCCCAGGTAGCTGCTGAGTTAGGGGCCGAAGGGGCGGGGCCGAGGCTGCTGTTGATTTAGGGGCCTGGAGGGGTAGGGCCTCATGCAGCTGCTGAGTTAGGGGCCGAAGGGGCGGGGCCGAGGCTGCTGGTGAGTTGGGGGCCTGGAGGGGTAGGGCCTCATGCAGCTGCTGAGTTAGGGGCCGAAGGGGCGGGGCCGAGGCTGCTGGTGAGTTGGGGGCCTGGAGGGGTAGGGCCTCATGCAGCTGCTGAGTTAGGGGCCGAAGGGGCGGGGCCGAGGCTGCTGGTGAGTTGGGGGGCCTGGAGGGGTAGGGCCTCATGCAGCTGCTGAGTTAGGGGCCGAAGGGGCGGGGCCGAGGCTGCTGGTGAGTTGGGGGCCTGGAGGGGTAGGGCCTCATGCAGCTGCTGAGTTAGGGGCCAAGGGGCGGGGCCGAGGCTGCTGGTGAGTTGGGGGCCTGGAGGGGTAGGGCCCCATGCAGCTGCTAAGTTAGGGGCCGAAGGGGCGGGGCCGAGGCTGCTGTTGATTTAGGGGCCTGGAGGGGTAGGGCCCCATGCAGCTGCTGAGTTAGGGGCCGAAGGGGCGGGGCCGAGGCTGCTGCTGAGTTAGGGTCTGGAGGGGCGGGGCCGGAGGCTGCTGTTGAGCTCGCGGCTGGGGGCATCTCGGGCCTAGGACTGGAGGGGGCGGGGGCCCAGTGGTGCTACTGAGCTCCCCCGGAGAGGGCTGGGCTCAGTGTGACCCCGCTCGCTTGCAGCCGGCAGGACCACGACCAGTGAGGAGCTGGAGGACATGCTGGAGAGTGGGAACCCCGCCATCTTTGCCTCTGGTGTGAGTGTGGGCCCCACCCCCTCCTGCCATTACCCCCACACCATGTTCCCCACGACGATGTCCCCTAGTGTTGGGTATGGACAGTATTTGGACACAGACCCTTTGTAAGGCAGGTTTTAGGGAAGGAAGAGTGCCAGAGAGGGGAAAACACTAGGCTGAGGTCACATAAATGTTGGTGGCGAAGGTGGACTCGACCCCTGTCTCCTAATGCCTCCCAATTGCATCCACTTCCTTTGGCCGGCGGCCAGGGGCTCCTCCTCTTATCCTTGGGCCCTTTCCCCCTCCTGGAGGACATTTGGCCATGACTGCGTTCACGTGAAGCCGAGCAGGGGTGCTCCCTGAAGGAGGTGGCACACAGGTGGCACACAGGACAGGTTTGGGGCTGTGAGTTCCAGGAGAGAGGGGGAGAGGCAGCACATTCAGTGTTGGGGAAGGGACCGGGATGGGATGGGGAGAAAAACGGTTCCAGGCCTGGGTCCACGGGGTAGTCAACTTGGGCTCTGCAAAACGCTGGTGATCAGGACTGTCACTGAGCACTCGCTCTCTGGCCAGCACAGGTGGAGAGTGTCACTAGCCCCAGGTTACCGGTAGGAGATTGAGTCGCAGAGAAATTAGGTAACAGCTAGCAGGTGGCAGAGCCAGATAGCAAGGCAGGGAGGGTGGTGACTCAGGAAGAAGCCTCGGGCCCCCTTCAGGAGCAGCTCTGCCCATCCCAGCAACCCTTGCCCTTGGCCCTCTGCCCTGCCCCTCAGCAGGCCTCTGGGTCCCAGCCCCCTACTCCCACCCCCAGATCATCATGGACTCCAGCATCTCAAAGCAGGCTCTGAGCGAGATTGAGACGAGGCACAGCGAGATCATTAAGCTGGAGAACAGCATCCGTGAGCTGCATGACATGTTCATGGACATGGCCATGCTCGTGGAGAGCCAGGTGAGCGCTGGGCCCCTGCCCTCCACTCCAGCACGCAGCAGCACCTGGGGCTGCCCTAACCTCGCCCTTCTGCCCGACATGCTGCCCTGCCGGGGAGGGACCAAGTTCTCAGGTAACCACTCGCCCGCTGTTGAAACTGCCGCCAGGGCCCTGCCCCCTGGAAGGCCCCTGTCCTCTGCATGGCTCTGCTTGGACTTCAAGGACCCAGGCCCTGCATGACCCCACCCCCTCCAAACCCCGCTGCCTCTCCTTCCCCTACTGTTTCCTCATGGGGCCACTGTGGGCCAGGCATTTCCCCAGGGACTGAAGGCATAGCAGTGACCAGGACAGCTGAGGGACCTGCTTCCTGGAGTGAATGCCTGTTGGGCAAAAGGACTGCCTAAGAACAAATGGAAGGTTCTCCACTGGGGCTCACACTTGAATGAGCCACCTGGAGGGCTTATGGTAGGTTTCCAGGTCCCTGTCGCAGAGGCTGGCAGGTGAGGTGGAGGCCCCGGAAGGTGCGTCTCTGACAGGCTCAAGGGTGATGCCGCTGCCGCTACAGATCCAGTTACACTTGGAGTAACACCACGATCATGAGGGGTGGCCGCCCTCGTTGCAGTGAGTGGTCAAGGAAGGCCTCTCAGGAGGAGGTATTTGAGCTGATGGTGAAAAAGAGTGAAAAGGAGCCAGCTGTGAAGACTTCCCAGGGGAAGATGAAGAGCTGGCCCCAGCAACACTAAGGTCCCGAGCCCAGCAAGACTCGGACTTATTTCAGGAACAGAAAAAGGAAATCCGTGCCTCGAGGGCACAAGGAGGGGTCGGAGCTGAGAAGCCAGAGACGAGGTGGACGGAGTGCTGGGGAATTTGCAGTCTCTTCTAGACTGGAGGGGGTTTGAGAGGTTTGTTTTTTATTTTAGCAAAAGACAGGATCTTGCTGTGTTGCCCAAGCTAGTCTCAAACTCCTGGGCTCAAAGTGATCCTCCCACCTCAGCCTCCCAAAGTGCTGGGATCATAGATGTGAGCCACAGCACCTGGCCAGGTTGGAATGTTTTAAGTATGGGAGTGACATGACCTTGGTTAGGATGTAGGGAGGCCGTGAGGAGGCTGCTGCTGCCGCCATCTGGTGAGAAACAGACTGTGGTGACGTGGATGCCAGTGAAGGTGACGGATGGACTTGGAGAGGGGAGACATGCCCTGGAAGTCTTATGGGGCATGGTCACAGTCAGACTGGCCTCTGGGGGCAGCATGGGACCAGATCACAGGGCTCAAGAGGAATGTTGGGCTGGGAAGGGGGTTCCTAAAGATTGAAAACCCCAGACAGTAGATAGAGCTAGATGGAGCCGTCATGCCTGATGATGGGAGCACAGGGAGGCTCACCTGTGGTCACCTCAGGAGTTATGGTCAGGGCAGCCCAGACTCCAGCACACCCACTCCTGCCACCACCTTCCTCTGCCTGGCACTGCCACCTCTCTAACACCCATCACGGGGTCAGTCCCCCCACTGTGTGTTCTCTGCACGGTCCCCAACCCTCAGCTGAGACTGCATGGCCAGATCTACCCCAGGATTGCTGCTCTGTGGGGGAGATGTGGGAGCTGCCTTGGGGAGCCTGCCTGGCCCTGTATACCCTGCCCAGGGTGCCTGGCCCACGTGAGCAGCTGTACCCCATCCACCTCATGCCCCTTTTTCTCCCTAGCCTCAGGATGCTTTCCTGAAGTCCTGCCCCGAGCCCCGATCCAACCCTGAGGAGGGGGCCGTCTGGAGCTCGGGTGCCCCCGCCCCCGCAGGGGGAATGATTGACAGGATCGAGTACAACGTGGAGCACGCGGTGGACTACGTGGAGAGGGCTGTGTCTGACACCAAGAAGGCCGTCAAGTACCAGAGCAAGGCACGCCGGGTGAGTAGCACAGCCCTGCCCCGTCACCCCAGCACCCATTAGGGATCCCCAACTCTCCCACATCTCTCCCCCATCCCACCCTCGGGAGCTCCCCATGATAGCCCCTCCCAGGCCATCACCTTCCCCCACTTGGATCCCCGACTCTCTAGCCCTCAGCCTTCGCCATAGTCCCCTCCCCCACCTGCCGCAACCACTGTCTGAGGCCTCTCCTGCCCGCCCCCCACGCAGAAGAAAATCATGATCATCATTTGCTGTGTGATCCTGGGCATCGTCATCGCCTCCACGGTCGGGGCATCTTCGCCTAGAAGCCACCCAAACTGCCACTCCACTCCGGGTGGGCCACTCCGAGGAGGCCCTGGCTGCTGCCGCCTGGCTGGGCTGCCCTCCCCACCCCCGCCTCTGGCTCAGAGCACCCTCCCTCCCAGCCCCTATGCTCCCTTCTCTGCCATGGGTCCTCCGTCCCCGCCCCGTGTCGTGTGCATGATCTCTGTGAGTGTGCGTCTGTACGGAAGAGGCAGAGGGAGGCAGCCAGCAGGGCATGGTGCAGTGTGCGCAGCGAGGGGCAGACCCAGGCAGGGCCGCCAGGGTGACACAGGCCACCCTTCCTTGCCTTTAGTGACTCGGTGGCTCCGAGGGTCCGCTCTTCCCTGAGGACCTAACCTTGCCTCCAACTCACCTGCCCTGTCCTCTGGCCTCTCCCAGCTGTCCCCACAAGCAGAGCCCCGAGGGGTGGGGACCAGCTGGCCACATGGTGCTGCTTTTCAGGTTAGGGGAGAGGTGGCCCTGAGGGACAGCCCAGCTCCGAGCCTCAATTGTTGATCATTGCCAGGGAGGCTCAGACTGCCGTGGCTCCAGGCTCCCTCCCCTGCCGAGGGGCAAAATGCATTGGGTCTGGGGTCTCCGCTTCCCCTTCCCACATTCCTCCAGCCCCAGGAGCAACCCCTTGGGCTAGACCTGACCCCAGGTGTACCTCTGGAAGCCACCTCAGCAGCTAGGGAGGCAGAGCAGGCTGCAGTCAGGCCCTCGAGCCAGCGTTGCACGTTTGGGATGGTGGCCCCTGCTGTCTTTCGCTCTGGGAAGTCACATGTCATTTCAGGCCTGCAGTCTCATCCTGCCCTTGCTGTCCCCCATCAGTGTACCACGTGGGTGTCAGGTGTCCCGGATGCAGTATTCGGCAGCCAGCCGGGGGAGGGCTACCTCCTCCTCCTCACCACCTTGGGGCCTCTCATGGGAAATGTGCCCCCGCCCCCAGGACCCCCTCCCTCGTGGACAGGCAGGGAGATGCATGCGAGTGCATGCAGCAGGGGGATGGGGCTGTGTCCATGTGCCCCGCCCTCCTTTGGCTTTACTCCTGCCCAGTGACTGTGACCACTGTCCGTGTTGCCTTCAACAGCAATTCCCCCCCAACCCCTTCACCAAAGGTCTTGGTACAACCAGCTGCCCATTTTGTGAAATTTTTATGTAGAATAAACATTTGTATCTGTACCAGGCCTCTGTTCTAGGTTGTTTCCCCAGGTCTTCCGGGGGGGAAACCCTAGGAGGGTTCTTGCTATTGCCCAAGCTGGCCTCCCACAGAGCTGGGTACACAGATTGCGCCTGGCCTGGCTGCTCTGGAATTCTTGCCATCTGCAGTGTCACGGTCTTAGAACTTGAGGATGCATGGATGTGACTCTAAAAGGAAGGCCCAGAGGCAAAGGGTCCCAACTCGGCCTCAACCCCACCCCGGGGCCCTCAACTTCCTCAGACCTGTCTCCAGCCATGCAGTAGACCATTCAAACCTTAGTCCATGAGAACAGGCCCAGAGGCCATTCTCAAGGTCTGGAATCTGACACCTGCAGGAAACCCCAATGGGGGGCTTAGATCCTCATGCCCAAGCCTCACCCCCTCCCCCCAGACACCCAGCCCCTCTGGCCCCTGCACCCACTCCCAAGTGTCTTAAGCCACTGAAGCCCTGATCCAGTTCTGTACCGCAATGCCCAGGATCTTGCCCCCTCTTCCCACATGGCCCAAAAGGCTCAAGCAACCAGTAGACCTCTTCTCCTATCACAGCCTGCCGGATGGTCCCACACTACCCCAGAGCAGGACCAGCCCTTTCCAACCACTAGCAATGGGACAAGAGATCAGCCCAAGACATCCAAGCGCTAGGCTAGCTGGCAGCTGACTGTGCAGCTCAGTGCCACAGGTGAGGCTGGGGCCGCTGGACTGGCAAGGCCTTCACAGCAACAGAAATCAGAGACTGGCCAGGGGGCACCACTAAGATTTATTCTGGGCCCCTCTTCCCCCACTTTACTTAGTGTGAGATTATGATATAGTTATATAAGCCCCGAATTAAAGGACTCTGTGTTCATTGCAAATTCGAAGAATGTTTTCATGCGTGGAAGCTTTTTTAAACCTAATAAACTGCCTGGGGAGTCGTGCAGTAGCCCAACAAAGGAACCCAAGTTTGGTGAGAAGCAGAGCTGGGAGATGCCAGTTTCACAAAAGAATTTTTACTTCTTGCTTTTAAACAAAGTTTTTTTTTTTCCCCCTAGAAACGAGGTCTCACTATGTTGCCCAGGCAGGTCTAAAACTCCTGGCCTCAAATGATCCGCCCGCCTCAGCCTCCCAAGGTGCTGGGATTACAGGCGTGAGCCACCACGCCCAGCCCAGAGAACTTTTTTTTACTGCAGGAAACATTTTTAGAACTTTAGAACTTTTCTAAACTACTACTTTGTCAGCGGAACACCAGTATAGAAAGCCACGGAGGCAAGTGCCTGTCCAGAGCCGCGTGGTGACTTAGAAGCGGGGCTTGCGCTTGCGGCCGGTGTACCGGGTATCAGGTCTGACTTCCCCTGTGCAGAAAAGGAACAGGACAGTCTCAGAAAAAAAGATCAAAGCAGCCCATGACTCTTCAAATGCAAGGGAACTCTTAGTGGCAACAGGCCTCCACTCCCACCCCTACCCACCATCCCACCCTGCCAGTTCCCAGTCTGGCACTCACCTGCCCTGGCGCCTGTGCCGTTCCTTCTTCTCCAGCACCCATGCCCGGCTCTTCCTCACCATTGCCCGCCTCAACAACCTGAATGGGACCCTGTGGTGGAGACGCAGCTATGACTGATGATGCTGCCCAGCTGGCCCCCATGTGAATCCATGGCAAGCTTCCTTCTGAGTCTGGTGGCCTTGGATGCCCCTTCCCTCAAAGGCTCCACCTTCCCTACTGCAAGTCCCGACTCGACATCCACCAGGGCCACGGCAGTTAATGGGAAGGGAGGGCAGGCCGGGCCAGGCATGGAGATCTAAACAGCAGCAAGCAGCCTGTCCCCCTTTGGGAAGCAGCTAAGCAGCAGTGAACAGCCACTTTCTACCCATGCAGTGATGCATCTTCACCTGGACTTCAAGTGCACAGGCCACAGTTCACGGCAGGAGCTCAGGGTCCACAGCTTGGGGGCAGAAAACCGGGATAGAAAGGAGGGGCTGAAAAGGTAGGACTGAGGGATGTGAGGGAAGAAGGAAAGAGGACTGGAGTAACCCCCCAAGACCCCTGCGACCATCAGGAGAAACCAAAGACAGGGCAAGCCAAGGAGCTGCCATTTGGATGCCTGAACCTGATGGGCCAGCACAAAGCAGGAGCAGCTGCAGAGCAGGGCTGGGGAGACAGGAGGACTCACCTCAAGATTCTAGGAGTACAAAGTCGGGGCAGAATGGCAAACGGGGCAAGAGGTGAGCCATGGGAGAAGCAGCAAGAGAGAAAGTCATCAAGGGACATAAAGGAAGTCTTAGTGCCCCAAAGCACAGGTTCCCAAGGGAAAGTGGGGACCCAGCCCTCCAGGGGCACATGAGAGGCATGGGAGCGTGGAGGCCAGGAGGAAGGGAGGAACAGGCCAAAAAAATACAGCCTGGAGACTGATCAGATAAAGGCTTAAAAGACTTATTCTTCATTCACCTACGTATTTATAACAAGTGTCCTGAATGTGGTCAGACTGAGGGGACAGTAAGAGGAGCCCTCCCCCTGCTCTCTACCTCATCTGAGGAACTCAAAGTATGAGCCCACAGAACGAGGATGGCAAGGTACATGCTGGGCATGGTGGGTCCCGGCCGACAGGCTCTGCACCCTCAACACACTGCTAAGATGAGTGGCACTATCCCTGCTTTTCTGATAGCTGAGGAATGGAGGCTCAGGTCATTCAACTTACCCACGTTTACTTTTAGGACATGTCGTCTGAAGACACCAGTGTGAGGACAAGAGGGGTCCTAAGGTGCGTGGAGGAGCTGAGGCAATGTGTACTTCCCCCTGTGAGGGAGGAGGTGGGGGTGCTCCCTGGGAGCACGAGATGGGCACCTGAGAGAAGGGGCATTCCGGAAGGGCCCCCCAGTTCCCCACGGGGAATGGGCTAGGGAAGCTAAGAGAAACGACCAAAGGTCCAAGGGGGTCAGGCAGCATAAGCCTATGGTGGACTCGAGGAACACATGTGACTGTGCCCAGTTGTGGGCCTTCCAAACGCATGTATTTGGGGCCCATTTTTCCTCTTAAATGTCTTAAGTCTGAAGACCTTTCCCTCATGTCAACCAGAACTCAGAAATAACCTCCCCTCTTCACTACCTTATAATCAGTTATTCATTGAGAAAAATACTGAGCACTTTTTACTAACGGCACTACTCTTAATGTCAGGGAGATGATACCAGCCCCACCAAGTTCTCATTCTAGCTGGATATACAAATGATAACCAAGTAAACTGGTATGTGTGACTTAGAGGAGCGAAGGGTGTTAAGGAAAATAAACCTGAGTGGGGAATGGAACTGAACTGAAGACACTGAAAGAGCGATGACAAGACACAATTTACATTTTAGAAAAAGACGACGACCAGTCTTGCTGCTATGCAGAAAATAATCTGAAAGAGGCAAAGACTGCAAAGGCAAGGAGACAAGGTGGATAGCTGTTCAGCAATCCAGGCTAGGGGCGGTGCTGGCGTAGGCCAGAAGCAGGGAGGGTCAGCACGGGATACACACTGAGGGAAGCACAACAGGGCTCGATGACAGGCTGAGGGATGTGAGATGTAGGGAAAGACAGGAACCATCAAGAATGGTAAAGAATGCAGGATGGCCAGGCATGGTAGCTCACACCAGTCATCCCAGAACTTTGGGAGGCTGAGATGGGGGGATCGCATGAAGCCAGGAGTTCAAGACCAGCGTGAACAACATAGCTAGATCCTGTCTCTACCAAAAACTTAAAAAAATTAACCAGGCAGAGTGGTATGCACCTGTAGTCTCAGCTACCTGGGAGGCTGAAGCAGATCTTTTGAGGCCAGGGGTTCGAGGCTGCAGTGAGCTAAGATTGTACCACTGCACTCTAGCCTGGGTGACAGAGTGAGACCCTGCCTCAAAAAAGAAAAAAGAGAACGTTTAGGGGATGAAAACCAGGAGCTGTTCTCACTTAAATTATTGCTGCCAGGTGTGTACAAAGAAAAAAAAAAAGTAGAAAACCAACAGCTGTTTCATTTGAGATACCTGTGTAAAGGCCAGGTATGGACACTGAGGAGGCACTGGGAAACACCAGGTGGCCGAGACTGGAAATACATACACATTTGGGAGTTAGGAACTTCCAGTTGGCATTTACAGCACCACAAATAGAGAAGGGATCCAACCCCGGCTGGGCCCAGGACGCGAGGAGGAGGCAGCAGCAGACTGAGGAGGACTAGCCAGCTGGGGTGAGGAAAGCAGGCCAGTGGGTGAAGGCCGAGAGAAGCACCAAGGAGGGGTGGGTGCACTGCTGTTTCAGACCCTACCAAGCAGGCATGTTAAGGTAAGGACGTTAAAAAAAAAAAAGACAGAAGTGACCAGACTTGGCTTGATGGAAATTGGCGGTGGCCTTAACAAGAACAGTTTGTGATGAGACAGAACTGTCTGCCTGAGAAGAGGGCTGAAAGAATGGCAGGAGGGAAAGAAAGAGGCAAGTCTGAGTTCTGCTATGAAGCGAAGCAGAGGAGCTGTTATGGGGTTCATCAAGGGAAGAACTTTTCTAGAACAGGAGAAATTGTGCAGCATGTCTGTGTGCTGACAGGAAGGACCCGGGAGAGTAAAGCTGAGCATGCAGGAGGGAAGGGAGAGCCATGGCAGCCAAGGGAGGGGTCCCAGATGCAGACACAAGGTAGCATAGAAAGGAAGGAGACAGCCTGCCAGGCCTGGCAAGAGGAAGGGGCGTGTGCAAGCTCACAAAGGAAGTCCAGGCTGGGTGGCTGCCCACAGACATCCAGGACCCCAAACCCCTAGCCCCAAACAGGCACAGTCCAAATGGGGCATGCCACTTCTACTGCCACCCTGGTGTCCCTGCTGCATGTGACCTGAGAGGCTTGGGCGGGAGCAGACAATCCACATCTAACAAACACAGCAGCACCCCCTGCAGCTGACGCAGGGTTCAACAGTTGCTATAGTTTACCTCTCATTGGTGAACACGGACTCCATGGGCTCATCTTCACCCTGCTTTTCACTTAGCCCCTGTAGGAACCAAAGTGCACTTAGGTCACCCTGGACTGTAGAGTTCTCAAACCCATCTGCCCCACTCCAGAAGCCCGGCCACGCAGGCCTGAGCCCTTCCAACAGGCATGAGATCCAGTATCACAAGACTTTCTGGGCCTTTCCGGGACCTGAAGAGCAGAGGTCTCTGCCTCCAGATTCCAGAAGATGTGAGCACTCCAGGCCTCTGGGGCTGAGCCCAGCTTCCCACCAGTGTTCTCCCAGCAGGCTCTGCAGGCTGAGCCCCACTGCCCAGAAGTCCAAAGACAGAGGCCTGCAAACCCAGTGTTCCTCACCTCTGGGATAAACGTCGAAGGCCCAGAAAACAAGCAGAGGTAGAACCTGCAATGAAGAAGTGCAAAGTGAGAGCTGGGCGGAGAAAGCCCCACAGGGAGACAAGTCCTCGCCCCTACTCCTGCCTGCCTGGACCCTGGTGACCCACACCCCAGCACTCCCCTGGTCCAATGAGTGACCTAAGAGGGTTATGCCACTACCCTCCTCCCTGCTGCAGCCCACACAGTACACTGGATCCCAGCGCTCACTTCTTTGCTTTGGCACTGTTGGGGTAGTCCACCACCATGCCACCGGAGAAGCCCGCCCTTATGGCCTGGGTTGTGATCAGCTCCAACTGAGGAAAGAAAGGCAGTGGGTCAGGCAGGGGAGGTGGGAGGAGCAGACAGCTTCACCCTCCCTCCCCTCCTTCAGAAGCCAGTCTGCTCCAGGACGAATCCTGCCTGGGAGAGCTTAAGGTTGCCATAAGCCATGTAGTGAAAAGTGCAGGCTAGAACCCGGCATGGCACACACCTCCCTCGGGAGAGTTACCGAATAAAGCAGCTCCCCTCATTCTCACTTCCAGCCCAGGGCCCCAGCCCCCGACTCAAGGTCAGGAAGGAGACGGCCAACAATTGGAAGCCAGTCTCATTCACGCTATTAGTCAGGAACGGCTCTTCACTCATCCTTCAACATCTACACCCTGCTACACCATTCCTCAATCATGTACCACACAGCAGACAACTGTCGGTGCCCTCTCGCCCTTCCTAAATGCCCTTTACTTATTTTGTTATGGAAATCAGTCATATCACCTGTAATACATGTCATCTGCCAAGAGAAGACAAACATCCCCCCCCCCACCTCCACAGATGCCAACCCCTTAGGATGTCCGGTCACCAAATGTGCCATCAGGAGCCACACTAGGGTTAGGGTACGTGTTCCCTCCTTTTCCCACCAACCTGCCTAGATTTGTCACTTCCCCAGGATAGCTCGCCTATTAAGTCCCCCCGCTCCCCTGCACACCTAGTAGCTGAGGGACTCACCTGCTCCGAGTTCTCAGGGTACAGCTGCAGGACAGCTCGGGATCCTCGGACCTGAAAGAAACAGAAACATCGCTGTCTTACAAATGACCACATGGGCTTAGGGCCTGGACACCCTCCCCTTCCTTCATTCACTGAGTATTTCCTGAGTTTGTTACGTGTGAGGCACTGTTAGGGCTGGGGATACAGTCGCAAACAAGAGATCACCCTGAACTTTGGAGCTCACATTTTAGTAGGGGAGGCAACACATTCAGAGTAGTAAATTTTTTCTTTTTCTCAAAAAAAGGAATGGGACAAAGTCACAGAGTTTCCTTTCAGTTTAGTTTGCTTTTGGTTCCAAAAAGGCCTGTTTCAGATGGACACTTGAGCAGAAACTCAAGTGAGGAGCTGGCTGTTTAAATGTATGGAGGGAAGAGCCCTCCAGCAGGGAGAAGAGGAAACACAAAGGCCCTTGGAACTACAGCATTAATCCTGGTGTGCAGGGAGGACTCACGTGACGCACAAGACCAGCGGCCAGCCATCGGCAGGAAGAATCCACCCCAGGAAAGCTAGGGGTGGGCTGGACCAGGCTAAGGAGGCCAAACCACCCAGATCCTTCAAAACGGAATCATTTTTAAGCTGGGGACAGTGGCAAACGCCTATAATCCTATCCCTTTGGAAGGCTGATGCAGGAGGATTGCTTGAAGCCAGGAGTTTATACCAGCCTGGGCAACATAGCTAGACCCCGTCTCTTAAAAAAAAAAAAAAGTATAAAATTAGCCTGGCATGGTGGCATGTGCCTGTAGTCCAAGCAACTTGAGAGGCTGAGGCAGGAGATCACCTGAACCCAGGAGTTCGAGGCTGCAGTGAGCTACGATCACACCATTGCACTGCATCCCAGGCAACAGAGCAAGTCTGTCTCAAAAAATAAATAAAATTTAAAAAGAACTCATTTTTTGGACTTAAAATCTCAGACTATCTGCTAATCCTAGTAAACAACTGAAATTAACATCACTAGTTAAAAAACAAGATAAAGCTAAAAGGCTCTCTCTATGGTAAGTAACTATCCTGTTCCCCATCTGAGGAGAAGTATCAGCACTAGGAGGCGGGAGAAGTGAGGAGTCAGAAGGGTATGGGTGCTTTGGAAGGTACCCCTCTGGATGGTCGGGACATAGCTTCTCCGTCCTCACTCTGCTTAGTTCGTGCCCCCAAACCAACTTCTGACTAAAATTCAGCATAACAGACATAGGAATTAGGATCAACAGAAGTAGGCCCCACTGTAAGTTAACAAATTGCTCTCCGATTTAGACATCTGTGACTTCTGGGTTTGATTAGAGTGTATCAGTCCACTGAGCTTGGACTTCCATTTAGGCTGAGGATCTGGACAGAAGTAACCATAGTAAGGCCCTGCCACCCCATGCAGTACCATACAAGTAGCTCACCCATCATGGGACACCTCAACTTCCTCACTCTACCTGCAGGACTAGGGAGGGACAGGCAGCCAACCCAGATGGGGGAGAACATCTCATACTCACAAGAACAGAAAAAGAGAAGCAAAAAAGCAGTACAGGCGCTTGGCGGGGTTTTCAGACTTCTTGTTAGCATTACAGAGCCACTGCACGGCAGAAATGCTAAAAAGGAAGAGACCTAGTCAGGCAAGGACCAATCCACACTGCTCCCCGCCAGCCCATCCCGCTTCAAGCCTCTTGACATCATACATCCTGGATCTCTAAGAGAAACCCTCCTCCCACAGATTCCCTTCTTAGAAAGTGCAGGTCCAGGCCAGGTACAGTGGCTCACACCCTGTAATCCCAGCACTTTCTGAGGCCAAGACAGAATTGCGTGAGGCCAGTTCAAGACCAGCCTGGGCAACATGGCAAGACCCTATCTCTACTTAGAAGTATTTTTTAAATTTGAAAATTTTAAGACAAAGAAAACAAGTGCAGGTTCACTGCAAGTCATGACTCTGTAACACTGGAAAAATAGGACATACAGAAGGCCCGCATTTATGTCCCTCCGTCAGTCCCAAGAAACCTTTTCTCAACCTTGTTTCCATCTGCATCTCAAGTCGAAAATTCTCCCTGTGTCAAGGCTGTCTGCACACACACTCCTCTTTGTTCCCTTCCTCCAATCCAAGGAAACAGGCTTTAGACTACTTACGTACACACAGATCAACATTCTAAGATCTGCTATCGAAGTGCTATGCAGATGCTCAACCCGACCCTGATTACGGAGAAAGGACTCTGGAGCACTGAAGAGATTAGGCAAGCCCGGCTGCTCTCCACCACAGTTCTTTGTTGGCAAATAAAATGAGATGGCTGGCTGTTGGGGCCTCAAGATGGCTAATGGGGCCCACAAAATGGCTGCCAGAGGCTCAAAGACCACCTCCCCCTCCCCCCACAAGACACCCAAAGCCAACACAGAATGCGTATCAGTGGTGTCTGAACCCGGCAAAGCAAAATAACCACAATAGTAGACAAGTTTTATTTTTGAGATGGAGTCTTGCTCTGTCGTCCAGGCTGGAAGCGCTGTGGCGTGGTATTGGCTCACTGTAACCTCCCACTTCCTGGGTTCAAGCAATTCTCCTGTCTCAGCCTCCTGAGTAGCTAGCTGGGACTACAGGTGCCCATCACCAAGCCTGGCTTTTTAGTAGAGAGAGAGGATTTCACCGTGTTGGCCAGGCTATCAAGTTTTAGAATACAAAAACAAAATCCCATGGGATGTGTATCTGTAAATATCCTGCATGACTCTGCTGCACAGCCAGGTTTGGGAGGCACCGGGCTGCAGGACTAAAAGCAGGAAGCGGCTGGGACGGCTCATGCCTGTAATCCCAGCATTTTAGGAGGCCCAAGCAGGTAGATCACCTGGACAACATGGCAAAAACCCATCTCTACAACAAACACAAAAAAAATTAGCTAGGTATGAGCAGTAGTAGTCCCAGATACTCAGGAGGCTGAGGTGGGCAGGTCACCTGAATCCAGGAGGTAGAGGCTGCAGTGTGAGCCATAATCACAGACAGTGCACTACAGCCTAAGTGACAGCGTGAGACCCTGTCTCTAAATAAATAAATAAAAGCAGGAAGTGAAGACCCTCACCTGATGCAACCATCGAATGTGCCCGGCTTGAAAGGGATGCCCTGGCCCATGTCCCCCAGAAGCAGGTCTCCCTCTACTTCTCGGTCCACAGCCTCATCTACATTAGAAAAAAGGCAGTCAGAGAGAGACAATACCCATGGCTTCCCTACACCCATCAGGGTAATCGGCCCTGGTGCCAGACAGACATCCTTACCCAGCATGGCAGGGCTGATATCCAGGCCCACCCAATAGTGCCCTTCATCTGAGAGGTAACCTCCACTCAGCCCAGTGCCACAGCTGGAAGACACGATCAGAGACTCAGGGTTAGTCTGCAAAGATACTTCACCACCTCAGACAATCTGAACCAGGCCCCAGAGTCTCACCCAATATCCAGCAGGTAACAGGACTTATTCCGTGGCAGACAGAGAAGCTCCAGTGCTCGCCCAGCCATCCGGGTCTGGATATCAATCATCCGGGAGCTGGGAAGGCAGAAACACAAGTGCACATGGTAAAGGAGTTCTGGGTGAATACCTCTCCTCCAGACCAAAAAAAAAAAAAGCCAAGTTAAAAAAAAAAGGACCAATCATTCTGAGGTACCCTTTTCTGACTCCTTCTAAGTTTGGATCAACAAATTCAACTATTTAAAAGTGACCCCAAAATTCCACGTAATTCAGGACCATGTTATTTTGTGATAACAAATCATCACTGTACCAGCTACCAAGCTGATGTGTAAAAGTGAATCACTTAGCTAATAAACACTGGGTATCTGCAACTCAGGCTCTGCTGCTGTAGCACTTGTTGAAAACATTTTCTGCAAGAATTATTCTCCATAGTTTCTCATCTAGAAGAATGAACAATCCACAGAAACCTACAGCAGCGCTAGCCATGACAACAGAATGCAAGCCACACCTGGCTTTCCAAAAGCCAGTCAAAAAAAAACGTAAAGAAACACATAAAATAAACTGGAGTCGTATTCTTAACCCCATATATTTAATAACCTATTTTCTTTAACCCATTACGTTCAAAATATCACTTCAACATATCGACATAGAAAGTCATCAGTAAGAACCGCGCCTGGTGGCTCACACCTGGAATCCCAGTACTTTGGGAGGCCTAGGCGGCTGGGATCCTGTGAGCAACTTACCGGATCCCTGGGCAACAGAGCCAAACCCCCCTCTACAAAAAAAATCACCCAAGCTAGCCGAGAGCGTGGCGGCGCGCCTGTAGTTCCAACTACTCAGGAGGTGAGGTGGTAGCACCGCAGCACTCCAGCCTGGGCGAAACAATCAGACCTGTCTCACAAAAAAAAGTATCAAGATTATCTCAGCCGTTGTGCTGACCAGTGTCTCTAGTTCCGGTTACTCGGGAGGATGACTTGAGGCTGCAGTCGGCAGGAATCACACCATGGCACTCCAGCCTGGGTGACAGAGAGACCCTGTCCCTAAAAAAAGAAAACTTATCCACTAGCTATTTAATGAAGGAGGGTCTCACTCTGTTGCCCGGGCTGGAATGCAACGGCGTGATCTCGGCTCACCACAACCTCCACCTCCGCGTTCAAGTGATTCTGCTGCCTCAGCCTCCAGAGTAGCTTGGACTACAGGCGCCCGCCACGATGCCCGGCTAATTTTTGTATTTTTTGTAGAGACGGGGTTTCACCAAGTTGGCCAGATTGGTCTTGGAATTTCTGGCCTCAGATGATCTGTCTGCCTCCGCCTCTCAAAGCGCTGGGATTACCGGCGTGAGCCACTGCGCCCGACCAATAGCTAATTACTGAAATAGGGCTAGTCTCTCAGTGATAAGAGTACGGAAAAACCACAAAATATCTTTTTTTTTTTTTTTGAGATGGAGGCTAGCTCTGTCGCCCAGGCTGAAGTGCAGTGGCTCGATCTCAGCTCAGTGCAACCTCCCCTACTGGGTTCAAGCGATTCTCCTGCCTCAGCCCCCTCAGCTGGGATTACAGACGCCCGCCATCATGCCGGGCTAGTTTTTGTATTTTTACTAAAGACAGGGTTTCGTCAGGTTGGCCATGCTGGTCTCGAACTCCTTACCTCATGATCCGCCCACCTCGGCCTCTCAAAGTACTAGGATTACAGGTGTGAACCACCACACCCGCCCCCAAACTCTTCCTTTTTTTTTGTTTTTTAAAAGACGAGATACAGTGGCTCACGCCTGCAATCCCAACAGTTCCGGAGACTGAAGCCGGAGAGAATCGCTTCAGCCCTGGGGTTGAACCACCTTGGGCAACACAGGGAGATCCTGTCGCTACAAAAAATGAAAATCACTGGGTGAATCACGATGTCAGAGGACTGAGACCATCCTGGCTAACACGGCGAAACCCAGTCCCTACTAAAAATACAAAAAATTAGCCAGGTGTGGCAGCATGCACCTTCAGTCCGGGCTACTAGGGAGGCTGAGGCAGGAGAATCACTTGAACCCGGGAGACGGAGGTTGCAGCGAGCTGATATCGTGCCACTGCACTCCAACTTGGGCGAAGAATGAGACCCCGTTTCAACTTAAAAAAAAAAAAAAAAGGCCGGGCGCTGTGGCTCACGCCTATAATCCCAGCACTTTAGGACGCCAAGGCGGGTGGATTCACCAGAGGTCGGGAGCTTGAGACCAGCCTGACCAACATGGAAAAATCCCGTCTCTACTAAAAATACAAAAGTAGCTGGGCATGATGGCGTGTGCCTGTAATCCCAGCTACGCCGGAGGCTGAGGCAGGAGAATCGCTTGAACCCGGGAGGTGGAGGTTGCAGTAAGCCGAAATCGCGCCGTTGCACTCCAGCCTGGGCAACGAGCGCGAATCTCCGTCTCAGAAAATTGTAATAATAATACGCCAGGAATGGTGGCCGGCACCTGTGGTCCCAGCTACCGGGGGGGCCGAGGGGGCCACCACGACCGACTAATTTATTTTTTGCAGAGACGGGGTGGGGGAGGGGGGTCTTGCTGCGTTGCCCAGCCTGGTCTCAAATCCGAGCTGAAGCAATCCTCCCGCCTCAGCCTCCCAAAGCGCTGGAACTGCTGTGATTACAGGCGTGAGCCATCCCACCTGACCTCAACTCTAGCTATACAAATTACCCTCTGGAATTCAGACACTACCACACCAACGGCTGTCGTGGAGATTTATTGGCAGACATAAGCATCCTATGGACATTACTTCCTTCCCCCCCCACTAGGACTGACCCCTCGCCAGTACCCACCGCCCAGCGCCTCTTTTACCACACGCTTAGGACAAGCGGTCACACTCGACTTTGAAAACCACCCACGGAAAGCAGGCGCGATCACCTCTACCTCAACACTGAGGTACCGAGGCCCAGAGAGATCGGTAATTTAAAGTTTATTTACCAGAGACCGAAATGGTACCCACCCCGGGTCCTTTCCTCCCCCTCCCCGCACCCCCCAAATTTTACGGGCTTTCCGAGCAACGCCCGCAACCGGGGCAACTTGCCGCTTCCCGACCCCCGGACGCCGCGCAGTACTCGGGCTCCCCCTCACTTGCAAACGTATTTCCGGGCTTCTTTGTTGTCATAAAACTGGAAAAAGAGAAAAAGAAACGACAGGTGGAGGAGGAATTAGACGCGGCGGCCGTAGAAGTCGGGAGACGGGTGCCCGCTGACCCCGGGAGTTACCAGCTCCGGGGGTCCGCCGTGCTCCGGACGCTGACCGCGAGACGCCATCCTCACTCCTCAGCTGCACGCCTGCGACTGGCGTTTCCCGGAGCGCGGCTTTTATGTCATCAGCCCGGCGACCGCCTAATAATACGCATGCTCTACCCCCCCCCCTCCCGCCCTCCTCTTTACGTGACTGGCCACAGGGCGACCAACCGGCGCCTCCCATTGGCCAGTTTCTCTTGCACCGCCCGCCGAATCAATTCAAGATGGCAGCCAAGTGCTGGCGGTGGTTTCCGCGACTGTTAAGGTGGAGGTTGCTGCAGGCCCGTGGCTTTCCACAACGTTCTGCACCCGGCCTGGGCCTAGGAGCGAGGACTTATCCTCGGGGCTACTCCTCGTACTCGCGCACAGCGCTCTATGATCTGCTTGGCGTCCCCCTCCACAGCCACGCAGGCCCAAATCAAGGCGGCTTACTATCGTCAGTGCTTTCTCTACCACCCGGACCGCAACTCCGGGAACGCCGAGGCTGCCGAGCGCTTCACCCGCATCTCCGAGGCCTACGTGGTGCTGGGCAGTGCCACCCTCCGTCGCAAGTATGATCGCGGCCTGCTCAGCGACGAGGACCTGCGCGGACCCGGCGTCCGGCCCTCCAGGACGCCCGCAGCCGACTCCGGCTCGCCGCGCCCCCCGCCGCCCACCTCTCGCACCCACGACGGTTCTTGGACCGCCCCCGACGCCAACCGCACGAAGTTCAACTTTGACGCCTTCTACCAGGCCCACTACGGGGAACAGCTGGAGCGGGAACGGCGCCTGAGGGCCCGGCGGGAGGCTCTTCGCAAACGACGGGAGGATCTGGCCCTGAACAGCCTTTCCAGGGAGGAGATCCGAGACACGGGTGTCATTTTGTTCTTCTTCGGAATCTTCGTCATTATCATCATCGTTGGCTTTTATATTTAGTGGGAGAGAGGAAGGAAGGGGAGCGTCCCCAGCCAGCCCCCAGAAAACGACCTTTTTCCTGCCCCCGATCCCTTGGCCATTGATAGCCTACCTCAGGTGGGATCGAAAGGAACTGTGCTCCCCCCTGCCCTCCCGGACCCACCCAACATAGCCGATGACCTGCACATCCCTTCCCTATGGTCCAGAAAAGGAGGCCTTTAGATGCCTAAGAAAGAGGCCCAGGCCCCTCGCTAGAGTCCCGAGAGCTCAGGAGTGAAGGGTTCCTGGAGTCTCTAGCGTGCTTCTTCCAGAAGTTGCCTTCCTGCTTCCAGATATGGTTAACTTCTGAAACACTCGCTGTAGCTTTATTGTAAAGCCCCGAGCAAGATTTATCTGCTCCTGCCCCCGCGTGTGTACGGTGGGGGCTCCTCTGTAACCTTGAAATGTGCAATGTGACCATTTGTTGGCTGCCAAGAGAAAAGGTCTGGGGTTGTACGAAACTTGTCTTTCTGTGAGGTCCCCAAGCAGCAGGTGAGACCTGGTCCGGGGTAAGAATGGGATCTATGGACAGCCTGCCATTCCTCCCTCTAAAATCAGCCCCCTGGGGCACTCCCCCTTTCTGTTGATGGCATGTGTGAGTGAGAAAATAAGATCACTGAGCATAAGGAATGAGTGTTCCTGGGCCCGTATTAATGTGTGACCTTGGAGAAGTTACTCTGAGCATGACAGCAGAGGGGAAAATCATTTGACATTGTTTTGTTTGTTTTTGTTGTTCAGATGGGGTCTCACTCTGTTGCCCAGGATGGAGTGCAGTGGTGCAATCTCGGCTCACTGCAACCTCTGCCTCCCGGGTTCAGGCTATTCTCCTGCCTCAAACTCCTGAGTAGCTGGGATTACAGGTGCCTGCCACCACATCCAGCTAGTTTTTGGATTTTTAGTAGCGAGGGGGTTTCACCATGTTGGCCAGGATGGTCTTCAACTCCTGACCCAGGCGATCTGCCCACTTTGGCTTCCCAAAGTGCTGGGATTGCAGGCGTGAGCCACCTTGCCTAGCCTATTATCCATAGTTCTCATCTGTGGGGATTACAGCATGATGCTAGCAGGGCCATGTTCATCCTTGGGACAGCGTGGCTGTCACCTGGCCCTCCTTTTACCAGCCAGCCCCGCTGCACACCGTGCAGCCCGTCCCCTCCCAGAAATGGACAGCCAAACTCAGTGCTTGGCTCTCCTGTTCCTGTTTAACTTGCAGTGCTTATCACAGGCCGTGCGTGAATCTTTGAAACAAGGCTGCTTGAGGCTGGGGTAAACCTGGGACTTTGGGAGTAGACAGGACTGTGGGGGATGGGCAACTTGCTGTTCAAGGTGGCGACTTGGTTCTGTATGCAGAGCTGACTAAAGGCATGGTTTCTTTCGCCTCTGTTTCATGTTAAGTAGTTGCTCATCATTTGGTCAAAGCTGCTGCTTAGCTCTCTTAACTGTGAGTCACTGGATGTTGGCAGTGAGTTGGCTGTGAGATTGTAGGTGCTCGAGTGTTTACGCACGGGACTGAGTGTAAATCTGTAAAAGGGGAAAATCCTCGCAAGAGGTCTACGAGATGGATGAGGGCCCAAGTCTAGGGTCTAAAAAAGCCAGGAGTGGTTTGGTGTATTACTGAGGGCAATAATTGCGTGCAATCCCTGCATTCAATGTGTTGTGTAAAATCCTTATGTAAATGGGATAAACCCACGGCGGGTCCTGCTTAGCCTCTCGAAAACCATTCCATCATTGTGCCAATCTCTATCCTGAAAAGGAAAAAAAAAAAAATTTGATTGTCTCTTGCCTTGCAGAATGGGGGTATACTCCTAGTCAGGGCTTTGCAGTGACCGTATGATTCAGTAATGAAGATCTGGGGCCTGGCACAGTGGCTCACGCCTGTAATCTAAACATTTTGGGAGGCCGAGGCAGACGAATCGCTTGACCTCAGGAGTAGGGAGACCAGCCTGGGCAACACGGCAAAACCCCATCTCTACAAAAATTAGCCAGGTGTGGTGGCAAATGCCAGGTGTGGTAGTTAGTGCCAGCTACTCAAGAGGCTAAGGTGGGAAGATGGCTTGAGCCTAGGAGGCCGAGGTTGCAGTGAGCTGCGATCCTGCGCTGCGTTCCAGCCTGGGCGACAAAGCCAGACACTATCTCAAAAACAAAAAAAAAAGATTTGAGCCCAATCTGGTTCAGACCTGTTTTGTTCAGTCAGCCTGGACCTGGGGGGGGAGGGGATGTGTACTTTTTAAAAGAACATTTAATGTTACTATGTTTCACATTTGGAAAACAAGACAGAGTCTTTTCTGGAAAAACAAACTGCAGGAAGTGGAGTGTAGGAAAATATTCTGAAGTGGGGCAAGGGCGTTTTGTTTCTATGAAAAGAGGTCGGGAGTGGTCGGGCATGGTCAGGCCTGGTGGCTCATGCCTGGAATCCCAGCACTTCAGGCTCAGAAGGGTGGATCACCTGAGGTCAGGAGTTCAAGACCAGCCTGGCCAACATGGTGACACCTCGTCTCTACCAAAAGTATAAAAATTAGCCAGGTGTGGTGGCAGGCGCCTGTAATCCCAGCTACTTGGGAGGCTGAGGCAGGAGAATTGCTTGAACCCAGGAGGTGGGGCTTCCAGTGAGCTGAGATCACACCATTGTACTCCAGCCTGGGCAACAGAGCAAAACTCTGTCAAAAAACAAACAAACAAAAAAAAGAGGTGTTCTTTCCGTGTGGGTTTGTAAAGCACTAGTGGTCTACTAGCATAGGCTTCTTGAGATAGAAGTTTGTTTTCTCAATGAAGATCCCAGCCAAGAACGTTCCCTGCAGGCCCCAGAATCTGGAGTAGATAGAAAGTTCCAGAAGGTTTCAGACTGGGGGTGTGTCCAGACTGAGATAAACTTATGGGGCATTCCATGGAACTCTAAGCAAAGTATTCTGTAAGGTTTACTAACCATCATCCAACCCTCAGCCTCTCCCACGACCCGGAACAAGGCCCACTCCATTCATAATATGTCCATTCCTGGGTGCCTCAGGGTTTTATAGGCCAGAGCCAACCTCTGAGGGGCCCACTCCCTGCCTGCCCTGAAATAGCCTGTGTTCTTCATGGAAAGGGAAATGTGTGGAAGGCTTTTTGAAGGACCCCCAACAGGTTTCCATGGAAACACTGCCCTCCCACTCACTCAGATTGGCTTGAGTCTTTCCATTCTCTGCTGCTAGGGCAAGTGGAGGCCGAACTTGGCCATGACCTTAGCCCCTGCCTTCTAGGGGCTGCTACTCAATTCCTGGTCGTGGAGGATGGCTCCCCCAGCATTAGTCCTTTTTCTTTGTTTTTCACAAACTAAAACAAAACTCCCTAAAAGTTTGGACCTAGGATGGGAGAGGGGTAAAGGGGCCCAGGCTGCGCTCAGCGGGGTGGGGGAGGCGGGCACAAGCACAGCAGAGGCTGAGTAAGCAGCAGGCGCGGGCCCTGAATGGGGGAGAGGCTGCAAGACGGGAATCAGAGGCGCACACATCTAGGCAATTGTGGTATTGTCTTTGAGCTTGACTAGGACTTTATTTCTCCTGAGCCAAACTGCTTTTCCCCCTCTGTTGCCAGTTTGTTTGTATGTATGTATGTATGTATGTATTTAATTAATTTATTTATTTAGAGACAGAGTCTTACTCTGTCGTGAGGCTGGAGTACAGTGGCCCTATCTCAACTCACTGCAACCTCCGCCTCCTGGGTTCAAGCGATTCTCCTGCCTCAGCCTCCCGAGTAGTTGGGACTACAGGCATGTGCCACTACACCCAGCTAATTTTTGTATTTTTAGTAGAGATGGAGTTTCACCATGTTGGCCAGGATGGTCTCGATCTCTTGACCTCGTGATCTGCCCGCCTCGGCCTCCCAAAGTGCTGGGATTTCAGGCGTGAGCCACCGCGCCCAGCCATGTTGCCCTTTATTTATTGCTGGATGAGATGACCCTTTACAGATCCCAGAGTTGAAGGAGTAGGGTTCCTCCCACTTCCTTCTGAGGTTCCGGCATTTCGTTCATTGGGTGCACCTCTGTATGAGCCAAGTTGACTAGGAATAGCTTAGCTGAGGTCTCAGAGCTGTCCTACTGGGTCACGACTGACTTAGAGTGGCCACCAACACTCCCTTTTTCAGAAGTGGGAGAGGTCTGTGTTTCAAACCGTTGGGGTTCCTGGAAGGCCACCAGACCCCATGCAAACAGGCCAAGAGAGGGATGGCTGGATAAGTGGCGGTGCTACCTCAGTCCACACTCTGGAATTCAGTGCACTAGAAAAGGTGGCCCTGTCCTGAACTTTCCTCCTCTTAGTTCCTCAGCACTGTGATGAAATCACACACTGCCACCTGCCCATGTGCAAGATGATGAGGGAAATCCAGGCACAGTGGCGCACATCTGTGGTCCCAGTTACTTGGGAGGCTGGGGCAGGAGGATCGCTTGAACTTGGGAGGTGGAGGTTGCAGTGAGCTGAGATTGTGCCACTGCACTCTAGCTTGGACAACAGAGTGAGACTTCATCTCAAAAAACAAACAAACAAACCTCATCTCTACAAAAAGTACAAAAATTAGCCAGGCATGGTGGCACACACCTGTAGTCCCAGCTACTTGCGAAGCTGAGGTGGGAGGATGGCTTGAGGCCAGGAAGTTGAGATTGCAAGTAAGCTATGATCACATCACTGCACTCCAGCCTAGGTGACAGAGCAAGACCGTCTCAAAAAAAAAAAAGACAAAAAATTTTGTCCATTTAGATGAGACATTGCTCCACAGTTTGCTACTCTTCCTCCAACAGAGGTGAAGTGTAAAAGACCTTTTATCCACTTGCACCATTTTTCCCATAGCAGAAAAACATTTCTGTACCCCACGTCCATCAAGAGAGAAAGCAAAAAAGTAAAAAAGGGGCCATGTAATTTCAGAAAAATAGGGACAGGAGTTACTTCTTGCTGGAAAGGGACTGCTTGGCACCTCTGTGTCACCTTCCTGGCCCCTGGAGGCATTTGAGTTTGCAAATTTCTACATCCTCTGTTGCTGCACGAACCTGCACTTCATACAGGGAGGTTGGTGAAATCTTATTTTCACGTGGGACAAGGAGAATCTCTGGAGAGGTCTACGGCAATGATAAGCTCAGACGTGACCAGAGGCCTTTTGGTACAGTAACCCCAGTTCCTTCACTCCGTCTTTTGTCTAAAAATCCTTGTATACACTGGGATAAACCGCAGCAAGTCCAGCTGGGTCTCTTAGAAACCATTCGATTCTCTAGCCTTGGAGGTCAGGGGCAAGCTCTTAGCCATAGCTTTGCAGGGACTATGCGATTCAGTGGGGAAGCTTTGAGCCCACACTGGTTGGAGCCTGCTTAGCTCAGTGAGCCTTGATTGGTTAAGAGAAAGAAAAAGCACATTTAATGTCACTATGTTTCATATTTGGAAACCAAGAGGGGGGAAGGTTAGAAAAATGTGCAGAAGCTAGTGATTCGCAAAGGGGAAGGTATACATAACAGACTTTCTCAAGGAACAGGGGAGCTCTGTTTTTGTCAAAAAGGGGTGGGAGTTTTATTTGGAGATTTGTTTTTGTTTTGTAAAAGCAAGGTGGTATCTAGTAGGTAGGACCTTTCTCATGAGCCCCCAGATGCAGACCCTCAAGTTTGTTCTCTCTCACAGAAGATCATTGTCAGAAACATTCCTGGGGGCCCCAGAATCTGGAAGCAGCAAGTTCTGGAAGGTTTTAGGCAAAAGGAAGGGCCTATGCATCTTCCAGAACATTCCAGAAGCTTCCAGAACAGTCTATGTACCTTCAAGCAAAAGGGGTTAATGATTTTTTTAAAACCGTGCAACTTTAAGCCTTACTGTGGCCCACCCAGAACTGGGCCCACTCCACTCTGGGAGTGTTCATCCTCACCTGCGTCTGGCCATTTTCGGGCTGGAGCTCAACAGAGGGGTCTCACTCCCTGCCCCTCAAAAGCAGAATCAGCTCTGCAAGATGAGGTGTGTGGGAGGCCTTCTGAAGGACCCCATCTGGTTCCCATGGTAACAATTCTTCCCAGTCCCTCTCTTGTCCAAGTCTCAACTTTCTCTGCTTCTTACCTGCCTTGGGGAGGGGAGGCTGAACCTGGTAGCCACTGCCTTCAATTTTTTTTTTTTTTTTTGAGATGGAGTCTTGCTCTTGTTGCCCAGGCTGGAGTGCTGTGGTGCAGTCTCAGCTCACTGCAACCTTTGCCTCCCAGGTTCAAGCGATTCTCCTGCTTCAGCCTCCCAAGTAGCTGGGATGACAGGCCGCCCACCACCACGCCTGGTTAATTTTTGTATTTTTAGTAGAGACGGAGTTTCACTATGTTGGCCAGACTGGTGTTGAACTCCTGACCTTGTGATCTGCCCGCCTCAGCCTCCCAAAGTGCTGGGATTACAGGTGTGGGCCACCGCGCCCGGCCAACCACTGCCTTCCAAAGGCTGCTTCCCAATTCATGATAGTGGAAAAAGGCTCAGATCTGCCCAATCTTTGCCCCCTTTTCCCTTTGGTTGCAAACTCTACCCACCCCATGTCCATCATGAGGAAAGCCAAAAACAAAAAAAACTGCAGGTGGACCATGCATTTTCAGAAGAAAATAAAATAGGGGTAAGAGTACTTTTTCGTGGGAATGGACTGCTTTGCACTCTGGACGCTTGGACCAGGAACCAGAAGCCAGGGCAAGAGGGGCCACGCCTGCTGCAGACTGTGCTGAGCAGCAGAGCTGGAGAAGAGGCCTTCCAAGGCTGCTCCTTCTTCTGTCAAATCAGCCTCAGCCTCCAGCAGCTGAAGTGCCAGCAGAGAGGAGAGTAGAACCAAGACCAAGGTGGGGACGGAGGTTCTGAAGTGGGCACTCTCAGCACTTGAACTGTGCTTGTACTAGGCCTGAAGGCTCTAGGGCTCCCACAGCGCCATCCCTCTAGCTGCAGTCTACATCCCTGAAAAGCCCATCAAGCATTCGCTGCTCCCACATCATCAGGGATGGGGGCCACCCATCTCACAGAGCACCCCTAACTTTTTTTTTTTTTTTTGAGACAGAGTTTTGCTTTTGTCACCTGGGCTGGAGTACAGTGGTACGATCTCTGCTCACTGCGACCTCCGCCCTCCCCGGGTTCAAGCAATTCTCCTGCCTCAGCCTCCTGAGTAGCTGGGATTACAAGTGCCCACCACCACACCCAGCTAATTTTTGTATTTTTAGTAGAGATGGGGGTTTCGCCATGTTGGCCAAGCTGGTCTTGAACTACTGACCTCAGGTGATCCACCCACCTCGGCCTCCCAAAGTGGTGGGATTACAGGTGTAAGCCACCACACCTGGCCTCATCCCTAACTTAAGGGCCTCAAATGGAGCCAAGATCTGTCTCCCCGTGGTTTTCACCCACTGGTCTTGACTCTGACCTCCGGTTCTAGGTGACGCAGCCCTTTAGAGATTCAAAGTCTCAACATCACACACAAACACATTTCAAACAGATCCCTCGACTGTCCCTGACTGAAACTGTTCCTCTTTCTCATCCTTATCTCTCCAAAGGTGACATTTGGTGCAGGGGTGGGGGTATCCCTCTTCCAGTATAAAACAAGTGAAAAGTAAACACAACACCTCCCCCTTTCCAGATAGTTATGTCCTTATTAACACGGACCATGACCAAATTAGCTTTGTAGGTTTCCACAAAACTGTGACTGTCCCATTTGGTTTGCAAGAACTTCAATGCCTCCCTGCCAATGTCACGTCATGGGACTTGACCTAAGCTGACCCAGGGCATAGCCCATCTCCTTGTCCCACACTCATCGGCCAAGCTGGCACCTAGTGTTCCCCCCTGGCTGAGGACAGATTCTATCATTCCTGCAGGACACCCTCCATCGCTCCGTGGGGGACCGTCATTTGGCAGGCCAGAGAAGGACCAGGTACTGTCCCGACTGGGCTTAGGATCGGCCCAGGAAAGAAGGTGCGCACAGGTGAGGCAACTGGAGAACCAAGATGGTACAGTGCGCGCTTCTGACTGGAAGTGCTGGGAAGATAAGATTTAGGAAAGGCTCTCATGGGTTAGTAATCAGAGAAGGCTTCATGGAAGAGGCGGCACCGGTGTTGGACCCGGACAGCTGGGCTTTGCATGGGCAGAAAGGAAGGGAGAGCATCTCAAAAGTAGGAAGTGGAAGCGCAGAAGCTGAGCCGTGGAGGCTGCAACAGCAGAGAGCAGTCCGGCAGCATGTCATCCTCATCATCACATTTATTGACGGCCCCTAAGAGGCGGGGCTGGGGACAGAACGTACAAAGACAAGGACCTGCCCTCAAAAAGCTTCCATTCTAAGGAGACAGGGACAGAAAAATACAGAATGGTCTTCCTGGGGATGGCCCACTCTCACCTGCGCAGGTCAGAAGCCCCTGGTCTACCTTGGCCCCAGGGTCTGGAGCATGTGCGGGGCACGTAGTAGCCCCAGGGCCACCGTGTCCCTGGCCCCACAGCCAAGGCCTGACCACCTGGCTCCTAGGCCGTGGGCCCCAGAATTTGGAGGAAAGGTAGGCTCAGGACATGATGTAAAACACTCCTGGCGGCCTTGGCTTGGCGTTGTGCGAGCCCAGTGGAGTGGTGGGGTGCGACAGGTCCCCTTGGCAGGGCCCCTGGGGGGACGCAGGCATCTTCCCAGGCCCCCATAGGTGAGCCAAGTTCTTTTATGGGGCTGGTCCATCACCCTGGAGGCCCCGGGCCAGGGAAACAAAAAAGGCAGGGTGTCTTCAGCGCCAGAGGCATAACCCCCTGCCCACCCACCCCCAGCCCCTCTCCGGCCTCGTCCAGGCGACCCTCCTCCCCAGCTCAGCCTCCAGGGCCAGGGCCTGCCTGAGGCCAGGGGGAGGGGCCTGCCCCTCCCCCCACCCAGGCAGTGGGGGGAGGAGGAGGAGCCACGCATCAAGTTTGTCTAGGACCCCCCCACTGGGGGGCCACACCCTGGATCCTACCGGTGGGGGGGGGCTCTGGCTGCGAGGGCCGAGGGCTCAGCAGAGGGGCCGGGCCGAGGGGGCACCCGGGGGAGCCCTTCAGTGGGGGCACTGGGCGGGAGTCCAAGGGGGGCAGGCTCCGGGGCACTGCTGGTGGCCCCCGGGCAGCCCCAGTGGGCAGGACAGCTGCAGCTGGGAAGGATTTGGAGGGATCGGCAGCCGAGGTGGGGGCCGGCTGGGCAGAGCGCTCCCGACGCCGAAGCAGCTCCTGCAGCTTCTCCGCCTGCGTCCGCCTCAGGTGGGCCAGGGCACGGCCACGCTGGAAGGCAGGCAGGAAGGCCTCCAGGCTTTGCTCCCCCCAGCAGCAGCTGCTCCATCTGCTCCTGGGCCAGGAGGGAAGGGAGGGCTTGGGAGGGGGCAGGACCACAGACCGGGAGCTGGTCCTCACTCCCACCCCCACCCCAAGGCCCTCCCCATGGTGATCACCCCTCAGCTGGGGGGACAGGGCACCTGTGTTCCAGCCTGGGCCTGCCTCTGACTACTTGCTGAGTGAACTGCGAACAAATATCCTCCTTTTTTTTTTCTTTTGAGACAAGAGTCTCACCGTCGCCCAGGCTGGAGTGCAGTGGCGCGATCTCAGCTCACTGCAACCTCTGCCTCCCAAGTTTAAGCAATTCTCCTGCCTCAGCCTCCCAAGTAGCTGAGCTAACAGGCATGCACCACCCCCAGATAATTTTTTTTTTTTTTGGTATTTTTAGTAAAGATGGGGTTTTGCCATGTTGGTCAGGCTGGTCTTGAACTCCTGACCTCAGGTGATCCACCCGCCTTGGTCTCCCAAAGTGCAGGGATTACAGGCGTGAGCCACCGCGCCCGGCCCTAACTTCTAAAATAAGGATGCCATCACCAAAACTGCTGGGTCAGAGATGAAGCAGGAGCAGAGGCAGGGACACGTGAGGTATAGACTTCATGTGGCCTTCTGGGGCCCACCACCTTCAGCTCACTGAGTGCTGCCCTCCCAACCCAGCACAAAGTCTGCCCCCGCCTCCTCTACAGCCCCAGATCCACGCTGCCCTGGCACAGTCACAGGGGGACCCCGAAAAAAGTCACAGGTAGGAAAATGAGCCCTGCTGGCTGTCCAGTGCTGGTGGACAGCAATGCTAGCCTCTCCTATGGGCCAGGCATTCAGGGTGGGCTTCGTGGAGGAGGGGCTCCCCAGCCTTCAGTGTAAGAAATGAGCCCGGGGAGAGGTGTAGGATGAGTCTCCCTCCTGGTCCCCAGCCCCAGCCACCCCTCCCCTCACCTCTGCCTCCTGCTCCGCCTCTTCTAGCTCAGCCTGCAGCCAGCCCAGTGCGCAGTGGGGACTCCAGCGATGCATGCTCTCCTCTGAGGACCACAGAGGGACAGGGTGACAGACAGGCCAGGGCCCCGGGTTTGCACGCTCCCACCGACCCCGTGTGATTCTACTTTCCCCTTCCCCCCTGGCCTAGAACCTTAGTTTCCTCATCTGTGCCATGCCCATGTGACTGCTTTGGGGATCCCACCCCTACCCAGTTTCTGCCCCTTGTCCTATTGCAAAAGAGACAGTGGAGGCTTTGTCCCCCAAGAGCAACTCAAAGGGACCCCTGGGTATTGGGTCCCCTTTCTCCCACCCAACCCTCCTCACTCTCTCTGGCTTCGTCAACCCTATTGCCCAGGAGGCCAGGAGCAGGTCCACCCAGGTCCCATTCATCGGAGCCTGGCACTTTCCAAGGCCGACCCGCCGGAGGGCCCGCTGCCCCTGCCAGCCCCAGGCGGCTCTCCCAGACATGCCCTCACCCAGTCGCTGCAGCTTGTCAGCGCAATTCTCGGCCACCTCTCGAAGCTCCTGGTATTTGATGGCCAGGGCAGCCCGGCCCATCTCCAGGCGGGGCCGAAGGGCCAGGTTCTCCTTGGCCAGCGCATAGTTGGAGGCCAGGCAGGCCTCACGCTCCAGCTGCAGGCCCTGGAACTGCGGGCAGAGAGGAGCTAAGAGGCTCGCTCAGGGGATCTGCCCCATCCACCCTACTGCCACGCTGGGCGACTGTGCCTGCGGGCCTGGCCAAAGGCACCTGTCAGGCCCCAGCCTCCACTGTGGCAAACCCAACAGGTGAAGGGATGGCGACAGGCCGGGACCAGACACCCAGAACAACTCAGGGGGACCCTGAGCTCCCTCTCTGGCCTCAGTTTCCTCTTTTATAAATTGAGTTAAAAACATCCACCTTACAGGGTTGTTGTGAGACTTAAGTGAGGAAAACTATAAAGGCCTCTACAAATGTTAGTTAATTTTTAATTTTTCAATTAATATGTCTGCTCAGGTCCCGGAGGAGTGCCCCTCCCTCCTCTGCCCCATTTTCCACGCATGGACAGCTTCCCTCTCACTCCAGGCCTTTGTCTGTTTCCTCCTCAGGTGTCTGCACTGAAAACACTCCCACCCCCTGCTCGTCCTCTCCGGAGGGATGTCCGCACCCTGTGCCCTCACAGCACCCCCACGGGTCACCCCCTCTCCCTTCCCACCCCCTCCTCTGCTCTCCAGTGGAGTCCTCGCACCCCAAGGAATACACACCCCCTTTCCTCCCTGCTCCGGCTTACAGCAGTCCCTGGCCCTCGAGAAGGCTTTTTCCTTTTCTCTAGCAGGGCCCAGCCTCCCCCTCCCTGCCCCTGGAGAACGCACTCCCCTCCATCTGTCCCCTGTGGGATGCATAAGCCCCTCCTCGCCTGCCTGCTTTCAACACACACTTTCCCTTCCTGCCCCCCGCAGACACCCAGCCCGGGCCTATCTCCCGTGAAATATACAACTTTCTCTTACGGTGGCCTATGCAATACACACGGCAGCTTCCAGCACCCCTCCCCAACGCCAGGCACAAAGCCCCCTCTTCCGCCCTCAGAATGCGTGGACCCCCCACAACGGCCCCTCCAGGTGTCAAACAGGCCCCTAGTTCTCCCCCGTGGAAGGCACCTCCTCTTTCTGGCCCTTACAGAACGTGGGTGTGCGAGCCAGGGCCCCCCACAACACAGCCCCCCGGAACACACCTCCCCGGAGCATCCGCTGTAGGACACGCCTCGCGGCCATCCCGGGGGTGCACGGGCGCCTCCCTCCCCCCGGTCCCCAGCGCCTCACCCGCCCCAGGCCAGCTCCAAGCGCCCCCTCCCCCGGGGGTGGCTCCGCGGGGCCCACTCGTACGTGCCAGGCTCCGCGCCCACGGGCGGCCCCGCGGCCCGGCCCGCGCGGCCCTTCGCTCGGGCGGCAGGTCCCGCAGGCCGCTGCCCGTCCCCCGCGCCCCCCGCCCGCGCCCCCCCGCGCTACCTTCCTGCTGAGCCGCACGATCCGGTCCAGCTTGGGCTCATCCTGAAGCAGGTCCCGGAGCTGCCCGGTGCTGAGGATCCCAGAAGCGCCCCGGGCTGCCGGGCTCCGGCCCCGCCCGCGCCGCCCGGGCCCGGTACATGCCGCCCGCCCGCGCCCCCAGCTCGGCTGCTGGCTCGGCCGGCTCGGCCCGCTCCGCCCCGGCTCCGCTCCGCTCCGCTCCGGCTCCGGGATCCGCTCCGGCTCCGGCCGCACGCGCCGCTCCGCCGCCAGGGGGCGCCCCGCCCGCTCTTAAAGGAACCGCCGCGCCGGGGCTGGGGGTGGGGCCGGAGGGGGCGGGCCGCACCCTCCCCGCCCCGGCCGCGCCGCGCCGCGCCTCGCGCACCCCGGGATCGCCCTGCAGCCCGGTCTCCCCGCCCCTCCCGGAATCTGAGCCGCCCTGGTCCGCGCCCCAGCACGGGGCCCTGGCTCACCACGCCCCCAGGCACTGACTCTGCCACCCCGGGCGGTTACAATTTGCAGGGCCCGTGCATATTTTCCCTTCGGACGGCAGCAGTAATTTTCTGACTTTGGTCAGACGCCAGGAGCTCTTGCCTTGCCGCCCTCCCCCAAGCCTCAGTTTTCTCTTCTGTAAAATGGGATTGGAGATGGCGAGCGCTGACTGCTGGCCAGGCGCGGTGGCTCACGCCTGGAATCCCAGCGATTTGGGAGGCTGAGAAGGGAGGATCGCTTGAGGCCAGGAGTTCGAGACCAGCCTGGACAACATAGTAAGACCCCCATCTATATTTTAAAAAAATTAAAAATTTGTCAAATGAGTGAAAAGAAAATTTTAAAGAAGTATTAAAATGTTTTTTAAAAGTATCCATCTGGACAGGACAGGCGCGGTGGCTCACGTCTGTAATCCCAGCGCTTTGGGAGGCCAAGGCAGGTGGGTCACGAGATCAGGAGATCGAGACCAGCCTAGCCAACATGAAACCCAGTGTCAACTGAAAATACAAACAAAAAAAGTGTCAGCATATGGTGGCATACGTCTGTAGTCCTAGCTACTCGGGAGGTAGAGGTGGGAGATCGCTTGAACTCAGTTTTGAGACCAGCCTGGGCAACACAGCAAGATCCCGTCTCTATAAAAATAAAATTAAAATGCTGAGGGGTAGTGCTATGGATGGTGATGGTATAGTGAATCCACCGAGTAGGTCAACACCCACTATGCGTGGTTATCTTAGAGATGCAGCAACATCATAGAGGCCGGATGTGGAGGCTCACGCCTGTAATCCCAGCACTTTGGGAGTTCGAGTCAGGTGGATCACGTGACATCAGGAGTCCAAGACCAGCCTGGCAAACAAAAATTAGCAGGGCGTGGTGGCAGGCACCTGTAATCCCAGCTACTCGGGAGGCTGAGGCAGGAGAATCGCTTGAACCTGGGAAGCGGTGGTTGCAGTGAGCTGAGATGGCACGGCTGCACTCCAGCCTGAGCGACAGAGCGAGACTCTGTACTTAGTCTCAAAAAAAGAAAAAGAAAAAATATATCACAGAGATAATGTCACCTCCCTAAAGTCACATTACAGGTAAGTAATACAGTCCCTTTTCTTCTCATCTGTGAGTGTCCACAGAGCATGTGATACCGCTCTGCACACGACTGCTGGCTTGAGCAGCCCTGCGGGGACACTGTCCCTGCCCTCAGGGGAGTTCATGGACTAAGGCAGAGTCCCATTCCCACTCAACTAACTCTAGTATAAGACAAATGGTAGGTGTCACCCCATGATGGCTTTGTGCTTCCCATGTGATGCCTGGTATGTCCTGTACCTTGTCTTTATAAGATTAGCCATTGTCCTCATCTCAGGAAATGGACACTCAGAAATTATAAGTCAGACAATGAGTGACCCAGCATGGGCAACAGAGTGAGACCCCCATCTCTGCCAAAAAACAAAAAATAAATTAGCTGGCCGTGGTGGCTCATGCCTGTAGCCCCAGCTCCTCAGGAGGCTGAGGTGGGAGGATCACTTGAGCCCAGAAGGTTGACGCTGCAGTGACCTATGATTTTGTCACTGCACTCCAGCCTGGGAAACAGAGTGAGACCCCGTCTCAAAAAACAAAACCAAAAACGACAACTGAGCTTGTTCCACCTTAATACACTGCCACAAAAGTACAGAGGGCAATTAGGAAGGCTTACCAGTGGAGGTGGCATTTGAGCTGGGTTTCAAAGGTTGAATAGGAGTTCTGAAGCTGAAGGAGAAAATAATGGAAGCAAACAGAAATCCATAAGCCAAGGCACAGGGGCGGGAAGAGCTGTGCAAGGACTCCCCGTCCAGCCACAGCACGGTGGGTGGGTACCACAGCACGGTGGGTGGGTATGGTGCCAACGTCCGGGAGAGAAGGCAGGACAGGCTTCTTGACAGACTATGAAGGTAACACTTCTACATTTTTCTTTGAGCCGGTGTCTCACTCTCGTTGCCCAGGCTGGAGAGCAGTGGCGCGACCTCGGCTCACCACAACCTCCGCCTCCCGGGTTCAAGCGATTCTATTGCCTCAGCCTCCTGAGTAGCTGGGATTACAGGCATGCGCCACCACGCCTGGCCAATTTTTGTATTTTTAGTAGAGATGGGGTTTCACCATGTTGGCCAGGTTGGTCTCGAACTCCTGACCTCGGGTGATCCGCCCACGTCAGCCTCTCAAAGTGTTAAGATTCCAGGCGTGAACCACCGCACCCGGCCCCCTTCATTTCTTTTAGCCCTTATGCCTTCCCTTGTGGACTTCTCTTTGGTTCCATTATTTTCTCCCTCAACTTCAGAACTCCTATTCAACCTCTGAAACCCAGCTCAAATGTCACTTCCTCTGGTAAGCCTTTCTGAGCTCCCCCGGTTTGCTCTGCTTCCTCAGGGTCCATTGCACCCGGCCACACTTTTACATTTTTATGATAACCAATATTGTCTTTCCCCCCTTCAAGACTCATCTGGAATATCACCACCTCCAGGAAGCCCTCTCCACCTTCCCAGGCTAGGTTGTTAGTCCCTTTTCCTCTGGACTCACACAGTCCCTTCACTGTTTCTTTGTTCTTTTTAGACAGAGTTTTGCTCTGCTGCCCAGGCTGGAATCAGTGGCGCGATCTCAGCTTACTGTAATCTCTGCCACCTGGGTTCAAATAACTCTCCTGCCTCAGCCTCCCAAGTAGCTGGGATTACAGGCATGCACCAGCATGCCTGGATAATTTTTTTTTTTTTTTTTAGTAGAGAGAGGGTTTCACCCTGTTGGCCAGATTGGTCTCGAACTCCTGACCTCAAGTGATCCACCCACCTCAGCCTCCCAAAGTTTTGGGATTACAGGCATGAGCCACCACACCCGGCCCCCTTCGCCATTTTTTAGCCCTTATGCCTTGCCTTGTGGACTTCCCTTTGGTTCCATTACTTTCTCCATCAACTTCAGAACTCCTATTCAACCTTTGAAACCCAGCTCAAGTGTCACCTCCTCTGGTAAACTTTTCTGAGCTCCCTGGTTTGCTCTGCCTCCTCAGGACCCATTGTGTTCACTAAGTGTTCAGGGATCTCCTAGATACTCCCTCTGTCAGCTCTCCTTTGGCCCCTCTGACTCTGTTACAAGCCTTCTTCAACCTGAAAGGCAGCGGTCAGCTTTAACGGGAGGCTCCTGCCTCAGCTTGCCCCCCTCTTTCTCACTGACCTCCCTTTGTTCCGCTTCAATACCCCACAACAATGCCCCTGCAAATCTCCCCCCAAACTCCTCAGACACCCAAGCCCATTCCTGCCCCTCAGCAGATGACTGTCCTGCCCATCATATAGAGAACTTTCTGCCAGTTCCTGTCTCCACATCTTTGCTTTTTTTTTTTTTTTTTTTTTTTTGAGAGAGAGTCTTACTCTGTCACCAGGCTGGAATGCAGTGGCGCGATATCGGCTGACTGCCACCTCCCCCTCCCGGCTTCAAGCAATTGTCCTGCCTCAGCCTCCTGAGTAGCTGGGGCTACAGGCATTCCACCACACCCAGCTGATTTTTGTATTTTAGTAGAGACGAGGTTTCACCATGCTGGCCAGGATGGTCTCGATCTCTTGACCTTGTGATCCGCCCACCTCAGCCTCCTAAAGTGCTGGGATTACAGGCGTGAGCCTGCTTTTTTGTTTTTGTTTTGAGACAGAGTCTCACTGTGTTGTCCGAGCAGGAATGCAGTGGCTTGTTCATAGCTCACTGTAGCGTCGAACTCCTGGGCTCAAAGGATCCTTCCACCTCAGCCTCCCCAGTAGCTGTGACTACAGACATGTGCCACTGTGCCAGCTAATTTTGTATTTTTTTTTGTAGGAATATGGTCTTGCTATATTGTCCAGGCTGGTCTTGAACTCCCGGACTCAAGTGATCCCTGTACCATGGCCTCCCAAAGTGCTGGGATTACAGCATTACAGGTGAGAGCCACCGCACCTGGCCTTTGCGTGTTTTTTTTGTTTGTTTATGTTTTGTTTTGTTTTGTTTTTTGAGAAGGAGTCTTGTTCTGTCCCCTGGGCTGGAGTGCAGCGGTGTGATCACTGCAACCTCCACCTCCCGGGTTCAAGTGATTCTCCTGCCTTAGCCTCCCAAGTAGCTGGGACGACAGGCGCGCGCCACCACACCCGGCTAATTTTTGTATTTTTGGTAGAGACGGGGCATCACCATGTTGGTCAGGCTGGTCTCCAACTCCTGACCTCGTGATCTACCCTCCTCAGCCCCCCCAAAGTGTTGGGCTTACAGGCGTGAGCCACCACACCGGCTGCATGTTCTTTGCCTCTGTCCAGAACCCTTCGTTCCCTCCTGCCTCCAGGAGGGGCAACCGCTCTTTATTCCAAAGCCAACCCAGGTACCCTTGCTGTGGGTCTCACTTTCACCTGTCTCCTTTACTCCTTTCAGATGCCTTGAGCCGGGCATCGTGGCTCATGCCTATAATTTCAGCACTTTGGGAGGCCAAGGGGGGGCTAATCACCTGAGGTCAGGAGTTCAAAACCAGCCTGGTCAACATGGTGAAACCCTGTCTCTACTAAAACTACAAAAATTTTCTGGGCGTGGTGGCGCACGCCTGTATTCCTAGTTACTCAGGAGGCTGAGGCAGGAGAATTGCTTGAACTCAGGAAGCAGAGGTTGCAGTGAGCTGAGATTGCACCATTGTGCTCCAGCCTGGGTGACAGAGTGAGACTCCATTCCCCCCAAAAAAATTTAAAAAAAGGTGCCTTGTTCCACTGCACCACTAGTGAATCTCTCTCTCTCTCTCTCTCTCTCTGTGTGTGTGTGTGTGTGTGTGTGTGTGTGTGTGTGTGTATGTGTGTTTCACCTGTAATTTCTGCCTTTAGACTTCCCTGTCTCTCCCCCACCCAATATTTTGAAAGTACCCTCTACACCCTGCACTTCCTCTGTCCATTTTTCTCACCGCTCCCCCTTGTTCTGTGACTCAGTCTAATTTCATTCCCTCCCAGCATTTCAAGTGCACCCCTGTACTTGAGGTTACCAACCCCTTTCTTACTGCTAGGGCCCTACTTTTTCACATTCAGTACCATGGACCACCCTTCTTTTCTTGATCACATAGAATTCAGAGCTCAGACATTTCATAGCTGTCAGGTTGGTGCAAATTAAAAAGTCCAATGACATCAAGTGTTGGTGAGGAAGGGGAGCACGAGGAACTCTTGTGCTCCGTTATCAGAAGACAGAATCAGTTCACTTTGGAGAACACTTTAACAAACTGGGTAACTCAAAGATGTTCAGTTGTTCATATCACACCTACTCAGTTGTTTCCTTCTGTGGTAGATCTAATAATTCCCCCCCTACCCCAAAAGACGTCCCCATCCTAACCCTGGAACCTGTAAATATGTTACCTTACATGATAAAGGGACTCTACAAATGCAATTGAGTTAAGAATCTTTTTTTTTTTTTTTCTTTTAAGATGGGGTTTCACCATGATGGCCAGGCTGGTCTTGAATTCCTGACCTCAGGTGATCCACCCACCTCGGCCTCCCAAAGTGCTAGGGTTACAGGCGTGAGCCACCGTGCCCACCCTTTTTTTTTTTTTTTTTTTTAAGATGGAGTCTCACTCTGTCACCCAGGCTAGAGTACAGTGGCACAATCTCGGCTCAGTGCAACCTCTGCCTCCCGGGTTCAAGCAATCCTCTGCGTCAGCCTCCCAAGTAGCTGGGATTGCAGGCGCCCACCACCACACCCAGTTAATTTTTGTATTTTTAGTAGAGATGGGGTTCCACCATGTTGGCCAGGCTGGTCTTGAACGCCTGACCTCGTGATCCACCCTCCTCCACCTCCCAAAGTGCTGGGATTACACTGCACCCTGCCAAGTTAAGAGTCTTGAGATGGCTGGGAGACTGAAGCAGGAGAATTGCTTGAACCCGGGAGCTTAGAGTGAGCTGAAATCACACCACTGCACTCCAGACTGGACAACAGAGCAAGACTCCTTCTCTAAAATAAAAAAATAGAAAAAAGAATCTTGAGACGGGCCAGGCTTGGTGTCTCATGCCTATAATCCCAACACTTTGAGAGGCTGAGGCAGAAGGATCTCCTGAGCCCAGGATTTCAAGACCAGCCTGAGGACAACACAGTGAGACCCCCCATTTCTACATAAAAAATTTTTTTAATGAACCAGGTATGGTGGTGCACACCTATAGTCCCAGCTACTCAGGAGTCTGAGGCAGAAGGATCACTTGGTTTCAGGAGCTATGATAGTGCCACTGCACTCCAGCCTGGGCAACAGAGCAAGACTCTGACCCAAAAAAAAAAAAAAAAAAGACTCTTGAGATGCAGCGAGCATCCTAGATCACCAAGTTGGGCCCAATGTAATCACAAGGGTTCTTCTAAGAAGGAGGAAGGAGGGTCAGAATCAGAGACGGAAATGTGATGCTGGAAGCAGAGGGTCAGAGTCACAGAAATTGGAAGACGCTCCCTTGCTGGCTTTGAAGATGAAGGAAGAGGCCACAAGGGAAGGGATGCGGGCAACCTCTGGAAGCAGAAAAAGGCAAGGGCGTGGACTCTCCCCCTGGGGACTCCCGGAGGACGCCTTGATTTCAGCCCAGTAAAGCCCATTTGGGGCAGGGCGAGGTGGTTCATGCCTGTAATGCCAGCACTTTGGGAGGCCGAGTTAGGCAGACCCCTTGAACTCAGGAGTTTGAGACCAGCCTGGCCAGCATGGTGAGACCCCATCTCTACTGAAAATACAAAAATTAGCCGGGTGTGAGGGCGAGCACCTATAATCCCAGCTACTTAAAAGACTGAGGCATAAGAATGGCTTGAACCCGGGAGGTGGAAGTTTCAGTGAGCCAAGATCGTGCCACTGGGCGACAGAGCGAGACTCTGTCTCAAAACAAAGAACTATTTTGTATTCCCGACATCCAGAACTGTAAGATAATACATTTAAGTCGTCTAAAGCCACTGATTTTGTGTTCGTTTGTTATAGTGGCAATAGGAAATTAATATAAACTTCTACAAAATTTTGCCCTCTTGGACTAGGAGAAAGGGACAGGAATTTGTATAATTTTATTTTATTTTTTTTTATTTTTGAGACAGTGTTTTGCTCTGTCGCCCAGACTGGAGTGTTGTGGCACGATCTCGGCTCACTGCAACCTTCACCTCCCGGGTTCAAGCAATTCTCCTGCCTCAGCTTCCCAAGTAGCTGGGATTACAGGCGTGTGCCACCACGCCTGGCTAATTTTTGTATTTTTAGCAGAGATAAGGTTTCCCCATGTTGGCCAAGGCTGGTCTCCAACTCCTGATCTCAGGTGATCCGCCCACCTCAGCCTCCCAAAGTGCTGGGATTACAGGGGTGAGCCACGACACCCGGCCAGTGTTATTGGTAATAACAACAACAACAACAACAACAAAACCTGGAAACAATCCAAATGTCTGACCATAGGACAATGGCAAAGACACCAGCGCGCCTTCATACTATGGAGCACTTCATACTATACGGCAACAAAAATGAGAAAACTACATCCACACGTGAATTTGAATGAATCTCACACAACATTGAGTGAAAAGGGGAAGCAGCAGAACAATAGATTCAGGACACTACTATTTATATAAAGTTTAGAGACAGGCAAAACTGCCTGGTGTAGTGGCTCACGCCTGTAATCCCAACACTCTGGGAGGCTGAGGCAGGAAGATTACTCAAGCCAAAGAGGTCGAGGTTACTCCAGCCTGGGTGACAGAGAGAGACCCTGCCAGAAAAGAAAGGAAAAGAAAAAGAGAGAGAAAAGAAAAGGAAAGGAAAGAAAAGGAGGGGAGGGAAGGGGAAGGCAGGGGAGGGGAAGGCAGGGGAGGGGAGGGCAGGGGAGGGGAGGGGCAAACTATATTTTCTATTGCTTGGAGACCAGTCAGAAAAGAAAAGGAAGAGAAGAAGGAAAGGAAAGGGGCAAAACTCTATTGCTTGGAGATACATACAGAGTGAAAGTTTGGAAACAATAAATATGAAATTCAGGAGTGTAGCTGTCCGGACGGCAAAAGGGCTTTGGAGTTGGCAGAGAGACTCTGGAAACTTTAACGGCATTCATGGTTTGATTTTTTTCTTCTTACAGACAGGGTCTCACTATGTTGGCCAGCCTGGTCTCGAGCTCCTAGGCTCAAGCAGTCCTCCCCACTCAGCCTCCTAAAGTGCTGGGATTACAGGCATGAGCCACGGCGCTCAGTTGGCACAATCAATGGTAAAACATTTTCAGCTCCCTCAAAAGCAACCCCGTACTATGGCGGCTCACACCTGTAATCTCAGTGCTTTGAGAGGCCAAGATGGACGGATCACCTGAGGTCAGGGGTTTGAGACCAGCCTGGCCAACTTGGCAAAACCCCGTCTCTATCAAAAATACAAAAATTAGCCTGGCATGATGGTGTGTGCCTGTCTTCCCAGCTACTCTGGAGGCTGAGGCAGGAGAATTGCTTGAACCCGGGAGGCGGAGGTTGCAGTAAGCCAAGATCTCAACAGTGACTCTGCATTTGTCCCCACGCCTGCCTACCCAGCCCCTGGCAACCACAAATCTTTCTTTCTCTATAGACTGGCCTATCCTGGACATTTCCTATAAATGGAATCATGTAATATATGATCTTTTGTGACTGGTTTCTTTTATTCTGCATAAGGTTTTCGAGATTATTCACATTGCAGCATTTATGAGTACCTAATTCCTTTTGTTTTTTTTTATTATGGTAAAATATATGTAACATAAAATTTATCATTTTAACCACTTAAATGTGCAGCTCAGCAGCACTGTTGTGCAACCATCACCATCATCCACTTCTAGAACTTTCTCCTCACCTTCCCAAACTGAAACTCCATCCCCATGAAACACTCACTCCTCATTCCTCTTCCCCACCGCGCCTGCCACTCACCATTCTACTTTCTGTCTCTCTGAATTTGATGACTCCAGATACCTCATATTAATGGACTCATATAGTATGTTTTCTTTTCTGACTGGATTATTGCATTCAGTATAATGTTTTCAAGCTTCATCCATGAAATATAGCATGCATCAGAACCTCATTCCTTTCCTTTTTTTTTTTTTTTTTTTCTTAAGACGGAGTCTTGCTCTGTCACCCAGGCTGGAGTGCAGTGGCGTGATCTCAGCTAACTGCAATATCTGCCTCCCGGCGATTCTCATGTGCCACCATGCCCAGCTAATTTTTGTATTTTTAGTAGAGACAGGGGTTTCACCATGTTGGTCAGGCTGGTCTCAAACTCCTGACCTCAGCCTTGAACTCCTGCCTCAGCCTCCCGAGTAGCTGGGATTACAGATGCATGCCACCACACCTAGCTAATTTTTGTATTTTTAGTAGAGATGGGGTTTCACCATGTTGGTCAGGCTGGTCTCAAACTCCTGACCTCATGATCCACCCACCTTGGCCTCCCAAAGTGCTGGGATTACAGGCATGAGCCACTGTGCCTGGCCTCTTTTTTTCTTTTTCTTTTTTTTAACTTTAAATTCTGGGGTACATGTGCAGATCATGCAGGATTGTTACATAAGTATACACATGCCATGGTGGTTTGCTGCACCCATCCCCCCCATCACCTACATTAGGTATTTCTCCTGATGTTATCCCTCCCCAATCCCCCCCCACCCCCTGTTATCCTTCCCCTAGCCCCCAACCCCCCCAACAGGCCCCGGTGTGTGATGTTCCCCTCCCTGTATCCATGTGTTCTTTTTTTCTGAGACAGGATTTTGCTCGGTCGTCCAGGCTGGAGTACAATGTCACAGTCATAGCTCACTGCAGCCTCAAACTCCCAGGCTCAAGCAATCCTCCTGCCTCAGCTTCCCGAGTCGCTGGGACCACAGACATGCTACCATGCCTGGCTAATCTATTTTATTTATTTTTTTATTTGGAGACACAGTGTTGCTTTGTCACCCAGGCTGGAGTGCAGTGGCGAGATCTTGGCTCACTGCAATCTCCTCCTCCCAGGTTCAAGCAGTTCTCCAGCCTCAGCCTCCCAAGTAGCTGGGATTACAGGCATGTGCCACCATGCCCAGCTAATTTTTGTATTTTTAGTAGAGACTGGGGTTTCACCATGTTGGCCAGGCTGGTCTCCAACTCCTGACCTCAAGAGATGCACCTGCCTCAACCTCCCAAAGTGCTGGGATGACAGGCCTGAGCCAACTTCATTCCTTTTTAAGGCTGAATAGTATTTTGTGTATGTCTGTTGTGCTTTTTATGGCTGAATAATATTCCGTTATGTGAATGTAGCATAAGTTGTTTACCCACTCATCAGTTGGTGAACATTGGGGTTTTTTCCACTTCGGGGGCTATTATGCATAATGCTGTGAACATTCACATATAAATCTTTGTGTGACATATGTTTTTATTTCTCTTGGGTATATACTGAAAAGTGAATATGTGATAACTCTATGTTTAGCTTTTTGAGGAAAGGCCAGACTGCTTTCCAAATCAGCTGTACCATTTTACATTTACACGAGCAATGCATAAGCTTCTAATTTCTTTATTTTATTTTTTTTCATTTCATTTCATTTTTGAGACAGGGTCTCTCTCTGTCCCCTAGGCTGGAGTGAGTGGCGTGATCGTGGCTCACGGCAGTCTCAATCTTCTGGGCTCAGGTGATCCTCCCGCCTCAGCCTTCTGCATACCGTCATACCTGACTAATTTTTTTTTATTTTTAGATATGGGGTCTTACTGTGTTGCCTAGGCTAGCCTCAAACTCCTGGCCTCAAGCGATCCCCCCACATCAGCCTCCCAAAGGGCTGGGATTACAGGTTGAGCCACCACGCCCAGCCACGGGTTCCAATTTCTTTCTCAGCCCTTGCTGCCTGTCTTTTTAAATTATAGCCACCCTAGTGGGTGTGAGGTGGCATCTCCTAATTCAGTTTGCGTTTCTCTGATGACTAATGGTGTCCAGCATCTTTTCATGTGCTGTTCTTATTGGCCATTTGTAGATTTTCTCTATAAAAATGTGTGTTAAGATCCTTTGCCTCTGTTTTTATTTTTCCTTTTTCAACTTTCTTTTTTCTCTGTCTCTCTCTCTTTTTTTTTCCCCCTTTTTTGAGATGGAGTCTGGTTCTGTCACCCAGGCTGGAGTGCAGTAGCATCATCTCGGCTCACTGCAACCTCCGACTCCCAGGTTTAAGCGATTTTCCCGCCTCAGCCTCCCGAGTAGCTGGGATTACAGGGGCCCGCCATCATGCCCAGCTAATTTTTGTATTTTTAGTAGAGACAGGATTACACCATGTTGGTCAGGCCGGTCTCGAGCTCCTAACCTCGAGTGATCCACCCACCTCGGTGTCCCAAAGTGCTGGGATTACGGGCATGAGCCACTCCACCCAGCCTTTCTTTTAGAATCAGAAGGTACATGTGCAGGTTTGCTACAAGCTATATTGCATGGTGCTGAGGTTTGAAGTAGGACTGAAGTCAGGTACTAAGCATAGTACCCAATAGGTAGTGTTTCTGCTCTTGTCTCCCTCTGTCTTCTCGTTACGGGCCCCAGTGTCTATTGTTACCATCTGATATGTTTTGGCTGTGTCCCCACCCAAATCTCATCTTGAATTCCCACCTGTTGTAGGAGGGACCTGTGGGAGGTAATTGAATCATGGGGGCAGGTCTTTCTCTTGCTGTTCTCATGACAGTGAGTAATCTCATGAGATCTGATGGTTTTAAAAATAGAAGTTTCCCTGCACAAGCTCTCTTTGCCTGCTGCCATCCAGGTAAGACGTGACTTGCTCCTCCTTGCCTTCCTCCATGATTGCGACGCCTCCCCGAGCCACGTGGAAGTGCAAGTCCATTAAACCCTTTTTCCTGTATAAATTACTCAGTCTTGGGTATGTCTTATCAGCAGCGTGAAAATGGACACACCAGGTTTGTGTTCATACATACCCAGTGTTTAACTCCCACTTACAAGTGAGGACATGCAGTATTTGATTTCCTGTTTCTGTGTTAGTTTGCTTAGGATAATGGCTTCCAACTGCATTAATGCTGCTGCAAAGGACACGATTTTTCTTCCTTTTTATGGCTTTGTACTATTCCATACATACCACATTTTCTTTATCCAATCCACCATTGATGGGCACCTGGGTTGATTCCATGTTTTTGTTACCGTAAGTAGCACTGCGATGATCATATGATTTGCCTGTGTTTTGATTGGGCTACCTTTATATTGTAAGAGTTCTTTATATTTTTGGGAAACTAGTCCTTTATCAGATATATGATTTGCAGCGTTTTCCCCCTCTGTAGGTTGTCTTCATTCTCTTGATGATGTTCTTTGAAGCACAGAAGTTTTTTATTTTATTTGGTGAAATCTGTTTTATCTATTTTTTCTTCTCTTGGTTGTCCTTTAGTGTTCTATCTAAAAAACCATTTCCTAAATCAAAGTCGCAAAGATTTACTCTTTTTTTTTTGAGACAGAGTCTTGCCCTGTCACCCAGGCTGCAGTATAGTAGCACGATCTCGGCTCACTGCAACCTCCACCTCCCGGGTTCAAGTGATTCTCCTGCCTCAGCCTCCCAAGTAGCTGGGATAACAGGTGTCTGCCACCATGCGTGGCTAATTTTTGTATTTTTAGTAGAGATGGGGCCAGGCTGGTCTCGAACTCCTGACCTCAGGTAATCCACCCACCTCAGCCTCCCAAAGTTCTGGGAGACCTGTAGGTGTAAGCCACTGCACCTGGCCCACAAAGATTTACTCTTTCTTTTGAGATGAAGTCTTGCTCTGTCGCCATGCAGTGGCACGATCTTGGCTCACTGCAACCTCCACCCCCTGGGTTCAAGCAATTCTCCTACCTCAGCCTCCCGAGTAGCTGGGACTACAGGCATGTGCCACCATGCCCAGCTAATTTTTGTATTTTTAGTAGTGACAGGGTTTCACCATGTTGGCCAGGATGGTCTTGATCTCTTGACTTTGTGATCTGCCCACCTCAGCCTCCCAAAGTGCTGGGATTACAGGTATGAGCCACCGTGCCCAGCCTTTTTTTTTCTTTTTTTTTTTTTTGAGACAGAATCTCGCTCTGTCACCCAGGCTGGAGTGCAATGGTGCTATCTTGGCTCATGGCAACCCTGGCCATCTGGGTTCAAGCAGTTCTCCTGCAGCCTCCCAAGTAGCTGGGATTACATGTGCCTGCCACTACGCCTGGCTAATTTTTTAGCATTTTTAGTAGAGAGAGGATTTCACCATGTTGGCCAGGCTGGTCTTGAACTCCTGACCTCATGTCATCCACATGCCTCTGCCTCCCAAAGAGCTGGGATTACAGGTGTGAGCCACTGCACCTAGCCCACAAAGATTTAGTCTTATATTTTCTTCTAAGACATTTATAGTTTTAGCTCTTACATTTAGCATCAACAACAATCCATTCTGAGCTAATTTTTGTATATGATGTGAGGTAGGGATTCACCCTCATACTTTTGCATGTGGGTATCCCCTTGTCCCAGCACAAGCCCTCTTTTAAAATCTGGATCTCAGGTACACAGAAACAGATTAATCCCAGTTCATGAGTGTGCTTTTTAATACACTCTCCTCTTGGGTCTGAATATTTGTGCTTTTATTTTGTTTATTTGTGTGTTTATTACTTTACAATGAGCATCAGTGAATCCACCACCCAATTTCAGAACTGGGACAGAAGTAAATTGAACTGGAACTGTACATTTCTGTTGACACAATACTTTACATCTACCCAGGTGCTCCTGCCCAAGCTTGTGCCCTTGCCAGCCCCCAACCCGAGGTAGCCACACTCCTGAATTTGGAGTTTATCATTCTCTTGCACTTAAAAAATACTTATAGGCCAGTGGTGGCTCATGTAACCCAGCACTTTGGGAGACCAAGGCAGGAGGAGTGCTTGAGCCAAGGAGTTCAAGGTCAGCCTGGTCAACATGGTGAGACCTTATCTCTATAAAAATACAAAAAATTAGCAATGCATGGTGCTGTGCCTGTAGTCCCAGCTACTTGGGAGGCTGAAGTAGGAAGATCGCTTGAGCCCAGAAAGTCTATACTGAGCCGAGATGACACCACCACACTCCAGCCTGGATGACAGACTAATACCCTGTCTCAAAATTAAAATAAAAAACATCTGTATTGAAGCATAATTGATGCACAATGCATGACACATATTTAAAGTGTACAACTTGGTGAGTGTTGGCATAGTTACATTCCTGTGAAACCATCACCAACATCAAGGCAATAATTTCCTCCCATTTTACCCCCAAATTCCCTTAGATTCCTTTGTAATCCCTCCCTCCAGCCTCTCCCCTCAAACCTTAATCCATCCCCAGATAACTTTTTTTTTTTTTTAAGATGGAGTCTTGCTCTGTCACCCAGGCTGGAGTGCAGTGGCTCAGTGCAACCTCCAGCTCCAGGGTTCAAGCAATCCTCATACCTCAGCCTGAAACCACAGGTAGCTGAAACCACAGGTATGCACCACCATGCCCGGCTAACTTTTTTGTGTTTTTAGTAGAGACGGGATTCTGCTGTGTTGCCCACGCTGCTCTCAAACCCCTGACCTCAAGTGATCTGCCTGCCTTGACCTCCCAAAGTGCTAGGATTACCACCAGCACTCATGAGCCACCACGCTCGGCCCCAGAAAACTTCTATTCTGCTTTGTGTCACTACAGGTTACCCTACATTTTCTTGAATTATATGTAAATGAATCATGTAGTATATACTTTTCTGGGGGGGGGCTTTTTACTCAGAATTATTATTATTATTATTTCAAGCCAGGGTCTCACTCTGTCACCAAGGCAGGAGTGCAGTGGCAAAATCACAACTCGCTGCAGCCTCGACCTCCTGGGCTCATGCCATCCTCCTGCCTCAGCCTCCCATGTAGCTGGAACTACTGGCATGCACCACCATGCCTGGCTGATTTATTTATTTTTATTTTTTAGAGAGGTATAATCCCAATGTGTTGCCCAGGTTGGTCTTGAACTCCTGGGCTCAAGCGATCCTCCCACGTCAGCCACCCAAAGTGCTGGGATTACAGCGTGAGCCACTGTGCTCAGCCCACTCCCCAGTCATATGCTGCATTTCCACACCCTTCTGCCTTAGCTAAAGCTATAGCTTCACCTAGAATGTTCTTCCTCCTGGCCAGGCTGGGCCGAGATCGAGACCAACCTGGCTAACATGGAGAAACCCTGTCTCTACTAAAAACACTAAAATTAGCTGGGTGGTGGTGCACACCTTTAATCCCAGCCACTCCAGAGGCTAAGGCAGGAGAATCGCTTGAACCTGGGAGGTGGAAGTTGCAGTGAGCCAAGATCGCACCACTGCACTCCAGCCTGGGCAACAGAGCAAGACTCCATCCAAAAAAAAAAAAAAGCAGGGGGAATGTTACTATTCCTCCCAATGTCTGATCCTAAAGCTGAAGGATTTTTTGTTTATTTGTTTGTTTTTTTGATAGCGAGACACGGTTTCACCATATTGGTCAGGCTGGTCTCGAACTCCTGACCTCGTGATCCACCCGACTTGGCCTCCCAAAGTGCTGGGATTACAGGCGTGAGCCACTGCACCCAGCCAGCTGAAGGTTTTTGAAGAACTGACTCATTCTTCTCATCCTAGCCTCCACTTCCCCCTCATGCACACACAGAATCAGTCCTTCTTTTCTGGCACACTCTCTCACAGTTCTGATGCCAGCCTGCTGTGTACTGGAATTCTCAGAGACGAACCTGTCCCCCACTGTTAGACCAGAGGTCCTCAGAGCAGGGACGGCATTTGTGTCATTTCTCCAGTTCCAGTCTCCAGCCCAGGATGTATCACACAGCAGGAACAGAGAGCCAGGACCCCGGGGCTCAATTCCAGCTCCGCCACTTAGCTCCAGTGTGAACCTCAGACAAATGACCCAACCTCTCTGTGCCTCTGTCTCTGCATCTGTAAAATGGAGAGAACACACTCACTTCATCTGGTTGTGGAAGGGATTAAATGATTAACCCATATAAATGACTTGGTAGATGTGGGCGGGACCCTGGCAAGTAGTAAGTTTGATAAACGTTAGAAGTGATACTGGGGCTGGGCGAGGTGGCTCACACATATAATCCCAACACTTAGGGAGGCCGAGGCAGGTGGATCACCAGAGGTCAAGAGTTGTAGATCCACTTGGCCAACATGGTGAAACCCCGTCTCTACTAAAAATACAAAAATTAGCCGGGCGTGGTGGTGGGCGCCTATAGTCCCAGCTACTCAGGAGGCTGAGGCAGGAGAATTGCTTGAACCTGGGAGGCAAAGGTTGCAGTGAGCCAAGATCACTGCACTCTATCCTGGGCGAAAAGAGCGAAACTGTCTCAAAAAAAAAAAAAAAAAAAAATGATAGTAACTTGTTGGGTTGAGGAGAGACCCTGCCCTAGGTATAGAGACTCTTCACATGAAGGAGAAGATACTTTATATTGATCTTCACAGACAGGCATAGTGGCTCACACCTGTAATCCTAGCGCTTTGGGAGGCCAAGCCAGGAGGATTGCTTGAACCCAGGAGTTCAAGGCCAGCCTGGACAACATGGTGATACCCTGTGTCTACAAAAACACACAAATATTAGCTGGGCATGTTGGTGCCTGCTAGTGTCCCAGCTACTCAAGAAGCTAAAGCAGAAGGACCACTTGAAGCCAGGAGTTCAAGGTTGCAGTGAGCCATGATGAAGCCACTTTGCTCCAGCCCAGACTATGAAGTAAAACTCTCTCTTTCAAAAAAAAGGAGACCCTCCATGCCTCTCCAGCTCCATTAAGGGGAGGGAGCACTCCACCAGAGACCCCCTAATCCCAACATCAAAGTAGCCATGAAAATATTCCTCCTTCAGAAAGCCCTCCAGGATTGCACTGCCTCTAGGAACTTCTTCCTTCTGCCTCTTCTCTCTGATGCCGTGTGACCACAGCTGAATCCTGCACCCTACATCCCCCCCTCCCCCTGGTCTCCTCTTCCTCTGTAGGGAATGCAGACAAACACCTCTGGAACACTTGCAGGTAGACCTGAGGTTTTTCACAGGGTGCAGCTGGAGATGAGAGGGTTCAGGGGAGAGAACATCTTTCTTATTTTTATTTTTTAGAGACAGGGTCTCACTATATTGTTGGCCAGGATGGTCTTGAACTCCTGGCCTCAAGTGATCCTCCCACCTCAGCATCCCAAAGCGCTGGAGTCAGAGGCATGAACCACCACGCCCAGCTGAGACCATCGTAGTCACACCTCCCAGCCTCTCCTGTTTTACATATGGGCAGGGTCAATCCAGGATGCCCAGTTAAATTTGAGTTTTAGATAAGCATTATGAATAATCTCTTAGTAGAAATATGCCACAGATATGGCATGAGACATACTTATACTAAAAAAAGCACAGAGTATCTGAAATTCAGATTTAATGGGGCATCCTGGATTTTTATTTGCGAAATCAATCAACCCCATGTGTGGGGGAAACTGAGGCCCTGGGAGCTGGAGTATCAGTATCAAGCCAAGTTGCAGGGCCAGTGAATGTGATGGTGGCTCAAGCCTCACGAAAGTAACACACACACACACACACACACACACACACACGCACAGACGTTGACTCTGGGTCCTGGCTCTGGCCATGAACAGGTGTCTGTCCAAGGTAGCAGACTGAAACCCACCAGTAGGAGACCACGTGACATGAAACTCATGCAGGACAGGAAGGAGTGGCAGAGAAGGCCAAGTTGACCCACCAGGACGTGTGAGGGGGAGTGAAAGAAGCAAGAGGTGTCTTCGTCTGCTTCCTTCTCAAGATGCACACCCCCACCCCCACCGCCCATCCCCTGGCAGAGTGAATTCCAAATGGGGTGTGGGGCCAGGCACGGTGGCTCACGCCTGTAATTCCAGCACTTTGGGAGGCTAAGGCAGGCAGATCACTTGAGGCCAGGAGTTCAAGACCAGCCTGGCCAACATGGCAAAGCCTGTCTTTACTAAAAGTACAAAAAAATTAGCCAGGCTTGGTGTCACGCACCTGCAGTCTCAACTACTCGGGAGGCTGAGGCAGGAGAATCGCTTGCACCCGGGAGGTGGAGGTTGCAGTGAGCCGAGATCTCACCACTGCACTCCAGCTTGGGAGACAGAGGGAGACCTTGTCTCAAAACAAACAAACAAACAAACAAACAAACAAACAAACGGTGTGTGGGCAGAATCTGATCGACTCAGGGCCTCTTCTGGGCTCAGTCTCATCCTCTGGCATGGCCCAGGCTTCCCTCTCCCCCTCCACCTCCTGCCCTCATCAGGGACTCTGGGGGGGCATCGTTGGCAGGATCCCTTCTGCCTCTGCTGCCCACCGCTAGCCGTAGAAGGAAGGAAGGAAGCCCATGGGCTTCGAGGAAGCTGCTTCATTGCTGGGTCGTGCTGCTGTGAAAGCCCTTCCCCCCCCCCAAGATGGAGTCTCGCTCTGTCACCCAGGCTGGAATGCAGTGTCATGATCTCAGCTCACTGCATCCTCCACCTTCCGGGTTCAAGCAATTCTCCTGCCTCAGCCTCCCAGGTAGATGGGATCACAGGCATGCCCAACTAATTTTTTTGTATTTTTAGTAGAGATGGGGTTTCACCGTATTGGCCAGGCTAGTCTCGAACTCCTGACCTTGCAATCCACCTGCCTCTCAAAGTGCTGGGATTACAGGCATGAGCCACCGTGCCCAGCTGTGAAAGCCCTTTTTTCTGTCCATCCCAAACTGCCCGCTCCTGGCCAAGCAGTGGCTGGGGTGAGGGTCCTTCTGTCTACCCCACAGGGCCCCTTGAAGCCGGCAGGCAAGCTGGGGCCCTAAATGCCCCACTCCCGGATGGCGCCTACTCCACAGGGCCTCTGAGGACTTGGAGGCCTCCATCCTGGACTTTGAATTTGATATTACCACTGGCCTATCCCATTCTCTTGCTGGGCTGCTACCCTGAGGGTGCTTAAGGATGTCTGTGGAGTGAATGTAAGAGACCGGGCCAGGTGCAGTAGCTCACGCCTATAATTCCAGCACTTTGGGAGGCTGAGGCAGGTGGATCACCTGAGGTCAATGGATAGAGACCAGCCTGGCCAACATGGTGAAACCCCATCTCTACTAAAAATACAAAAATTAGCCAGGCACAATGGGTCACGCCTGTAATCCCAGCACTTTGGGAGGCCAAGGCAGGCAGATCACCTGAGGTCGGAACCTCAAGACCAGCCTGACCAACATGGAGAAACCCCATCTCTAGTAAAAATACAAAATTAGCTGGGCATGGTGGTGAGTGCCTGTAATCTCAGCTACTCCGGAGGCTGAGGCAGGAGAATCACTTGAACCTGGGAGACGGAGGTTGCGGTGAGCTGAGATCATGCCATTGCACTCCAGCCTGGGCAACAAGAGCGAAACTCCATCTCAAAAAATAAATAAATAAATAAGTAAAAATACAAAAACTAGCCAGGCGTGGTGGTGGGCACCTGAAGTACCAGCTATGCGGGAGGCGGAGGCAGGAGAACCTGGGAGGCGGAGGTTGCAGTGAGCTGAGATCCCACCACTACACTCCAGCCTGGTGACAGAGCAAGACTTCAACTAAAACAGAAAAAAAAAAAAAAAGAGTCCTGCTCAGGCGAGGCGGCTTGCACCTGTGATCCCAGCACTTTGGGAGGTCGAGGTGGGAGGATTCCTTGAGACCAGGAGATAGAAAGCAACCTGGGGAACATAGTGAGAAGCCATCACTTTTTTTCTTTTTTTTTTTTTGAGATGGAATTTCACTCTTGTCACCCAGGCTGGAGTGCAGTGGTGTGATCTCGGCTCACTGCAACCTCCACCTCCCAGGTTCTAGCAATTCTCCTGCCTCAGCCTCCCAAGTAGCTGGGATTACAGGCACCTGCCACCATGCCTGGCTAATTTTTTGTATTTTTAGTAGAGATGGGGTTTCACTATGTTGGCCAGGCTGGTCTCAAACTCCTGACCCAGGCGATCCACCCACCTCAGCCTCCCAAAGTGCTGGCATTACAGGCGTGAGCCACTGCGCCTGGCTCACCCATGGCTTTGGGTGGAGAGGACGAAGCAGTAAGAGCAAGAGAGTGGAAGTCAGTGGGCTCTGGGAGGCTGGAGGGGCTTCAGAGAAGGGTGAGGAATGGGGGGCTCAGGGAAGGGGAATGGGGTTTAGGGAGGGGATGTGATGTCAGGGGCAGGGAGAGGGAGGAGGCTTGAGGGGGGACTCAGGGAGTACAGGATGAAGCTGGTCCAGGAGGGAATGAATGGGGCTTAGTGAGCCAGATAGAGAGAGACAGGAGAGAGACAGTGAGACAGAGGGAGAGGGAGAGATGGAGAGGGGAAGAGAGGAGAGAGAGAGAAGAGAGGGAAAGAGGGGGAGAGACAGACAGAAAGAGAAGAGAAAGGGAGAGACAGTGAGAGAGGGAGACAGAAAGACAAAGGGGAGAATGAGAGAGAGAGGATTGGGGGAGAAAGAGGAGAGGGTAGAGAGAGAAAGTGAGGAAGACAGAGGGAGATAGAGGGGGAAAGAGACAGACAGGGAGAGAGGGAAAGAGAGGAGGGGGAGAATGAGAGAGAGAGAGGAGAGAGGGAGGAGAGATAAAGAGAAGGACAGAGAGAAGTGAGAGAGGAGAGAGAGGGAAGCGGGGAAGAATGAGCGAGGCGGGGAGAGAAAGTTGGGAGGGGGGAAAGATGGGGGTAGAGAAAAAGTGAGGGAGAGAGAGAGAAGGGTGGGAGAGAGGGGAGAGAGAGAAGATGGAGAGAGATAAGGGGGAAAGAGACCCTGAGACAGGGAGAGAGGGGAAAGAGGAGGGGAGAGAATGAGAGAGAAAGAGAGAGGAGGGGGTGGAGAGAAAGTGAAGGGGCGACAGAGGAGGGTGGGAGAGAGAGGAGAGAGGGAGAGGGAAGAGAGGGAAAGAGAGAGAAGACAGAGGAGACAGAGGGGGAGACAGACCCTGGAGAGAGGGAGAGAGAGAGAAAGAAAGAGGAGGGGGGAGAATGAGAGAGGGAAACAGAGAAGCGGGGGAGAGAGAGAGGAGGGAGGGAGGGATAGAGCGGGAGGAGAGAGGGAAAGAGAGAAGACAGAGAGAGAGGGGGAAAGAGTGTGAGAGAAGGAGAGAGAGAAAGAGGAGGGGGGAGAATGAGAGAGAGGAGGGGGTACAAATAAAGAAGAGGGGGACAGAGAGAGAATGAGAGAGAGAGAGAGGGAGAGAGAGTGAGAGGCAGAGAGGAGAGAGGGGGAAGAGTGGGGGACAATGAGAGAGAAAGAGAGGTGGGGAGAGAAAGGGAGAAGAGAGGAGCGGGTAGGGAAAGAGCGAAAGTGTGGGGGAGAGAGAGGGAGGGGAAGAGGGGAAGAGGGAGGGGAGAGAAGTGAGGGAGCTGGGGGGGGACTCCGGACTAGGAGGAGGTTCGAGGCCGGCCCGGGGCGGTCCCAGCCTGTTCCTCTGCCCACCGGGGGTGGCCCACACCCGCGGCCTCCTCCCTCCCCACGCAGCCCCCGGCGGGGAGAGGGGTTAAAGGTGAGCGGGCACGAGCGGGCGGCCGCCGGGGATTGGCAGGCGCCGGAGCGCAGGGCCCGGGCCATGGCCGCCCCCCACAGGCCTCCGAGCGGCGGAGCGGCTGCCGCCCACGTGCTAGGGCGAGAAGGAGGCGCCGGATCAAGGGGCAAAGGACGCCTCGGCGCGGGGCGGGGGCGCCCGCGTCCACACCCGCGGCCAAAAGCCCGGCCCGCGGCGCAGCGCACCGAGCCCTCTGCCGCCCTCGCGGGGAAGGCGCCCAGAGCGCGGCCGGGCAGCCCCGAGCATCCCCCGCGGCGCCCCCGCCCCGCCCCGCCCCGCCCCGCCGCCCGCGGGACCCCCGGCCTGGCCGCGCCGCGCCCCTCTGCAGGTCCAGCGGATTCCAGGTGAGCGCGTGGAGCCCCCGCGTCTTCGGGTGGGTGCAGGGGCCTCGCCCGAGGGGAACTGGCGTCTCCCCTGGGCCCGGCCTCAGTTTCCCCTCGGCGCGTAGAGGCGCGCGTCTCCGGCTCAGCTGGGTGGCCTCCTCGCTCTGCCTCAGCTGCCGGGGAGGAAGCAGGCAAACTCGTACCCCAGGGAGGACTCCGGATCAGGAATCCAGGAGTTCATCCTGCTGGAGAGTGAGGCGCCCGCGGGTGCTGGAAGCCCCGTGTCTCCCGCTGGCTGCGCTGGGCTGGGTTTCCTTCGTGGTCTGGGAGGTTCTCCCGGGAGCTGAGAGGGGGCCCAGGGAGGCAGGACGGAGGGCCTTCCTCCCTCTGGCTCTCCCTGCCCTGGGCAGGTGACAAGCCAGTGGAGAAACCCTGCCCAGGTGGGCCCTGGGATCGGTGTACCAAAGCTGCCCCTGGCTGGGACAGGAAGAAGCAAATGGCAGGGTGGAGTATGGGGCCAGAGAAGTGGTGGCCTGCACTCCCACTGCTCTGTCCCCGAGAAGGCCAGGCTTCTTCCCAGCTTTCAGCCCCCTGCTCCCTCCTCTGGGCTGGGTTTGGGAGCTTTGGGTTCTTCTCTGCGGCTGGCTGTGTGACCTTGGGCGCCTGACTTTCCGTCTCTGAGCCTGCTCTCCCTCCCGGACATGGGAAGGTTTCTTGTTCCTGGGCCACTCGTGTGGAGGTGGGGGACAGAATAAAATGGGACACCAGGTTGATTTGGGGGACAGGAGGGCCCACTCCAACCAAGTCCCTCTGGTCCTTCACAAGGGGGATGGTGTTACAGGGTCAGCTGGGTCAGGGAGTCGGGGCATCAGGGAACCTCAGATCCCAGCTGCTCTCCACTTTGCCCAATAACTTCTCTTACTGTCAGCAACTGCTCGGCCCCATGTCCTGCCCGGGTGCTCAGATACAGGGAAAGGCTCAGAATATGGGTCTGGGAATCTCAGGTCCACCTGAAGGAAGCTCAGCTCCTCAGCCTCTGGTAGCTTCTGGAAGAGGAGGACAGACTCTGTAATACCAGAAGAGGTCTGAGCTGTAGTAGCCAGGAACTCCCCCCACCTTGAGGAGATGACCCAACTCACCTCTCCCCAATTCCCCTCTAGGGACATAGCCTACTGGCTGAGTCAGGCCAGAGCTCAGTTTAGAATCGGGATCGGGGCTCAGGCTGGGGACCATGTGGGAGGGCAGCTCAGAGCCAGGGTCCAGGACCCATCCGCCTGTGGTCTTGAAATCCTGTGATTGAAATCATCTGGCCAATATGGGGGTGGCTCTGGTGGAGGTGATCTTTGCCAGCTGAAGTGGAGGGCAGGCATATGAGCTTCTGCAGGGCGCCAAGTGGGATGGAAGGGTGGCCTGGAAGCATGGAAGCCGGAAAGGTCGTGTTCCAGAGTCTCCTGCAGCCACACCTGCTCAGAGTCTCTAATGCCTTCAGGCAGCCGCCCTCCCTGGGTCCCCTCCCCGGGGCTGTCTTGGCCTTGCTGCCAGCCCTGTGTGGGTAAATGCAAGCTTACACATGTGTTGGGGCTGGGAGAGGCCATCATGAGTGCGGTCCTCACTCCCTGGTGAGGGCCAAAGAAAAGGTTTTGGCTCCAGATGTGGGGCTGAGGAGGGGAGGAGAGAGGGAAGGTGCAGGCTTAGGATTGCTGTTCAGATAGGGGAGGAGGAAGAGGAACTGGCATTTGCCAAGCATTTACTGCAAGCCAGGCGCTGCACAAGCTTTTCTGGCACTGTTTCCTTCTTCCTGATAACCAGAGAAGGAAAGGATCTCCATTTTACAGATGTGGAAACAGAGGCTCAGAGAAGTCTAGGCTCTGGCTCAAGGTCACACAGCCTGGGAGCGGCAAGGCTGATATTCAAACCCAAGCAACTTGGCTCCAAAGCCCTGGTTTCTGTTCCTACGACCGTCAGGGACCTTGGCAAGCTGTGTCCTCCTCTGGGCTTCACTCTCCACACTTGTAACCTGGGGTTAAACGGGCTTGCCTGGACTCTTGGGAAGGGCTGGGAGGAGGTCTGGAAGCAGCCATGGGTGGTGCGTTCTCTGCATTCAGGGAGAAGCACACAAGAGGGGGTTATGTTGGCTGCCCCCACAACCTCCCAGGTCAGCTCACGGGTGTCCACGTGTCTGGTGTCCACTTCGCCCACCTCATCCCCCCTCCCCACCCATCTTTCCCGCTCCTGAAACTCAGGGGCAAGGTGGCTCTGTCTGTCTTTCCTCTTTGAAGTTAGTTAGCTAAGCTGACCTTGGAGAACGGAGCCCCCGGAAGAGTGAACAGAATATTCCCCGGGTAGGTCCTGGCACTGATAAATAACAGACAGGTGACTACTGCCCTAGGGCCAGAGGCAGTGGCTCACACCTGTAATCGAAGCACTTTGGGAAGCTGAAGCGGGAGTATTCCTTGAGGCCAGGAGTTCAAGACCAGTCTGGGCAGCATAGAAAGACCCGAGTCTCTGCAAAAAATTAAAAAATTTGCCAGGCACGGTGGCTCATGCCTGTAATCCCAGCACTTTGGGAGGCCGAGGCTGGTGGATGACGAGGTCAAGAGGTCGAGATCATCCCAGCCAACATGGTGAAACCCCGTCTCTGCTAAAAAATACAAAGATTAGCTGGGCGTGGTAGCGTGCACCTGTAGTCCCAGCTACTCAGGAGACTGAGGCAGGAGAATGGCTTGAACCCAGGAGGCGGAGGTTGCAGTGAGCTGAGATTGAGCCACTGCACTCCAGCCTGGCAGCAAAGTGAGACTCTGTTTCAAGCAAAAAAAATATTAGCCAGGCGTGGTGGCGCACACATATACTAGTAGCCATTCAGCTGACTGATGCAGGATGATCACTTGAGCCCAGGAGTTTGAGGCTGCAGTGAGCTATGATGGCATCACTGAACTGCAGCCTGGGCAACATAGAAAGACTCTCCTCTCTCTAAAAAAAAAAAAAAAAAAAACCTGCTCTGCCCAGAATCCCAGGCCTCCCTCTGCTAGCTGGCTCTGGTCATCACAAAAATCCTTGTCCCACAGTCAGCCCCATCAGCAGTGTGACTCTGGGTGAGAGATATGCTGCCTGGAATCCCCTTTCCCTCTCAGTCCAGGGGCCCGATGCCCTGATGGGGCTAGCATGGGGCCAGTTATCCAGCAGGGGAGAGGCCAGGAGATTCTGGGCAGAGCAGAAGATGACAGTCACCTGCTGCAACAGTCTGAGAAGCTTTTTCCATCCTTGAGTACCCTGGAGGAGGTCGTCACCCCATCTTCTGTCTCTGAACCTTGATATGCTGTGTACAGTAGGGACCCTCAGCCCAGAGCAACAGGCTGCTTAGGCAGATTGATTAGACTCAATAGCAAGTATACAGGGCCAGGCAGCCCACTGGAATGCCTGGCTGTGGTGCAAGGGGAAATATATTTGTGGCCTTTGACTCTGGCTCCTGGCACACAGCTCCTGCAAGCCTTGGAATCTCCAGAATGCTGAGAGTGTCTTTTGTAAGCTGTTAAGAGGACTGGCAGCTGCAGGCCCCTAAAGAGTTTCAGGATGGGGGCTGTTCACCAGAAAAACCAAAGCATGATTAGAGGATTGGAGCTTTCAGCTCCCTGCCCCATCCCTGAACTTTGGGGAGGAGAGAGAGTGAAGATAGTGTTCAATCACCAGTGGTCAATGATTTAATCAATCAAGTCTATGTAATGAAACTTCCAGTGGCCATGAGAGGTGGCTCACACCTGTAATTCCAAGACTGTGGGAGGCCGAGGTGGAAGAAGTGCTTCAACCCAGAAGTTCGAAACCAGCCTGGCCAACGTGGCAAGACCCTGTCTTATAAAAAAAAAAAAAAAAAAAAAAAAGCCTGGGCATGGTGGCTCACACCTGTAATCCCAGCACTTTGGGAGTCTGAGGCGGGTGGATCATCTGAGATCAGAAGTTCGAGACCAGCCTGGCCAAGGTGGTGAAACCCGTCTCTACTAAAATTACAAAAATCAATTAGCCAGGTGTGGTGGCACAAGCCTGTAGTCCCAGCTACTCGGGAGGTTGAAGCAGGAGAATCTCTCGAACCTGGGAGTCGGAGGTTGCAGTGAGCCAAGATCGCGCCACTGTACTCCAGCCTGGGTGACAGAGTGAGACTCTGTCACACTAAATAAATAAATAAGAAACGTCCATAAAAGCCCCTAAATGTTGTGTTTCATGGAGCTTCTGAGTTTGTGAGCACATCAAGGAGCTAGGGGAGTGGCACTCCCAGAGAGGGCATGGAACCTCCCTGCGCCACGCCATACTCTAGCCCGTGCAGCTCTTCCATTTGGCTGTTCCTGAGTTGTATCATTGATAACAAACTGCTAAATGTAAGTAAAATGGTTTACTGAGTTCCATGAGTCCTTCTAGCAAATTACTGACATTGAGGAGAAGGTCATGGGAACCTCTGATTTATAGATGGTCAATCAGAAGTTCAAGTGGTAACCTAGGACTTACGACTGCCATCTGAAGTAGAGGCAGGCTTGTGGGAATAGGCCCATAACTTGTGAAATCATATGCTAACGCCAGGTAAATAGTGTCAGAACTGAATGGAATTACAGTGTCAGAGAATTGGAGAAATGGTGTCAGAAGTGTGAGTTAACACCATTCGCTGGTATAGAGTGGCTATTGGATTTTTCTTTTGTTTTTTTGTTTTTTTTTTTTGAGACAGAGTCTTGCTCTGTTGCCAGGCTGGAGTGCAGTGGTGCAATCTCACTTCACTGCAACCTCCGCCTCCCCTGTTCAAATGATTCTTCTGCTTCAGCCTCCTGAGTAGCTGGGACTACAGGAACACACCACCACGCCCAGCTAAGTTTTGTATTTGTAGTAGAGACAGGGTTTCACCATGTTGGCCAGGATTGTCCCGATCTCTTGACCTCATGATCCGCCTGCCTCAGCCTCCCAAAGTGCTGGGATTACAGATGTGAGCCACCGCACCTGGCTGGCTATTGGAATTTGTACAGACTGACAGACCGTTGGCAGAGTGGCTCATCTTGGTGAAACACCACCTCCAGGTTCCCCTTCGTGCCTTGCACTGCTATGATGCTGGTAGCACATGGTCCTCCCCTGGCTCTTCACAACGTACCTGAGAGGCTAGGGTGCTTCCTCCCATGTTACAGGGAGGGCAAGTGAGGCCCAGAGAGGACAAACATCTTGCCTGAGGTGACCCATGGGTCCCCAGTGGGCCAGCCTCCTGAGGAAGAAGAAAATCCCTTGTAGGGTCTTCTTTTTTTTTTTTAATCAAGGCTTACTGCAGCCTCACTCCCTCCCAGCCAAGCAATCCTCCTGCTGTAGCCTCCCTACTAGCTGGGACTACAGGCACTCGCCAATACACCTGCCTAATTTTTGGTAGAGACAGGATTTTGCCATGTTGCCCAGGCTGGTCTGGAACTCCTGGGCTCAAGCGATCCTCCTGCCTCAGCCTCCCAAAGTGCCAGGATTATAGGCATGAGTCACTGTGCCCAGCCCCTTATAGTTCTTTAGGCCTCTCACAATGAGACTGTGAGTGGGAATCTGTGCCTCTGTCTTCTCAGTATCTGCTCAGGGATAGACTATGGTTTGGTCAACCAAAAGGGAGCCTTTTCCTATTGCTTGAAGAATATTAATCTCTGGACTTTGGGGTCCTCAAGAAGAGGAAGAGGGTTCCCATGCCATCATCTCTTCTATTTATTTATTTAGAGACAGAGTCTCACTCTGTCGCCCAGGCTGGAGTGCAGTAGCACGATCTTGGCTCACTGCAACCTCTGCCTTCTGGGTTCAAGGGATTCTCCTGCCTCAGCCTCCTGAGTAGCTGGGATTACAGGTGTGCGGCACCACACCCGGCTAATTTTTGTATTTTTAGTAGAGACGGGGTTTCATCATGTTGGCCAGGCTGGTCTCGAACTCCTGACCTCAAGTAATCCACATACCTTGGCCTCCCAAAGTGCTGGGATTACAGGTGTGAGCCACCGCGCCTGGCTGCCATCATCTATTCTACTGCCTCTTCTGGTTTTCTTTCTTTTCTTTCTTTTTTTTTTTTGCGGTTCCCCCCAATTTCAAAAGTAATACACAGGTATTATATAACATTAAAATCTATAGAAATTTAAAAAGTGAATGTCTCTGTTGTCCCACTCCCTCCCCATGCACAAAGAACAGTGGAGTCATAGTTTGGTACCTGTAAGTCCAGACTTTTCTTCTCTGTTCATATATGAGTATTTATTATTATTAATTTTTACTTAAATGGCATCACACTTCATATACTGCCCATAACTTTTTTTTGTTTTTGAGACAAGGCCTTGCTCTGTCGCCCAGGCTGGAGTGCAATAGCGCAAACTTGGCTCACTGTAGACTCCACCTCCTGGGCTCAAGTAATCGTCCCACCCAGCACCCCAAGTAACTGGGACTACAGGTGCCCGCCACCACGGCCAGCTAATTTTTAAATTTTTTTTAGAGACATGGTTTTGCTGTGTTGCCCAGGCTGGTCTGGAACTCTTGAACTCAAGTGATCCTCCTGCCTCCGCCTCCCAAAGTGCTGGGATTACAGGCATGAGCCACCGCACCCAGTCCATAACTTTCTTTTTAAATTCGCATTACATCTTAGCCATCTTTCCCTATTTCTACACATATAATGATCATGACAGCTAGCATTTACTATCTAAGCACTTTGCAGGTATTAATTCACTTCATCCTCATAAAAACGATGAGATTAGTATCTCCATTTTTTTTTTTTCGAGATAGGGTCTCACTATGTTGCCCAGGCGGGTTTTGAACTCCTGAGCTCAAACGATCCTCCTGCCTCAACCTCCCGAGTAGCTGGGATTACTGGCTCGAGCCACCACATCTGGCTATCTCCATTTCACAGATGAGGTTCTGTTAACTCCTGCATAGTATTTCCTTGTAGGGACTTATCAAAATGTATCCAACCACGCTGTTTTTCACTATTATAAACAGTGCTGTGAGGAATATCTTTGTTCATCTTTGCACACTTCTGGAAATTTTTTTTTTTTTTTTTTTTTTTTGAGACAGAGTCTCTCTGTCACCAAGCTGGAGTGCAGTGATATGATCTCGGCTCACTGCAACCTCTGCCTCCCAGGTTCAATTGATTCTCCTGCCTCGGCCCCCCCAAGTAGCTGGGATTACAGGCACCTGCCACCACACTTGGCCAGTTTTTGTAGTTTTGTAGAGATGGGGTTTCACTATCTTGGCCAGGATGGTCTCAATCTCCTGATCTCGTGATATGCCTGCCTCAGCCTCCCAGAGTGTTGCGATCACAGGAGCGAGCCACCGTGCCCAGCCAGAAATATTTTATAGCACAAATTCCTAGAAGTGAGTTTGATGCGTCAAAGAGTACCAACATTTTTGGTTTAATAGATTTTTCCAAAATACAGTCCCATGTTACCTATCAACGACAGATTAGGAGAAAATCCTATTGGCCTCCCCCTGGCATTCCTGCTTCTTCCTAGCCTGAGGTGAAGTTTTAAGTCTCACCAGGAAGCAGCAAAGTGGTTCAGAAGGGGAAGTTTCTGGGCAAATAACATTATGCCACCGTGTTCCTCCCCTCCCCACCTTCCCCTCATCCTCAGCCTCCCCCACAGGCTGCAGCCCAGGGCACTAAAGGAAGGGCTTCCCTCTCCTCTACCATTTTTATTTTCTTCTCCTTACTATTTAACCTTACTAGTCAAAAAGTAGGCCGGGCGCAATGGCTCAAGCTTGTAATCCAAGCACTTTGGGAGGCCGAGGTGGGTGGATCCCCTGAGTTCGAGACCAGCCTGACAAACATGGAGAAACCCTGTCTCTACTAAAAATACAAAATCAGCTGGTATGGTGGCACATGCCTGTAATCCCGGGCATGGAGGGATGAGGCAGGAGAATTGCTTGACCCGGGAGGCAGAGGTTGCAGTGAGCTGAGATTACGCCATTGTACTCCAGCCTGGGCAAAAAGAGTGAAACTCTGTCCTCCCCTCCCCTCAAAAAATGCTGGGTTGGGAATTAAAGCCTTAGATGAGGCCAGGTGTGGTGGCTCACGGCTGTAATCCCAGCACTTTAGGAGGTCAAGGTGGGCAGATCACTTGAGGTCAGGAGTTCGAGACCAGCCTGGCCAACATGGCAAAATCCTGTCTCTACTAAAAATACAAAAATTAGCTGGGCATGGTGGCAAATGCCTGTAATCCTAGCTACTAGGGAGGCTGAGGCAGGACAATCACTGGAACCTAGGAGACTGAGGTTTCAGTGAGCTGAGATTGCGCCACTGCCCTCCAGCCTGGGCAACATAGTGAGACTCTATCTCAAAAAGACAAACAAAAAAAGTACTGGGTCGGGAATTAAAGCCTTAGTTCAGGCCTGTAATCCCAGCATATTGGGAGGCCAAGTTGGGTGAGTCACATGACATCAGGAGTTCGAGACCAGCCTGGCCAAAGTGGTAAAACCCTGTCTCCACTAAAAACACAAAAATTCGGCCAGGCGTGGTGGCTCACGCCTATAATCCCAGTACTTTGGGAGGCCAAGGTGGGCAAATCACTTGAGAGCAGGAGTTCGAGACCAGCCTGGCCAACATGGTGAAACCCCACCTTAAAAAAAAAAAAAAAAAAGAAAAGAAAAAGAAAAAAAAATACAAAAATTTGCTGGGCGTGGTGGCACATGCCTGTAATCCTAGCTACTCGGGAGGCTGAGGCAGGAAAATCGCTTCAACCCGGGAGCTGGAGGTTACAGTCAGCCAAGATTGTACCACTGCACTCCAGCCTGGGTGACAGAGTGAGACTCCACCTTAAAAAATAAATATAAAGCCTTAGATGACTTGTTCTGGTACCTAAAGCAAGTGACTTAATTCCTCTGAGCCTGTTCCCTTATCAGTGACGCGGAGTGGTCAAAACCCCAGTTCCTCTTAGTCTCCCCCCCAGGGACAGGAGGAGAAAGTGGTGTCCGAGGGTGCTGTGGTTCCTGCCACGGGCCAGGCAGAGACGGGTGGTTTTGTTGGCTGAAGGTTGGGCTGGCTTTGGGTGTTTAGATGGAAGGCACGAGTCCCAGACCATGGGGAGCTCGGGGGTTGGTTAGTGGGGAGGCTGAAGGAAAAGAGGAGGAAAGAACATAGAGAAGGACTGAGACGGGCTGAGCCTGGCAGTGGTCCCACGGCGTGTGTCCCCACAGAGAGCCCAGGGGACTTGCCTGGTCCTTCTAGGGCCATCTTGCAAAGCCCACATTGACCTCCCTCAGTGCCTTAGCATAAAGGGCAGGCCCTGGACCCAACCTCCCACCCTGTCTGGTGTTCTTTTTCCAACTACTTCCCTCTTCCTCTCCTGTGTCCTCCCTGCCCCATGCCCCAGCTCAGCCTAGCCTGGAACATGAGCTTACAGGAAGCTGCTGTCTGATGGTGAACAGCTGTGCGTCCAAATCTCAGCCCTGCCATCCTCCATCAGTAAGAACCTTGGGCCAGGTATCCTATACGGTGGGGCAATAGAAACTGTGGTCCTTGCCCTGCCTGGCTCATAATGAGATAATGGCCATGAAACCACATTGGCAAAGGACATATGAGCATAAGCTGTCCTGTACATCAGCGCTTCTCAAACTGATTAAAAGGCCCTTTTTTCCTTTTTTTTTTTTTTTTTTCCTGAGACAGAGTCTCACTCTGTTGCCCAGGCTGGAGTGCAATGGTATGATCTCAGTTCACTGAAACCTCCACCTCCCAAGTTCAAGCAATTCTCCAGCCTCAGCCCCTCGAGTAGCTGGGATTACAAGCATGCACCACTATGCCCAGCTAATTTTTGTATTTAATAGAGATGAGGTTCCACCACATTGGCCAGGCTGGTCTCGATCTCCTGACCTCAAGTGATCCTCTCCACCTTGGCCTCCCAAAGTGCTGGGATTACAGGCGTGAGCCACTGCAACTGGCCCCTTTTTGCTTTCTTATTTTCAATCTACATGGACCTATGGGTATGTAAAATACAACAGAAAATGAATTACTAGAAAAATTAAAATGAAGCAAATATGTAAATTATAAGCCCAGTTTGTTATTCTTATATTCAACAGATAGAAAATTACTCTATTGGCCGGACATGGTGGCTCACACCTGTAGTCCCAGCACTTTGGGAGACCGAGGCATGGATCCCCATAGGTCAGGAGTTCGAGACCAGCCTGTCCAACATGATGAAACCCTGTCTCTACTAAAAAATAAAATAAAATAGATATAAAAAAACAAAAAATATATAATAAAATTTAGGAAATTACTCTATTAAATTGATGTAGGTGGCCGGGTATGGTGGCTCACACCTGTAATCCCAGCACTTTCGGAGACTGAGGTGAGAGGATCACTTGAGGAGTTCAAGACCAGCCCGGGCAACATAGCAAGATCTCATCTCTACAATTTTTTTTTTTTTTTTTGAGATAAGGTCTCACTTTGTCGCCCAGGCTGGTGTGCAGTGACACAATCTCGGCTCACTGCAACCTCTGCCTCCCGGTTCAATAGATTCTCCTGCCTCAGCTTTCTAAGTTGCTAGGATCACAGGCGTGTGCCACCATGCCTGAATAATTTTTATATTTTTAGTAGAGACGGGGTTTCGCCATGTTGGCCAGGCTGGTCTAGAACTCCTGACCTCAGGTGAGCCACCTGCCTCCACCTCCCAAAGTGCTGGGATTACAGGCTTCAGCCACCATGCCCAGCCTACACAATTATGTATTTATTTATTTATTTAGACAGAGTCTGGTTCTGTCACCCAGGCTGGTGCGCAGTGCCTCGATCCCGGCTCACTGCAACCTCCACCTCCCGGGTTCAAGTGATTCTCCTGGCTCAGCCTCCCTAGCTGCAATTACAGGCATGCACCACCACGCCCAGCTAATTTCTGTGTTTTTAGTAGAGAGAGGGTTTCACCATGTTGGTCAGGGTGGTCTTGAATTCTTGACCTCATGATTCGCCTGCCTCGGCCTCCCAAAGTGCTGGGATTATAGGTGTGAGCCACTGTGCCCGGCAAATAGTTTTGTTTTTTTTTTTTAATTGATATAAGTGCTTCTAGATGCTCTGAATTTTTTTTTTTTTTAGAGATGGGGTCTCGCTATGTTGCCCAGGCTGGAGTGCAGTGGCTATTCACGGGCGCAATCCCACTACTGATCAGCATGGGAGTTTTCGACCTGCTCCATTTCCGACCTGGGCCAGTTCACCCCTCTTAGGCAACCTGGTAGTCCCCCACTCCCGGGAGGTCACCATACTGATGCCAAACTTAGTGCAGACACCTGATCGGCATAACGCACTACAGCCCAGAACTCGTGGGCTCAAGCGATCCTCCCACCTCAGCCTCCTGAGTAGCTGGGACTACAGGCATACACGACTGCACCCGGCGACACTCTGAATTTTTGTGTTTATCTTGTTGCAAACTCGTAGCAGAATCCCCAGCCTGGCAGTGGTCCGTGAACTACTCTCTGAGAAGCACAGATACCTTGGTGCCCACTGGAGCCAAGTCTAGCAGTGGGGTCATAGGGTGGCTGCCTGTGCTCCAAGGGAGCGGGGAACATGGCAGCTATGTAGGCTGCTGGCACCCTGCTGGCACTCCAGCCAGTTGAATGACTCATCATTCTGGTTCTCCAGCCCCCGCCTTTGTTTCCTCCGGCTGTTCCCTCTCAAAACACCTTCTGCCCTCCCTGTGTGACTAATTCCCACTTTGTCTTTTTTTTTTTTTTTTTTTTTTTTTGAGACAGAGTCTCAGTCTGTCACCCAGCCTGAAGTGTAGTGGCTCAATCTTGGCTCACAGAAACCTCTACCTCCTGGGTTCAAGCAATTCTGGTGCCTCAGCCTCCCCGAGTAGCTAGGACTACAGGTGCCCACCACCATACCTGGCTAATTTTTCTATTTTTAGTAGAGATGGGGTTTCGCCATATTGGCGAGGCTGGTCTTGAACTCCTGGCCTCTAGTGATCCACCCACCTCGGCCTCCCAAAGCGTTGAGATGACAAGTGTGAGCCACAGCGTCCAGCCCCCCACTCTGTCTTTTGAGGTCCACCTCAAGCACAGTTTCTTCTAGAAGGCCTTCCCCTGACCCCTGGGGCTGCAAGGCAGGCCTCCCTTAACTGAATTTCCACAGTCCCAGGAACTATTGATGGCCCCCTCTAGTGGCTGGATCACATGCCTTACTGCATGCTGAGCTGCGTGAAGGCAGGAGCCAGGTTACAAGCATCTGCCTTAACAGAGGGCCTGATATCAACCGGCAGTTAATATGTATACTGGGTGAGCACAGTGGGTATTTGAGTGGGTGGTTGGATAAATAGATAGAAATTTAGATAGGTATATACATGGAATGATGGGTGGACAGATAGATTGCCTGGTAGTAGACTGGTAGATGAATGGATTGATGGAAGAAGATAGGGAGGTGGATAGATGGGTGGGTGGGTGGATGAAGAGATGGATGGATGGTGAATGGATGATGGATAGATAGAAGAAGAGATGGATTGATGAAGAGATGGGGCTGGGCATGGTGGCTCACACCTATAATCCCAGCACTTTGTGAGGCGGAGGCGGGTAGATCATGAGGTCATGAGTTCAAGACCAACATAGTGAAACCCTGTTTCTACTAATAAATACAAAAAAACTAGTTGTGCATGGTGGCGCGTGTCTGTAGTCCCACCTACTTGGGAGGCTGAGGCAGGAGAAGCACTTGAACCCAGGAGGTGGAGGTTGCAGTGAGCCAAGATTGTGCCACAGCACTCCAGCTTGGGCAACAGAGTAATTTCATCTCAAAAAAAAAAAAAAAGAGAGATGGGGTGGATGGATGGATGGATGGATGGGTGGATGGAGAGGTGGGTGGATGGAGAGATAGATGGATGGATGGATGAAGAGATGGGTAGATGGAGAGATGGAGAGATGAATGGATGGATGGATGAATGGATAGGTGGAGAGGTGGGTAGATGGATGGATGGGTGGATGGATGGATGGATGGATGGAGAGATGGATAGATGAATGGATGGATGGATGGATGGGTGGATGAAGAGATGGGTGGATGAAGAGATGGATGGATGGGTGGATGGGTGGATGGATGGATGGATAGATGGAGCGATGGATAGATGAATGGATGGATGGATGGATGAATGGATAGATGGAGAGTTGGATGGATGAAATAAGAGATGGGTGAATAGTAAGGTGAATGGACAGATTGTAAATGAGTAGACACGTAGAGGAACAGACAGATGGGTGGGTAGGTTGACTATTAGGGTATAGATGAATTAATAGGTAAATTAATTCATCTATACCCTAATTAATAGGTAAAACTAGATGGACAGGTGACTAGATATTCACTTGATCTCTACCCTGCTGTCCTTCATTGTCTTCTTCTATTCCTCTACCTCCTCCACTCACAGCCTCAGAAAAAGATCAGTGATTCTCAGTTGGGACCAGAGGTAATCTACACAGGACATTTTGTCACACACAGGACTTGGTATTTGCATAATTTTGAAATGTATGAGCAATATGACTGATATTTGTGTTATCATTAAACATAAATATAGGTTGGGTGCAGTGGCTCACACCTGTCATCCCAGTACTTTAGGAGCCCAAGGTGGGGAGATCATCTGAGGTCAGGAGTTCGACACCAGCCTTGTCAACATGGTGAAACCCCAACTCTACTAAAAATACAAAACTTAGCTGAGCGTGGTAGCACATGCCTGTAATCCCAGCTACATGGGAGGCTGAGACAGGAGAATCGCTTGAACTTGGAAGGTGGTGGTTGCAGTGAGCCAAGATCAAGCCACTGCACTCCAGCCTGGGTGACAGAGCAAGACTCTGTCTCAAATAAATAAATAAGTTATTTTTGAGATGAGGTCTCGCTCTGTCACCTAGGCTGGTCTTGAACTCCTGACCTCCAGAGATCCTCCCATCTCAGCCTCTCAAAGTACTCTGGATTACAGGCATGAGCCTCTGCTCCCCGGCAGACTCACAATTTTCGGTAGAACAATTGGGGTACTTCTGATATGAAAACGAATCTGGTCCAACTTCTTCACTTTGATGTAGTCATATTTATCCAATGTTCCTTCATGGTTTGTTCACCCATTTTACAGACACAGAAACTGAGGTCCAGACAGGGGAAGTGACTTCCTAAGCTTGCCACCGGTTAAAGACACAAAGACTCATCTCTCTCACTCTTGTCTGCTTCTCCATCCTCTTCTCACTCAGTTAGCTTTCCCCTTGCCAAGTCTCCCATAGGCCTGATGCATCATCTCCCCTCCTCCCCCGCACCTAGATGCCAATCCACCCCTAGCCATGGCAGTGGCTTCCTGAGTATCTAGCCTGGTAAGAGGAGCTGAGGGGTCGGTGAAAAGAGGCAGAGGCATGTTCCTGACTTTAAGGTGCTCAGGTTGTTTAGGGCACCATCAGATCCCAGACTGTCAGCCAGGCACCATGGCTTACACTTGGAATCCCAGCACTTTGGGAGGCTGAGGTGGGTATGTTTATAGCTCACGGCAGCCTCCAACTCCTGGGCTCAAGCTAACATTGGCCAGGCGCGGTGGCTCACGCCTGTAATCCCAGCACTTTGGGAGGCCCATGCAAGTGGATCACAAGGTCAAGAGATTGAGACCATCCTGGCCAACATGGTGAAGCCCTGTTTCTATTAAAAATACAAAAATTAGCTGGGCGTAGTGGCGTGCACCTGTTATCCCAGCCACTCAGTAGGCTGAGGCAGGAGAATGGCTCGAACTTCAGAGGCGGAGGTTGCAGTGAGCTGAGATTACACCACTGCACTCCAGCCTGGGCGACAGAGCGAGACTCCATCGCCTGGAGAAAGACAAGAAGCTAGCGTTTATTGAGCAGGTCCGCGGGATCTTTTCAACATAGCAAGATCTCATCTCTACAAAATAAAAATAAAAATTAGCCTGGCATGGTGACTAATTTTTGAAATTTTTTGTGGAGACAGTTTTCGTCATGTTACCCAGGCTGGTGTCAACCTGGGCTCCAGTGATCGTCTTGCCTTGACCTCCCAAAGTATTGGGGTTACAGGTGGTGAGCCACCACACCCAGCAGTGATTTTTGTTCTCAAGGAATTTGCCATCTAGTGGGGGAGGAAAAGCATGTACATCACTCACTGTGAACACAAAGCCGAATGAAATCAGAGTTGTATTAGAACAAGCGTGGTGGGGACTCAGAAGTACCAACCTGAAGAACTTGGGGAAGATGTCAGAGGTGGGGCTGCAAGGACAGGTGGGCTTTCCCAACCAGGCAGGGCAGTCTAGGTAAAGAGTCTGGAGGACCAAGACTGGGAGGCAGGGAGGACATGATGTCAGGTGTGACCGCTGGGGGCAGCCTGGTATTCACACCAGTTAGGACTTTGCCTTGCACCTCCATGGAGCGTGAACAAGATTTGTTTGTACAGAGGCTATAAACTCCCGGTGATAGTGACAGCGGCCAGGAGAGGCAGTAAGAAGATGAGCCGGACAGCTTACAACATGGCTGTGCTATCACCTGGGCAAGGGTGCCTGAACAGGGGGAGTGCACCTGTGGTCCCATTACAGGTGACTCACACTTCTAATCCCAGCACTTTGGGAGGCTGCAGTGGGAGGACCGCTTTGGCCCAGGGGTTTGAGGCTGCAGTGAGCTATGATCATGCCACTGCACTCCAGCCTGGGTGACACAGCAAGACCCTGCCTCTAAACATGGGAGAAATGAGACTTTGTGGACGTCCTTGCGTTTATTGGATACTGTAGTGCTTGATCGTTTTGCATAACATAGGCAGGATTTGTCTTTTCAGCGGTCAGGCTTCTAGAGGTGGTATTAGCCCCTGGAGGAGGGCAGAGGTGAGACGCAGATGCCTCCTGAGAGGCAATTCATGGCTGGGGAAGGAGGCATTTGGGGGAAGGAGAGAATTCACTCCTAATCCTCCCACGCCACTCAGATCCAGCTCAGAGGAATGTCTCTGAAACCGCAGGAGACAATTCTGATGTTTTCAGAGCATGATGGGGTGATCTGGAGACACAGCCAGCAGAGACTTGGAACCTAGATTGCAGGACCCCCAATAAATTGTTGAATTCAGGCCAGGCATGGTAGCTCACACCTGTAGTCTCAGCACTTTGGGAGGCCAAGGTGGGTGGATCTCTGGAGCCCAGGTGTTCAAGACCAGCCTGGGCAACATAGTGAGACCCCATGTTTACAACAGCAAAGAGAGAAAGAAACAAGGAAAACATTGAGTTAGGCCTCTCCATTTACCAGGTAGTGAGGCAGATCCCCCGGTAAGACAGAGATTTGCCCAGGGTTATTCATGGAATTAGCAGCAGAGCAAAGATCAATTTGGGTCTTCACCTGAGCCAGGGTCCCTGGAGCCAGGAGGTCCCAAGAGAGAGGAGAAGGCGAAGCTGACACTTCCTATCCAATACCCCCACAGCAGCCCACCAGCTCCTCTTAGCCTCATGCCTCATTCTTCAAGTATCCCCCCAAGTCTCCGGGGACCCAATGTGGGGGTTCAGAGATGCTAGGACACAGTCTTGCCTCAGTGGCCTATGGGGGGAGTCGGGAGAGGAGCCAGACAAGCACATCAGGATAAGTAATGATCCTGTCAGCCTCTGTACCAAGGGTCTCAAAAGATGGTCAACAGCCACCTGACAGCCGGGCATGGTGGCTCACACCTGTAATACCAGCACTTTGGGAGGCTAAGGCAAGGGGATCACTTGAGGTCAGGAGTTCGAGACCAGCCTGGCCAACATGGCAAAACTTTGTCTCTACTAAAAATACAAAAACTAGCTGGGTGTGGTGGTGCGCGCCTATAGTCCCAGGTACTCTGGAGGCTGAGGTAGGAGAATTGCTTAAACCTGGGAGGTGGAGGTTGCAGTGAGCCAAGATCGCGCTACTGCACTCCAGGCTGGGCAACAGAGCGAGGCTCGCTCAAAAAAAGGGGAGGGGGCACTTGGGTTGGAGATGGCTCTCTGAAGCAGAGCAGAGCCCCTCCAAAGGAGGAAGACTAGCGTGAACATCAGAACCCTCCTTCCCAACCTGGCAGGGGTTGGCAGAGAGAATGTACGTCCTACAGAGGGCAGCAGGGAGGAGGGAGCAGAACAGCTGGGGCTCCTGGGAATGTGAGGTGGCTGTTTGGCAAAGACAGAAGATACCCAGCCAAGGGAGGTGGGTGGAAAGGCTGGCCAGTGAGCAGCCTCCAATAATCACTTTCCTCCCTCGGCCCAGTGGCTGGGGCCCTCAGGACACTGCCATTGTGATCCTGGGTGCTGTGTGATCCTTCCATGGGCTTAAAGAAAGTGCTGTGTGAGCGGCTGGGCGCGGTGGCTCATGCCTGTAATCCCAGCACTTTGGGAGGCCGAGGCAGGCAGATCATGAGGTCAGGAGTTCGAGTCCAGCCTGACCAACATGGTGAATCCCCGTCTTTTCCAAGGCTGCAATACAGGTGGGTGACCACCTCCTCCCCCTTTCCCCTAATGTTACCACACGTAGGATACCCGCTGAAAAGCCAGGGGAGCTTAGCATCTGCCTACAACTCTGTCCTGTCCCCACCGACTAGGGACGTCCTTTCAGGGAAGTCTGGAAATCTACCAGATCAGGCTTTGCCGCTGCCCCTCAGAGATGCTTGGGTGTGTTTTTGCTCTCCTGTGCTTCTGAACCCATCTTTGAGGCTGTTAGTTAAAGGCTCCAGTGAGGTGTCAGGTGTGAATGCTTCAGTCTGGTTTCTGTCCTTAAGGGAAGAAAAGGGCCTTCAGAAGCAGAAACAGGTCGTACTCGGTGGCTCACACTTGTAATCCCAACACTTGGGGGAGGCTGAAGTGGGAGGATCACTTGAAGCCAAGAATTAGAGACCTAGAGACCAGGCTAAGCAACAGATTTCATCTCTACAGAAAAAAAAAAATTAACCAGGTGTGGTGGCATGAGCTTGTAGTCCCAGCTACTAGGGAGGCTGAGGTGGGAGGATTGCTTTGGCCCAAGAGTTTGAGGCTGCAGTGAGCTATGACCATGCCACTACACTCCAGCCTGGGTGACAGAGCGAGACTCTGTATCTAAAAATATATAAATAGGCCGGGTGCTGTGGCTCACACCTGTAATCCCAGCACTTTGAGAGGCCGAGGTGGGCGGATCGCTTAAGGTCAGGAGTTTGAGACCAGCCTAGCCAGCATGGGGAAACCTCATTTCAAAAAATACAAAAATTAGCTGGATGTGGTGGCACGCCACTTGTAATCCCAGCTACTTGGGAGGCTGAAGCAGGAGAATCACTTGAACCCGGGAGGCAGAGGTTGCAGTGAGCCGAGATCTCATCAGTGCACTCCAGTCTGGGTGACAGAGTGAGCCTCCATCTCAAAATAAATAAATAAATAAATAAATAAATAAGCAGGAACAAAAACTGGACCTCGGTGTCAGTGAGAGAAGGAGCCCAGAGTTCCTGGGTAGATACCTGCTTGGGGGATGCCCACCTTCCGGTGAGCCACCCGTCCCCCACTGGGAATGATTCCTGGAGGCTCAGGTAATCCCCTGGGGCCTCTCTGTGCAGGTGAAGTAATGATCACAATTTTTTTTAATAGATATTTTTTCTTAAGTATTTTGTTTTATTTTATTTTATTTTTTGAGACAGGGTCTCACTCTATGGCCCAGGCTGGAGTGCAGCAGTGTGAGATCTCAGCTCATTGCAACCTCTGCCTCCCAGACTTGTGATTCTCCCACCTCAGCCTCCCGAGTAGCTGGGATAACAAGCACACACCACCACACCCAGCTAATTTTTGTATTTTTAGTAGAGATGGGGTTTTGCCACGTTGGCTGGGCTGGTCTCGAACTCCTGGCCTCAAGCGATCCTCCTGCCTTGACCTCCCAAAGTGCTGGGATTGCAGATGTGAGCCACCGCACCCAGCCACCATGTTAACTAGAGGCATTAACAACCTCCTTTGGCCCAGGCCCTTCAGGGGCGTTGCCTCGCACCCACCACGGAAGGTCCCTGAGAGGTGAGGGCTTCCAGCTGTGTGGAGGACCCAGAGCTAATATGGGGGTGTAGGTGGAAGGCAGGAGTTAGGTGAGGGGGAGGTGGTGATCTCTGCACTCACAAGAGGGTGCCCCTGAAAACACAAACCCCAGGTCCTGAGGTGCCTTCAGGCTCAGGTGTGACAGGGGCCCTCTTGTTGTTGTTGAGACAGGGTCTTACTCTGTCATCCAGGCTGGAGTGCAGATCTCCGCTCACTGCAGCCTCGACCTCTTGGTCTCAAGCGATCCTCCCACTTCAGCCTTCCGAGTAGCTGGGATTACAGGTGCACGCCACCATGCCCGGATAATTTTTGTATGTGTTGTAGAGACAGGGTTTTGCCACGCTGTGGAACACCTGGGCTCAAGGGATCCTCCCACCTCAGCCTCCCCAGTAGCTGGGATTACAGCCTGTCTCCACTGCGCCCAGCTAATTTCTGCATTTTCCTTTTGTAGAGATGGATGGAGGCGGGGAGGGGGGCGGTCTTGCCATATCACTGAGTCTAGTCTCGAACTCCTGGCCTTAAGCCATCCTCCCGCGTTGGCCTCCTAAAGTGCTAGGATTACAGGCATGAGCCCCTGGCGCCCGGCCTGACTCTTCTAAGATCCCTTTGACCAAAGTAAGGGTGGTTCTATCAGGACTCCCAGGACAGGCGGAGGGGAGATAAGGCCGACCCGCAGGAGCTCCAGGGCCGTGGGTTCTCACCTGGCGCACAGATTATGCTGATAAAAGCCCCGCCCCTCCCCCGCCCCGCCCCAGGCCCCGCCCACCCAATCAGCCTATGAGGCCGGGGCGGGGCTATGTTAATGAGGCCAGGCTGACCACGAGCTGTTCCCCGCGCTGCGCGGAGCCTGGGCCAGGCGGTGGCGGTGGCGGTGGCGACAGCCATGGCCGGGGCGCTGGCAGGCCTGGCCACGGGCTTGCAGGTCCCGCGGGTCGCGCCCAGCCCAGACTCGGACTCGGACACGGACTCGGAAGACCCGAGCCTCCGGCGCAGCGCGGGCAGCTTGCTCCGCTCGCAGGTCATCCACAGCGGTCACTTCATGGTGTCGTCCCCGCACAGCGACTCGCTGCCTCGGCGGCGCGACCAGGAGGGCTCCGTGGGGCTCTCCGACTTCGGGCCGCGCAACATTGACCCCACACTCACTCGCCTCTTCGAGTGCTTGAGCCTGGCCTACAGGTGAGGGCGGCTCCGGGCCCCGACGGGCCCGACCATCGAGGGCCGAGGGGGGGGTGGGGGAGGGGGGGTCCGGGGCAGGACTGCGCGCTGGGGTCCTCAGCACCCCACCCGAGCCCGGCCCTGCAGCTCCCGGAGGCTCCGATCACGCCGTGGACAACCCCTATCCCCCAGCCCCGGGGTCCTCTGACCGCAGCCCAGCCCGCTGGCCCTCAACGGACCTGCGCAGTTCTGGTTCCCGTTCTTCCCCCATCCCCTTCTCCCCCGGGCAGACCGCCTGCGCCCCACCTCCACCTGGACCTCCGCGACCTCCCTCTCTGGTCCCAGCTCCTCCGTCCCTCCAAAATACCAGGCGTCCCAGGTCCCTAGGCCACCCGCGCCCATCCCCCACTGTCCACTCTGAAGCCACTCCACCCGACCCCCTGCAGGCCTCGGCCTTCTCCCCAGCAGCCCCGGCCCAGGCCGCCCTGTTCCTGCGCCCTGAGATACTCCCCGCGCCCCTGGCTGTCCCAATGCATAACCAAAGTGGACTGAAACTGGCCCAGTCTTTCGTCCACCTCCCCCGCAATTGCCGATCTCGTCCACCTCCCCCGCAATTGCCGAGACACCTCTTCTATCTGCTACGTCAAGGGTGACGGGAGAAAGGAGAGTGTCCCAGAAATGTCTAAGAGGCGCAGCTCGCAGAGGTTACGCTGGTGCCCGGAGGGAGGCCTGGGCTTGCCTACCCGCGTCACCGCACTAGGCTGAGCGCCTGTCGCTGCCTGGGACCCCAGCTCAGAGCCTCCGAGAGCGCACTGGCCGCGCCCGGCTTCCTCTCCACGCCCCACGTCCCAGAGGAGGGCGCGAACCCGGGGGCCTGGCCCAGTGCCCTGGAGCAAAGTTCCCCGGAGCGGAGGGGCCAGGATAAATTATCAACCGAAAACCCGTAGGGGAGAAAGGGGGATCGGCCGGCCTTGATCTTTTCTCTGTGCAAATATTCCTCTTCCTCCGTGGCGCCTCCTCCTGTTCTGAGAACCGATGGCTACACTCCGGGCACCTGCTGCCCTGCAGGGGGATCGGGGAGCTGGGGTGGGGACTGTGGGGGGAGTGTTGCCTGCCCCAACTGCTGCTGCCCAGCTGCGACCCCATTGGCTGGAGGCAGAGTAACCTTGGCCTACAAACTCTGGCCCTGGGCCCAGGTCCTGTTGCAACCCGATCGGCCGGGGCGCCAGACCCGTGTGGAAAGTTCAAATTCCCGTCCCTTCTCCCTCCCTCCCCAAATGTCACGCGACTGCCTGGGAAGGGGCATCTAAGGTCCTGATACACCGGATGCCGGACTCCTCCTAAGAGTCTCCCATTTCCCACCCATCCCCCAACTTTGGCTTCTAGTTATATACTATACATCACTCCACTTGGGGGTCCTCACTTCCAACCCCCACCCTGACCATGGGTGACCAAAGAGGAGAGGTTCCGGAGAGCTGACAAAGTAAGGGACAGAGCACACCCCAAAACTGCCCGCCACTAAAAGGCTGCTGACTCAAGGCTGATGTAACCCCAGTCAGAGACAGCTGGGGTAGAGAGGACTGTATTTCTTTCCCAATATCCAAATATTAATAATAAATCTCTCTGGCTGGGTACAGTGGCTCATGCCTGTAAGCCCAGCACTTGAGGAGGCCAAGATGGGAGGATTGCTTGAGCCCAGGAGTTGGAGACCAGCCTGGGCAACATAGTGAGAGCCCATCTCTACCAAAAAAAAAAAAAAAAAAGAAATTTTTTTTTTTTTTTTTTGAGACAGAGTTTCACTCATTGCCCAGGCTAGAGTGCAATGGCACAATCTGGGCTCACTGCAACCTCCACCTCCTGGGTTCAAGCAATTCTCCTGCCTCAGCCTCCTGAGTAGCTGGGACTAGAGGCATCCACCACCATGCCCAGCTAATTTTTTTTGTATTTTTAGTAAAGACGGGATTTCACCATGTTGGCCATACTGCTCTTGAAATCCTGACTTCAGGTGATCTGCCTGCCTCAGCCTCCCAAAGTGCTGGGATTACAGGCGTGAGCCACCTCGCTTGGCCAAAAAAAATTTTTTTGATTAGCCAGGCGTGATGGCCCATTGCTAGTCCCAGCTACTCGGGAGGCTGACGTGGGAGGATTGCTTCAGCCCAGGAGCTCGAGGCTCCAGTGAGACATGATCGCACCACTGCACTCCACCCTGAGTGACAAAGTGACACCCTTGGAAGGAAGGAAGGAAGGGAGGGAGGAAGGAAGGAAGGGAGGGAGGGAGAAGGGAGGGAAGGAGGAAGGGAGGGGGAAGGAAGGAAGGGAGGGAGAAAGGAGGGAAGGAGGGAGGGAGGGAGGGAAGGAGAGAGAAAGGAGGGAGGGAAGGGAGGGAGGGAGGAGGGAGGAGGAGGAGGAATAAAGGAAGGAAGAGAGAGAGGAGGGAAGGAAGGGAGGGAGGGAGGGGGGAGGGAGGGAGGGAAGGAAGGAGAGGAAGAAGGAGGAAGGAGGAGGGAGGGAGGGAGGGGAGGGGAGGGAGGGAGGAGAGAGAGAGAAAGAGAAGGAAGGGAAGGGAGGGGAGGGAATGAGAGAGAAAGGAGGGAAGGAAGGAGGGAGGGAGGGAAGGAAGAAAGGGAGAGAATGAGAGAGAGAGAAGGAGGGAAGGAAGGAGGGAGGGGAGGAAGGGAAGTAAGGAAGGAAGGAAGAAAGGAAGGAAGAAAGGGAGAGAATGAGAGAGAGAAAGGAGGGAAGGAAGGAGGGAGGGAGGAAGGGAAGAGGAAGGAAGGAAGAAAGGAAGGAAGAAAGGAAGGGAGGGAGGGAATGAGAGAGATGAAGGGAGGGAGGGAATGAAAGAGACAAAGGAAGAAAGGAAGGGAGGAGGGAGAAAGGGAGGGAGGGAGGGAATGAGAGAGAAAGGAGGGAAGGAAGGAAGGAGGGAGGGAGGGAAGGAAGAAAGGAAGGAAGAAAGGGAGGGAGGGAATAGAGAGAGAGAAAGGAGGGAAGGAAGGAAGGAAAGGGAGGGGAAGGGAGGGAGGGAGGAAGGGGAAGGAAAGGGAGGAGAAAGAAAAGAGATGGAGGGTTGGCTCAGTACCAGGAGAGCTTCAAGATTCCCCCATTGATGAAGGAGAAGCCCTGAGGCTTGAACTGCGGACAGTGTTTTAGTCCTCTAAAGACCCCCAGTTCCAGGGGTTCCCTGCAGGGGAGCAGATTGCAGGGGCTGAGTGTCCCAGGGGAGTGACTGTATGGGAAGGGACAGTAAGGCGGAGAGTTCAGAAGGTGGTGGGAAGGATGGCCAGCTTGACCCAGGGGCCAGCCTGCAGAGGCCTGGCAGGGTTTCACCCTCCGAAGGGCAGGGCGGGGCGGGCAGAGGGAGGATCAAGGAGGCCATGTTCTGTGGCTCTGTGGGTGGAAGCCCCAGGGAGGCAGTTTCTGGAAGCTTCAAGGATGCACTGATTCATGATCAGAGCTGACCAGCTTTAGGAAGAGTGGTCTCAGGGTGCAGGGGAGCAAACAGGACCTGGCTGGGGGGGGGCAGTCTAAAGGGAATTCCTGCAAGGTGGGAGGCGGACAGCTCAACTTGGAGTTCTAAGGTTTTCTCCACCCCTCTCTGAGTCTCAGAATTGTCCCCCCCTCCTCCACCTCCTCCTCCTCCTCCTCCCCCACGCCTTTATTTGAGACAGAGTCTCTGTCGCCCAGGCTGGAGTGCAGTGGCATGATCTCAGTTCACTGCAACCTCTATCCCCCAAGTTCAAGGGATTCTCATGCCTCAGCCTCCAGAGTAGCCGAGGTTACAGTCTCGCACCACCGCGCCCAGCTAATTTTTGTATTTTCAGTAGAGACGGGGTTTCACCATGTTGGCCAGGCTGGTCTCGAACTCCTGACCTGGGGTCATCCACCTGCCTTAGCCTCCCAAAGTGCTGGAATTACAGGCATGAGCCACTGTTCTTGGTCCTTTTAATAGTTTTAAATAGAGGTGAGGTTTCACTGTGTTGCCCAGCTGGTCTTGAACTCCTGGGTTCAGGCAATCCTCTCACGTCAGCCTCCCAAAGTGCTGGGATTGCAGGTCTGAGCCACTGCGCCCCATCAGATTGTTCTATTGGTCATAAGAAATTGTTGTTTGCTATGAGTCAGGTTCTCACTCTGTCGCCCAGGCTGGAGTACAGTGGCGTTACCGCAGCTCACTTCACCCTTCAACTCCTGGTTCAGGTGATGTTCCCACTGCAGCCTCCTGAGCAGCTGGGACTACAAGTGGGCACCACCATGCCCAGCTAACTTTTTTTTTTTTTTTTTTGAGACCATGTCTCGCTCTGTCGCCCAGGCTGGAGTGCAGTGGCATGATCTTGGCTCACTGCAACCTCAACTCCTGGGTTCAAGCAATTCTCCCTGCCTCAGCCTCCGAGTAGCTAGGATTACAAGTGCCCGCCACCACACTCACTAATTTTTTTTTTTTTGAGACAAAGTCTCACTCTGTCGCCCAGGGTGGAGTGCAGTGGCATGATCTCGGCCCACTGCAACCTCCACTTCCCGGGTTCAAGCAATTCTCCTGCCTCAGCCTCTCATCATGACAGGCGTGCGCCACCACACCCGGCTAATTTTTTGTATTTTTAGTAGAGACGGGGTTTCACCATGTTGGCCAGGCTGGTCTCAAACTCCTGCACTCAGGTCATCTACCCGCCTCGGCCTCCCAAAGTGCTGGGATTACAGGCGTGAGCCACTGAGTGCCTGGCCTAATATTGTATTTTTACTAGAAATGAGGTTTCACCACGTTGGCCAGGCTGATCTCAAACTCCTGACCTCAGGTCATCTACCCGCCTCGGCCTCTCAAAGTGCTGGGATTACAAGCATGAGCCACTAGGCCTGGCCCCAGCTCACTTTTTAACTGTAGAAACAGGGTCTCACTATGTTGCCCAGGCTTATCTCAAACTCCTGGCCTCCAACAATCCTTCTGCCTTGGTCTTTTAAAGTGCTGGGATTACAGGTGTGAGCCATGCCCAGCCAGTCATAAAAAGTTCTTGAACCCTGGTGTTAGGCTCTTGCTCCAGACTGGGCCCCTTCCCTCACAGCCCCAAATCCTTTGCTTCCTCCAGGGTTTGGATATTGTCACTGTCACATCTCCCCCAACCCTGCCTGGGCTCTGAACGTCATAACCTTAGCATGGAAGTGGGAGGGAAGGCAGGCAGGTCAAGAGTGGGACACGGGGTGATCAGAATGGGCTGGGAGGTTGCTGGGATGCAGGCAGGGACAACAGACTCAGGAGTCCCCCCACCAGGTGCCACAGAAGAAGCTGACCCAGGAGGTAGCAGAGCCTCCACCCTACCCCCACCCCACCCCATGTCTCCCTCCCAAACAGATGGTGTTTATCCAACTCCTGGAGGGAAGGGACCAGCCAGTGGGCCAGGGCACTGGGCTGTGTATCTTATTTGAGTAATGAGGCCTGTTGTCTCCAGTGGGGGAGGCAACCCCCCACCCCCAACCCAAAGCAAACACAGGAGCTAGGAGACCAAGGAAGAGAGGAGACCCAATGATCAAGGCACTCAAGGGGCTGCTATCGGGAGAGAGGCTGCGGAGTCAGACTGGCACCCACCCCCTGTTTCACCCCCAGAATGCAGGAAAGACCCTCGAGAGAAGCAGGCATGGTTTTCTGAAAGACTAAGCCTTGGGAGCCAGGCATGGTGGCTCACGCCTGTAATCCCAGCACTTTGGGAGGCCAAGTGGGCAGATCACTTGAGGTCAGGAGTTCAAGACCAGCCTGGCCAACATGGAGAAACCCCGTCTCTACTGAAAATACAAAAATTAGCTGGATGTGGTGGACGGGCTCCTGTAGTCCCAGCTACTTAGGAGGCTGAGGCAGGAGAATCACTTGAACCTGGGAGGCAGAGGTTGCAGTGAGCTGAGATCGTGCCATTGCACTCCAGCCTGGGCGACAGAGTGAGACTCCATCTCAAAAAAGAAAAAAAAAATTAGCCGGGAGTCATGGCATATGCCTGTAATCCCAGCTACTCAGGAGGCTGAGGCAGGAGAATCGCTTGAACCTGGGAGATGGAGATTGCAGTGAGCCAAGATCGTGCCACTGCACTCCAATCTGGGCAACAGAATGAGGCTCCATCTCAAAAAAATCAAGCGATTCTCCTGCCTCAGCCTCCTGAGTAGCTGGGATTACAGGCATGCGCCACCACGCTCAGCTAATTTTGTATTTTTAGTAGAGACAGGGTTTCTCCATGTGGGTCAGGTTGGTCTCAAACTCCTCACCTCAGGTGATCCACCCGCCTCAGCCTCCCAAAGTGCTGGGATTAGAGGCATGAGCCAGGCTGGAGTGCAGTGGTCTGATCTCAACTCACTGCAACCTCCTCCTCCCAGGCCCAAGTGATTCTCCTGCCTCAGCCTCCTGAGTAGCTGGGATTACAGGTGGGCACTACCATGCCCAGCTAATTCTGTATTTTTACTAGAGACGGGGTTTCACTATGTTGGATTAGGCTGGTCTCAATCTCCTGACCTCAGTGATCCACCCTCCTCAGCCTCCCAAATTTCTGGGACTGCAGGCCACCCCCCCCAGCCCGGGGTGGTCATTAGTAAGAAATGGGCCTCAACAGTCTCCCCCAACCAGCCTCCAAGACCTGTCAGAGTTCTACACGGGGGCTGCCAAGGAAAAACCCCGGGACCCTCACAGCCAGCACTAGCAGAGTTCTGCCAGCCTCCTTAGGCCCAGGAGAGGCAAAGGAGATGGCCATGTGGCCAAGGTCTACCTGGTAGAGAGGGAACCTCTGTCTGTGTCTTTCTTTTTTTTTTGAGACAGAGTCTTGCTCTGTCATCCAGCCTGGCATAGCAGTGGCACAATTTTGGCTCACTGTAACCTCCATCTCAGGAAGGACATTTTTTTTTGAGATGGAGTTTCACTCTTTTTTTTTTGAGACAGAGTTTTGTTTTTTCTGCCCAGGCTGGAGTGCAATGGCACAATCTCGGCTCACCGCAACCTCTACTTCCCACGTTCATTAGTAAGGTCATTAGTAAGAAATGGGCCTCAGCAATCTCCCCAACCAGCCTCCAGGTTTCAGCGGCTTTTTTCTGTAGTAGATTGACAAACAGGTCTCCCCAGGGAACGAAGGGGCCGCTGGTGGGAGTCTGGGAGGGTATTTTTGAGGATCTCACTCTCTGGGTAGGAATTTCAGGCAGGTTGGGTTGCGGGGGGCGGATGTGGAGGGTCCCTCGAATGCGAACCATAGATGGATGCCTCGTGATGGGGAATATAGGGATCAGCTCCTGTGGCAGCACTGGGTCTTCCTAACCCACTCCTCTCCCCTTTAACAGTGGCAAGCTGGTGTCTCCCAAGTGGAAGAATTTCAAAGGCCTCAAGCTGCTCTGCAGAGACAAGATCCGCCTGAACAACGCCATCTGGAGGGCCTGGTATATCCAGTGTGAGTGGTGGGCACCACCAGCCTCCCCCGGCCAGGAGGGACCTCCCTCTCCAACCCTCCTGCCAGAGAGTTCTACACGGGGGCTGTTTAGGAAAAACCCTGGGATGCTCACAGCCAGCACTAGCAGAGTTCTGCCAGCCTCTTTTTTTTTTTTTTTTTTGAGATAAAGCCTTGCTCTGTCGCCCAGACTGGAGTGCAGTGGCGCCATCTCAGCTCACTGCAACCTCCGCCTCTCGGGTTCAAGCAATTCTCCTGCCTCAGCCTCCCAAGTAGCTGGGACTACAGGCACCCACCACCACACCCTGCTATTTTTTGTATTTTTAGTAGAGACGGGGTTTCTCCATGTTGGCCAGGTTGGTCTCGAACTCCTGACCTCAAGTGATATGCTCACCTTGGCCTCCCAAAGTAATGGGATTACAGGCATGAGCCATCACACCTGGCCCTGATGGCCTTTTAAGGGGAGACCAGGCCCCACATTAGGGAATGTGTCCCAAAGGGTGCTTTCCACTGTGAAGCTGGGCAGAGCAGAGGTCACCCCCTCAGAAGCACTAGGGTAGGCTGAGATTTAGGGTAGAGTTCAAAGCCCATTTTGCATCCCATTAAGGTAGTCCAGTGCCTTAAATGCCAGGGTAAAAAGGCCATTAGACACTAGCTAGGCCAACTGCATCACTTTGTGAATGGAGAAACTGAGGATCCTGCCTGGGTCTCCACCAGCGTTTCATTGAAGTCCTTCCTGAACATCCATTGGGTGCCCACATGGAGAATTGGGCAGAGGGGACCCAGAGAGGCCATGCCTTCTCGTGGAAGCAACTCTGGACTTAGAGTCGCCCAGAGCTGGTTCCTCCACCCCGTCTCTGCCCCTTGCTGGCTGTGTGACTTCAGGCTATTTGCCTAGCCTCTCTGAACCTGCTTCCTTATCTATAAAAATGAGGCCAATAGGCTAGGCACGGTGGCTCACACCTGTAATCCCAGCTCTTTGGGAGGCCAAGGCAGGTGGATCACGAGGTCAGGCGTTCAAAACCAGCCTGGCCAACATAGTGAAACCCCGTCTCTACTAAAAATACAAAAAATTAGCCAGGCATGGTGGTAGGCACCTGTAGTCCCAGCTACTTAGGAGGCTGAGGCAGGAGAATCGCTTGAACCTGGGAGGCGGAGGTTGCAGTGAGCCGAGATCGCACCACTGCACTCCAGTCTGGTGACAGAGCAAGACTCATCTCAAAAAAAAAAAAAAAAAAGAGGCCGGTAGTCCTACTTTTCATGGTTGGTATGGGGACAACAGGTATTCCAGGGTGTTGGCGGTAACCTAGTGTCCAATACGTGATGTACCCTTAAGGAGATCACATTCATTTTGGGGGACACCCCGCTCCCCGTGGCCAGGCAGCAGAGGCAGAGAGGACTTGGACTGGTCAGCCCTGTGTTGGGACCTCATCCAGCTCAGGTTGTGCTATGGGATCAAAGGCTGCTCTGAGCTGAGAATGAAAAGTCCAGGAGAGGCCACACAGTATTCTCTGTCCTGGCCCCACTGGCTTTCATCCAAGCAGAATAGGGTGTATTTTCTGGTTTCCATTTATCTACATGCCAGGCGCTTTCATAAATCACCTTATTTAAGTCTTCCTAGCAACCTGGGGAGATAGGTACCGTGATCGCCGTTTTTGTGGATGAGCAACTTAGGCTCAGAAGGCAAGGGACTTGTTCAGGTTCACAGAGCGTAAAAGAGGCAGAGCTGGCCTGGCTGGAAGTCCACAGTCCCCACCTCCAAATTGTGGTTTGGTTTTGTTTTGGTTTTTTGATAGGTGGGTGCAGTGGCATGATCTCGGCTCATGCAACCTCCACCTCTCAGGTTTAAGAGTCTCCTGCCTCAGCCTCCCAAGTAGCTGGGGTTACAGGCACCCGCCATATTTTGTATTTTTAGTAGAGCCAGTGTTTCACCATGTTGGCCAGGCTGGTCTGGAACCCCTGACCTCAGGTGATCTGCCCATCTCGGCCTCCCCAAGTGCTGTGATTATAGGCATGAGCCACCACACCCGGCCTGCAGAAGCAATTCTGATGACAGCTGAGGCATGATGTCGCCTGGGGTCCTCACCCGGACACACTGGTCTCCAGTGATTGCACAAGGTGCTGGAAGGACCCCAGGTTCTGAATCAGACACAGCGAGGTTTCAGTCAAGCCCTAGCGTGCTCTAACTGTGTGGGCTTGGGAAACTCTCTAGCCTCCCGGAGCCGAAGCTTGCTTTTTGTGAAAACGGGATTGATTTTTTTTCTTGGTTTTCTTTTCTTTTCTTTCTTTCTTTCTTTTTTTTTTAGATTTTGGAGAATGACATTATTATTATTATTATTTTAATCTTTTTTTCTTTTTTTGAGACAGAGTCTCGCTCTGTCACCCAGGCTGGAGTGCAATGGTGCAATCTCGGCTCACTGCAACGTCTGTCTCCCGGGTTCAAGTGATTCTCCTGCCTCAGCCTCCCGAGTAGCTGGGATTACAGGCACGCGCCACCATGCCCAGCTGATTTTTTTTGTATTTTTAGTAGAGACAGGGTTTCACCATGTTGGCCAGGCTGGTCTCGAACTCCTGACCTCAGGTGATCCGCCCGCCTCAGCCTCCCAAAGTGCTGGGATTACAGGCGTGAGCCACCGCGCCCAGCCAATACCTCCTATTTCTGAGGTTCCCTGAGTTTCCAGTGAGATCATTTGTATCTCAGTCATACTCAGAGCTGCACATGAGACACATATAACAAATGTCAAAACCCTTCTCCTCCCTAAACACCAAAGATTTGAAGGTGGGCTTTAGGCCGGGCTCGACATCTATGCCTGTAATCCCAGCATTTTGGGAGGCCGAGATGGGTGGATCACTTGAGGTCGGGAGTTCGAGACCAACCTGGCCAACATGGTGAAACCTCATCTCTACAAAAAAAAAAAAAAAAAAAAGTGGGCTTCACGGGAGCAGGGAGGAGAGGGGCTGCTTGGCTTGAGGCCCCTAATATCCCATATTAGGCTCAAGCAGGAAGGGCTCTGCCACCCGCTGCGGGGTCCTAGCCTCTAAGATCCTTCCTTTCCTGATTGACAGTCACTCTCCCACACTCTGAAATCATCTTAGTTTCCTGGGAGCTCCCAGGCACTTTGCACTGCTCCTGGGGCAAGAAGGACTTTCCACTTTGCATTGTCTCGTGTTGTTTGTTTACTTCCCTTATCTCTCCCGCTAAGCTGTGGGCTCCCTGCCTGATTCATCCCTGTGTCCGCTCCCAGTATCTGTCCCAGCATAGGTGCAAAGGGTTAGGTGGCTCAGTGAAGGGGTGTGCTTACCAGTGTTAACAAAGCCTGCCCAGCCCCCAGGAGCCATGCTGTTACTATAGCCTTTCCATGGGAAACAGTTCAGAGCACAGGATCTCTGGGCTGGGGAGGAGAGAGCCACTCGGCCCTGACTCTCTAGGAGCCCTGGACAAACTTTTTTACTACTATTATTATTATTATTATTTTTTGAGACAGAGTTTCGCTCTTGTTGCCCAGGTTGGAGTGCAATGGCACGATCTCAGCTTACCCCACAATCTCCGCCTCCCGGGTTCAAGCGATTCTCCCACCTCAGCCTCCCGAGTAGCTGGTATTACAGGCGTGCGCCACCATGCCCGCCTAATATTTTATAATAGAGACACGGTTTCTCCATGTTGGTCAGGCTAGTCTCAACTCCCGACCATGCCATACCAGGACAAACTTAATCTTTGCTGGTGTTCATTTCCTCATCTGGAAAGCCAGGGGCAGACATGCTTTGAGACGCTCCTTGCTTATCCAGTCCCCTGGGAGTCTACACATCCAAGGGCCCAGGCTTTGTTTTCTGACCAAGCTGGACTCAGAAACCAGGACAAAGCCCACCTTCAATCCTATGGAGAAAAAAAAAAAAAAAAACATGTATATATATATTGTGTGTGTGTGTGTGTGTGTGTGTGTGTGTGTGTGTGTATACATATATATATATATATATATATATATTTTTTTTTTTTTTTTTTTTGAGACAGTCTTGCTCTGTCACCCAGGCTGGAGTGCAGTGGCGCAATCTCAGCTCACTGCAACCTCCGCCTCCTGGGTTCAAGCAATTCTCATGCGTCAGCCCCCTGAGTAGCTGGGATTACAGGCATGCGCCACCACACCTGACTAATTTTTGTATTTTTAGTAGAGATGGGGTCTTATTATGTTCCCCAGGCTGATCTCAAACTCCTGGACTCAAGTGATCTGCCCGCCTCAGCCCCCTCAAAGGGCTGGGATTACAGGTGTGAGTCACTGCACTCAGCAAATTTTGGAGAATGTACTTTAGGACAGGACTTTGTAAATGATGCTTAAAGCCCTAGTACATTTCGTGTTCTGATGGTTCCCCTTCCTCTGTGTCCTCGTTTGTCCCATAGGAAGTTGGCTAGGGCAGGAAGCGTCCGCGGTTGTTCTGTCAGAGCAGCCAGGAAGTCTCAGGTTGCCTCTAAGTAGACCTACTGTGTGTCAAGCTCTGTGCCAAAGGCAGGAGCTACTTTTACTGACCGTAGCAAGCTGAGCAGGTAAAGACCTGGCAAGGCAAGGTGCAGGCGAGGTGGGCAGCGCTGTGGGCTTCAGGAGGCAGGAAGGCTTCCTGGAGGAGGCACCATCCTGAATTGTGGGCAGAGGAGGGAAGGTAAGAGGGGCTTCCCTGTAGTATAAGACCAGAAGGTGGACTGTGTGGTTTCAAGGTGGGGTGTATAAAGGAGACAGGCAGGCCTGGCATGGTGGCTCATGCCTATAATTGCAGCACTTTGGGAGGCCGAGGCAGGTGGATTGCCTGAGCTCAGGAGTTTGAGACCAGCCTGGGAAACATGGCAAAACCAAAATACAAAAAGCCAGCTGGGCATGGTAGCACATGCCTGTAGTCCCAGCTACTTGGGAGGCTGAGGTGGGAGGATCACTTGAACCTGGGAGGTGGAGGCTCCAGTGAGCCAAGGCTGCACCAGTGTACCACTGCTCTCCTACTTGGGTGACAAGAGTGAGACCCTGTCTCAAAAAAAAAAGGAGACGGAGCTGAGAGAAGCAAGTGGTGGCCCAACCATGAGGAGGGGAGGGGCTTGGAAGCCAAGCCAAGGAGTGTGGACTTTGTCCCAGAGGTTAGTAGGGAGCCATGGAGGGTTTCAGACCTGAACTGCCCTTTAGGAAGAATTGACCTGGCGGCAACTGGAAGATAAGCTTAGAGGGTAAAGCTGGAGTCAGGGAGGTCTCTGTGAGAAATGACACCAGACCAGAGGGTGACACAGTGAGACAGAGGATAGAGGGGAGGGGACAGTAGAAGAATGCCACAGACCCTATGAGATTGAGATTTTTTTGTCTCAATTAGATCCGGAATATAACAATCAGACCTGGAATGCTGGGACTCAAAGGGGTTTTTGTGGCGAGTTTTGGGGCATCCTCTGGAGTGTCCCCAGGCAGCTGGATATGGGGCTAGAGCCAGAAAGGGCCAGAGTGAGAGAGGCAGCCAGGTGGGTACTGCAAAGGAGTCAGTGAAAAGTAGGCAGGGGCTGGGCGTGGTGGCTCACGCCTGCCATCCCAGCATGTTGGGAGGCTGAGGCAGTCAGATCGCTTGAGTCCAGGAGTTTGAGAACAGCTTGGGCAACATGGTAAAACCATGTTGAATTTTGAAAGAATTCAGGCTGGGCGTGGTGGCTCATGCCTGTAATCCAAGCACTTTGGGAGGCCAAGGCGGGTGGATCACCTGAGGTCGGGAGTTCAAGACCAGCCCAACCAACATGGTGAAACCCCGTCTATAAAAAAAAATAAAAAATAAAAATAAAATAAATAAAAAAAATGAAAGAATTCAAAAATTAGCTGGGTGCAGTAGCATATGCTTGTACTCCTAGCTACTCTGGAGGCTGAGGTGGGAGGATCACTTGAGCCCAGGAGGTGGAGATTGAAGTGAGCCGAGATCGCTGCCACTGCCCTCCAGCCCAAGTGACAGATTCAGTCCTCGTCTCAAAAAAACACACATGCACAGAAACAAAACAAAACAAAGTGGCCAGGCCGGGCGCGATGGCTCACACCTATAATTCCAGCACTTTGGGAGGCTGAAGTGTGTGGATCATTTGAGGTCAGGAGTTTGAGACCAGCCTGACCAACATGGTGAAACGCTGTCTCTACTGAAAATACAAAAATTAGCCGGTATGGTGGCACGTGCCTGTAATCCCAGCTACTCGGGAGGCTGAGGAAGGAGAATCACTTGAACCTGGGAGGCAGAGGTTGCAGTGAGCCAAGATCACGCCACTGCACGCCAGCCTGGGTAACAAGAGAGAAAACAAGCAAAAAACAAAGTGACCAGGGAAGCTAGGAGATAAACAATAGCCTGGTGAGCCCAGGAATTTGAGGCCAGTCCGGGCAACATGGTGGAACCCTGTCTCTACCAAAAAATTTAAAATAATAATAATTAAAAAGAAGAGGTTAGGCACAGAGGCTCATGCCTGTAATCTCCAACGCCTTGGGAGGCCAAGGCAGGAGGTTTCTTGGAGCTCAGGAGTTTGAGACCAGCCTGGGCAACACAGGGAGACCCCTGTTTCTCCAAAAACTTTAAAAATTAGCCAGACATGGTGGCATAGGCCAGAGGCTGAGGCGGGAAGATCACTTGAGTCCAGGAGGTCAAGGCTTCAGTGAGCTATGATTGCACCACTGCACTCTGGCCTGGGCAACAGAGCAAGGCCCTGTTTCAAAAACACAACAAAAATGAAAAAGCCTGGAATGTGTGCTGGGGTCAAGGGGAAGAGCCTAGGAGAGGTCAGGGGGAGGCAGAGGCCTGGAGGAGGCCGGAAGTGGACCAACAGTGCTTCTCTGCAATGAAAGTGGGTAGTGCCAGGGCTCCTGAAACAGGGGACCCAAGGCTCTAAGCTCCTGGCCTGCTAGTCTAACCAGGACTTTCCGGAGGCAGCTCACCCCTGTGGCCCCACAATCCACTCAGCAATCTTTGCCAGTGAACCTACTAGGCTCCGGAGGGACCCAGAGAAGGTGTGGGAGGCCGGATTCACAGTGAAATACAGAAGAGGAAGATCAGGCCAGGCGCGGTGCAGTCCCAGAACTTTGGGAGGCTAAGGCGGGTGGATCACCTGAGGTCAGAAGTTTGACACCAGCCTGGCCAACATGGTGAAATCCCGTTTCTACTAAAAATACAAAAAGTTGGCCAGGCATGGTGGCGGCACGCCTGTAATCCCAGCTACTCGGAGAATTGCTTGAACCTGGGAGGCAGAGGTTACAAAGAGCCGAGGTCGAGCCATTGCACTCCAGCCTGGGCAACACAAACGAAAGTTCATCTTGGAAAAAAAAAAAAAGACTGGGCACAGTGGCTCACACTTGTAATCCAAGCACTTTGGGAGGATGAGGCGGGCGGATCACAAGGTCAGGAGTTCGAGACCAGCTTGACTAACATAGTGAAATCCCATCTCTACTAAAAATACAAAAAACAGCCTGGTGTAGTGGCTGGTGCCTGTAATCCCAGCTACTCGGGAGGCTGAGGCCGGAGAATGGTTTGAATCAGGGAGGTGGAGGTTGCAGTGAGCTGAGATGAGCCATTGCACTCCAAGGTGGGTGACAAGAGCGGAAAAAAAAGAAAAAAAAAAAGATTTAGGAGGCTAAAGCATCCAAGAAGGCTTCCTGGAGGAGGCAGCATGGGCACTTAATCTGAATGTCAGAGGCCAAGCAGGATTTCGTAGGGTGTCACTTGAGTCCCAGTCCCCTGGGATGAGGTGGGGGATGAGGAAGCTGGGTGCCCCTGACCTGGCCCCCTCTCTCAGATGTGGAGCGGAGGAAGAGCCCCGTGTGTGGCTTCGTGACCCCCCTGCAGGGGCCTGAGGCTGATGCGCACCGGAAGCCGGAGGTAGCGGGGTTCTGGACCGCCTGCCCATCTGCCCACCTGCCTGCCCACCAAGACCAGCCCCTGCCTCCTGTAGCCTTGCGCTGGGCAGACAGGGGTGGGGTGAGGGGTGGGAGATGGGGGTGCGGTGCTCCCCTCCCTACTAATCGCCCTCCCCCCCGGACCCCCCACCAGGCCGTGGTCCTGGAGGGCAACTACTGGAAGCGGCGCATCGAGGTGGTGATGCGGGAATACCACAAGTGGCGCATCTACTACAAGAAGCGGGTCAGTGGCGGGGCCGGGGAGGCCCCAGAGCTTTCCCCCTGCGGCTGCCGGCCACCGCCCGCCTCTGAAAGATCCCTGGAAAGGGGATCCTGATCCCCACCAAGCTTGTCCCCTTTGGGCCCTCCGTTCAGTCCCGGGCCGACAGCGCCACCGTGTGGCCACAGGACCTTCTAGCAGCCTCCTTACTTGGAGGGTTGGGGGAGCTCCTGATGGGAAAAAGGGGATCTCATTCATTGCTTGTGAGCAAGGGAGGTTTTTAGGGGAAGTGATGAAGGACGGGGCAAGGGATCCGGTATCCAACTCTGTGTGTCCCTGCAGCTCCGTAAGTCCAGCAGGGAAGAGGACCTCCTGGCCCCTAAGCAGGTGGGTGCTCTGTAAGTCCAGCAGGGAAGGGCATCCCTCCCCCAACAAGCAGGCGGGAGGTAGAGTTGACAGCTTCCTCCTGCGCAGGCAGGACAGTGGCTGGGCGTCAGGGTGGGATGTGGGACGTGACTGCCATCCTGTGGTTGATCCCGTTGAGCTCTTCCTCTTGGGGTGTAGTAGTGCAGTGGTGAGAAGACCCCAGGTCACTGGGCAAGTGGTGGGAGGCATGGGAGAACAGAGGGACCAGGGCAGGCTCGGTGGCTCACGCCTGTAATCCCAGCACTTTGGGAGACCAAAGCAGGTGGATCACCTGAGGTCAGGCGTTCAAGACCAGCCTGGCCTACATGGTGAAACCCACCTCTACTAAAAATACAAAAATTGGGCCAGGCACAGTGGCTCACACCTGTAATCCCAGCAGTTTGGGAGGCCGAGGCCAGTGGATCACGGGGTCAGGTGTTTGAGACCAGCCTGGCCAACATGGTGAAACCCCATCTCTACTAAAAATACAAAAATTAGCTGGGTGTGGTGGCACATGCCTGTTTACTCAGGAGGCTGAAGCAGGAGAATCGCTTGAACCTGGGAGGCGAAGTTTGCAGTGAGCTGAGATTGCACCACTGCACTCCAGCCTGGGCAACAGAGTGAGATTCCATTTTTAAAAAAGAGGGACCAAAGAACTGGGGTCCTGGACAGGAAAAATCTAAAGGGCAGGAAGGGGACCCCTGTACCTGCATCCTGGTCTATCTCCTGGGGGAAGTTCTTAGAGGCCAGTGGAGTGATCTGGTCTTTCAAGCAGCAAGCCAGGTCCACGAGGGAAAGGTGAGAGAGGTGTGCACAGACAGACCTTCCGTCCTGCTGACCATTTTACCCCGGGCAGGGGTGGTGTGGAGGGTCGGGGCAGTGGGAGTCCTTCAGTGGCTGCTGATGGCTCTGTCTCCCTAGTCGGAAGGCGAGTGGCCGCCACCGGAGCAATGGTGCAAACAGCTCTTCTCCAGTGTGGTCCCCGTGCTGCTGGGGGACCCAGAGCAGGAGCCGAGTGGGCGGCAGCTCCTGGACCTCGACTGCTTTTTGTCCGACATCTCGGACACGCTCTTCACCATGACTCAGCCCGGCCCTCGCCCCTGCAGCTGCCGCCTGAGGATGGTGAGGGTCTGGGAAGGGGCAGGGGAGAGGGGTGAAGGCCTGTGCAATTCCAGGAGGCCAAGGGAGGAATGGCTGGGAGTTGGGGTGGGGACCCCGCTCCTCTCTGCCTGCTGCTGCTGATGTTGCCACTGCCGCCTCCAGCCTATGTCGGCAATGCTGACATGATCCAGCCGGACCTGACGCCACTGCAGCCAAGCCTGGATGACTTCATGGACGTCTCAGGTGGGGCAAGCCCCTCCCCCGGCTTGGGTGACAGGCAGGGTCCATGTCAGGAAGGCCGATGAGCCCATCGAAGGCCCCTCTGGGAGAACTGATGGTCCGGGTGGTTTCTTTTCTTTTCTTTTTTTTTTTTTTTTTGAGACGGGGTCTCACTCCGTCACCCAGCTTGCAGTACAGTGGTGCCATCTTGGCTCACAGCAACCTCTGCCTCCCAGGCTTAAGTGATCCTCCCACCTCAGCTTCCCAAGTAGCTGGGAATACAGGCAGGCACCACCACACCCAGCTAATTTTCTGTGTGTGTGTGTCTGTGTGTGTGTGTGTTTTTGGTAAAGACAGGGTTTCACCATGTTGTCCAGGCTGGTCTCAAACTCCTGAGCTCAAGCGATGCTCCCGCCTTGGCCTCCCAAACTGCTAGGATTACAGGCGTGAGCCACCGTGCCTTGCAGGTCTGGGTGATATCTGAGGGATCTTCCTGGTCTCCTTTTGTTCAGCTGATGTGGCCTCCAATGAGGGCAGGAACAGAGAGGTTACCTGGACAGGGAACCAGGGGCTTCCAGGAAAGCAGTGAATGCTGGGACTCTCTCAGGGGAGAGAGGAACTTTGATTTATCTGGGTTTATTTATTATTCACACGATGCATTTTAAAATTATTTACTAGGCTTAGCGGGGTGGCTCATGCCTGTTATCCCAGTACTTTTGGTGGGGCCAAGTTGGGTGGATCACCTGAGGTCAGGAGTTCGAGACCAGCCTGGCCAACATGGGGAAGCCCCGTCTCTACTAAAAATACAAAAATTAGCCAGGCGTGGTGGCGGGCGCCTGTGATGCCAGTTACTCGGGAGGCTGAGGTGGGAGAATCGCTTGAACCCGGGAGGCAGACGTTGCAGTGAGCTGAGGTTGTGCCACTGCACTCCAGCCTGGGCGACAGAGAAAGACTCCGTATCAAAAATTAAAAATAAAACTATTTACTAGAGAACATTTCAAGCATGCACATACTAGTAGAGAAAGTGCAGTTCAGCAAACTCCCAAGTCACTGTCACTGATGTCACCGACTTACCACTCTGGGCCAGTCTTCTTCTTCTTTCATCTAGACCACATCCCTTCTCTTCTCTTACATTTTACTTTATTTTTGAGACAGGATCTCACTTTGTTGCCCAGGCTAGAGTACAGTGGCACAGTCACAGCTCACTGTAGCCTCAACCTGTCAGGCTCAAGTGATCCTCCCACCTTGGCCTCCCAAGTAGCTGGGACCACAGGTACGCGCCACTATGCCTGGCTAATTTTTTGAAGAGACAGGCCCTCCCTATATTGCCCAGGCTGGTCTACAACTCCTGGTCTCAAGAGATCCTCCCACCTCAACCTTCCAAAGTGCTCAGATCACAGGTGTGGGCCACCATGCCCAGTCTATTATTTTAAGAAAATTCCAGCCATTATATCTTGTAAAGCATTTTTTTTTTTTTTTTTTTTGAGATGGAGTCTCGCTCTGTTGCCCAGGCTGGAGTGCAGTGGCTTGATCTTAGCTCACTGCAGCCTCCGCCTTCTGGGTCAAGCGAGTCTCCTGCCTCAGCTTCCCGAGTCGCTGGGATTACAGGCATGCGCCACCACACCCGGCTAATTTTTGTATTTTTAGTAGAGATGTGATCTTACCATGTTGGCCAGGCTGGTCTCGAACTCCTGACCTCATGTGATTCACCTACCAGGGCCTCCCAAAGTGCTGGGATTATGGGCATGAGCCACCACGCCTGGCCTAAAGCATTTTTTTGTAAGTTGTGAATGTCCCTACTTCCCTCTCCTGACTCCAGAGCCACCAAGTTCCTGATTCCTCATGGTCCTCCCAGAGGTGTTCCTGTCAGGAGAGGCACATGTGGACAAATGTCTCTGTTTTCACAACAGATCTCCCAGGTGGCCTTCATTTTACTGTAGGTCTTGCAGGCTATTCCCAATAGCCACACATTTAGGGGCTCCCAGAGCCATGTATGGGCCAGGTAGATATCTAGGCTCAGCCCGTCTCATCCAAGCTGCTGGGGACAGAAAGAGGGTCACTGGGATAAAGGCTTAGTCCTAGTGACCTCCTGCCGGGTGCAGTGGCTCAAGCCTATAAACCCAGCACTTTGGGAGGCTGAGGCCACCAGATCACTTGAGGTCAGGAGTTTGAGACCAGCCTGGCCAACATGGCAAAACCCCGTCTCTACTAAAACTACAAAAAAATTAGCCAGGTCTGGTGGCACGCACCTGTAATCCCAGCTACTGGGGAGGCTGAGGCAGGAGAATCGCTTGAACCCAGGAGGTGGAGGTTGCAGTGAGCTGAGATCACGCCATTGCACTCCAGACTGGGCGAGAGTTCGAGACCCTGTCTCAAAAAAAAAAAAGTCTTAGTGACCTCCTAACTCCTACCCCATGGGGTCCTGGGCCTGTCAGTCAAGAGGTGGAGGCCTATGGGCGGGGACTAGGGAATGAGGAACCACCCCCAGGCCTGCTCCAGCCCTGGGCGGGGGTAGGGGCTGCCCCGGGCAGAAGTGTGCATGGCAGTGCCCTGGGAGCAACCCAGCCTGGGAGGGCAGCAGCCCTATCTGGGCACACAGCCCCCCGCCACAGGTAGGAGCCTAGCCACCCCCGCCTGGGGTCTGGACAAGACCAGAAGGGACTGGGGCTAGAAGGCAACATCTGGCAAGCCCGAGTGGCTGCTGGGGCGTGGGGGGACAAGTGTGGCCCACACAGAGGAGGTGGCTCGTGTGGCCCTCCCCCTATCAAACACTCCCGGAACCCAGAGGGCAGAGCACACAGCAGCTCTCAATGTCCCCAAGAGCCCCCCCCAGTGGGGAGGTCTGGCTGGAAACCCAGGGAGGGGATCAAAACTCTATGGAGGCAGCGGGCTTGGTGGTGGGGGAGGGGGTGGTCAGGGAGGCAGCCAGAGGCAGAGGAGCTCAGGGAGGGGATGGCAGGTCACATTCGTGGAGGGGACAGAGGCTAGGGAGGGACTTGGGGCATGGTGAGCAGCTCAGGCTGGGAAGCAACTTCTCTCAAGGCAGGGTGGGGACTCAGGGATGAGAGGGGCTTGCTGCCCTGTAACCCTTGCCCAGGCCCCAGGGAGTGGGCCGCAGCCGTGAGTCGGGAGGGGCCCTCGGCCCTCAGCAGCCTGGAGCCTGGCCCAGCACGTGGCTGATTTTAGAGCCAGGGCCTTGGGGGCCTAGTGATAGGCCCTATGGACCCTGGAAGGTGGGGGAGCAGCAGTGACCACTCTCCATCTGTCACCTGGTGGTCCCCTCCCTTTTTTTTTTTTTTTTTGAGACAGAGTCTTGCTCTGTTGCCCAGGCTGAGTGCAGTGGCACGATCTCGGCTCACTGTAACCTCCGCCTCCCAGGTTCGAGTGATTCTCCTGTGTCAGCCTCCAGAGTAGCTGGGACTACAGGCGCCCGTCACCACACCTGGCTAATTTTTGTATTTCTTTATTTATGTTTATTTTATTTTCTGTTTTTTGTTCTGAGAAAGAATCTTGCTCTGTCACCCAGGCTGGAGTGCAATGGCACAATCTTGGCTCACGGCAACCTCCGCCTCCTGGGTTCTAGCGTTTCTCTTGCCTCAGCTCCCCAAGTAGCTGGGATTACAGGTGCTTGCCACCATGCCCGGCTAATTTTTTTGTATTTTTAGTAAAGACAGGGTTTCACCATGTTGTCCAGGCTGGTCTCGAACTCCTGACCTCCTAATCTGCCCACATGGGCCTCCCAAAATGCTAGGATTACAGGCATGAGCCACCACGTCCAGCCTGGTCCCCCCTTTTAAAGAAAGGCAGCAGGGGCACCGGTAGTCCCAGCTTCTCAGGGGCTGAGGCAGGAGGATTGCTTGAACCCAGCAGGCAGAGGTTGCAGTGAGCACAGATCACACCACCGCACTCCAGTCTGGGCAACAGAGAGAGACTCTGTCTCAAAAAAAGAAAGAAAGGCAGCAGGACAGCAACCTTCACCGTGGGGTTAGACACGCGGACAGGCACAGAGCAGACGCACATGCTCCGTGTTATCACGCACGACAGGTTCATGTGGCTTCAGACGGAGCGACAGACACCCAGGGGCAGACAGAGACTGCGTGCAGACCCCACGCTGAGACTCCAGGGTTCAGCCACTGCACCACACAGGCCCTGCACGCCCCCAAAAGCAGAGCCACTTGTGACATACAGGGCCGGGCACGGTGGCTCACATCTGTCATCCCAGCACTTTGGGAGGCTAAGGCGGGAAGATGGCTTGAGCGTAGGAGTTTGAGATCAACCTGGGCAACATGGCAAAACCCTGTTTTTGCTAAAAAATACAAAAAATAACTGGGTGTGGTGGCAAATGCCTGTAATCCCAGCCAGTCGGGAGACCAAGGCATGAGAATCCTTTGAACCCGGGAGGCAGAAGTTGCAGTGAGCTGAGATGGTGCCACTGCACTCCAGCCTGGGTGACAGCGGGGCACAGTAGCTGACCCCCCTCCGCTGGTCCTGCACCCCCTTTCCCACCCCAACACTCTGTCTGGGCACCCCCTTTCTGTACCACCAGCTCAGGGAATGGGAGTCACCAGCGGATAGGGAGGGGGACTTCTGAGTTAAGCCAGGAACTGGGCAGGGGGGAGGGGACTACTTCCTGGGGTCCCTGTTCACATCCAGAGTCCCCTGCCATCTCCCACTCAGGCTCATTATAATCCCAACACTTTGGGAGGCTGAGGCAGGAGGATGGCTTGAGGCCAGGAGTTTGAGACCAGCCTAGGCAACATAGCATGACTCTGTCTCTGGGGGGTTGGGGTTGAGGTTGGGGGTAGACACACACACACACACACACACACACACACACACACAGCACACACACACTTGACACCCCAGTGGGTTCTGGGTTTGGGGTGACCTTATCTAGGAGCTCCTTGGTGACTTTATCCCGGTCTCCTTGGAGGTGGCTCCTAGGAGGCAGACTTGAGCAGCTCTCCTGGCAGCGGTGCTGGAGAGAAAAACAGGGAGCTGGGGCCCACCCAGGCCTGTAGGGAGCTGTCACAGTGGGGTCAGATCTGCCCAGACCAGGAGGCCTCGGGAGCTGGCATGGAACACAGGCTGGTCAGGGTCAGAGAAAGGTGCCCGGAAGGGAGCGGGTGGGCGGGGAGGCGCCCAGGCCGGGGATGTGGTCAGGCCGTGGGTAGCTGCTTCCCAAAACCAGAATAGCCCAGGACTTACACAACCTGCACCCCAAACAATCCGCCTGCCGCCTCCCCCCAGCTCTTGCAGGCTTCCCAGCCCCTCTGCCCCCCACCCCCACTCAGAGCCCACCCTTAGGCCCCTCTTGCCGCCACCCCACTCAGAGCCCGCCCTTAGGGCCCCTCCCCCCCCCCACCCCACTCGGAGCCCACCCTTAGGGCCCCTCTCCCCCCAACCCCACTTGGAGCCCACCCTCAGGGCCCCTCTGACCCCCACCCCACTCAGAGGCCATCCTCAGGGCCCCTCTCCCCCACCCCACTCAGAGCCCACCCTCAGGGCCCCTCTCCCCCCACCCCACTCAGAGCCCACCCTCAGGTCCCCCCTCGCCCCCACCCCACTCGGAGCCCACCCTCAGGCCCCCCCCCCTCACCCCCACCCCACTCGGAGCCCACCCTTAGGCCCCCTCTCGCCCCCACCCCACTCGGAGCCCACCCTTAGCTCTCCCCCTCTCCCCCCACCCCACTCGGAGCCCACCCTTAGGGCCCCCCCTCCCCCACCCCACTCGGAGCCCACCCTTAGGGCCCCCCCCTCCCCCACCCCACTCGGAGCCCACCCTTAGTGCCCCCCTCTCCCCCCACCCCACTTGGAGCCCATCCTTACGGTCCCCCCTCTCCCCTACCCCACTCGAGCCCACCCTTAGGGCCCCCCCTCGCCCCACCCCACTCGGAGCCCACCCTTAGGCCCCGCTCGCCCCACCCCACTCGGAGCCCACCCTTAGACTCCCCTCGCCCCCACCCCACTCGGAGCCCACCCTTAGGCCCCCCTCACCTCCACCCCATTCGGAGCCCACCCTTAGACCTCCCTCGCCCCCACCCCACTCGGAGCCCACCCTTAGGCCCCCCCTCGCCCTCACCCCATTCGGAGCCCACCCTCAGGGCCTCCCTCGCCCCCACCCCACTCGGAGCCCACCCTCAGGGCCCCCCTCTCCCCTACCCCACTCGAGCCCACCCTTAGGGCCCCCCCTCACCCCCACCCCACTCGGAGCCCACCCTTAGGCCCCCCTCGCCCCCACCCCACTCGGAGCCCACCCTTAGGCCCCCCTCACCCCCACCCCACTCGGAGCCCACCCTTAGGCCCCCCCTCGCCCTCACCCCACTCGGAGCCCACCCTCAGGGCCTCTAGCCCGATTACACTCTTCACCCCACTCCTAGACTTCACCTGTTGACCTTCCAACAAACCAAACTTGTGCCGGAACCAACGACCTCGTGTCCACTCTCATCTCCAACTCACCCCTTGAACTTCTGCCACCCTGGGGCCCCTCCCATCCCAGACCTCCTCCCCTTGCACCGACCATACCCCTTTCCCACCCTGGCACTGTCTCTGGGCACCCCCTTTCTGTACCTCCAGCAGATCAGGGAAGGGGAGCCACCAGGGGATGGGGAGGGGGACTTCCAGAGCTAAACCTGGGGCTGGGGAGGGAGGGGCTGTTCCTGGAGTCCCTGTTCACACCCACAGTCCCCTGCTATCTCCCACTTGGCTCAATCCCACCCAAGACGGTTGCTGCTTCCCGATTGAGACAGAAACCCTTCCAGTTTCACAATCTCCTGTGGAAGGGACCCCCACCCCCCCCGCCTGCTGGCCCCCAGGTCCCCACCCGCCAAGGCTGGGGACAGGCCACTCTCTTCCCAGCTGTTTACCAGCCATAGCCATAGCCCTAACTGCTGTCGCCCTGTGTGTCTGAATTACAGATTTCTTTACCAACTCCCGCCCCCCCACAGACGCCTATGACTTCAAACTTCCCAGAGCCCCCCAGCTTCAGCCCCATGGCTGACTCCCTCTTCAGCAGTGGGACCCTGGGCCCGGAGGTACCCCCGGCTTCCATGGGCATGACCCACCTCTCCGGACACAGCCGTCTGCAGGTAAGCTCACCCCACCCCATCCAGCCCTGTCTAGCTCACTTCAGAGCTGGTCCTGCCCTGCTTATGTCCAGGAGGTACCGGACTCCCTGAGTGCCTGGTCTCCTGCTTGGAGACTAGAGGGGGAAGAAAGGCCCCATCTCCATCCTCTGGGAGGGACCCCGTGAAGCAGAACTGGACAAAAGGGTTGTGGGAAAAGCTAAGGGCATGGGGACCACAGTGTAAGCTCCACCAAGGCCTACTGCTTCTAGAAGGCTTCCTGGAGGAGGGGGGTTTCTGGGCCTTAGAGAATAGGTCAGCTTTGAACAGAAGAGACTGGCCGAGGGCAAGCCAGATGGGAGAACAGCAGGAACAAACGCATTGAGGAAGAAAGCTGAGCATGGATGTTTAGGAAACAGTGACTCTACCATTTTGGTTCATGAATTCCCGGTGCAATTATTATTATTATTATTATTATTATTCTTTGAGACAGAGTCTCACTCTGTTACCTAGGATTGAGTGCAGTGGCACAATCTCTGCTCACTGCAACCTCCACCTCCCGTGTTCAAGCTATTTCCAACTTATTTTTGTATTTTTAGTAGAGATAGGGTTTCACCATGTTGGCCAGGCTGGTCTCGAACTCTTGACCTCAGGAGTCCGACCACCTTGGCCTCCCAAAGTGCTGGGATTACAGGCATGAGCCACCTTGCCTGGTCCCCAGGTGCAATTCAGATGTTGCTTCCTGCTGCTTGGTTATAGGCCTTCCCCTCCATCATCAGACTTTTCAAGTGCTAACTGTAGTTGGCTGTTGAGGGGTGTCTCTCCTTCACCAGACAGTGAGCTCCTTACTGGAAGGGCTGTGTTTTACTCACCACTGCATTTTCTGTATCTAATGCAGCTCAGGCACGTAACAGCACTGGGTGAATGGTTGTCCAACGAGTGAGTCAGTGACTGAATGAGCGAGCAGGTGTGCATATGAATGGGTGTGTTGGTGAACTGCTAGATGCGTCTTAGACGGTGCTGGAGGCACACGTGGGTTGGTGGATATATGGGTGGGTGAAGTGGTTGGTTGGATGGATGGCCTGGTGGATGGATACACAATGGATCAGTGAATGGGCTGGTGGGTGGTTAAGTGGCTGGTAAATGTATAGATGGTGGACGGATGGATTATGGATGGGTTGGCGGATGAATGAAGGAAGCATAGATGGTTGGATGGATTAGTTAATGCGTTAATATCTGGTGGGCTGGTGGAGACAGTGGAAATAGGTAGGTGAATAAATGGAAGATGGGTAGATGGAGAGATTGGCGGATGAATTAGGAGATGGACAATTGATGACTGGATGGGAGAGTTGGTTGGTGGATGGATTGGTGAACAAGTTAGTGGATGAATGGATGATGAAAAGATGGGTGGGTTGGTTAGTGGATGGATTGGTGGACAGTCAGCAGATGAATGGATGATTAAAAGATGGGTGGGTGGGTTGGTGGATGGATTGGTGGGCAGGTTAGTGGATGGACGGATGATGACTGGATGGGTTGGTTGGTTAGTGGATGGATTGGTGGGCAAGTTAGTGGATGGATGATGACTGGATGGGTGGGTTGGTTAGTGGATGGATTGGTGGACAAGTTGGTGGGTGGATGGATGATGACTGGATGGCTGGAGGAGGGTGGGTGGATGGATGGATGGATGGCTGGATGGATGATGAATGGATGGGTGGGTTGGTGGATAGACTGGTGAACAAATTAGTGAATGGATGGACAAGTTATTCAGGAGACAAATGGATGGGCAGGAAGACTGACACTCTGCTGTGCCTGCGTTGTGCATAAACATATTCTGCTCCCTCCTCTCATAATTTCCCTGCTCCGTGTGTGTGTACGCACCTGTGTGTGTTGGAAGACAGGGCTTATTTCTCCTAACTCTCCCCAGTCCCAGTCCAAAGCTCAGCCAAGACAGGGGAGGGGGAAGCCTGGATGGCTGCCAGGGTCGGCTCTCTCCCCCTGCCCTCTAAGTGTCTGTCTGTCCCCACAACCAGGCTCGGAACAGCTGCCCTGGCCCCTTGGACTCCAGCACCTTCCTGAGCTCTGATTTCCTCCTTCCTGAAGACCCCAAGCCCAGGCTCCCACCCCTTCCTGCACCCCCACCTCTGATGCATTACCCTCACCCTGCCAAGGTGCCAGGCCTTGAGCCCTGTCCCCACCTCCCTTCCATCCCATGGCACCACCCACTGCTTTGTTGCAGGAAGAGCCTCTCTTTCTCTCCCAGGTTTCCCTTCCCCACCGTCCCTCCTGCCCCGAGAGTGTCCCCGCTGCCTGCTCCCGCAGCCTTCCCATCCACCCCCGCAGCCTGTGCCCAGCCCGGCCCCCACCCCCTTCCCCATAGAGCTTCTGGCCTCGGGGTATCCAGAGCCTGCCTTTGGGCCTTGCTTCTCCATCCCCAGAGGCAAGCCCCCCCACCCCATCCCCTAGGGGACAGAAAGCTAGCCCCCCTACCTTGGCCCCTACCACTGCCAGCCCCCCCCCAACACGGCAGGGAGCAGCAACCCCTGCCTCACACAGCTGCTCACTGCAGGTGAGATGGGAGCGCCAGCAATGGGGGAGAGGCAAGCCCGGGGAGGGAGGTCAGGGGGTGGGGAGGACGGGGCTTATGGGAGCAGAAGCTGAAGGCGAAGGGGGCAGGTTCAGTTCGAGGCACAGAGTGGCGAGGAATGAGGGACGTGGGTCCCGTACCTAAAAGGGATGTGGGCTCTTGGGAGGGGGCAGGCTGGGGTCTTGAGAGATGCCGCGGGTGGGCCAGCCCAAGCAGCCTCATGGTCCTGCCCTGCACAGCCAAGCCAGAGCAACCCCTGGAGCCACCTCCTATGGCCAGCACCCTCCTCCGGTCCCCAGGATCCCCCGGTAAGATCTTGGGCACTGGGCGGTGGGCTGCTGCCCACGGGCTTCACCACGACTCTCCACCCTTCTCCACCCCAGCAGGAGAAGGTCCCTAAATTCCCCTGCACATTCCTTCCCCCGACCCCGGCCCCTACACCGCCCCGGCCACCTCCAGGCCCAGCCACGCTGGCCCCTTCCAGGCCCCTGCTTGTCCCCAAAGCGGAGCGGCTCTCGCCCCCAGCACCCAGTGGTAAAGAGAGGGGTTGCAGGGATTGGGGGAGCCTAGGGGATGAGGGGAAGAGGAGGAAGAGGAGGGGGGACTGGTTCTGGGGCCAGGATGAGAGGAAGGGGGTGATGGGGACCTTTCCTCTGGGTCGGTCTTTCTCTGGGTCTGTCTGTCCCTCCCACAGGCAGCGAGCGGCGGCTGTCAGGGGACCTCAGCTCCATGCCAGGCCCTGGGACTCTGAGCGTCCGCGTCTCTCCCCCCGCAACCCATCCTCAGCCGGGGCCGTCCAGACAGCACCAAGGTGGGCACCACCCCCAACCCCAAGATCGGTTTGCCTCCCCCCAGTCCCTCCCGGGCTCCTTCCCAGGCTTAGCCCCACCTCTTTCTGCTCCCCCGAGACCGAGAACCGGCGCATCACACACATCTCCGCGGAGCAGAAGCGGCGCTTTAACATCAAGCTGGGATTTGACACTCTTCATGGGCTTGTGAGCACACTCAGTGCCCAGCCCAGCCTCAAGGTGAGCCCCAGACTCAGGCTGGCACCCCCAAAACCACAGGGCCCCCTTCTGGATCCCCCCCCCCACCCAAGACCCAATCACAGGGGGAGTGATCCAGACACTCCTGCCTCCTCCCATCCTAGTGCCTCAGTGGGTCCCAGGGTGCAGCCTCCAGCACCTGCCTGAGCCCCCCCTGGTGGCGTCTGCAGGTGAGCAAAGCTACCACGCTGCAGAAGACAGCCGAGTACATCCTCATGCTACAGCAGGAGCGCGCGAGCTTGCAGGAGGAGGCCCAGCAGCTGCGGGACGAGATCGAGGAGCTCAACGCCGCCATTAAGTAGACAGGGTCCAGGCGGGTGCTGGGACCAGGGGGACATGCCGCCTGACCCCAGCCCCTGACCCCTGTGCTGCCCCCAGCCTGTGCCAGCAGCAGCTGCCTGCCACAGGGGTACCCATCACCCACCAGCGTTTTGACCAGATGCGAGACATGTTTGATGACTACGTCCGAACCCGTACGCTGCACAACTGGAAGTTCTGGGTGGTATCCTCCCTCGAGCCCATGGCCTGGGGGCTGCGGGGGCTGCAGGGGCTGTGGCGGGGATGAGACGAGGCTGTGCGGGGGATGCAGGCCTAGCTCTCCAGGCCGGGCAGGCTCAGAGCTGCTCCCAGGGGACGGGCTCTGGTTCTGCCCCCTGCTTCCATGCCCTGGCCATCTTGGGCTGCAGAATTGCCCAGGGATGGGAAGCTGGGAGCAGAGAGGGAAACTGAGGAAGGAGTCTTTGGGTAAAGGGGGAGCCTCGGCCCTGACCTCAGGAGTCCTGAGGGCAGTTTGGGGAGAACCTGAACTCTAGAGTGAGGCCTAGAGAAGACTTGGAATCCACTCCCTGACCTGGCTCAGGGGTCAAGTTCTTGACTGAGCCAGGGCAGGGAGCTCAGGGATGGGGGAATGGTTCAGCCCAGAGGAAGGGCTATGGAGGGGCCATGCGGAGGGGACTGAGAGCCAGAGAGCTGGGAAGGTCTTGGCAGGACAGAATTAGGGACTGCAAGCCAGGCTCGGTGGCTCACGCCTATAATCCTAGTACTTTGGGAGGCTGAGGCGGGTGGATCACCTGAGGTCAGGAGTTCGCGACTAGCCTGGCCAACATGGCAAAACCCTATCTACTAAAACTACAAAAATTAGCCAGGCGTGGTGGTTTGTGCCTGTAGTCCCAACTACTCGGGAGGCTGAGGCAGGAGAATGGGTTGAACCTGGGAGACAGAGGTTGCAGTGAACCAACAGAGCAAGACTCCCTCTCAAAAAAAATAAATAAAGGCCGGGTGCAGTGGCTCATGCCTGTAATCCCAGCACTTTGGGAGGCTGAAGCAGATGGATCACCTGAGGTCAGGAGTTCCAGACCAGCCTGACCAACATGGAGAAACCTTGTCTCTACTAAAAATACAAAATTAGCCGGTCATGGTGGCGCATGCCTGTAATCCCAGCTACTCGGGAGAGGCAGAGGCAGGAGAATCGCTTGAACTCGGGAGGCAGAGGTTGCAGTGAGCTGAGATCATGCTACTGTACTCCAGCCTGGGCAACAAGGGCGAAACTCCGTCTCAAAAGAAAGAAAGAAAAGAAGTAGGGGCTGCAGCAAGAGTCCTTGGGGTTCAAGGTTAGACGGTGTTCAGCCCCTTTCTTCCCCGGGTTTGAACTGGGCATTAGGGCTCCACATGGGGTGGGGGTACCAGCTGGACCACAGGCAGCTCCTTGACCTGGGCCCAGTTCAGCATCCTCATCCGGCCTCTGTTCGAGTCCTTCAACGGGATGGTGTCCACGGCAAGTGTGCACACCCTCCGCCAGACCTCGCTGGCCTGGCTGGACCAGTACTGCTCTCTGCCTGCCCTCCGGCCAAGTACGTGAGCCATCTCCCTGCCTGCTAGAGGGTCCCGGCTTCAGGGGTGGGGTGGCATTCCACCCTGCTTAGACCCCACATCCAGCTTGCCTTCAACACAGCCTAGGGTTGTGGCCACCTCCTATACCCTAGATGCCCCTCCATCCACCAGATGCCTGCACAGAGGTTCTAGGAGGGGGTGACAGTCTTGGCAACTGGGACCTCCCCCCTTCCCTTTGGTTCCAGCATCTAAGGGGAGGGCCCTGACCCCAGGAGGTGTCTCTCTCTGTCTCCCTCCCAGCTGTCTTGAACTCCCTACGCCAGCTGGGCACGTCTACCAGTATCCTGACTGACCCGGGGGCGCATCCCTGAGCAAGCCACGCGTGCAGTCACAGAGGGCACCCTTGGCAAACCCTTATAGTCCTGGCCACACCCTGCTGCTCACTCAGCTGCCCTGGGCCACGGGCTCCAGGGATAATCTCTGGGCACTCCCTTCCTGCCCCAGGCCCTGGCTCTGCCCTTCCCTGGGGGGTCAAGCAGGGTCCAGATTTCACGCTTCCTACCTCCTGGAGGCCAAGAAGAGCCGAGCCCCTGTCCCTGCTCTGCCACTGTGCTCCAGCACCATGACCTTGGGAGACTCGTCCCCCATCTTTGGATCTCTTTGTTTCAATCTGCAAAATTGGGGTGAGGAAGGTTCAATCAGCAGATGAGCTCCGGGCCTTGGCAGCTGTGACATTGGGGGCCTAGGCTGGTAACTCCGGGGGCTTAACGGTGGGAAGAAGAGGAGGCTGTTTCTCTGTCCCCCTCCACCTGCTCCCCCCGCAGGTGGGGGCACAGACCTCTATTCATGAGCAGAGGAGCAGAAAAGGAGGTTCCCTCTCTCTGCTCCTTCACTGCTGACCCAGAGGGGCTGCAGGATGACTCCTCCTGGAAGAGGCCAGGAGGGTCTGATCCCAGGAGAAACTAGGGCTGAAGTGACCACAGCAGGGCAGGCATCGTGTGTGTGTGGATGTGTGTGTGTGGGTTTTGTAAAGAATTCTTGACCAATAAAAGCAAAAACTGTCTGCCGGCATGTCGGTGTGTCTCACTCACACTGGGATGGAGAGAGAGCCTGCTGGCAGTGGGAGGTGGCTTTGCAGAGGGCTCTGTGGGCCAGGAAAGGGCCTGGAGGTTTACTCTGAGCTGGCAGCAGCTGGAGGGCTTTGAGTGGAGGTGGGGACAAGATCAGATGTAGGGGTGGCGAGTGCCTGTAGTCCCAGCTACTCGGGAGGCTGAGGCGGGAGGATTGCTTGAGCCCAGGAGTTCGAGGCTGCAAGCAGCTGTGATCACACCACTGCACTCTAGGCTGGGCAACAGAGTGAGACCCTGTCTCAAATAACAAAAAAAGTCCGGGCACGGTGGCTCACACCTGTAATCCCAGCACCTTGGGAAGCCAAGGCAAGAGGATTATAGACCTCGTCTCAGTAACACAAAAGAGAAAAATAAATAAAAGATCAGGTGTAACTTAAAAAAAAATTTTTTTTTTACAAGAATAGAGTCAGTGGCCAGGTGCAGTGGCTCACACCTGTAATCGCAGAACTTTGGGAGGCTGACGCAGGCAGATCACCCAAGGCAAGGTATTCAAGACCAGCCTAGCTAACATAGGGAAACCCCATCTCTACTAAAAACACAAAAATTAGCTGGGCATGGTGGCACATGCCTGTAATCCCAGCTATCTGGGAGGCTGAGGCAGGAGAATCACTTGAACCCGGGAAGCGGGGGTTGCAGTGAGCCGAGATTGTGCCACTGCACTTCAGCCTGGGTGACAGAGCAAGACTCCATCTCAAAAAAAAAAAAAAAAAAAGAATAAAAGAATAGAGTCAGGGTCTTGCAACATTGCCCAGGCTGTTCTTGAACTTTTGGGTTCAAGCAATTCTCCTGCCTTGGCCTCCCAAAGTGCTGAGATTACAGGCATAAGCCACGGTGTCTTGCCAGATGTAAATATTTTACAGGAACCCTCTAGGTGCTGAGTTGAGAGTACACAGGAGATGGTTTGGAGAGGCTCGCCACCTTCAGAGCTGGAATAAGGCAGACCTAGGACCAAGGAGGGCCGCTGGACAGGGCGGCCACTGGAACCACCCAGAAGGAGTGGTGGGGCAGGTGGGGAGGGTAGTGACCTCCCCATCATGAGAGGTATGCAAGCAGAGAGTAGATGGCCGCTTAGTTGGGATGTGCTAGAAAAAAACTGATACTGGCTGGTGCGGTGGCTCACACCTGTAATCCCAGCACTTTGGGAGGCTTTGGAAGGCCGAGGCGGGTGGATCACCTGAGGTCAGGAGTTTGAGACCAGCCTGACCAACATGGTGAACCCAATCTCTACTAAAAATACAAAAAAATTAGCCAGGCATGGTGGCAGGTGCCTGTAATTCCAGCTACTCAGGAGGCTGAAGCAGGAGAATCCCTTGAATCTGGGAGGTGGAGGCGGAAGTGAACTGAGACCACGCTACTGCACTCCAGCCTGGGTGACAGAGCAAGACTTCGTCTCAAAAAAAAAAAAAAGGAACAATTAAAAAACCAGATCCTTCAGATGGGGCTGGAGTAGAAGGCATCAGAGGCCTCAATACTGCATCCATCCTTCTGTTTATCCACCCAACAAATACTTACTGAGGGCCTGCTACGAGCCAGGCCGTGCCGACCATGGTCTCGGCTCTGCAGATGCTGTTCACTACAGTCTCTCTCTCTTCATGGAGCTGACATTCCAGACTGGCATGTCGAAGCCTCTTACATTTCAGACCTTCTGGAGACATTTGCAGGACTGATTTATTTATGTTAATTTTTCGTAGAAACAGGGTCTTGCTATGCTGCCCAGGCTGCTCTCAAACTCCTGGCCTCAAGTGATCCTCCCACTTTGGCCTTGGCTTCCTGAAGTGCTGGGATAATAGGTGGGAGCCACCATGCCTGGCCCATTTGCAGGATTGAAACAGCCTAAAGAATCTTCCATGGGTTTTTAGTTTCCCTCGTTAATGCAGAAGAAGGAGACTTGCTGCACGTAGAACTAGTGTGGACGATGCGCTGAGCACTCTTATAAGCACTTCAGATTTTTTTTGTTATTCTTATTTTTAGTAGAGACAGATTCTCACTAAGTTGCCCAGGCTGGTCTTGAACTCCTGAGCTCAAGGGATCCTCCTGCCTTGGCCTCCCAAAGTGCTGAGATTACAGGCATGAACCACTACAGCTGGCCACTTTATATATATCAACTCAATCCTCATAACACCTACCTCATAGGCTTGCTGTGAGGACCTAAAAGGGTAAATATACACATATAGAGATTTACAGATTTATATATATATTTCTAAATCAGTAAAATGGGGATGATATATATTCTATATTAAATATAATCTTTATATTTAACATATATATTATATATAATATAAATATATATTTATATATATTTATATTTATATATTTATACAAATTTATTATATAAATATAAATATATATATAATATATATTACATCTTATATTTATATTTATATATGTTACATCTAATATATAAATATATACTATATAAAATTTATATATGATACATAAAATATATATTTATGTAAATATATATTTTATGTATCATATATAAATTTTATATAGTATATATTTATATATTAGATATATAAATGTTTTTATAATAAATATATTAGCAATGGCATACATGTTGCCTTTGAGCTGCTTCTCGATTGTTTTGGGAAGTTCGAGCATGAGATGAGAACTACGGGAGAGTGGAGCGGCTACAGGAAGGCCCTATTTATATAAATACACATATACAGTCCAGTTATTCTGATTTCAATGAGCTCGGAGCCTGAGTGCTGTGGAGGGTTAGACTTGTGACCTCGGTAAGTCCCTGTGCCCAGGTTCTGGATGTTGGCTCCAATTTTTTTATTTTATATAATATATTTATATAAAAAAAATAATAAAAAAAAAAATTTAAAAAAAAAAAAAAATAAATATATTAAATATAATATATAAATATATGTTTATATATAATATGTATATGTATTATATATTATATATAACATATATTAAAGATAATATACATATATTTATGTTTATATATCATATTTAATATATGTTATACATTATATGTATTTTATATTTTATATATAATCTTTATATATTATGTATATGAAGATTAATAAACATTCTATATATAAAGATTATATAAGAATTTTTATATGTAGGATATATAAAGATTATATAGATTATATTTTCATCTATATATCTATATAATCTTTATATATAGAATATATATTAATTATATTAATTTATATATTATAATTGCTATAATCTTTATGTGTAATATATGTATTTTATATTTACAATATATAAATATAGTTATATATTTATGGAAATATGTGACTATATTATAAATATACAAAATATATATTGTAATATATAAAGATTATATATAAACTATAAATTAAATATACATTTATATTTATTATACCTAAATTATTTGTTTATAATGTATAATGTATAAACATATAATTTATTATATGCTATATTATGTTATATAAATATATATTTATAATATAGTATATATTCATAATATATGATTCTATATTATAAATATATTGTATATATGTAAATATTATAATATAGAATCATATATTATAAATATATAATTATTATTCAGAGTTGGAAGAAGGCAGAGCTGGGACCAGGGCGTGGAAGCGACAGGGCATTATATATATTATATAATCATATGCATTACATATAACATATATTATAAATATATAACACTATGTTAAGAGTGAGAATGAGTTGTGACAACCCACCCGACTGCCTGCGTCTGCTGTTGGCCGCTTCCGTGCAGCGACCTCGGCAGGTGCACCCAGCCTCGCAGACACGCTCTTTGCTGCCGCAGACAGGCTGGCCATGGCTCACTGCAGAGAAGGGTCCTGGTTGTGTATACACTGCTGTTTTCACTCTCACGCAGCCAGAAGTTCCTCATCAAACATCCCCTTGACCCCGTGTCCCTTCCAGATGGCTTCTTCCCTTGAAAGAGTCAACTACACTTGCTCTTTCCCTCCCTCTCCTCTCTCAGCGCCCCCACACACCCTCACACCCCAGCCTCACCCCTGCGCTGACTCTGCTGTCACTGAGCTCACCTCTGACTCATCCGCTCCTTGCGAAATCCAGCGCCCGCTTCACAGTGCTCTTCTAGTTTTTCCCCTGGCCCCTGGGCCTCTGTCTTATAACCCACTCTTTCCCTGGGAGTCCTGAATTCTCAGCCAGGCTCAGTGGCTCACACCTGTAATCCAAGCACTTTGGGAGGCCAAGGTGGGAGGATCGCTTGAGGCCAGGAGTTAGAGACCAGCCTAAGCAACATAGTGAGACACCGTCTCTATAAAAAAATTAACTGGGTGTGGTGGCATGGGCCTGTTCCCCAGCTACTCAGGAGGCTGACCTCAGGAGTTCAAGGCTACAGTGAGCTATGATTTGCCACTGCACTCCAGCCTGGGTGACAGAGCAAGACCCTGTCTCAAAAATACAAAAAACAAAACAGAACCAGGCTCTCCTTCCTCCTCCCTGCCAGTGCCCTCCCTGGTCCTGCTGTGGGAGCCTCTTCCTAAGCCCATCCTTTCCTTGGCTATTCTCTTCTTGCTCTCTGGCAAGCCCCGGGCCATGTCATCCCCTTCAGCCTCCCTGCCGAGGACCACAACTCTGTATCTGCCTCGTTGTCTCCCGAGAGCTATACATGTCCAACTGCCACCCTGACTTCTCCCTCTGAATGCTCCGCAGCTCCCTGAACACTGACAGAGCCAACATAGAACGCCACTTCCACAGTCTTCCCACTCAAACCTGGTCCTCCCAGGAAGCTCCATTCCCTGGCCAGGCACTACCACCCAGACACTTGTGCAAGCTGGAAACCATCATCTTCAGCTCCTCCCCACATCCTGCTGCCCTGCGCTAGCTGTCACTGAGGACGGAAGCCTGGCCAACTGAACACTACCTTCATAGCCACCGCCCTGGTCCAACAGGACATCGCTTTTTCCATACATATGCAATAGCCTCCTGTATACCTTAGAGTGAGCAGCTTCTCCAAGTTAAACATGCATTAATTATTAATAAAGTGGTGGCTTTATTCTTTTTTTTTGAGATAGGGTCTCACTCTGTCACCCAGACCAGAGTGCAGTGGTACAATCACAGTTCACTGCAGCCTTGACCTCCAGGGGTCAAGTGATCCTCCCACTTCAGCCCCTCAAGTAGCTAGGACCACAGGCATGCACCACCAGGCCTGGTTGGTTTTTAAATTTTTTGTAGGGACTATATGGACTTTTTTTTTTTTTTTTTTGTCTTGCTGTATTGCCCAGGCTGGTCTCAAACTTCTGGCCTCAAGTAATCCTCCCACCTCCACCTCCCAGAGTGCTGGAATTACAGGTGTGAGCCACTGCATATGGCCTTGGATGGTTTTAAAAATCTTCTTGAGCCAGTCCAATCTGGACCACTTAAATCAGAATCCTCAGGTGTGATGTCTATTTATTTTGCTTTTCTTATAAAGAGAAAGGGAAACTTTGTAGAGTTAGTAGAAGACAGGGTTTTACCATGTCGCCCAAGCTGGTCTCAAACTCCTGGCCTCAAGCGATCCTCCCACCTCTGCCTCCCAAAGCACTGTGATTACAGACATGAGCCCCCATGCCCAGCCAGTATTTTTAGACATCAACATTTTAAAAGTGATTCCAATATGGAGCCAAGGTCAAGAACCACTGAAACAGAGACTTTGAGCTGCAAATTACATCTGGGGGCTCAAACGAGTTTACATCAGTGCTTCTTAAACTGAACCCTGCATCAGGATCAGCTAGAGGGCTTGTTAAGGTTCAGCTAGAGGGCTGGGCACGGTGGCGTACATCTGTAGTCCCAACACTTTGGGAGGCTGAGGCAGTCTGATCACCTGAGGTCATCAAGGGTTCAAGACCAACCTGGCCAACATGGTGAAATCCTGTCTCTACTAAAAATACAACAATTGGGGCCGGGCACAGTGGCTCACGCCTGTAATCCCAGCACTTTGGGAGGCCAAGGTGGATGGATCACCTGAGGTCAAGAGTTCAAGACCAGCTTGGTCAACATGGTGAAACCCCGTCTCTATTAACTATACAAAAATTAGCCGGGCATGGTGGCGGGTGCCTGTAATCTTAGCTACTCAGGAGGCTGAGGCAGGAGAATCGCTCGAACTCAGGAGTGGGACGTTGCAGTGAGCGAGATGGCGCCATTGCACTCCAGCCTGGGCAACAGAGCAAAACTCTGTCTCAAAAAAAAAAAAAAGCAAATACAAAAATTAGCCAGGTGTGGTGGTGCATGCCTGTAGTCCGCTACTCGGAAGGCTGAGGCAGGAGAATTGCTTGAACCTGTGAGTCGGAGGTTGGAGTGAGCCGAGATTGCACCAACGCACTCCTCCAGCCAGGGCAACAGAGCAAGCCTCTGTCTCCAAAAAAAATTTTTTTAAAGATACAGCTTGCTGGGCCCCACCTCCAGAATTTCTGACCGAGTAGCAGGTCTGGGATGGAGTCTAATAATTTGCATTCCTGGCTGGGCATGGTGGCCTGTAGTCCCAGCTACTCAGGAGGCTAAGGCAGGAAGATCACTTGAGCCCAGGAGTTGAAGGCTGCAGTGAGCTGTGATTATACCACTGCATTCCAGCCTGGGCCACAGGATGAGACCCTGTCTCAAAAAAAGAATTTGCATTCCTAGTGCTGCTGGTCCAGGGACCCCACTTGGAGAACCACTGCTTAAACAAGGTGGAAAGTTACCATTTCATCTAATGCAGAGAGGCAAGAGGTAGGGGGGACTCCAGACAAAGCAAGTTGGAGCTCCTGTGCTTGTTTCTTTGGCTACTGTTTGCCTCTTACAAGGCCAGGCTTCAGGGCAGATGTTCAAGGTGCTTTGTGATCGAACCCTGCTATCCCTTTGGCCTCATTTTCATAGCCTCCCTCCCCTCACATCCCCAAAAGTCTTCAATCTCCAGTGGTACCTGGGACTCATCTTGCTTTGCTCTTGAAAGGTGTGATCGGCCGGGCGTGGTGGCTCGTGCCTGTAATCCCAGCACTGAGGGAGGCTGAGGGGGCGGATCACAAGAGATCAAGACCATCCTAGCCAACATGGTGAAACCTCGTCTCTACTAAAAATACAAAAATTAGCTGTGCATGGTAGTGCGCACCTGTAATCCCAGTTACTCGGGGAGCTGAGGCAGGAGAATCACTTGAACCCGGGAGGCAGAGGTTACAGAGATCGGGCCACTACACTCCAGTCTGGGCAACAGAGCAAGACTCAGTCTAACAAATAAATAAATAAATAAATAAATAATAAAAAATGTGATCAACCCATGAGGGAGGTAAGCCTAGGGTTTCCTATCTCCCTTTCTTTTCTTTTTTCTTTTCTTTTTCTTTTTTTTTTTTTTTTTTGAGGCAGAGTCTCACTCTGTCACCCAGGCTGGAGTGTAGTAACATGATGTCACCTCACTGCAACCTCTGCCTCCCAGGGTTCAAGTGATTCTCCTGCCTCAGCCTCCCGAGTAGCTGGGATTACAGACATGCACCACCTCACCTGGCTAATTTTCATATTTTTAGTAGAGATGGGGTTTCACCATGTTGGCCAGGCTAGTCTCAAACTCCTGATCTTAGGTGACCCGGCTGCCTCGGACTCTCAATTTTCTTTTTTCTTTTTGAGACAGCTCTGTTGTCTGGGTGGAGTGCAGTGGTATGATCCTAGCTTACCATAGCCTTGAACTCCTGGGCTCAAGCAATCCTCCCCCCTGCTTTAGTCTCCTGAGTAGCTGGGGCTAGAGCTGTGCACCACCACACCTGGCTAACTTCTTTTTTTAATAGAAATGGAGTCTTGCTATATTGCAGTGAGAAGTAAAAGTTCCTCTTCAAAGTTTCCTTTCTTGTTAGAGAACAAATCATACGTGTGCTAATAATTCTTTGTTAAGCCCTATCCTATGTAGCTGTTAGACATGCCATGCGTACAGGCACGTAGTATATTCTACATCCTTGTACTTTAACCAAGATATCTGTGCTGGACGTGCTCACAGGCACGTCCCAGCTCGCAGTCTATGCTCCTTACCTCTTTAAAAAAGTTTTGTTAGCCAATCCGGTTTTAGTTTATATTGTGAGGTCTGGCTCCAAGCAACAGAGATCAGACACAGCAGTAAGGACAACCCCAAATGCATAAGGGATAAATATATCTGCTTTTCCTTTATTCATTGTACTCCCATGGCAAGATTGCTAGTTAGGGTACCCTTCCTGCAGTCCAGGAAGTAAAAATTGCTTGCTGGGAGATCCTTTGTCTCAGTGCTGATTTTTCTTTCGGCACCAAGCAACTGTTTCCAACAGTTGCCCAGGCTGGTCTCGAACCCCTGGCCTCAAGTGACCCTCCTGCCTCAGCCTCCCAAAGCCTGCAATTATAGGCATTAGCTGCTGTGCCTGGCCTCCTATCTCCTTTTCTCAGGCAACACTCACCCACATAGGCTGGCCTAGTCAGTCACTCTGTTCTGCTCAAGAATCAGTTACCACTTTTTTTGAGATGGAGTCTCACTCTATCGCCCAGGCTGGAGTGCAGTGGCGCGATCTCAGCTCATTGCAACCTCTGCCTCCTAGGTTCAAACGATTCTCCTGCCTGAGCCTCTCAAGTACCTGGGACAATAGGTGCACACCACCATGCCTGGCTAATTTTTGTATTTTTAGTACAGATGGGGTTTCACCATACTGATCAGGCTGCTTGGTCTTGAACTCCTGACCTCAGATGATCCACCCAGCTCAGCCCCCCAAGGTGCTGGGATTACAGGTACTTTTTTGATACACCTTACCTGGCCAGAATCAGTTACTTCTACCTCCATACCTTGGCTGGTTCTCACTTCCCATCTACACTCCCTCGTGCTCTCTGCTTCACCTGTCTAAATGCCCACCCCTGAAGCTACAGCCAACTCTCACTGCTCCTCAAGATCCATTGGCAAGTTCCCGCTTCCAGATCCACTCAGCCTTCCTGAGTCCCACTGTGGGTCCTCAGTTGTCCTTCCATATATCCCTCTTACCTTCCAACTGGGGTACATAAAACCTAAGAGTAAGAGCAAGGCCACAGTACAGCCAGAGTGGCTTGCTGGGAGGAGCATGGATTTTTTTTTTTTCTTTTTTTGATACAGGGTCTCACTCTGTGGCACAGGCTGGAGTGCAGTGGCACAATCATGGCTCACTGCAGCTTCAAACTCCTGGGCTCAAGCAATCCTCCTACCTCAGCCTCCTGAGTAGCTGGGACTACAGGTGTGCACCACCACACCTGACTAATTATTTATTATTTTGTAGACATGGGGTCTCACTATGTTGCCCAGGCTGGTCTCAAATTCCTGGACTCAAGTGATTCTCCTGCCTTGGCCTCCCAAAGCGCTGGGATTACAGGCATGAGCTACAGTGCCCCGCCTGAGTATGGATCTTGGCTTTGACGCTGGGTTATTTCCCTTGCTTCCTTATTGACCTTGAGAAAATTATTTTATGTGAGCCTAGTGTTTCTCTCTATCTGGTTAAAAATAAAAGTTATAAGCCGGGTGCAGTGGCTCACACCTGTAATGCCAGCACTTTGGGAGGCTGAGGCAGGCAGATCACAAGGTAAGGAGATCGAGACCATCTGGCTAACACAGTGAAATTCCGTCTCTACTAAAAATACAAAAAATTAGCCAGGCATGGTGGCACATGCCTGTAGTCCCAGCTACTTGGGAGGATGAGACAGAAGAATTGCTTGAACCCGGGAGGCGAAGGTTGCAGCAAGTCGAGATCACACCACTGCACTCCATCCAGGGCAACAGAGGGAGACTCTGTCTAAAAAATAATAAATAATAAATAATAATTAAAGTTATAACATGACCTGTCTTAAAGGCCAATTGAATTCAAGGATGTGAAAGAACTTGGTAGCCTCAACTGATCTGTACAAAGAGAGGCTACTCTCCCTTCCTCTTGCCCCACATCCACAGATTGCGGCCACACAGGACATGTATTTGTCCCCAGGCTCACTCTCCACCTGTGTGACCTTGGGAAAGTCACTTAACTTCCTAGAGCATCAGTCTCCTCATCCCAGCACTTTGGGAGGCCAAGGCCTGCAAATCATCTGAGGTCAGGAGTTCAAGACCAGCCTGACCAACATGGAGAAACACTGTCTCTACTAAAAATATGAAATTAGGCCGGGCGTGGTGGCTCACGCCTATAATCCCAGCACATTGGGAGGCCGAGGCGGGTGGATCACGAGGTCAAGAGATCGAGACCATCCTGGTCAACATGGTGAAACCCTGTCTCTACTAAAAATACAAAAATTAGCTGGGCATGGTGGCGCACGCCTGTAGTCCCAGCTATTCGGGAGGCTGAGGCAGGAGAATTGCTTGAACCCGGGAGGCGGAGGTTGCAGTAAGCTGAGATCAGGCCATTGCACTCCAGCCTGGGCAACAAGAGTGAAACTCTGTCTCAAAAAAAAAAAAAATGCTCCTGGATCAATAAATTTCACACGCAAAATGCTTGGTAAATGAAATTCTTCTTAAAAGTGCATCATCGGCTGGGCGTGATGGCTCACACCTGTAATCCCAGCACTTAGGGAGGCAGAGGCAGGTGGGTCAGGAAGTCAGGAGTTCAAGAGCAGCCTGACCAAGACGGTGAAACCCCATCTCTACTAAAAATACAAAAAAATTAGCCAGGCACAGTGGCAGGTGCCTGTAATCCCAGCTACTAGGGAGGCTGATGCAGGAGAATCGCTTGAATGCAGGCAGCAGAGGTTGCAGTAAGCCAAGATGGCGCCACCGCACTGCAGCCTGGATGGCAGAGCAAGACTCCATCTCAGAAAGAAAAAAAAAAAGTACATCTTTGGCCAGGCTTCGTGGCTCACGCCTGTAATCCCAGCACTTTGGGAGGTCGAGGCGGGAGGATTACTTGAGTTCAGAGTTGGAGACCACCCTGAGCAACATGGTGAAACCTTGTCTCTATAAAATAACACACACACACACACACACACACACACACACACACACACAATTGGCTGGGTGTGGTGGGACACGCCTATAGTCCCAGCTATTTGGGAGGCTGAGACAGTAGGATTGATTGAGGCAAAAGGATCACTTGAGCCTGGGAGGTAGAAATTGCAGTGAGCTGAGATCATGCCATTGCATTCCAGCATGGGTGACCCAGTGAACTCTGTCTCCAAAGAAATAAATAAAAATTTTTTAAAGTGTAGCTTTGTCTCTAGATGGTAGAGAAAGTGGTTTATGGCTGAGCCCACAATTCTAAGTAGCAATATAGGGAGGAAAAGCCTCAGGATGCTCTAGACACCCCCCTGCACCCCTCCCTACCCCGCTGCCCACAGCTGAGTCAATGCCAGTTTCCCGCAAAGCACAAAAGGGAAGGAAATGAGGCTGCTCCATTTGCTCTCCGACTGTATCTGTTTCCTCCCCCAAGACTGTGGGTGTGTCTGTCTGTCATCCAGCCTCTGCAGCAGCTGCTCTTCTCAGAGGGTCCTTCCAACTGCTGGAGGGTCTGGACTGTCAGGAAGGCAGGCTCCCGGGTGGGGATGGAAACATTTGCAACTGGAATCTCCAACCCTCGTACTTCAACTCGCTCTGGGCTTTGGGATGGGACACCCATGGAGCATGCCTGTTCAATCCAAATTCTACCGATAAGTCTTTCAGATTGTCTCCTTGTTGGTGGAATCTGAATAAGTTCTGTAGATAGCATCAATGTCAAGTTCCTGGTTTTGATATTGCACTGTAGTTATGCAAGATGTTACTATTGGGGGAAACTGAGAGGAAGAGTCCATGGGACCTCCTTGTTCACTTTTTCAAACCCCGGTGGATTTTTATATCTTTTTTATTTTATTTTATTTTTTTAGATGGAGTTTTGCTCTGTTACCAGGCTGGAGTGCAGTGGCTCGATCTCAGCTCACTGCAATCTCTGCCTCCCAGCTTGAAGCGATTCTCCTCCCTCAGCCTCCTGAGTAGCTGGGACTACAGGCACATGCCACCACTCCAAGCCAATTCTTTTGTATTTAGATAGAGACGGGGTTTCACCATGTTGGCCAGGATGGTCTCGATCTCCTGACCTCATGATCTGCCTGCCTCGGCCTCCCAAAGTGCTGGGATTACAGATGTGAGCCACCACGCTCCGCCTTTTTTTTTTGAGACAGGGTCTCACTTTGTTGCTTAGGCTGGAGTGCGATGGCACGATCACAGCTCACTGCAGCCTTAGACTCAGGTGATTCAGCCACCTCAGCTTGCCAGGTAGCTGAGACTATAGGTATGTGTCACCATGTCTGGCTAATTTTTTGTATTTTCTTCTTTTTTTGAGATGGAATCTCACTGTCGTCACCGGGCATGGCATGCACCAACATGCCCGGCTATTTTTTGTATTTTCAGTACAGATGGGGTTTCACCATGTTGGCCGGGCTGGTCTCAAACTCCTGGCCTCCGGTGATCCGCCTACCTTGGCTTCCCAAAGTGCTGGGATTACAGGAACCACCACGCACAGCCTTTCTGTATTATTAGACAGGGTTTCACTATGTTGCGCAGGCTGGTCTGAAGCTCCTGGACTAAACATGGCAAAACTCCGTCTCTATAAAAAATACAAAAATTAGCTGGGCGTAGTGGCCCACGTTGTAATCCCAGCTACTTGGGAGGCTGAGGCAGGAGAATCGCTTGTACCCAAGAGGCGGAGGTTGCAGTGAACCGGGACGCGCCACTGCACTCCAGCCTGGGCAATAGAGTAAATAAATAGAAGTTTTTTATTAAAAATTCTCGCTTTCAATTTTCCACTTGCCTGGCCAGGCCCTCGTCACCTCCCTCTTGTGTCCTTACAGCCACTGCTGGTTTTCTTTCTTTGGTCTTTGCACACAAAGGTCCATCCAAAGGTCTGCATTCTCAGACACAGCTTTTGCCCCACCCCGCCCTGTAATGAGCAGCCTGTTGGATGGAGCCAGAGCTCAACTTTCCGCAGACCTTTTTAGCAATTTCCCACATTCCAGCTGCTCAGGTCTTTGCGGAGGCTGTTCCACACCCCCGCGCCCAGCCTACTCTTCCCCTTCTCCACCAGCAGTAAAAAGTAAAAGCCCATCTGAATTTCCGCTGATGTTTCCTATCCGTTAAATGGGAATAATAATCCCTGCCCCTCTTCCTGGAAAGGATCCAGTGTGGTGATCGCTGGAATAACGCCTTTGATAAACGATTATCTGTGAGCTCTTCAAGAGGAGGAGTGAACAGGGGTTGCGAATCCCACCTTCCTCCTCCCTCCACCGCGACGCAATCCCAGCCGCCAAGCCACCCGCCCCTCGAGACGCTCTACCGCCGGGTTCTGCCTTTTAAGACGCTCTAACAACCCAGCCCCGCCCTTCGAGACGCTCTATCTTTGGGTACTGCCCCTCGAGACTCTCTAACCACCCAGCCCCGCCCCTCGAGGTGCTCTAATAACCAGGCTCCGCCCCTCGAGAGGTTCCAACTCTAGGCCCCGCCCCTGGAGACGTTCTAACTCCAGGCCCCACCCCTCCAGACGCTCTAACTCAGACTCTGTCCCTCCAGGCGCTCCAACAACCAGGTCCCGCCTCTCCAGACGCTCTACCTCTGCGTTCTGCCCCTCGAGGCACTCCAGACCGGACCTTCAAGACGCTCTAACCCAGGCTGTGTCCCTCCGGGCGCTCCAACAACCAGGTCCCGCCTCTCCAGACGCTTCTACCTCTGCGTTCTGCCCCTCGAGACGCTCTAACCCAGGCTCCGCCCCTCGAGGCGCTCTAATAACCAGGTTTCGCCCCTGTAGACGTTCTAACGGCCAGGCCCCGCCCTCAAGGCGCTCTAACACCCAGGCTCCGCCCCTCGAGGCGCGCTAACACCAAGCCCCACCCCTCGGGGAGCTCTCACAGCCAGGCCCCGCCCCTCGAGGCACTCTCACGGCCAGACCCCGCCCCTCGAGGCTCTCTCACAGCCGGGTCCCGCCCCTCGAGGCTCTCTCACAGCCAGGCCCCGCCCCTCGAGGCTCTCTCACAGCCAGGCCCCGCCCCTCGAGGCTCTCTCACAGCCAGGCCCCGCCCCTCGAGGCTCTCTCACAGCCAGGCCCCGCCCCTCGAGGCTCTCTCACAGTCAGACCCCGCCCCTCGAGGCTCTCTCACAGTCAGACCCCGCCCCTCGAGGCTCTCTCACAGCCAGGCCCCGCCCCTCGAGGCTCTCTCACAGCCAGGCCCCGCCCCTCGAGGCTCTCTCACAGCCAGGCCCCGCCCCTCGAGGCTCTCTCACAGTCGGGCCCCGCCCCTCGAGGCTCTCTCACAGCCGGGCCCCGCCCCTCGAGGCTCTCTCACAGCCGGGCCCCGCCCCTCGAGGCTCTCTCACAGCCGGGCCCCGCCCCTCGAGGCTCTCTCACAGTCAGACCCCGCCCCTCGAGGCTCTCTCACAGCCAGGCCCCGCCCCTCGAGGCTCTCTCACAGCCAGGCCCCGCCCCTCGAGGCTCTCTCACAGCCAGGCCCCGCCCCTCGAGGCTCTCTCACAGCCAGGCCCCGCCCCTCGAGGCTCTCTCACAGCCAGGCCCCGCCCCTCGAGGCTCTCTCACAGTCAGACCCCGCCCCTCGAGGCTCTCTCACAGCCGGGTCCCGCCCCTTGAGAAGCTCTAACGGCCTGGCCCCGCCCTCAAGGCGCTGTAACAACCAGGCTCCGCTTCCAGGCGCTCTAACGGCCAGGCGCCGCCGCTCGAGGCGTCCCAACGGGCAGGCCCCGCCCTCACGTGCGTACGCGGTCCCGCAGAGCCGTGCGGACGCCCGCGTACTCACTGGCTGAGGTGGCAGCGACTCCGCCAACATGGAGTTCTCGCAAATGCCGGAACTCATGGGGCTGTCACTGTTGCTTGGGCTGCTGGCCCTGATGGCTACTGCGGCGGTAGCGCGGGGGTGGCTGCGCGCGGAGGAGAGGAGCGGCCGGCCTGCCTGTAAGTGGGGCCGGGGCGGTTGGGGGCGGCCCGTGGGGTCCCGGCTCCTGGCCTCCTCGTGGTCCGACCTGCGGCTTGGGCGAGCGGCTGGTGGGGGCCCGGCGACTCCCTGGGCTTCAGTTTCTCCTCTGGTGAAGTGAGCTTCGCTTCCAGAGACAGGGGCGCGCCTCGCCGGGCCGGGCTGGGTGCACCCCCCTGGGGCCAAACTGGCTCGAACCTGGGCTCCGCGCTTGGGCTTTCTTGGTGGCCGAGGCCACGCCGTCCCCGGGGTGGCCAGGAGAGCACTGTAAACTCTTCAACCTGCTTCGTGGCCGCGATCTCAGAAAAAGCACCAGTTTTGCGATGTGCAGCAGCTTTTGCTGGGCGCCTGGGACCCTGTGATAGACTTTGGGGTCTTTTTCTGTAAGGAGTCCAGTAAAGGAGAAGTACATCTGGATTATGACCACCTAAACATATAAGCGAAAAACACAGTGAAATAAGTTTCATAGAGGCAAGGCGCGGTGGCTCTTGCGTGTAATCTCGGCACTTTGGGAGGCCGAGGCTGGGAGATCGCTTGAGCCCAGAAGTTTGAGACCAGCCTGGGCAACATAGCAAGACCCCATCTCCACGAAAAATTAGCAGGGTATGATCCCAGTTACATAGGAGGCCGAGGCAGGAGGAGGGCGCGAGTCCAGGAGTTCAAGGCTGGAGTGAGCTGTGATCGATCGTGCCACTGCACTCCAGCCTGGGTGACAGAGTGAGAGCCTGTCTCTGAAAAAAGTTTCATAGAAGAGGTTAGAACTAGCAATGGGAAACACCAGAGAGGAGAGTGGTCAGCCCTGCTCTTTGATGGGGGAGGTGGTGGTTAGGGAAATCATTACTGAGAAGGGACACATGAGGTAGTGTGGGGTCTCAAAGGATGGTTCTAGAAGGAGAATTTGCCAGACAGCCAAGGAGAAAAGACATTCCTGCCAATGGCAATACCCAGGAAGGCAAGGAGTCCCCAAACAGCATTTGATATGACTTAAGTGTAAGGAGGGGGCTTGTTAGATAAGCCTGGAGAGAAGGAAGCAGAAGACAGATTGTGGCTTTGTTTGTGTGGCTCTCTGTGGTTCTGTTTGTAGCTCTGTGGCTCTGTGTGGTTCTGTTTGTGTGGCTCTGTTTGTGGCTCTGTGTGGTTCTGTTTGTGGCTGTTTGTACGGCTCTGTTTGCGTGCAGGGCTCATGAGCTTTTTTCCTGTTGGAATTGGGGGAGCATCTGCAGTCACTTAACATATGGCAGCTTTGTGACTCCCTTAAGTATCTTATGCAAAAGTGCTGGCTCCACTTCCCAGCACAGGGCTCAACACATGTTGACTTCTCATCCCTGAGTTCCTGATTCAGGTACTGCAGTATAGTAGCGTGATCTCGGCTCACTGCAACCTCCACCTCCTGGTGAAGAGTTCAAGCAATTCTCCTGCCTCAGCCTCCCAAGTAGCTGGGATTACAGGTACCTGCCACCACGCCCAGCTAATCTTTGTATTTTTAATAGAGACAGAGTTTCCCCATGTTGGCCAGGCTGGTCTCAAACTCCTGACCTCAAGACGATCCACCTGCCTCAGCCTCCCAAATTCCTGGGATTACAGGCGTGACCCAATGCACCGGGTCTCCATAGGGCCTTTAATGCTTGTGTTTGGTACTTTTGTTTTTCACTTTGTAGATATTTCATCCAATTCAATCTCCCTTATTTTTATTTTTTTGAGGCAGAATCTTGCTCTGTCACCCAGGCTGGAGTGCAGTGGCGCTATCACAGCTCACTGCAGTCGAACTCCTGGGCTGAAGTAATTTTCCCTCCTCAGCCCCCCAAGTAGCTGGGACCACAGGCCCATGCCTCCATGCCCAGCTAATTTAAAAAGTTTTCTGTAGAGATGGGGTCTTACTACATTACCCAGGCTGGTCTTGAACTCCGGAGCTCAAGCAGTCCTCCCTCCTCAGCCTCCCAAAGTGCTGGGATCACATGCATGAGCCACCATGCCCGGTTCTCAACCTCTCTTTAAGAAAACCAAGGTTAGGCCAGGCACGGTGGCTCATGCCTGTAATCCCAGCACTTTGGGAGGCTGAGGTGGGTAGATCACAAGGTCAGGAGTTAGAGATCAGCCTGACCAACATGGTAAAACCCCATCTCTACTAAAAATACAAAAAATTAGCTGGGCATGGTGGTGCATGCCTGTAATCTCAGCTACTCAGGAGGCTGAGGCAGGAGAATCGTTTGAACCCGAGAAGGGAGGTTGCAGTGAGCCAAGATCACGCCATTGCACTCCAGCCTGGGTGACAGGGTGAGACTCCCGTCTCAAAAAATTAAAAAAAAAAAATTTAGCCAGGCATGGTGGTACACGCCTGTAATCCCAGCTACTTGGGAGGCTGACGCACAAGAATCACTTGAACCCGGGAGGCGGAGGTTGCAGTGAGTGGAGATGACTCCACGGCGCTCCAGCCTGGGCAACATAGAAGACTCTCCCTCCCCCAAAAAAAGAAAGAAATGGAAAAAAAAAAAAACAAAGTCCAGAGGAATTCACTAACTTACCCAAAGCAGGGCCACCAGATCAGTTGTGCACAGTACTCCCTATGTAGGGATATCCGGCCAAGGATCCACACTCCACTGGCCATGCTGGGTACCCACTCAGCAGCACCACCCCACTCAGAGAGTATGCCTTTTTCACTTCACATGGAGGTGCTCTGTGGACTTACTGTAAACAGCCTCCTCAAAGTCAGTGGTAGAGGAGACAGAATCCAAACCCAGGTCTGAGACCAAAGCCTCTGTTTCGTTTCTGTTTTCTGTTTGTTTTTGTTTTGAGACTGGGTTTTGCTCTGTCATTCAGACTGGAGTGCAGTGTGTTGTGACCATAGCTCACTGCAGCCTCAAACTCCTGGGCTCCGTGATCCTCCTGTCTCAGCCTCCCAAAGTGTTGGGATTACAGGCATGAGCCACCGTACCTGGCCAGCCAAAGCATCTGTTTTTGCCCATATCACACTCACTCTCCTCCTGAAGACCAGGGCCATCTCTGGTTCATCTGCTGTTCTACTCAGTGCTTGACTAATCATAGGTGGGCAGTAAGTGCTTATCAGTGAGTGACTGTGTGAACAACTTGGTCCTTCCTTATAGGCCAAAAAGCAAATGGATTTCCACCTGACAAATCCTCAGGATCCAAGAAGCAAAAACAGCAACAGCGGATTCGCAAGGAAAAGCCTCAGCAACACAGCTTCACCCACCGCCTCCTGGCTGCAGCGCTGAAGGTACGTGCAGTACCCGGCACAGCACGCATCTTGAGACTCAGCCCCACAGACTTTTCCTCTGTTGTATTCCATGCATATTACAGAACCCTCTGCCTCTGATCAGAATCAACAGGGATGCCCAATTCTGTCCCCTCTCCTTGCAGCCCCACCTCAGCTTAGTGTTCATCCAGGCAACAGGGCCCCAGAGTCACGGCTCCAGGTTTGGGGTCCCCATCTCCCCAAGGAGCTCCCATTCACCCTTCCTGCCACCCCTCCCCCAGAGCCACAGCGGGAACATATCTTGCATGGACTTTAGCAGCAATGGCAAATACCTGGCCACCTGTGCAGATGATCGCACCGTCCGCATCTGGAGCACCAAGGACTTCCTACAACGGGAGCACCGCAGCATGAGAGCCAATGTAGAGCTGGACCACGCCACCCTGGTGCGCTTCAGCCCTGACTGCAGGTGGGACAGGACGAAGCCTCAGGTTTGCCTGCAGAGGCCCAGCCGCAGGCTTTGGCCCTCCCGTATCTACTTTGAGGTAGCTAGGAGGAACCCGGATCCAGGGGCTCCGCTGGGGTACCAGAAGAGCATCCACATAGTTGGAGTGCTACCTGGGGCTCCCTGGAGGTCTGTGCTGCTACACAGCAAGGAGATGGGGAGGTCTCTTCCTACCTGGAAATACTGAGGCCTCGCTTCCAGATGAGCCTTGGTTTCTAAACCCTAGAGAGAAACTACTGGAGTCAAAGCTATGGGAATGTTACCCTTTGAGGAGTTTTATGAGATTTTGAACCGGGGGTTTAAGTTGTAAGGCCTAGACTGTGGGGCATGAGGGGAGATATTGACTTCACCCAGAACCCAGCATAGGACCTGGAATACAGCTTCTTTGTCCAGTGAGAGAGTGACTTGTCTGCTACCTGTCTCTAGAGCCTTCATTGTCTGGCTGGCCAACGGGGACACCCTCCGTGTCTTCAAGATGACCAAGCGGGAGGATGGGGGCTACACCTTCACAGCCACCCCAGAGGACTTCCCTAAAAAGCACAAGGCGCCCGTCATCGACATTGGCATTGCTGACACAGGTAAGAGGCATTCAGAGGGCGGCACCTGCCCACAGCATGAAGGAAAGATCCAGTTCTGTTTCCTCAATAAGTTAATGCTTCCTGAGAGTTCTGCTCACCTCAGCGGGACAAAGGGACCCTGGCTCTGAACAACCTGGCTCTGTGCTCCCCTGGAGTCCCTGGGTCACACCAGGTCCCTAGGGAAGGCGGGGAAGGGCCACAGTCTTTAGCAGAATCCTCATCTGTGGCGACTGTTGGCCTGGGAGGGGACATGCATACTTCGGCAGCAGAGGCCTCGTAAGTGTCTTTGGAGAATGACAGCTGGTCGGGTGACTACCCGTGGCCCACACTACTCCCCCTCCCCCTCAGGGAAGTTCATCATGACTGCCTCCAGTGACACCACTGTCCTCATCTGGAGCCTGAAGGGTCAGGTGCTATCTACCATCAACACCAACCAGATGAACAACACACATGCTGCTGTATCCCCCTGTGGCAGGTGGGCAAGGAGGGGCATTGGCATTTGGGACCATGAGAGGCTGGGCCCAGGGAGCAGGCACAGAACAGAGAGCCAGCTTCATCATGTGGGAAGAGCACACCGGATGGGGTCAGGAGCCCGAGTTTCAAGTCTCAGCTCTCCCTCTTGCAGTAGTGGGATTTCATGCAGGCCACCCCAAGTCCTTAGTCGCTATTTCTTCATCTTTAGTATTTTTGTTTTTTAGATAGTCTCACCATGTCACCCAGGCTAGAGGACAGTGGTGCAATCATAGCTCCCTGCAGCTTCAAACTCCTGGGTTGTAGCAGTCCTCCCCGCTCAGCCTCTTGAGTAGCTGGGACTACAGGCACATGCCAGTGTACTCAACTAATTTTTGTTTTTTGTTTGTTTGTTTGTTGAGACAGGGTTTTACCCTCACCTAGGCAGGAATGTAGTGGTGCAATTACAACTCACTGTAGCCTTGACCTCTTGGGCTCAGGCCATCCTCCCACCTCAGCCTCCCAAGTAGCTGGGACCACAGGCACACACTACCACACCTGGGTAATGTAGTTTTTGTCAAGATGGGATCTCACTGTGTTGCCCAGGCCAGTCCTGAACTCCTGGCCTCAAGTGATCCTCTTGCTTCAGCCTCCCAAAGTGTTAGAATTACAGGCGTGAGCCACTGCTCCAAGCCATCTATAGTTTTTAAAAGGTTAGGGTGGGGTATTGCATATCTTAGCCTCAGTTTAGGCTAGAGGATAAACCGAGGTCACATACATAAAAGAACTTTTTAAAGGCTTATATTATGCAGATATGAGATTATCAGCTTTCTCAGGAAAGAGTTTACAGGAACAAGATGCTCCCAAAATGAAGTTCTAAAGGCTTCTGGGTTGTATGGCAGATTTGTAGCCTCGTGTGGCTTCACTCCGGATGTGAAGGTTTGGGAAGTCTGCTTTGGAAAGAAGGGGGAGTTCCAGGAGGTGGTGCGAGCCTTTGAACTAAAGGGCCACTCCGCGGCTGTGCACTCGTTTGCCTTCTCCAACGACTCGCGGAGGTGAGTGAGTCTGCTCTGAAGTCTGACCTGTGGCTCTTGGCCCCTGACAGCCAGGGTCCTTCTGCTTGTCTGTGCCGTGGCTCTGAAGTGGGTGGGGTGCCTGGCCCTCAGCAGGAAGCACACTTAGCTTCCTAGCTGGAGCCACTCAAGTTGAGCCAGTGGTCACCCTGCCAGGGTGTGTTGGGGCTTGAGCTGTGATTTTCCGTGCCACAGGATGGCCTCTGTCTCCAAGGATGGTACATGGAAACTGTGGGATACAGATGTGGAATACAAGAAGCAGCAGGACCCCTACTTACTGAGGACAGGCCGCTTTGAACAGGCAGCGGGCGCCGCACTATGCCACCTGGCCCTCTCCCCCGACGCCCAGGTCTTGGCCTTGGCCAGTGGCAGCAGTATTCATCTCTACAATACCCGGCGGGGCGAAAGGAGGAGTGCTTTGAGCGGGTCCATGGCGAGTGTATCACTGACTTGTCCTTTGACATCACTGGCCGCTTTCTGGCCTCCTGTGGGGACCGGGCGGTGCGGCTCTTTCACAACACTCCTGGCCACCGGGCCGTGGTGGAGGAGATGCAGGGCCTCCTGAAGCGGGCCTCCAATGACAGCACCCGCCAGAGGCTGCAGCAGCAGCTGACCCAGGCCCAAGAGGCCCTGAAGAGCCTGGGTGCCCTCAAGAAGTGACTGGGAGGGACCAGCGCAGAGGATTGAGCAGGAGGGGTCTGGCCGCCTGCTCCGAGCGCTGCTGCCACCTCTCTTCCCGGGTGGAAGCCTTTTGGAAGGGGTCTTCTGGTTTTCCTACTGGTGGCCTCTCTTTTTCCTGTTGAAACTACTCTTGCCTACTTAGATCTCTCTCTCTTTTCTTGCTGGCTGTGACTCCTCCCCAACTAGTGACCAAGGTGCTTTTCTTCTCAGGCCCCGTGGGTGGAATCCATCCCCACCCTTTGCGGAGGACAGTGGTAGAGAAGAGAAAGAGAGAACGTGATTTTTGGCCTTGTGGCAGCACTTCCTCATACCCAAAGAAGTTTGTAAATGTTTCAAAACAACCTAGAGAACACCTGAGTACTAAGCATCAGTTTTGCAAGGATGGGAGACTGGGATAGCTTCCTGTCACAGAACTGTGCTGTGGGGTCGGGGAAGGCTCATCTCCATTTAGTCAAGGCTCCTAACTCCATCAAAAAGACACTAAGGGATTTCATTCTGGGCCTCAGTTCTATTTGTAAGATGGAGAATAATCCTCTCTGTGACCTGCTTGTGAGGACGATGTGAGGCTTAGTGTAAAGTCCCTAGGTCTGGAAGAAAAGTGGAAAAGAGTAATACTATTGTCCAATGTCATTAAAGTGGTAAAAGTGGACACCAGTGTGCTTTGAAACCTAATTAGACACACATTCCTTGGGAAGGCAAAGTGTTCTGGGACTTGATCGTACATTTTGTATGGTTGGGGCTCCTCTCCTTGGGAGATGCTATCCTGTTTCAGGAGACCTCTTTTCAGTTCGTCAGATATTTTAGTGCCTACTGTGTGCCCAAATAAATATGTCCTGGGGATTAAATGTGAATAAGACTTGGTTTCTGCCATCAAAGATGACTGGTGGGAAAGAGAGATATAGACACGCGTATTAAGTGCTTTCTGTTAGTTTATTCATAGCTACTGTTGTAAACGTCAAGGCAAGAGAGAGGACCAGACAGAGGCAATGGGTATTGAAGTTGAAGGGGTACATTTGATAAGAGATTCGGTATTAAGTAGTTTAAATTTTTGAATGTGAAAACTGCTTGGATGTGGCAGGTAGGGAAATGAGGTACCCAGGAAGACGTGAGTGTAGGGAAAATTTCTTCATCCCTGGTCACACTCTTGATCTCTCACGAAAACTGTGACCTCCCCCGGATTGCCCCCAGCCTATCAATGTTGGAACAAGCCACAACCTTGGAATTATCCTTGATGACCCCCATTCATTATCCCCTCTGTCTGTTCACCAAAACGTTCTTTTGGTTACACTCCACGTGACAGCCCGAGGCTGCTGCTTCTCTGTCTTTTCTGTTACCATCCTGGTCCTGTCCACTGTCACTACTGGGCCACTAAAATATGGCTTCCTAATGGATCTTCCTGCTTCTTCTGTTGCTTCATTACTTTTCTATATAGCAGAGTGATCTTTTGAAAATGTAAATCAGATCACATTATTCTCTAGTTAAAACCCCCCCAAGGCTTCCCATCACACTTGAAATAAAATCCAAAATATTTTTCTTGTTTCTCTTTTCTTTTCTTTTATTCATTGGACATTTGTACAAAAAATCCAAAATATTTTTTTAACCAAAAAGAAAAAAAAAAAAAAATTTTTGAGACAGTCTCACTCTGTTCCCCAGGTTGGAGTACAGAGGCACAGTCTCGGCTCACTGCAACCTCCACCTCCCAGGTTGAAACGATTCTCCTGCCTCAGCTTCCAGTGTAGCTGGGATTACAGACATATGCTACCATTCCTGGCTAATTTTTATATTTTTAGTAGAGATGGGGTTTCACCATGTTGGCCAGACTGGTCTTGAACTCCTGACCTCAAGAGATCTGCTCACCTTGGCCTCCCAAAGTGCTGGGATTACAGGCGTGAGCTATCACGCCCCACTTAAAACATTTTTTTAATCCAAAATTCTTACCTTAGCCTGCAAGGTCCTGTGTAACCTGCTTTTGTCCCCATTCTGTGATCTTTTTACTGCTCTCCCAACCTTGCCATTCCTTCAGCAAGCAGTGTTATTCCATCCTCAGGTAGGACTGGTACTTAGGCCATGCCCTTTGCTTGTAAGTGCTTTCTCAGTTGGCAGACGTATCATGCTTGTCAGAATTCAGTTCTTGGTTGCAGTTACACCGCAGACAGATACCCTCCCTGACCGCCCATTCTGAAGTAGCCCTTTCCATCAGTCGTATCGCATCCATCACATTAGCTGAATTTCCTTTTTTTCTATTAATGCTGTCTAAAATTCTCTTGTTTGGCTATTTGTTTGCTGCAGGGGTATTAGCCTAAATGCTGTGGACATCAGCGGGGTACCGTAAATGTGTGAATGGGGCCACAGTCACCTGGGTGTGAGGCAGGAGAAAGTGGAGACAGAAGTGAGCTGGAGGGCTTGTGTGCTGCCTGCGAGGTGCGGGGGAGGCTGCTACTTATTCCGGAATCCAGCAGAAGTTGTCTGCTTCACAGAAGCTAGAAGTGAGCAACTTAAATAAAAAATTAAATAAATAAAACAAACACTATCTGGACCAAACAAAACACTGAGTGGGCCCGTTGCAGTCCACCAGTCTCTCACTGCAGCTTCTGGCTCTGATGAGTCCACTGGAATGAGAGCACCACCAGGGCAGACTCCTGGACCGCCTTGCTGTCAGCTCTGCGGTCCAGGCACAGTACTGGAACAGTGTAAGCACTCAGTAAATGTTCAACTTAAGCCAGGGGCAAGCCACAGACCTCCCAGGATCTTCTCCATGCATCTTCCCACTCCCAGTCTCCATTGTGGTTTTGCATATTCCTAACGACAGACTTCTGCCACTATGCACACAAGGCCTGCGGAGTATTTCCTTTGCAGTTGTCAGAAGGATGAGACGGAAACTCTTTCCTTTGCACACCTGTTTTAAAAGGAGCTCTGGCATTACTCCCGTTGTATATCCAGGACGGGAAGTGGTGGTAGAATGTTGAGTTACTGAAGTCAGAAGTCTTCAGTTGCAGTTTCAGCCAGGTCACCTGTTGACTTGAGAGCAGGTAGATTCTCTGAGCTTGTTTCCTCATCTGTAAGATGAGAATGAATCCTGTCCTGCCCACCTTGCCGTGTTGCGTTTCCAATGAGGGAAGAGAAAACACTACCAAAAAGTCACTCCACAGACTTCTGAGGACAGAAAGTGCCCTCACTCAAGCTTCTCTTGTAACCACAGAGAAGGTGTCTGGATATTAACATAGAACAGAGGCCACCAAGTTTTTTTTTTTTTAGTCAAAAATCCTGCATGTGAAGGCAGTTAAGATTTCGACATCTGTGGGTATCAAATTTTTCAAAATAAAAAGTTGGGGAAATATTTTAAATGGTGGTGTATAGCCTATTTTAGTGTTTTGTTTGTTTTAGAGATGAGGTCTCGCTCCGTCATCCAGACTGGAGTGCAGCGGTACCATCATGACTCATTGCAGCCTCGACCTCCTGGGCCCAAGTGATCCTCTCACCTTAGCCTCCCAAGTAGCCAGGATCACAGGCACATGGCATCACACCTGTCTGTTTTTTATAGAGATGGGGTCTCACTATGTTGCCCAGGCTGGGGCTTGCAGTCATTTAAACCACACAATACAAAGATTAAGATGGTGGTGCCATCTCAACAGTGGCCTGCCACTTCCCAAGGGATCTTCTTCCTCAGTGCAGTCCACCCTCCCGGCTACTTTCCTGGGGTTTGGATGCAGGTGGGTCTTCCACCACCTGCTTCCAACACACGGGCGCATCGGAGAAACCAACTCTTTAATTCGCTTATCTGTGATAACTTGAAGCCCTGGATTGTGCCTTGCATACAGGCATGTTTTCACAATTATAGCTATTATAGTAAAGCCACGTTTCAGAGACTAACATCTTGGGAAAGGCACAAAAAGTTTTGTTTCTGCGTTTTCTATAATGAATGTGCAATTCCCATGTAATGCCCCTTGCAGCACTATTCAGAGTAGCAGACATGGAATCAACCCAAATGCCCATCAGTGATAGACTGGATGAAGAAAACGTGGCGCATGTACACCATGGAGTACTGTGCAGCCGTAAACATGAACAAGATCATGTTCTTTGCAGGGACATGGATGGAGCTGGAAGCCATTATCCTCAGCAAACTAACGTAAGGACAGAAAACCAAATACAGCACGTTCTCATCAGTGGGAGCTGAACAATGAGAGCACATGGACACAGAGCAGAGGACAACACACACTGAGGCCTGTTGTGGGGGTGGGAAGAGAAGAGCATCAGGAATAATAGCTAATGCATGTTGGGCTTAATTCCTAGGTGATGGGTTGATAGATGCAGCAAACCACCGTGACACATATTTACCTGTGTAACAAACATGCACGTCCTACACATGTACCCCAGAACTTACTTACTTAACAGGTAATGGGAGTGGTAGCTGACACCAGTAATCCCGACAATTTGGGAGGCCGAGGCAGGGGGATTACTTGAGGCCAGGAGTTCGAGACCTGCCTGAGCAACATACTAAGGCCCCGTCTCTACAAAAAAAAAAAAAAAGTCGGGCATGATGATGGACACTTGTAGTCCCAGCCTCTCTGGAGGCTGCAGTGGGAGGACTGCTTGAGCCCAGGAGTTCAAAGCTGCAGTGGGCTATGATCATAGCCTGGGCAACACAGCAAGACCCTGTCTCTCAGGAAAAAAATCAGTAACATGACATACTGAAAGCATTACAATAGCCTCCCATGACACATACTCTCACTTTCACTTTATAACAGCTCTTGTGAAGCAGCAATTATTATCCCCATTGGAAAGACCGAGTTTGTGGAGGTTAAGTGGCAAGCAGGAATTCAACTCTGGGTCTAAGTACAGAGCTTGAGCTTGTTCCTAGTGTCACCCCTTACAGCCTGTGACCTTGCCAGCCAGAAAATAAGCTTTTTGAAGGCAGGGAGTTTATAGTGTTAGGAATCTGTCTTATACCTCTTTCTGTTGCACCCATGCAAGTGAGCACACAGTAGCCACTACTTCAATTTGGTGGCTAACAAGATGAACCTGTATACTGATTGCCCAGCAGCGAATGAGCTCACTTTGACCACCACTTCCGCATGCACCACGGGGTTGCATTGACAGCAGAAATCATTCTGTTACTTTCCAAGGCCACTGTATCTTGTGATTCATATACTTCCGTGTGATTCTCCCAGGGACTAATGGTTCCAAAGTCTGGAGATGATCGAAGTTCCAAAACTGGGCTGCGCAGGGTGGCTCATGCTTATAATCCCAGTGCTTTGGGAGGCCCAGGTGAGAGGATCACTTGAGACGAGGAGTTTGAAACCAGCTTGAGTAATATGGTGAGACCCCATCTCTACAAAAAATTTTAATATTAGCTGGGCATGGTGGCACACACCTGTAGTCCCAGCTGCTGGGCTACTGGAGAGACTGAGACAGGAGGATCACTTGAGTCCAGGAGTTGGAGGTTGCAGTGAGCCATGATCACGCCGTTGCACTCCAGCCTAAGCAACAGAGTGATACTCCACCTCTTTAAAAAATACAAATATAAGAGTGCCAGCTGGGCATGGTGGCTCACGGCTGTAATCCCAGCACTTTGGGAGGTGAGGCAGGAGGATCACTTGAGTCCAGGAGTTCAAGACCAGACTGAGAAACATAGGGAGACCCCCATCTCTACAAAAAATACAAAAATTAGCCTGGCCATCATAGGCACAGCTACTCAGGAGGCTGAGATGTAAGGATCACTTGAGCCTGGGAGGTTGAGGCTGCAGTCATCTACCCCATCTTGTCTTCCCAAAGTGCTGGGATTATAGGCATGAGCCACCGTACCCAGCCAGCCAGTAGGTTTGACAACCCAGGTATGTTTCAGTTGCTTTTGGAGCCCAGAGGCAGGAAAAATACCAATAAAACAACAACCCCAAAAATGATAAAGATGATGATACTGAAAGTGATGATTTTGATGGTGATGACTGTTGGTCTCTGGCCCGGGAGTCCTTATTTCACCCTAATAATGGCCTCTGTCCTGCATAGTCGTAGCCTTTTGTGATCTAGAACCTAGGGCATCTCTCTAGAATGAGAAGCAAAACAAAAAGCAAACAAAAGAACCCAGGGCAAAAGTGAATTTTTTTTTTTTTTGAGATGAAGTCTCACTCTTGTTGCCCAGACTGGAGTGCAATGGCGCGATATCAGCTCGCTGCGACTTCCCCCTCCTGGGTTCAAGCGATTCTCCTGCCTCAGCCTCTGAGTAGCTGGGATTACAGGGGCATGCCACCAAGCCCGCTAATTTTTGTATTTTCAGTAGAGACAGAGTTTCATCATGTTGGTTTGGCTGATCTCAAACTTCAGACCTCAGGCAATCTGCCTGTCTCGGCCTCCCAAAGTGCTGGGATTTCAGGCGTGAGCCACCGGGCCTGGCCAAAAGTGAATTTCCTGATGTGCTACACCCCAAATTTTCTCAACCCTGTGTTTTTCACAGGAAAACCTCAGTGTGTTTCACTGAGAGTGCCAGGACTGTGAGGGACGTGCCCACAGTGGCAAAGATTGCTAGTGTTCCCCAACTTCGCTTCTTGTTTTCCCAGATACAAGGCTGGACTACACGTTCCAGGCTTCCCTGCAGTTAAGTAAGATGCTTTGATGAGTTCAGGCTAATGGAATGTGTGCAGAAGTGATCTGTTGAGTCTCCGGCTGCCTCTAAAACCCACAGTGGTTCACGCCTGTAATCCCAGCACTTTGGGAGGCTGAGGTGGGCAGATCACCTGAGGTCAAGAGTTTGAGACCAGCCTGGCCAACATGGCAAAATCTCGTCTCTACAAAAATACAAAAATTAGCTGGGTGTGGAGGTTTATGCCTGTAGTCCCAGCTACTTTGGAGGCTGAGGCAAGAGAAGCCCTTTAACCCAGAACATGGGAGGCAGAGATTTCAGTGAGCCAAGATCGTGCCACTGCACTCCAGCCTGGGTAGCAGAGCAAGACTGTCTCAAAAACAAACAAACAAACAAACAAAAAGGGACAAAAACCCTCCTGAGGCTTTCCATACTCTCTTTTCTGCCAGCTGGAAACAGAAGATTCTGCGCAGTTGGCTGGGTAATCAAAACTACTAACTGGTTGGGCGTTGTGATTCATGCCTATAATCCCATCTATGGCTGACTCCTATAATCTCAGCACTTTGGGAGGCCAAGGTGGGAGGAGTGCTTGAGGCCAAGAGTTCAAGACCAGGCTGGGTAACATAGTGAGACCCCCATCTCTACAAAAAAATTTAAAAATTAGCCAGCCATGATAGCGTGTGCCTATAGTCCCAGCTACTCAGGAGGCTGAAGTTGGTGGGTGACTTGAGCCCAGGAGTTCAAGGCTGCAGTGACCTATGATTGTGCCACTGCACTCCAACCTGGGCAAGAAAGCAAGACCCAGTCTCTTAAACATATATTTGTGTGTGTGTGTGTGTGTGTGTGTGTGTGTGTACACATATATATTTATATATGTGTATACCTATACCATACACTTTGTTTTTCTGCTGGTGTGGACAGAATTCTATGATGTGGGAACAGAGTAATGATTCCCCCAAAGATACCCACATCCTAATCCTTGGGACTCAGGAATTTGTTGGGTTATATGCCAACAGCAAATTACAGTAGCAGGAATTAAGGTTGCTAATCAGCTGGCTTTTTTTTTTTTTTTTTTTGAGACAGAGTCTCACTCTGTCTCCCAGGCTGGAGTGCAGTGGCACAGTCTCTGCTCGCTGCAGCCTCCACCTCTCAGGTTCAAGTGATTCTCCTGCCTCAGCCTCCCTAGTAGCTGGGATTACAGGCACATGCCACCACACCCAGCTAATTTTTGTATTTTTAGTAGAGACAGGGTTTCTCCATGTTGGCCGGCTGGTCTCAAACTCCTAACCTCAAATGATCCACTCCCTCAGCCTCCCAAAGTGCTGGGATTACAGGTATGGGTCACCACACCTGGCCAGAAAAACAAAATAGGATATTAAGCGGTTGTATTAGTCAGGGTTCTCTAGAGGGACAGAACTAATAGGAGAACTAATAGGAGGTTGGCTCACTGCAAGCAGTTCTCCTGCCTCAGCCTCCCGAGTAGCTGGGATTACAGGCGTGAGACACCACTGTCAGCTAATTTTGTATTTCTAGTAGAGTTGTATATATATATATATGGGGGTTTATTAAGTATTAACTCACAGGATCACAAAGTCCCAAAATAAGCCGTCTGCAAGCTGAGAAGCAAGGAGAGCCAGTCCAAGTCCCAAAACTGAAGAACCTGGAGTCCGATGTTTGAGGGCAGGAAGCGTCCAGCGCAGGAGAAAGATACAGGCTGGGAGGCTAGGCCTGCCTAGTCTTCTCACGCTTTTTCTGCCTGCTTTATATTCTAGCTGTGCTGGCAGCTGATTAGATAGATGGTGCCCACTCAGATTAAGGGTGGGCCTGCCTTTCCCAGCCCACTGACTCACACGTTAATCTCCTTTGGCAACACCCTCACAGACACATCCAGGATCAATACTTTGCAGCCTTCAATCCAATCAAGTTGATGCTCAGTATTAACTATCACAGTGGTGATGACTGCTCTGGAGAGAAATTGGAGAAGGGGGATATGAGTGTGTGTGGGGGATGGATACTGAAGTCTTAGGGTGGCCAGAGAGGGCTGCATGGATGAGGTAACATTTGTTTTGGGGTTTTGTTTGTTTGTTTGTTTTGAGATGGAGTTTTGCTCTTGTCACCCAGGCTGGAGTGCAACGGCACAATCTTGGCTCACTGCAACCTCCACCTCCTGAGTTCAAGCAATTCTCCTGCCGCAGCCTCCTGAGTATCTGGGATTATAGGCATGAGCCAACATTGTCAGCTAATTTTGTATTTTTAGTAGAGATGGGGTTTCACCATGTTGGTCAGGCCAGTTTTGAACTCCTGACCTCAAGTGATCCACCCACCTCGGCCTCCCAAAGTGCTGGGATTACTGGCGTGAGCCACCACACCTGGCTGAGAAGATAACATTTGAGTAAAGACCTTCAGGAGGTAAGGGAGGGAGCCATGTAAATACATGGTGGATGGGTGCTACAGTAGGGGAAGCTGAAGTGCAAAGACCTGAGGCAGGAGCTGGACTGTGCCTTCAGGTGGGCAAGAAGGCCAGCGGATCTGGAGCAGAGACAGCACGGGTAGAGTTGTAGGAGGGGGAGGTCAGAAAATTAACAGGATGATGTGTGGGGAATGGATGGGGCCTTCTAGGCCACTGTAGCTTGTACTCAGAGTGAGAAAAGAAGCCAAGCCCTTGAATGCAAGTCGCCCAAGGCAGAGATTTGGGCTGGGATCTCTGTATCCACCTCTGCGTCTCATCTAGGACAAGCTTTTCACCTAGAAAATGGCAAGACGTGTTTTTTTTTTTTTGAGATGGTATATCACTGTGTTGCCTAGGCTAAGTGCAGCAGTGTGATTATAGCTTCCTGCGGCCTTAAACTCCTGGGCTCAAGGAATCCTCCCACCTTGGCCTCTCAAGTTAGCTGGGATACAGGCACATGCCTCTCGTCCAGCTAAGGTGTGATTTTTTTTTTTTTTTTTTTTAACAAAAGGGTGTCAAGCCAGGTGCAGTGGCTCCTGCCTGTAATCCCACCAATTTGGGAAGCCAAGGTGGGTGGATCACCTGTCAAAATTTCAAGACCAGCCTGGCCAGCATGGTGAAAAACTCCATCTCTACTAAAAATACAAAAAATTAGCCTTTAATCCCAGTTACTTGGGAGGCTGAGGGAGGAGAATCGCTTGAACCCAAGAGGCAGAGGTTGCAGTGAGCCAAGATCACACCATTGCACTCCAGCCTGGGTGACAGAGCAAGACTCCACCTCGAAAAAAAAAATTAGCCAGGCATGGTAGCAGGTACCCATAGTCCCAGCTACTCTGGAGACTGAAGCAGGAGAATCACTTGAACCTGGGAGGCAGAGGTTGCAATGAGCTGAAATCACACCACTGCACACTCCAGCCTGGGTGACAAGAGCGAAACTTCATCAAAGGAAAGGAAGGGAAGGGAAGGGGGAAGGGGGAAGGGGAAAGGGGAAGGGGGAAAGGGGAAGGGGGAAGGGAGTCAACAGAGGGCATTTGGGTAGCCTAAGAGGTGCCTACTTTGATCACTCTCTTACGCAGATCAAGCCCCAGTGGGAGACGAGGTGGGGGAATGTAGGACCAGGTGGACAAATGTAAGGAGGAAACAAGATTGGGGGAGTCCCTGAGACTTTGCCCCAGAAAGGCGACTGGCTGGGTGAGCTAGGGGAGATGGATGCAGGGGACCTGTGCAGCTCGGAGGAGCACTGGGCTGCAGAGGAGGAGGAAGCTACAGACAAGAAACTTCAAGTGGGAGGATTTGGACAAGGGTGAGACAGACGGGCTGTGTGCCTGAACCAGGGGGGACCTATGGGCAGAACTGGAGAAGTCTCAAGGGCTGGCATGGGTGTTCTGCCTTTCTGCTTTCCTCATCTTCACCTCAAGGTCAGGGAGTGTGCCTTAACTCAGCTTCGCATCACCTGCAGTGTCCACTGTGCTAGGGCATACAGCAGGTGCTCAGGCAGTCTTCAGGTATTTTGGATCGGCTGGGTATGAACAACAGATGTGCCACCTTTGATCCCATTATTTCTAAAATCATCTTTTCACTCCACATGCTGGTTCCGTTTTTGCACTCCTCAGTCAGGCAGAAGCTATTTCTAGCCCCCTTGCCAGTAAGATGACATATGCTCACCCTATGTTGGTTGATCATGAAAGGCTGACTCATAATCAGAGGCTGTGTCAAGTTCAGGGCTAACTAGGCATTTCTCTGGGGCATATGGAAATTAGTTTCTCTACAGGCGAGAGCTGCCATTACCAACCTGCTTCCTGTCCCAAGCTGTGTCCTGAAACAGCTGCTACAGGACCCTCTCTGCATATTGTAAGCATGGGTGATACCTGCTTCCAAGTGGATGGGGGCAAAGAAAAGGGAGCTTGCACTGATTCAACATTCACGCAAACCAACATTGAATAAGCATCTGTAGTGTCTGTGAACACTGGCCTGGGACTAACAGGACCTACCGTGTTTTTAGAGGTCAGCTCCAAGATTAGGGTTATCATAGCACCTTTTTTTCTCTTTGCTGCAGACTAGGGATAAAAGCCATAGCTCGTTACACTCCCTCTCCCCCCACCCCACTTAGGCAAGCATTTATCAAATAGCATTTTATTTATTTATTTCATTTTATTTATTTATTTATTTTTGAGATGTAGTTTCACTTTTTATTGCCCAGGCTGGAGTGCAATGGCACCATCTCGGGTCACTGCAACCTCTGCCTCCCAGATTCAAGAGATTCTCCTGACTCAGCCTCCCAAGTAGCTGGGATTACAAGCTCGTGCTACCATGCCTGGCTAATTTTATATTTTTTATAGAGATGGGTTTTTTCCCTGTTGGTCAGGCTGGTCTCGAACTCCTGACCTCAGGTGATCCACCCGCCTCAGCCTCCCAAAGTGCTGGGATTACAGGTGTGAGCCACCATGACTGGCCTATTTATTTTTCTGAGACAGAGTTCTGTTCTTATTCCCCGGGCTAGAGTGCAATGGTGTGATCTTGGCTCACTGCAACCTCTACCTCCCGGGTTCAAGCGATTCCCCTGCCTGAACCTTCTGAGTAGCTAATTTTGTATTTTTAGTGGAGACGGGGGTTTCACCAGGTTGGCCAGGCTGGTCTTGAACTCCTGACCTCAAATGATCCACCCACCTTGGCTTCCCAAAGTGCTGAGATTATAGGCGTGAGCCACCTCACCCAGCCCAGGCTAGCATTTATCAAATAGCATTTTAAATATGCTTTGGGAAGCTGGATGCAGTGACTCACTTCTGTAATCCCAGCACTGTGGGAGGCTGAAGCAGGAGGATCAGTTGAGTCCAGAACTTCAAGACCAGCCTGGGCAACAAAGGAAGACCCTGTTGCTACAAAAAAGCAAAAAAAAAAAAAAGCCAGGCAATGTGGCCCCTCGCCTGTAGTCTCAGCTACACAAGAGGCTGAGGCTGAGGCTGAGGCAGAACAATCACTTCAGCAACGTCCTGTACCAAAAAATAAATAAAAGTAAAAAATAAATGGTTTTTTTTTTGGTCTGAATGTTCTACTGACCTGGAAGCTCAGCCAGTCACGGTGGCTCACACCTGTAATCTCAGCACTTCGAGAGGATCCCTTGAGACCAGAAATTCAAGCCCAGTCTGGACAACAGTGAGATCCCTTCTCGACACAAATAAACTGGGCTGGGCGCGGTGGCTCACATCTGTAATCCCAGCACTTTGGGAGGCCAAGGCGGGTGGATCACGAGGTCAGGAGTTCAAGACCAGCCTGACCAAGATGGTGAAACCCCATCTCTACTAAAAATACAGAAAAATTAGCTGGATGTTGCGTTGGGCGCCTGTAATCCCAGCTACTCAGGAGGCTGAGGCAGAGAACTGCTTGAACCCGGTAGGTGAGCCAAGATCGCGCCACTACACTCTAGCTTGGGAGACAGAGAGACTCCGTCTCAAATAAACAAACTGGAAGCTCTTTGAAACCAAAACCATGTATGTCTTCAACTTTTGGTAGAGTCTTGCACAAGATAGGCATCTTTTTATTTATTTATTTTAGAGACGGGGTCTCCATATGTTGCCCAGGCCGGAGTGCAGTGGCTGTTCACAGGTGCGATCATATCATAGCTGACTGCAGCCTCGAATTTCTGGACTCAATTGATCCTCCTGCCTCAGCCTCCCAAATACTTGGGACTATGATATACCCAAGAAAAGGCAAGAATGTGGCTTGAACGTTGGAAAAGCAGTTCATCTGGTGAAGACAGGAGAGGATTCCAGGTGAGGAACAGGTGTGTGCAAAGGCCTGAAGGCATCCTGAAGAAAGGCGTGGTTGGAGAACAGCGGTAGAGCCGGAGGGCGAGTGGGATTCCAAAGGGTCAGGTCCCTAACACGTTGGCCAGAGCAGGAAGGAGGCAACCTCCAAAATCCCAGGGAAAAGAACCAGGGAGCCCACCGGCAGCGCCTCGCACCTCACCCTAACCACAGCACGTGCGCCCGGCCCGCCTCGCACCCCGGCCCGGGTGGGGTCCCAGGGAACTCCCGGGGCGCTCGGGAGGGACGCCTGGGGCGGAGCGCGCAGGCGCGCTGAGGCCGCGAGCCCCAAGGGGCGGGCGGGTGCGCGCGCTGCCTCGCGCACGCGCGCACGGAGGGGGCGACGGCCGCGGTGACGCTTCGGCGGTGGCGGGCGGGCGGCGGCGCGTGAGGCGCGCGATCCCAGGTGTCTTGGGAGCAGTGTCCCGGCCCCCACCGCTCCCGCCGCCGCCATGTCGGGCCGGTCGGTCCGGGCGGAGACCCGCAGCCGGGCCAAGGACGACATCAAGAAGGTGATGGCGGCCATCGAGAAAGTGCGAAAATGGTGAGGGGCCCGAGCTTAGGGGCTGGCTGGGGTCGCGGATACAGGCTTTGAGGAGCGCGGGACTGGCGGTCCAGGTGGGAGCCGGCCGACCGGCGCTGGGGGGAGGGGGTCGCAGGAGAAGGCGGGAGTGGGGGGCCTCTGGCGTCGGCGTGAGGTCAGAGGGCGAGCCGGCCGCGGCCAATCAGCGGGCCGCCCGGCTTGCGGGGCCCGCCCACCTGCTGCGACTGCGGCCGCGCGCCGTCCGGTAGGGGATGCCGGCTTCCGGCCCGGGCTGGAGTTGCGGGGCGCAGGTCCCGCGCCCGGCCCAGCCGGGGTCCCGCCCTCCTCTTTTCCTGGACCGCGGCCCTGCTGGCGTTTCCAATATGCCCCTTGATAACAGCGAGTAGCCCTGGAGTGGTTTCAGCCCGCCAGGCTGAGCGCTCTGCGTATTCAGGAGTTGAAGTTGGTTGAGTTTCTGGGTCAGTCTACCTGTCAAGAGAGCAAGGCTGGTGTCATCCAGAGGGAAACCCCTCCCTTTCCCCCCAGTACCCGGCTCCTGCGCCGCGAGCTTCGTAGGCATTTTCTCTTGCTGCCCGGACGACTGTCACGAGAGTCCTTTGCAAACTGTGTACCAACCTCCCTCTATTTCCCTGCTCCAGCTCTTGCTCATTCCCCCAGTCTCTTCATTATTTGCAATGAGTGATTTTATTTTTCCCACTTCCAAGTAGCAGAGTGGTCTTTTTTTTTTTTCACATTTATTTTTATTTATTTATTTTTTAAGAGACGGGGTCTCGCTATGTTGCCCAGGCTGGAGTGCAGTGGCTATTCGCAGGCGCGATCCCACTATGATCAGTATGGGAGTTTTGACCTGCTCCGTGTCCGACCTGGGCCGGTTCACCCCTCCTTAGGCAACCTAGTGGTCCCCCGGTCCCGGAAGTTCACCATATTGATGCTGAATTTAGTGTGAACACCCGATCGGCCTAGCGCACTACAGCCCAGAACTGGACTCAAGCGATCCTCCCACCTCAGCCTCCCCAGTAGCTGGGACTACAGGCACGCGCCACCGCACCGGAGAGTGGTCTTTTTAAAGTGCACATCCTTTTGGATCTACTACTAATGAGAAATGAATGAATGAATGAATGAATGAATGAATGGAATAGGATAGAATAAAGTGCACATTCTTACTTGGGAGGCTGTGGTGGGAAGATTGCTGGAGCCCAGGATTTGGAGGCTGCAGTAAGCTATGATCGTGCCACAGCACTCCAGCCTGGGCGATGGAGTAAGACCCCATTTCTAAAATGTTCATAGAGGACGCTGATTGAGCACCTGTTTTGTATCCAGAACTCCGATACACACTGTGTATTGGTGTGTATCAGAGTCATCACATTAAACTTTCACAGCATTGGGATGCCGAGGTGGGAGGTTCGAAAGGTCAGATCAAGACCATCCTGGCTAACACGGTAAAACCCCGTCTCTACTAAAAATATAAAAAATTAACCGGGCGTGGTGGCATGTGCCTGTAGTCCCAGCTAGTCGGGAGGCTGAGGCAGGAGAATCGCTTGAACCTGGGAAGCAGCTGTTGCAGTGAGCTGAGATCACGCCAGTGCACTCCAGCCTGGACAATAAGAGTGAAACTCCATCTCAAAAAAAAAAAAAAAGTCATTGGTACCCTGGACTTTATTCGTGTGTTTCTCTGTCCATTTCCCCCACAAAGGGAAGTTCCTTCCCTTTTTATGTCTGAGGGTTTCATATATTATGGGTTTCAGTATAAATATTAAATTAAATTATTCATCGTCTTCCTTCCCCACCTTTAATCCTCCGAGGTTTTGGTGAGACCTAAGAACAGACACACCTTTTTCTCCTCCCCGTCTTTGACCCCTCGCCCCTAGCAGGCCAGGCTGAAGGGCCCTCCTCTGTCACCTGGAACTCTGTAGCAGCCTCCCTGTAGCCTCTCTGCTTCTGCTCTTGCTCATTCCCCAATCCATTAATTTGCACTGAGTCATTTTATTTTCCTGTCTTCCAAGTAGCAGAGCGATCTTTTTAAAATGCACAGCCTTATTTATGAGGCTGTAATGGTAGAATCACTAGAGGCCAGGAGTTGAGCCTGCAGTGAGCTATGATCATGCCACAGCACTCCAGCCTGGGCAACAGAGTGAGACCCTATCTATAAACAATACATAAGAAATACAGGCTGGGTGTGGTGGCTCATGCCTGTAATCCTAGTGCTTTGGGAGGCTGAGGCAGGCAGATCATGAGGTCAGGAGATCGAAACCATTCTGACCAACATAGTGAAACCCTGTCTCTACTAAAATACAAAAAAATTAGCCAGGCGTGGTGGCACGCACCTGTAATCCCAGCTGCTCAGGAGGCTGAGACAGGAGAATTGTTTGAACCTGGGAGGCAGAAGTCACAGTGAGCCAAGATCAACCACTGCACTCCAGCCTGGGCGACAAGCAAAACTCTGTCTCAAAAATAAAAAAAATTATATATATATATATGTAATATGCATCTTATTGTAGCACCCCTAGAAAGATTTAAGTGGTCCCTTCTTGCATTTAGGATGAATACTGAAAAAATCCCTCCTTCCTGCCTCACCTGTCTGGCTCTTTCCCAGGATGCCCACCGTCTTTGCAGTGAAGTCACTCTGTTCTTCCTCCTGCCTGGCATTCTTCCTCTCCTCTCCTCCCCCTTGCCGAGTTAACTCCTACCTGAGCTCAAAAGTTGCTTCATTAGGTTGACCACTTGAGATTCCCGTTCTAGATGAAGTCCCCTTCATAGAACTTTCCACAGTTGTATTAGGTGGATCCATAAGATATTTCCTATATTTGACTTTTTTTTTTTTTTTTGAGACTGAGTCTTGTTCTGTCACCCAGGCTGGAGTGCAGAGGTGCAATCTCCGCTCACTGCAACCTCCACTTCTGGGCTCAAGCAATTCTCCTGCCCTCAGCTTCCTGAGTAGCTGAGATTATAGGTGTGTACCCCACACCCAGCTAATTTTTGTATTATTGTAGATACCGGATTTCACCATGTTGGCCAGGCTGGTCTTGAACTCCTGACTTCAAGTGGTCCTCCCGCCTCAGCCTTCCAAAGTGCTAGGATGACAAGTGTGAGCTACTGCCCCTGGCCTCCTGTATTTGACTAATTAACCTACAAAAATGGCAATTTGATATGGTTAAACCTAATGATTGACTAATTTTGAAGTGAGCTATTCATGTCTGTTTCTAGATACAAGACAGGATCTGTGAGGGCAGCAATTGTGGAATTGTTCCCTGCATTGCCAGGGACTCCCACAACCTCTTGTATACTAATTGGTTGATTAAGTGAGGAAATGGAGTGGTCTGTTCAGGAATTAATTCCAGTTATTTTCTAAGACTTTAATTCATTCTTTCTGTTACATCACAGTCTCTTTGCACTCCCAGTATGTCTTGTTTTGTTGTTTCTTTGAGACCCAGTCTTGCTCTGCCACCCAGGCTGGAGTGCGGTGGCTGGATCTTGACTCACTGCAGCCTCAACCTCCGGGGTTCAAGCGGTTCTTCTGCCTCTGCCTCCTAAGTAGATGGGACTGCAGGCATGCGCCACCACACCTGGCTGACTTTTGTATTTTTAGTGAGGATAGGGCTTCCACTGTGTTGTCCAGTCCGGTCTCGAGCTCCTGGGCTCAAGTGACGCACCCACCTCAGCCTCCTAAGTGCTTGGGTTATGCGCTGGAGCCGCCGCGCCGGGCCCCATGATGGCGTCATTTGCTGAACAGCATCCACAGCTGCAACAACAGTCGCTTTTTTTTTTTTTTTTTTTGCTTTTTTTGTGACTTCACATTTGGAGTTGACTCTGAGAAGCTGGTTCAGATCTGTGATAAAGCAGCTCCCCTGCATTTGGCCCTTGTTCCTACTGACAGCGAGCACGTCTTAAGGCATCAGTGGCCCTTAAAATAAGCACATTTGTTCTCTGCCTGGCATGTTTAGGAAATAACCTTCTTGGAATGGAGAGGCGGGGGCGCGGTGCCTCACGTCTGTAACCCCAACACTTTGGGAGGCCGAGGCAAGAGAATCGCTTGAGCCCAGGCAAGGCCAACCTGGGCAATATGGTGAAACTCTGTCCTTACTAAAAATACAAAAAATTAGCTAGGCATGATGGCTCACGCCTGTAGTCCCAGCTACTTGGGAGGCTGAGATGGGAGATTCACCTGAGCCTGGGATTTTGAGGCCATAGTGAGCTGTGATCACACCACTGCACTCCAGCCTGGGTGACAAGAGTGAGACCTCATCTCAAAAAGGAAAAAAACCAGGTGCGGTGGCTCACACCTGTAATCCCAGCACTTTGGGAGGCCGGGTTGGGTGGATCACCTGAGGTCAGGAGTTCAAGACCAGCCTGACCAACATGCCCCGGGGGCCCCCCCCGCCTCCCAGGGGGGCCCCGGCCGGCGGGGCGGGGGCGGGGGGGGGGGCGGGCCCGGAGGGGGGGGGCCGGCTGAACTAAAAAAAAAAAAATCCGGGGGGGCGGGGGGGGCCGGGGCGGCGGCAGGGGGGGCGGCGGGGGGGGGGCGGGGGGGGGGGGGGGGGGGGCGGGGGGGGGGGGGGGGGGGGGGGGGGGGGGGGGAAAAAAAAAAAAAAGAAACCCCATCTCTACTAAAAATACAAAATTAGCCGGGCGTGGTGGCACCTGCCTGTAATCCCGGCTACTCGAGAGGCTGAGGCAGGAGAATCGCTTGAACCCGGGAGGTGGAGGTTACAGTGAGCCGTGACTGCGCCATTGCACTCCAGCCTGGGAAACAAGAGTGAAACTCCGTCTCAAAAAAAAAAAAAAGAGGAGCCGGGCACGGTGGCTCACCACTGTAATCCCAGCACTTTGGGAGGCTGAGGCGGGCGGATCACTTGAGGTCAGAAGTTCAAGACTAGCCTGACCAATATGGTGAAACCCCGTCTTTAAAAAAAATAAAAATAGCCGGGCACGGTGGCTCATGCCTGTAATCCTAGCACTTTGGGAGGCTGAGGCGGGCGGATCACCTGAGGTCAGGAGTTCAAGACCAGCCTGACCAATATGGTGAAACCCCGTCTTTTAAAAAAAAATAAAAATAAAAAATAAAAAAATAAAAATAAAAAATAAAAATAAAAATAAAAGAAAACTAGAGTGTCCTTTGTTCTCTATCCTCCACACATTTATTTGCAGACCTGGAAGCACATTGAAGGCACTCTGTGGGCAAGCTGAGAACACTGGCATTCGAATCTGCTGTAGATAGTTGGGGGTCCTTAGTGATTTAGAGAGTGACCTTGGGCAAGACTTTTATCCCTGTTATCCCTTTGCTTATCTTGTGAGTATAGTGGACTGATAAACTCTGCCATTTTTACCCCTTTGGAACACAGCAAGCGACAAAAGGATTTCTACAAAGCTTTGAACTTCAAAGTTGAAATTAAAAATTTCTTCAGACTAATTTTCTCTTTCTTTATGCAGTCTTAGTAACCCAGAAAGGGAACGGGTCCTAACATTTCACACCCACCACGCCCTACCCCCCAGCAGCAGGTGTCTGTCTCTCCTGGGATTGTTTTTCCCTTGGAGGGACTCTTAAATAGAGACAGGAGGCCTGGTGTAGCGACTCATGCCTGTAATCCCAGCATTTTGGGAGGCCAAGGTGGGTAGATTGCTTGAGGCCAAGAGTTCAAGACCAGCATGGGCAACAAGAGAGACCGTATCTCTACAAAAAATAAAAAATTGGCTGGGTGTGGTGGCGTGCACCTCTAATCCCAGCTACTTGAGGGTCTGAGGTGGAAGGATTACTTGAGCCCAGGAGGTCGAGGCTGCAGTGAATTACGATTGTACCACTGTAGTCCAGCCAGGGAGGCAGAATGAGATCCTGTCTCAAAAAAACAAACAAAAATAGTAATGTAATTGAACTCGTACATTTAGTAAAGAGAAGAGCACACAGAGTAACTCATGTGCAAGTAAAAAGGAATATGGTGCTGTGTGTGTGTGCTACCTTCCAGCCTATGTCCCACATCTTTTTATTTTTTGAGACAGACACTCTGTTGCCCAGGCTGGAGTGCAGTGGCACGATCTCAGTTCACTGCAACCTCTCCCTCCTGGGCTCAAGGAATCCTCCCACTTTAGCCTCCTGAGTGGCTGGGATTACAGGCACACATCACCACGCCCAGCTACTTTTCACCATGTTGGCCAGGCTCTCAAACTCCTGGACTCATATGATCCACCTGCTTGGGTCTCCCAAAGTGCTGGGGTGACAGGTGTGAGCTACCATACCCCACCAAGAGGAAGTTCAGAAGGATTCCAGATTGAAGGAGTGATCTGCTAAGACGTAGAAAAGCACAGAAAACCCATTGCTTTATTGGTTCTAAGAAGTGTCTTTCTTTTAGGGAGAAAAAGTGGGTGACTGTGGGTGACACGTCCCTGAGGATATTTAAGTGGGTTCCTGTGACGGACAGCAAGGAGGTAAGTGTGGAAGAAAATTACAACATCAAAAAGGTACCGTGTTCATTATTTCTTTATTTGATTGCCACTTCATTAAAGGAATTTATTTCCCTAGAATTGAGGGGGAAAATACTTCAAGGCCCTCCTGTTATTGGTCCATGCAAGGCCTCTCTTTATTATTTTCCTTCTTTATTCCTTTCCCTTAACCCAAGCCTCTTTTCCAGGGCTTGACAAACTACAGCCCTGATGTATTCCTTGTGTTTGTCACTGTAGTTCTGTTAGAACATAACTGGTCGGGTACGATGGCTCACGCCTGTGATCTCAGCACTTTGGGAGGCCGAGGTGGGCAAATCACTTGAGGTCAGGAGTTCAAGAGCAGCCTGGCCAAAATAGTGAAACCCTGTCTCTACTAAAAATACAAAAAAATTAGTTGGGCATGGTGGCGGGTGCCTGTAATCCCAGCTACTTGGGAGGCTGAGGCAAGGCGAATCACTTGAACCTGGGAGGCGGAGGTTGCAGTGAGCTGAGATTGTGCCACTGCACACCAGCCTAGTGACAGTGTAAGACTCCATCTCAAAAAAAAAAAGAACATAACTCATAACTATACCCACTGATTTTCTTATTTTCTGTGCTGCTTTTGAATTATAATGGCAGATTGAGTGGTTGCCATGAGGCCCATGAAACCTAAAATAGTTATGATCTGGCCCTTTAAGAAAGTTTGCTGATATCTGCTCTTATGCAATTAGCCCCGTCACTGTAGTGTGTTTATCATGTATATATATCTTTGGGTCTGATTCTGATATAGGCCCTTGTATTTGGATACCTGCATATTCTTTTTTTTTTTTTTTTGAGATGGAGTCTCACTGTTGTCACCCAGGCTGGAGTGCAGTGGTGCACTCTCAGCTCACTGCAACCTGAGCCTCCGGGATTCAAGCAATTCTCCTGCCTCAGCCTCCTGAGTAGCTAGGATTATAGGCACGTACCACCACACTTGGCTAATTTTTGTGTTTTTAATAGAGACAGGGTTTCACCACTGTGGTCAGATTGGTCTTGAACTCCTGACCTCATGATCCACCCACGTCGGCCTCCCAAAGTGGTGGGATTACAGGCGTGAGCCACTGTATCCAGCCGATACCTGCATATTCTTTAAAAATACATAGTATTGGCCGGGCGTGGTGGCTTACGCCTGTAATCCAAGCACTTTGGAGGCCAAGGCGGGCGGATCACCTGAGGTCGGGAGTTCAAGACCAGCCTGACCAACATGGTGAAACCCCGTCTTTATAAAAAAAAAAACAAACCATAGCATTGTTTCATATGTGTATTTTTGTTTTTAAACAAAACTTACATATGTGCAGCTTTGTGCCAGAACCCCCTTTCCATTCTCTTTGATTCAACCTTGGTTTTTCTCTTTGGGTTTTTTTTTTCTTTTTCTTTTTTTTGAGACAGACTCTCACTCTGTCCCCAGGCTGGAGTGCAGTGTCATAATCTCAGCGCACTGCAACCTCTGCCTCCTGGGTTCAAGCAATTCTCCTGCCTTAGCCTTCTGAGTAGAGCTGGGATTACAGGCACCTACCACCACGCCTGGCTAATTTTTATATTTTTAGTGGAGACAGGGTTTCACCATGTTGGCCAGATTGGTCTCAAACTCCTGACCTCAAGTGATCCTGCTGTCTCAGCCTCCCAAAGTGCTGGGATGACAGGTGTGAGCCACCTCGCCTGGCCCAGCGTTGGTTTTGAGAACCCTCCATGTGTCTGTAAATATAAATAGAATTATTACTTTTGACTCATGCATTCACTTTCTTATTCTGTTTCTTATATATTCTTATAAAGTGAGTACCTTTATCTACCAGTGTTCTGGGTGATAAATACCCAGATTGTTTCTAGCTTTTTTTTTTTCTAGTTTCAAACTCCTGGGATCAAATGATCTTCCCACCTCGGCCTCCCAAAGTGGTGGGATTACAGGCATGAGCCACTGTGCCCCCCCTTTTCCTTTTTTAGAGATGGGGGTGCCTTGTTGCCCAGGCTGGATTCGAACTTTTGGGCTCAAGCAATCTTGCCTCAGCCTCCCAAATAGCTGGGATTACAGGCATATGCTGCCGCGCCAGCCTCTGGGATTTTTAGCGTTACGTGAACAGCATGATGAAGGGCCTGTTTTTGTGTGTCTTGTTTCTCTTGCTCAGCACTGTGTTTGTAAAATGCATGTGTGTTGCCCTTGGAGCTGTTCATTCCTTTTCATTGCTCCCTGTGCTGTAGTTTGCTGCTTATTCATCACAGGGCTATAGTGTAATTCATTTTTCTGGTTCTCCTGTAGATAGACATTGAGGTTGTTCCCAGTTAGGGCTAATAGGAACAATGCCTCTGTGAACATTCTTGTTCAGAATCCAGGTCAACATGTACATGAGTTTTCCTAGGGTATATCCTTGGAAGGGGAGTGGCTGGGTCTTAGGGTATGTATGTGTTGACCTATACTAGCTGATGCTAATCTATTTTCTGAAATTGTAGTTGTACCAATTTATATTCCCACCAGAAACAAGAGTTTTCATTGCTCTAAATCCTCATCAGCACCAGGTAGTGTTAGACAGGTATAAAGATATCTCAGTGTGGCTGTAATTTAATGACTAATGTAATTACTAATGAGATTGGGCACCTATTCCGTGTTTATTAGGCTTTTGGATTTCTTGTTTTAGGAAGTGCCTGTTGAAGTCTTTTGCCCATTTGTCTGTTTGGTTAAGGTCTTTTTATTGTGACTTACAGGAATTCTCTATGTTCTGGACATAAGTCCTTTCTTGATTACATGCTATTCATACCTTTTCTCATCTGTGGCTTGTCTTTGCACTCTCTTTAGGGTGTGTTGAATACCAGAAGTTGTTAATTGTTTTGGTTTCTTTTGAGGGGGTGTCTGTTGCCCAGGCTGTTGCCCAGGCTGGAATGCAGTGACACAATCACGGCTCACTGCAGCCTTGACCTCTAGGGCTCAAGACATTCTCCCACCTCAGCCTCCCAAGTAGCTGGGACCACAGGACCACAGGTGTGCACTGCCACGCCTGGCTATTTTTTTTTTTTTTTTTTTTTTTTTTTTTGAGATGTAGTCTTGCTGTGGCTCCAGGCTGGAGTGCAGTGGCAGGATCTTGGCTCATTGCAACCTCTGCCTCCTGGGTTCCAGTGATTCTCCTGCCTCAGCCTCCCGAGTAACTAGTACTACAGGTGCACACCACCATGGCCGGCTAATTTTTTTTTTTTTTTACACAGTCATCAGAATAAAGAATGAAGAAACTTTTTGTATTTTTAGTAGAGACAGGATTTCACCATATTGGCCAGGCTGATGTTGAACTCTTGACTTCGTAATCCACCCACCTCGGCCTCCCAAGTGCTGGGATTACAGGTGTGAGCCCCTGAGCCTGGCCTGGCTAATTTTTTTTAGTTTTGTAGACACAGGGTCTTGGTATGTTGCCCAGGATGATCTTGAACTTTTGGGCTCAAAGGATCTTTCTGCTTTGGTCTCCCAAAATACTGGGATTACAGGCATAAGCCATTACACCCAGCCCCAAAATTGTAATGTAAATAAAGCAACATTTTTTTATAATTAGTACTTCAAAGTGTCTTAAATACCGTCCTTCTTTGAGACCACAAAGATACTCTTCCATATGATTTTCTACAAGCTTATTTTTCTAGTCCCATTTAGAACACAACTGGAGTTGTGTACATGTGTGAAGTAGGAGCCAATTTCCTCTTTTTCTATGTGGATATGTATACATTTGTCCCAGCCACTCAGGAGGTTGATGCCGGAGGGTTGCAGTGAGCTAAGTGCTCAGGTGATCCTCCTGCCTCAGCCTCTCCCTCACCTCCAGGAGCTGGGACTACAGATACATTCCACCATGCGTGGCTTGATATTTCCATTTCTTGCTATTTTTTTGTTTTTGTTTTGTGGGGGTTTTTTTTGGTTTTTTTTTTTGAGACAGAGTTTCGCTCTTGTTGCCCAGGCTGGAGTGCAATGGCGTGATCTCAGCTCACTGCAACCTCTGCCTCCCTGGTTCAAGTGATTCTCCCAGCCTCCCAAGTAGCTGGGACTACAGGTGCCCACCACCAAGCCCAGCTAATTTTTGTTGTTGTTGTTGGAGACTGAGTTTTGCTGTGTCACCCAGACTGCAGTGCAGTGGCACAATTTTGGCTCACTGCAGCCTCCACCTCTTGGTTCAAGTGATTCTCCTGCCTTAGCCTCCCAAGCTACTGGGATTACAGGCATGCACCACCACGCCCGGCTAATTTTGTATTTTTAGTAGAGACGGGGTTTCTCCATGTTGGTCAGACTGGTCTCAAACTCCCAACCTCAGGTGAACTGCCACCTCAGCCTCCCAAAGTGCTGGGATTACAGGTGTGAGCCACTGGGCCTGGCTGATATTTCCATTTCTAACCTTTCTGTTGATTAATTTTTTTTGAGAGTTGGTTTTTTTCCCTTTTTTTTTTTTTTTTTTTTTTTGAGACAGAGTCTCACTCTGTTCCCCAGGTTGGAGTGCAGTGGTACAGTCTCGGCTCACTGCAACCTCTGCCTCCCGGGTTCTAGTGATTTTCCTGTCTCAGCCTCCTGAGTAGCTGAACAGGCACCTGCCATCACGCCCAGCTAATTTTTGTTTTTTTTATTTTTTTTTAAATTTTTGTATTTTTAACAGAGACGGGGTTTCACCATGTTGGCCAGGTTGGTCTTGAACTCCTGACCTCATGATCCACCCACCTCGGCCTCCCAAAGTGCTGGGATTACAGGCGTGAGCCACCGCGCCTGGCCATGAGACAGTCTTGTTCTGTCGCCCATGCTGGAGTGCAGTGGCGCAATCTCAGCTCACTGCAGCCTTCACCTTCTAGGTTCAAGTGATTTTCTTGCCTCAGCCTCCTGAGATTACAGGCACACACCATCATGCCCGATCAGTTTTTGTATATGTAGTAGAGATGTGGTTTGACCATGTTGGCCAGGCTGGTCTCAAGCTCCTGACCTCAAATGATCTGCCCACCTCAGCCTCTCAAAGTGCTGGGATTATAGGCATGAGGCGTCATGCCTGGTCGTTGATTTACAGTCTGACTGGTGTGTCTTTTGATTCTGTTTTTCTCTGTTTCACGTTTTTTGCTTATTGTGCATGTTAAGATTAGGTTTAGCTGTGGGTGACAGAAAACTGAAAATAGCAATGGTTTAAGAAAGTCATGTATTTTATTCCTTTTCTTAGAGGAAATCCAGGTGTGGTATGATGGTTCAGCTCTGACAGTCTCTACAAATCCATGTTTTTTCTACCTTTCTGCTCCTTTTCTTAACTTTTTAGAGAGTAATAACTATATTCATTTTTTAAATTTTTTTAAATATTTTTTATTTTTTTGAGACGGAGTTTCACTGTTGTTGCCCAGGCTGGAGTGCAGTGGCGTGATCTCAGCTCACCGCAGCCTCCACCTCCCGGGTCCAAGCGATTCTCCTGCCTCAGCCTCCCGAGTAGCTGGAATTACAGGCATGCACCACCACACCCAGCTCTAATTTTCTGAATTTTTAGTAGAGACGGGGTTTCTTCATGTTGGTCAGGCCAGTCTCAAACTCCTGACATCAGGAGATCCGCCCACCTCAGCCTCCCAAAGTGCTGGGATTACAGGCGTGAGCCACCACGTCCAGCCTTATTTTTAAATTTCTAATTGTAGAATACATACAAAATATACCATCCTAACCATTTATTAAATGTACAGTTAAATACTTGCACAATTCACATTATTGTCCAACCAGTCTCTGATTTGCTTTTTGTAAAACAAAAACGCTACATCCATTAAACAACTCTCTACAATTTTTGTGGGGTTTTTTTTGGTTTACACATGGCAATCTGTGACTCTGCTCCTTTTTTTTAATATTTTTTTTTAAGACGGGGTTTTAGTCTTCGCCCAGGCTGGATTGCAGTGGTGCAATCTCGATTCACTGCAACCTTCGTCCCCTGGGCTCCAGTGATCCTCCCACTTCAGCCTCCTGAGTAGCTGGGACTACAGGCACATGCCACCACATCCAGCTAATTTTTTGTTGTTGTTGTTGTTGTTTCTTTATTTTGTTTTGTTTTTTCAAGACAGAGTCTCGCTCTGTTGCTCAGGCTGGAGTGCAGTGGTGCGATCTCAGCTCACTGCAACCTCTGCCTCCCGGGTTCAAGCAGTTCTCCTGCCTTAGCCTCCAGAGTAGCTGGGGTTACAGGCATGTTCCACCATGCCTAATTTTTATATTTTTAGTAGAGACGGGGTTTCTTCTTGTTGGCCAGGCCGGTCTCCCAACTCCTGACCTCAGGTGATCCGCCCACCTCCCCCTCCCAAAGTGCTAGCATTATAGGCCTGAGCCACCACGCCCAGCCTTGCCTAAAATTTCATACACCTACTTCTTTTTTTGAGGCTGGAGGCTGGAGTGCAGTGGGATGATCTCGGCTCACTGCAACCTTTTCCTCCTGGGTTCAAGTGATTCTGCTGCCTAGCTTCCCAGGTAGCTGGGACTACAGGTACATGCTACCACACCCAGATAATGTTGGGTTTTTTTCTGGTCGAGACAGGGGTTTCACCATGTTGGCCAGGCTGGTCTTGAACTCCTGACCTCAAGTGACTTGCTAAGTCCCTGCCCTTTGTACACACGGCCAAAAAAAAAAGTGACTTGCCTGTCTTGACCTCCCAAAGTGCTGGGATTATAGACATGAGCCACCACGCCAAGCCTCATGCACTTACTTCTTACTGTTTTCTCCTACATGTGTTTTTCTTTTTGCTAAAATACATCCTTCAAGAGATTGTCAAAGAGGGCTTTTGTGTGGAAAATGTTCTGAAAATATCTTTGTTTTACTTTCATGTTTAAAATTGATGATTTTACATGTACATGAAATTCTAGGTTCAAAATTATTTTCTTTCAGCATTCAAAGCTATTACTGAATTGTACATTCAGTGTTGCTGTTGAGAAATGTGATGTTATTCTCATTCTTGAGTCTTTGTAGGTGGTCCACTTGGCTTCCTGGAAACTCTAGCATTTCTTCTATCTTTGATCTCCGTGGAATTCTCTTACGATATCCTGTAATGTTGCTTTTTCTTTTTTTTTCTTTTTGTTTTTTTTCTTTTGAGACTGTCTCACTCCATAGCCCATGCTGGAGTACAGTGATACAATGATGGTTCACTGTAGCTTTGAACTCCTGGGTTCAAGCAATCCTTATGCCTCTGCCTCCCAAGTACCTGGGACTATAGGCACGTGCCACCACGCCTGGCTGACTTTTAGATTATTTGTAGCGACAGGGCCCCGCTTTGTTGCCAAGGCTGGTCCTGAACTCCTGGGCTCAAGTAGTCCTTTGCCTTGCCCTCCCAAAGTGTTGGGATCACAGGAGTGAGCCACCACACCCAAGCAACTCCTTTATTTCTTAACTTTTCTCTCATTCATTTCATTTTGTGTCTTTTCCTGGTGCATTCTGAGTTTCTCAACACAGCCTTTGCTCAATAATCTTTTCTTTAGTTGTATAGATTTCAGTTAAACTCATTCACTTAATTTTTATTTGAGGAGTTATATTTTTCATAACAAATTGCCTCAATTGGTTCTTCCTCAAAACAACTTTTTTTTTTTTTTTTTTTGAGACAGGGTCTCACTTCGTCACCCAGGCTGAAGTGCTGTGGCACAATCTCATCTTACTGCAACCTCCACCTTAGGTTGAAATGATCTCCCTCTTTTTTTTTTTTTTTTTTGAGATAGTCTCACTGTCACCCAGGCTGGAGTGCAGTGGTGAGATCTTGGCTCACTGCAACCTCCGCTTCCCGAGTTCAAGCAATTCTCCTGCCTCAGCCTCCTGAGTAGCTGGGATTATAGACGCATGCCTCCACGCCCAGCTAATTTTTGTATTTTTTGGTAGAGATGAGGTTTCACCATATTGGCCAGGCTGATCTTGAACTCCTGACCTTGTGATCCGCCAGTGTCAGCCTCCCACACACTGCTTGGATTACAGGCATGAGCCACCGTCCTGGCCTGAACTGGTAAATTTGAGGCTACTGAGATTTAAACTTTTGGCTTTTGACATGCTCTCATTTGCATATGCTTGGATTTACTCTGGGCTTTTTTTTTTTTTTGGAGATAGGGTCTAACTCTGTTGCCCAGGCTGGAGTGCACAGTCATAGCTCACTGCAGCATTGAACTCTCAGGCTCAAGTGGTCCTCCCACCTCAGCCTTCTCAGTACCTGGGACGACCAGCATGTGCCACCATATGTGGCTAATTTTTTATTTTTTGTAGAGATGGGGTCTTACTGTGTTACCCAGGCTGGTCTCAAACTCCTGGGCTCAAGTGATCCTCCCACCTCGGCCTCCCCAAGTGCTAGGATTACAGGCATGAGCCACTATGCCTGGCCCTTGGGTTTCTTATTGCCAGCTGGCGGTTACGTGCCCACTGTCCCACTGTGATTGCCCTGCACGTATAACCTACATCCTTCTTGAAGAAATGTTGTAAGTAAAGATAGACATGGGGTGATCATTTGATCATTTTGGGTTTTGGTATTTTTTTGTTGTTAGAGAGGGGGCAGTTTTTGTTTTTGTTTTTGTTTTCGAGATGGAGTTTCGCTCTTCGCCCAGGCTGTTACAAAGTGGCGTGATCTCAGCTCACTGCAACCTCCACCCGCCGGGTTCAAGCAATTCTCCTGCCTCAGCCTTTAGAGTAGCTGGGATTACAGGCTCACACCACCACACCTGGCTAATTTTTATATTTTTATTTATTTATTTATTTATTTATTTAGAGATGGAGCCTCTGTTGCCCAGTCTAGAGTACAGTAGCACCATCTTGGTTCACTGCAACCTCCACCTCCCGGGTTCAAGCAATTCTGCCTCAGCCTCCCAAGTAGCTGGGATTATAGGCATGTGCCATTATACCTGGCTGATTTATATGTTTTTAGTAGAGATGGGGATTTCACCATGTTGGCCAGGCTGGTCTCGAACTCCTGACTTCAGGTGTTGCACCTGCCTCGGCCTCCCACAGTTCTGGGATTAAGGCGTGAGCCACCGCGCCTGGCTGGGGTGATCATTTTGAATGAATGAGGATGACGGATCAGGAATAGAGTTAACCTGGGCCCATTTGTCTTGTCACTGTCTGCATTACATGAAGTTCCTTCTTCCCTCACTTTTTTCCCCCACTCTGCTACTGAAACAGGAATCTTTCTCAAATGAGTGTTTTGTATTTCTTGCCCATTTGTACAGAGAAGGGTTGCCTGAAGCAGTTTGATCAGAGCAGAAGAGGGATACCGTGGGATGTTCTAGTCAAGGTGTATGTATCTGCCTATTGCTTGTGATCCATGATATTCTTGCTGGAAGGGTTCATTTTCCTGAGTCTTGAGGAGAAGCGCCTTGTCCAGGATTCCGTTCTTCCTTGAGTCCTCGGATTCTCACGCTGCTGTCATTCTTCCTGTTCCATCCTAATCCAGACCTCTGTGGTCTGCACATAGCACCCTCCTCCCTCTCTGTGAGTCTCCTGCTTGGCTCTGTCATATTCCTCTTTTTTCCTTTTCTAGAAAGAAAAGTCAAAATCGAACAATTCAGCAGCCCGAGAACCTAATGGCTTTCCCTCTGATGCCTCAGCCAATTCCTCTCTCCTTCTTGAATTTCAGGGTGAGTTGCATCTCTGTATCTTCCTTGCAGGAGAACAAAAACTTGGATGAACGCATTAATAAGAAGAATTGGCCAGGTGCGGTGACTCACACCTGTAATCCCAGCAGTGGGGAGTCCAAGGCGGGCAGATCACCTGAGGTCAGGAGTTTGAGACCAGCCTGGCCAGCATGGTGAAACCCAGTCTCTACTAAAAATACAAAAAATTAGCCAAGCATGGTAGCACGCGCCTGTAATCCCAGCTACTCGGGGGGTGGAGACAGGAGAATCACTTGAACCCGGGAGGCGGAGGTTGAGGTGAGCCAAGATCGCGCCACTGCACTCCAGCCTGGGCGACTGAGACTCCGTCTCAAAAACAAAAATTCTGTGTTTCATTTCAGTGCCTGCTGTTTTGCTGGTATTTTGCTAGGCACATGACCTAAATCTTTTCATTTAAACTTCACGATAACCCTGCAAGATAGGTAATGGTATCCTCATTTTCCAGTTAAGGAAACTGAGGCTCAGAGAGTTGAAGTTATGTGTCTGAAGTTACTTAACTTGTAAGTGACAAACTCCGTGTCATGTCCTGGTTGTCCAAATCAGAAGCTTTTTCTTAGATTGTACTTTATTTTTTGTAGAGACAGAGTCTGGCTATGTTGACCAGGCTGGTCTTGAACTCCTGGTCTCAAGCGGTCTTCTGGCCTTGGCCTGCCAAGGTACAGGAATGAGCCACTGCACCCGGCCTAGACTGTATGTTTAATGATAGTGGCTTAGAGTAGGCTACCCAAAGGCGAAGCTTCTGCCTCTCCACTGTTACGACAAGTTCTGCCTGCTGAGCCGATCCCGCCTTGTCGGCACCACGGTCATAATACTGCCTTTTACACCTACCTGCGAGGTACTGTCGGTGAAGACTTTCACTTTACTTTCTCATTTTTATCCATATATCAACCCGTGATATAAACCAGGCAGTTAGTATCCCTATTTAAGGAAACTGGTACTCAGGGAGGAACAGTGTTTGCCTAAGCTTAAAAATGACAGTTTTGTTCGTTTTGTAACAAAATGCTACTTCCATTTTAGTGTGGGTATTAATGGTCTTTGTAGGAGTAAATACTAGAGTAAGTTTATGACTTTCTCTTCAAAACCAGATTGGAGCTAACCCTGCGTGTCATTATCCCTTCCCCACCTCTTTCCCAGGCCCCACCAAGGTCAGCCATGTGCTGTTGGAAAGGACACCAATGTGTGTGTGTTCAGTAATCAGAAAGCTCTGGGAGACACATGAGGCTCCATTTCCTCAGTCTGGCCACCATCTCCTCCTTTGCATTTAGTAAACACTTAATGAACTCCTACTGTATGCAGGTACTGTGCGTTGCACTGGGGAGTCCAGGACAAGGGAGCCACAGAGCCTGTCCACACAGAGGCTAATGGGAGGATGCACGTGTGCACAATGATAAACGCAGGCGTGCACAGGCTGTCGTGGGAGCACAAGAGAGGATGGTCATTTCCACCCAGGCAAGCCAGGAGTCCACCGAGGAAGTGATGTTGGAGCTGTGTTGGGAGATCTGGGCTTTCCAGGACAAGAGAAGCAGCCTAGCCAAGGAACAGCTGGGCAGAAGCACCCATACATGACGAAGCTGTTGGGTTAGGGTCCAGCCTGCCTGGAGCTGAGGATGCTTATGGGAGAACAGCAGGCAGTGAGGCCGGAGATGAGAAAGGACTCTCTCTGTTGCGATAAGGTCATATTGTGCCTGTCCTAAGAAGTACTGGGTATGGCATTTCTCCCTTAGGCAGCAGGGGGAGCATCGAAGGGTTTAGCAAAGTCCCTCTGGCAGTGGTGTGCATTTCAGTTAAGGTACCCGAGACTGGAAGCAGGCCAGTCAGTTAGGTGGCTGCGGCAAGAGGCCAGGCTGAAGATGATGAGGCTTGAACTAAAGCAGTAGGAAAGGAAGGAACGAACGCAAGTGATACCAAAGCAGGAGCGGGGAGACTGGTGACCAGCTGCTGGAGGTGAGGCAGAGGAAGGCGTTGTTGACTCTTACATTGTGTTTTGGGTTTTTGTTTTTGTTTTGTTTTTTTGAGACAGAGTCTCATTCTTCGCCCAGGGTGTAGTGCACTGGCACGATCTCGTCTCACTACAACCTCCACCTCCCAGGTTCAAGTGATTCTCCTGCCTCGGCCCACACAGTAGCTGGGATTACAGGCACGAACCACCACGCCCGGCTAATTTTTGTATTTTAAGTAAAGATGGGTTTTCACCATGTTGGCCAGGCTGGTCTCAAACTCCTGACCTCAGGTGATCCACCTGCCTCAGCCTCCCAAAGTGCTGTGAGCCACCGCACCCGGCCTTTTTTTTTGTTTTTGAGAAGGAGTTTCGCTCTCGTTACCCAGGCTAGAGTGTAATGATGCGATCTTGGCTCACCGCAACCTCCGCCTCCCGGGTTCAAGCGATTCTCCTGCCTCAGCCTCCTGAGTAGCTGGGAGCTGGGATTACAGGTATGTGCCACCACGTCCATCTAATTTTTGTATTAGTAGAGACAGGGGTTTCTCCATGTTGGTCAGGCTGGTCTTGAACTCCCAACCTCAGGTGATCCACCTGCCTCAGCCTCCGAAAGTGTTAGGATTACAGGTGTGAGCCACTGCACCGGCCTGGTGACTCCTAAGTGTTGAACTTAGGTGGTGACTTTAAGCCTTCAGGCAGAACTCCCAGGTGTTAAGCCATCAGTCCTTGGGACAGTCAGGCAGCCGAAGCCTGAGCTCAGCAACTTCAGATACCAGCAGCATCCTTCAGATGCCCAGGGTGCCTGACAGATGTCATTTTCTCACATCTTGTGGTGTGAGAAGGACTGGGAAATACTGAGCAGACACACAGCTACACCCCTCCCTTCCGTACGTTGCAATTGGCGGATAATAAAGAAGGGTTTAATAAGCATCGCCTGACCTTCATGAAGTGTAATGTTGCAGAAACGTAAAGATTCTGGCTGCCTCTGGTGTTTAGAATATGTGTCGTGTAGGCTGGGCACAATGATTATTATACTCACTTGTATTCTTGGCTGCCTAAAGTGATGCCAGGTCCATGGTTCTGTCCAGAGTTCCTCTTGAGGAAAATGGCCACTCTCAGCTGCTGCCTTTGTTCTGTTTGGTTTGCAGATGAAAACAGCAACCAGAGTTCCGTGTCTGACGTCTACCAGCTCAAGGTGGACAGCAGCACCAACTCAAGCCCCAGCCCCCAGCAGAGTGAGTCCCTGAGCCCAGCACACACGTCCGATTTCCGCACGGATGACTCCCAGCCCCAACCCTGGGTCAGGAGATCCTGGAGGGTGAGTCGCAACTGGCCCCGGATGGCGTCCTAGCAGGACCTTGCTTCCTGCTCTTGCTGCTTCTCGTCCTCAGAGTAAAAGGTTCGAGAGAATGCCTTAGAGCCAGGCGGCATCAAGCCATTTCTCAACAGCTTGGGATATTCTGAGGAATGATTCCGTTTTACCCTTTCACAGAGTGAGGGGAGAAGACAAGCATTAGAGTTGAGTGCCAGGCTCTGTGAAAGGGGCTTGCGTATTTGATGCCTGGTGTAATTCTCTCAAAACTCTGCGAGGTGGCAGCTATTGTCTTCTTTTACAGATGAGGGAAAATGGAGATTCAAGGCTTAGAAAGGTTAAATCAGGCCAGGCGCGGTGGCTGACACTTGTAATCCCAGCACTTTGGGAGGTTGAGGTGGGTGGGTCACTTGAAGCCAGGAGTTCAAGACCAGCCTGGCCAACATGGCAAAACCCTATCTCTACTAAAAATGTTAAAAATTTAGCCAGGCATGGTGGCTTATGCCTGTAATCCCAGCTACTCTGGAGGCTAAGGCAGAAGAATCACTTGAACATGAGAGACAGAGGTTGCAGTGAGCTGAGATCAGACCAGTGCACTCCAACCTGGGAAACAGAGTGAGACTCTGTCTCAAAAAAAAAAAAAAAAAGTTAAATTGCTTATCTAAGATCACATAGCTAGTCTAGTAACTGTTAGAATGAATGTCACTTTAAGTCCTTCTAACTTCAATTCATGCTGTCTGCATTATATCCTGCTAAATTTTTTTCCCTTTCCTTTTCTTTTTTTAAAGAGAGAAGGTCTTACTCTTGCCCAGGCTAGAATGCAGTGGCTGAATCCTAGCTCATTGCAGTCTGGAACTTTTGGGGTCAAGTGATCCTCTTGCCTCAGACTCACAGGCCTGTGCCACCATGCCTGGGCATCTTTTAATTTGTTGTCTAAATGGGGTCTCACTCTGTTGCCCAGGCTGGTCTTAAACTCCTGGGCTCAAGCGATCCTCCCACCTCAGACTCCAGAGTAGCTGGAGCTAATGTGGCGTGAGCAAGCATGCATGACCCAGGTTTCTTGTTATAACATGGATAAGTAGGTGTGTCTTAGGCCCTTGTTGGCTTCTCCTGTGGTGTGACCTTTTAACAGCCGACTGTAAAATGGAAGCTGTTTCTCCATGGGAAGTGCCAATTGTAGTTAATATTGTTTGTGTTCTTGCTATTCGGCACGCGCTCTCTTAGCTCCTGAGTTTATTACTTCATCGAGTCGTCACAGCAACTCTCGGAAAACTGAGAGATTGAGTTAGAGTCTTGATGTTTGGGCTGGAGGATGAGAAGATGAGCTGCTTTGTTGGTTCCCGATGTCTCCAGCCCAGCAGAGACGGCCCTCTGCAGTCTAGCCATATTTTGCCCTTCCACCATTCATGGCTGTGGCCTGGTCCAGCCGGGCTCTGAGTGAATGTTCACTTCCCAGGCCAGTGTTCTCTCCTCCCCACCAAGCCACCTTCACACCACTCTAAGGAAGCTCCCCCCGAGGTCCAGGCCTCAGGGGGGCTCTGCCCTCAGGCTGACCCTGCTGCCTTTTCAGAGCCCTCCCTGCCCTCCTCGGAAGTTGCTGACGAACCTCCCACCCTCACCAAGGAAGAACCAGTTCCACTAGAGACACAGGTAAGCAGTCACTTGGAGCTTTCTAGTTTTTTGTGGGGTTTTTTTGTTGCTGTTAGAGACAGGGTCTCGCTGTCCCCCAGGCTGGAGTGCAGTGGCGTCATCTTGGCTCACTGCAACCTCCACCTCCCGGCTTCAAGTGATTCTCCTGCCTCAGCCTCCTGAGTAGCTGGGATTACAGGTGCCTGCCACCACACCCGGCTAATTTTTGTATTTTTAGTAGAGATGGGGTTTCACCATGTTGGCCAGGCTGGTCTCCTGAGCTCAAGTGATCTGCCTGCCTCACCCTCTCAAAGTGCTGGGATTATAGGCATGAGCCACTGTGCCCAGCCAGGCTTCCCAGTTTCTAAGACAAAAAACAGGAAAGACTGTGGATGTGGGATTGGATCCGCAGTGCTGGAAACTGGAGTCCCAGGATTGTAGGCAGGGGGAGGAAGTTGGATCATTTGCGAGAAGGAGCAGGATGGGCATCCTATTATAATTCAGGTGGGTGGCAAGGCCCTGGTTGGGAGGGGTGGCCCTGTCATTGTTCCATGCTCTGCCTGCTCCTAGGTCGCCGAAGAGGAGGAAGACTCAGGTGCCCCACCCCTGAAGCGCTTCTGTGTGGACCAACCCACAGTGCCGCAGACGGCGTCAGAAAGCTAGCACCGTCCCGGCCCTCCGCCTCCTGGCCCTGCCTCTATTTATTGCATTCTGGTTCTGGCTGCGCTGTGTTGCTGGGGGGAGGGCAAGCACTGGGGTCGAGAGCCTGCACACTTGAGCCTTCCGGGCTGGAAGGCTGGCACAGGACTCGGGGCTGTCGCATCATCTTCCCGTCCCTCGCACCTGTGTCTACTTGCTCCCGAGAAGAGGAGTGCTCATGTCTTTTTGCACCCCCAAGTTGGCTGGAGCATTGGCCACCCCAAGATTCATCTGTCACCTCCAAGCAGTAGTCTCTGCTCCAGAGCCTCTGGACCGAGCTGCTGGCAGCTTCTGCGAGAAGAGAGATGTGGAAGGCGCCCTCCAGACGAGAGAATGCCCAGGGTTGCTTGAACTTGAATGAAGACTGTAGACTCCCGGACGTTCCCCTAGGGCTGGGGGCCCTGTAGGCTGCTGTTGGAGGAGGACTGTGTAGAGACGTTGGAGGGAAGGGAAGGGCTTTTCTCCACACGAGGGCAGAGTCTGTCTAGATTCTTGCTCTCCTGGCAACTCCGCCCATGCCTGAGGTGGTCCTGCCTCTCATGGGCACCCTAGCTGCTGACAGTCCTTTGTGCCCACGGTCCCCGCCCCCTGCCCTCAGCGCACACGTCCGCACACATGCAGCTTTCTTTGTTCTCACCTGTACTGTCATTCCAGCATCCCTGCCTCCTGCCACAAACTGCCCCAGCAAGAATTTGAGGTTCTGACAGCAGTACCCATCCCCCCACAGTACTCCTTCAGCTCGGTTTCTAGAAAGGTCCCTTTTCTTTGAAATCTGCATGTTGAATTGAACTTTGTGATTTTATTTTTTGTTTCAAAGAAGTTTAAGAAAATGGAAATGGGCAACAGTGAGTGAAGACATATTTTAGCACTGAATAGAATATTTTTAAAACTAAACTATTTGAAATACGTCCCGTTGGTATCTGAGTGCTTCCTTCTTGAAGGTTGGGGGCGGGGCGGGGGTGGTTGAGTACTTGTGGGGTCACTGTGGGCTGGGCCTACCCATCCTTTGACTCCCACAGCGTGGGCTTCATGACAGTGATTTCCCGCCTCCCTTTGAAGCTGTCACATAGTTCAAATTATACTTTTCATTGGGTACTCATACCTCTTATCCCAGCACTTTGGGAGGCCGAGGCCAGAGGATCACTTGAGGCTAGGAGTTTGAGACCAGCCTGGGCAACAGAGCAAGACCCTGTCTCTATCTAAACAATATTTTTAAATTAAAAAATAACAACCAGGCCAGGCACAGTGGCTCATGCCTGTAATCACAGCACTTTGGGAGGCTGAGGTGGGTGGATCACCTGAGGTCAGGAGTGCGAGACCAGTATGACCAACAAGGTGAAACCCTGTCCCTACTAAAAATACAAAAATCAGCTGGACATGATGGCAGGTGCCTGTAGTCCCAGCTACTCGGGAGGCTGAGACAGGAGAACTCCTTGAACCTGGGAGGAGGAGGTTGCAGTGAGCCAAAATTGCATCACTGCACTCCAGTCTGGGCGACGGAGCAAGACTTCATCTCAAAAAAAAAATTATGCCCCTGTGTACACCAGTGCAGCCTGTGGATGTGTTTTCCACTGGTCCAAGTAGTTCAGAGGGATTCATGAATTTTTTTTTTCCACTTGTAAAATACATATAAAAGGTTTTTTTGTGGGGTTTTTTTGTTTTTTTTTTTTGAGACAGAGTCTCGCTCTGTCACCCGGGCTGGAGTGCAGTGATGCAATTTTGGCTCACTGCAACCTCCACCTCCCGGGTTCAAGCGATTCTTCTGCCGCCTCCCAAGTAGCTGGGATTACAGGCATGCACCACCATACCTGACTTATTTTTGTCATTTTAGTAGAGATGGGGTTTCACCATGTTGGCCAGGCTGGTTTCAAATTCCTTAGCCTCCCAAAGTGCTGGGATTACAGGTGTGAGCCACCGCACCTGGCCAAAAGTTACTTTTGTCACTGTTGTCAAGTGTGCAGTTCAGTGGTGCTGAGTACCGAATACATTCACAGTGCTGAGCAGTCCCCCACCGTCCAGCTCCGAACTTTCTTACCCCAAATGGAAACCTCATGTGCAGTAATTATCTTTCATCACCTTCCCCGCCCTTCAGGCCCTGGCAGCCACAGATTTGTTTTTTCCCCAGTGATTCTCCTCATTTCTCACAGGGGCTCCAGGCATCATGGATGAGACTCTAGTCCAAGTTCTACTGTTCCATTTTATCTTTTCCTAGAAAAATGTGAATAGGGGCCGGGCGCAGTGGCTCACATCTGCAATCCCAGGACTTTGGGAGGCTGAGGCGGGTGGATCACCAGGTCAGGAGTTCGAGGCCAGCCTGGCCAACATGGTGAAACCCCATCTCTACTAAAAGTACAAAAGATTAGCTGGGTGTGGTGATGTGCGCCTGTAGTCCCAGCTACTTGTGAGGCTGAGGTAGAAGAATCACTTGAACCCGAGAGGTGGAGGTTGCAGTGAGCCGAAATTGCACCACTACACTCCAGCATAGGCAACAGAGCAAGACTCCGTCTCCAAAAAAAAAAGTAAATAGGGCTGGGTGCAGTGACCTGTAATCCCAGCACTTTGGAAGGCCAAGGCAAGAGCCTAGCCCTAGCCTAGGAATTGAGACAAGCCTGGGCAACATGGCAAGACATTGCCTCATTAAAAATGTTTGGGCGGGGTGTGGTGGCTCACGCCTGTAATGCAAGCACTTTGGAGGCCAAGGCGGGCCGATCACCTGAGGTTGGGAGTTCAAGACCAGCCTGACCAACATGGTGAAACCCCGTCTTAAAAAAAAAAAAAAAAAAAAAATTTTAAAAGGCCGGGCGTGGTGGCTCACACCTGTAATCCCAGCACTTTGGGAGGCCGACGTGGGTGGATCACGAGGTCAAGAGATCAAGACCATCCTGGCCAACGTGGTGAAACCCCATCTCTACTAAAAAATACAAAAATTAGCTGGGCGTGGTGGCGTGCGCCTGTAGTCCCAGCTACTCGGGAGGCTGAGGCAGGAGAATCGCCTGGAACCCGAGATTGTGCCATTGCACTCCAGCCTGGGTGACAGGGCAAGACTCCATCTCAAAAAAAATTAAAATAAAATAAAAATGTAACAGCCAGGAACAGTGGCTCATGCCTATAATCTCAGCACTTTGAATCTTTGAGCGCAGGAGTTCAAGACCAGCCTGGGCAACATGGTAAAAACTTCGTCCCTAAAACAAAAACAAAAATTAGCTGGGCATGTTGGTGCATGCCTGTAGCGCCCCCTACTTGGGGGCTGAGGTGAGTCATGCTCATGCCACTGCGCTCCAACCTGGGCGGCAGAGGGAGACCCTGTCTCAAAACAAGAAGACATACAAGATCAAATTGTCAAATTAATTTTTACAGATAATGAGATCATGTAATTGTATGTTGTTCATAAAATAAGTTTTCTTTTTCTTTCTTTCTTTTTTTTTTTTTTTGGTAGAGACAAGCTCTCACTGGACCCACCTCAGTTTCTGAAAGTACTGGGATTACAGGCGTGAGCCACCATGCCTGGCCAACATAACTGTTTTAATGTGTTGAAGCAAAGGAAAGTATAACGGGCTGGGTGCAGTAGCTCATGCCTGTAATCCCAACACTTTGGGAGGCTAAGGAAGAGGATTACTTGAGTCCAGGAGTTTGACACCAGCCTGGGTGACATAGGGAGACTCCATCCCTACAAATAATTTTTTTCTTCTATTATTTATTTTTTGAGACAGAGTCTCGCTCTGTTGCCAGGCTGGAGTCCAGTAGCACGATCTCAGCTCACTGCAATCTCTGCCTCTTGGGTTCAAGCGATTCTCCTGCCTCAGCCTCCTGAGTAGCTGGGACTACACGTGCACGCCACCACACTCAGCTAATTTTTGTATTTTCAGTAGAGACGGGGTTTCACCATGTTGACCAGGATGGTCTTGATCTCTTGACCTCGTGATCTGTCTGCCTCGGCCTCCCAAAGTGGTGGGATTATAAGCATTAGCCACTGTGCCCAGCCCTTTTTTTTTTTTTTTAAATTAGCTGAGTGTGGAGGCACAGACCTCTGGTCCCAGGTACTCAGGAGGCTGAGGCAGGAGGATTCCCTGAGCCCTGGAGGTCAAGGCTGCAGTGAACCAGGATTGCACCACTGTGCTCCAGCCTGGGCAACAGAAAGAGACCCTGTCTTATTAAAAAATAAAAATAGGGCCAGTCACAGTGGCTCATGCCTGTAATCCCAGCACTTTGGGAGGCTGAGGTGGTGGATCACCAGGGCAGGAGAACCATGCTGGCTAAAACAGTGAAACCCCACCTCTACTAAAAATACAAAAAACTAGTCGGGCTAGCTAGGCGTGGTGGCACATGCCTGTAATCCCAGCCACTCGGGAGGCTGAGACAAGAGAATTGCTTGAACCCAGGAGGCGGAGTTGCGGGGTGCCTAGATCACACCATTGCACTCCAGACGGGGCAACAAAAGGAAAACTCTGTCTCAAAAAAAAAAAAAAAGATTAGCCAGGCATGGTGACACACACCTGTAGTCCCAGTTACTCAGGAGACTGAGGCAGGAGAATTGCTTGAACCTGGGAGACGAAGGTTACAGCAAGCCGAGATCGCACCCCTGCACCCCAGCCTCAAAAAAAAAAAAAAATAGGCCAGGCGTGGTGGCTCACGTCTGTAATCCAAGCATTTTGGAGGCCAAGGCAGGCGGATCACCTGAGGTCGGGAGTTCAAGACCAGCCTGACCAACATGGTGAAACCCCTTCTTAAAAAAAAATAATAATAATATTAATAATAAAAATATTGGCCAGGCGTGGTGGCTCACGCCTGTAATCCCAGCACTTTGGGAGGCTGAGGCAGGTGGATCATTTGCGGTCTGGAGTTAGAGACCAGCCTGACCAACATGGTGAAACCCCATCTCTACTAAAAATACAAAAATCAGCTGGGTGTGGTGGTACACACCTGTAATTCCAGCTACTTGGGAGGCTGAGGCATGAGAATTGCTTGAAACCGGGAGGCAGAGGCGGCAGTGAGCCGAGATCACGCCACTGCACTCCAGCCTGGGTGACAGAGCGAGACTCTGTCTCAAAATAAATAAATAAATAAAAATATTTTTTTCCTTTTAATTGCATTTATTTTAATGCTGAATTTACTCTCGTGCTGTAAGATTTTGTTTCTTCAGTTTCTTCTGCGATATCTACTTCTTCTGGGCAACCTCCTCGTCTGGTTTAGGAAGAATCTGTTCCTTTTCAGTAAGGGTCATCTCAGTGTGGCAGGGAGAGCTCATGCGTGGGTTAATCCGACCGTGAGCTCTGCAGGTCCAGTGGTGAATCTTGGGTGCCCTGTTCACTTGGATATGCTCAATGACCAGAGAATCTACGTCTAAACCCTAAAGTTCAGCATGACTGTGCATTTTTAAGCACATGCAGCAAAAATTCAGCACTTTTTTTGGGCCACCGAGCTTGTGTCCAGCCCCACTACTTGGCCTGGGCACACCTGCCAACTCTGCCATTGTAACGTCGGAATGGTATGCACTGTTTCCGTAAAGTGACATCTTTCAGATACTTCGTGGCTTTTCGTATATGCATACCCTTCATGGCCTGGGCAGTCTCACGAGTGTTCTTAAAGTTAACACGAAGATTAGAACCTCTTGATTTGCATGATTTTGTGGGGTTCTCCAGGTAAAGCAAATAGCGAACCATTTTCACAGATTACGTCAGGCCGCTTAGGGAAAGAGCTAAATAAAAGTATTTTACAAATACAGTTGTCCCTTGGTATCTGGAGGGGATTGGTCCCAGGGCCCTGGTAGATACCAAAACCTGCAGATGCTCAGGTTCCACAGTAGGCCCTCCCTATCCATGTTCCGCATCCCCCCGAGTCCAGTATTTTTGATCCACTATCGGTTGAAACTGTGGATACAAAGGGACAACTGTATTTGTTGCAAACATAATCTTCGTAGGTTCTCTGTAAAGTACAACTGGTAAACACGTGGTCTCTGCCTTTAAGGAGCTTATGGTCAGATGTAGTAGAGAAGGTGGAGAGGAGTATGAGCCATGAGGGGTGGTGAAGGTGCAATACCATTAGGGTCTGGAGAAGAATCTTGGAGGCTTTGAGATCATAGAAGGTTTATAGAGTCGGGTGTGGTGGCACATGCCTGTAATCCCGGCGCTTTGGGAAGCAAAGCCAAGCAGATCACCTGAGGTAAGGAGTTTGAGACCTTGGCGAAACCACATCTCCGAAAACACGTAAATTAGCCAGGCATGGTGGGCATCTGTAATCCCAGCTACTCGGGAGGCTGAGGCAAGAGAATCACTTGAACCTGAGAGGCAGAGGTTGCAGTGAGCCGAGATCGAGCCACACATTCCAGTCTGGGCGACAGAGTGAGACATCTCAAAAAAAAAAAAAAAAAAAAAAAAGAAGAAAGTTTATAGAATAGGTGATGTTTGACTTAGGCCTTGAAAAATCTGGATACGAGTTTTGGTTTTTTTTTTTTTTTTTTTGAGACAGAGTTTCACTCTCATTGCCATCAGTGAACCAAGATTGCACCACTGCACTCCAGCCTGGGTGACAGAGGGAGACTCCGTCTCAAAACAAAAACAATACAAAAATTAGCCAGGCATGGTGGTGGGCACCTGTAATCCCAGCTACTCGGGAGGCTGAGGCAGGAGGATTGCTTGAACTCAGGAGGCAGAGGTTGCAGTGAGCCAAGATTGTGCCACTGCACTCCAGCCTGGGTCACAGAGGGAGATTCCCTCTCAAAAACCAACCAAACAAACATTTTGCCACATTTACTCTATATCTCAATACTCCCCCACCCTTTTTTTTTTGAGACAGAGTCTCCTTTTGTTGCCAAGTGTGGAGTGCAGTGGTGCAATTTCAGCTCACTGCAACCTCTGCATCCCGGGCTCAGGCGATCCTCCCACCTCAGCCTCCTGAGTGGCTGCGACTATAGGGACATGCCACAGTACTAAGCTAGTATTTTAAAAAAAGAATTTTTTTTTTTGAGGTGGAGTTTCACTCTGTGTTGCCCAGGCTGGAGGGCAATGTGGTGCAATCTCGGCTCACTGCAACCTACACCTCCTGGGTTCAAGCAATTCTTCTGCCTCAGCCTCCCAAGTAGCTGGGATTCCAGGCATGCGCCACCATGCCCTGCTACCTTTGTATTTTTAGTAGAGACAGGGTTTTGCCATGTTGGTCAGGCTGGTCTCAAACTCCAGACCTTAGGTGATCCGCCCCGCCTCAGCCTCCCAAAGTGCTGCGATTACAGGCGTGAGCCACCACACCTGGCCAAAAAAATTTTTTTTGTAGAGATGAGATCTCACTATATTGCCCAATCTCACTATATTGGTCTCAAACTCCTGGGTTCAAGCAATCCTCCCACTTCTGCCTCTCAAAGTGCTGGGATTACAGGCATAAGCCATCGTGCCCAGCCTACGCACATTTTTCCCCTAGTTTTTTGTCTGAATTACTTGAAAATAGGTTGCAATCATCATGACACTGCTATGGTCCGAATGTGTCCTCTCCAAAATTCAGGTGTTGCCACTGCGATCATATTAAGAGGTGGGGCTTTGTAGAGGTGATGAGGCTGTGGGGGCTTCTCCGCCATGAATGAAGTAAGGCCCTTATAAAAGGCTTCAGCAGTGTTTGGCTCTCTAGCCCTTCTGCCTTCTGCCATGTGAAGATACACGTTCCTCCCCCACAAGGATACTGCAACATGAAGGCAGCATTGTGGAAGCAGAGAGCGGCCCTCACCAGACAATGGAACCAGCACCTCGATCTTGGACTACCCAGCCTCCAGAACTGCAGTAAAATAAATTTCTGTTCCTTGTAAATGACCCAGTCTCAGGGATTTAGTTAGAGCTGGACAAACAGACTAAGACATTTGACCCCCTAAATTCTTGAGCTTCTATCTCTAATGAACAAAGACATTCCCTAACACAACCAGACTACCAAATCGCACCCAAGAAATGTATCAGCTGTGCATGGTGACTCACGCCTGTAATTGCAACACTTTGGGAGGCCAATGAGGGTGGATTGCTTGAGCTCAAGAGTTTGAGTCCAACCTGGACAACATGGCAAAACCGCATCTCTACAAAAAATACAAAAATTCGCCAGGCATGGTGATGTGCACCTGTAGACCCAGATAGTCGGGAGGCTGAGGCAGAAGAATCGCTTGAACCCAGGAGGCTGAGGTTGCAGTGAGCCCAGAATGCACCACTGCACTCCAGCCTGGGAGACACAGTGAGACTCTGTCTTTAAATAAATAAATATAAAAATGTCCAAACTGTTCCAGATTGGGCCAGTTAGGTCCTGTGCCCTTTGACATTCCTGCATCATGATTTGAGTAGTTCCTTACTGTCAGGTACAAAATGTTCCAGACTCACTTTATTATCATCATTGTATTTGAGACGGAGTCTCACTTTACCACCCAGGCTGGAGTGCCATGGTGCGATCTCGGCTCACCTCAACCTCCGCCTCCCGGTTCAAGCGATTCTCCTGCCTCAGCCTCCTAAGCAGCTGGGATTACAGGCATGCACCACCATGCCCGACTAATTTTTGTGTTTTTAGTAGAGATGGGGTTTCCCCGTGTTGGCCAGGCTGGTCTTGAACTCCTGACCTCAGGTGATCCGTCTGCCTTGGCCTCCCAGAGCGCTGGGATTGAGCCACTGCACCCGGCCCCAGACTCACTTTGGTCTTGTCCAGCCCCAGCCATTTTTTAAGGAGCCTTGGGTCTTTTTAGGGGTGAATAATTTTAATTTTTTTTCCTTTTGAGACAGGGTCCCACTCTGTCATCCAGGCTAAAGGGCAGGGGGGCAATCACAGCTCACTGCAGCCTTGACCTCCCAGGCTCAAGTGATCTTCCCACCTCAGCCTCCTGAGTAGCTGGGGCTACAGGCACATGCCACCACACCTGGGTAAATTTTTTTTTATTATTATACTTTAAATTCTGGGGTACGTGTGTATAAGGCCACAGCCCCATAGGGCCGTGGGGTGTCCCCTATTGCTGTGTTGAGTCACAGGATCCAAGAAATAAAGAGACAGGACACAGAAGAACTGGAAAAGAGCAGCTGGGCTTGGGGGGCCACGCCACCTATGAGCAGAGACAGGCGAGGCCCCAAGCATCCAGACGTGTCTGTATTTATTAGGTACAAGGCAGGGGGAAGGGTCGTGAGTGAGGTCATCTATAGTCTTAATGATAAGGCATACATAATCACGTGAGTAGCAATCGAGGGGGCCACCCCATTAAGGTACCTAGTCAGAGAGGTGGGCCGTGTGCAGGAGGGGGCTGTGCCGTGCGCAGCAGTAGAGGGTCGTGCACAAGAGGGGTTCCACCCCCATTAGGTCACTGGTGCAAGGAGTTGAACTGTGTGCAACAAGTGCTGTGCGCACCACTTCTTATCTGGGGGCTGGAGACTTCAAAGGATTCCTATAGAAGGATGCTATAAACCAAAGCAGTGGGAGCTGTCAGAGCGTGCTCTTCTCTAAGATAATTTACAGGGGGGATGATGTGAGCCAGCCCAGTAGCGAGAAAAAGCTGACAGGGGGTACAGCCGCCATGGCGCGATTACACCAGAGGGGTTCTTCTCCCTCGGTTGTTCACGGGATCTCAGGCCTGAGGCCTGCTTTCCACAAGAACTGGATGCAAGGTACGGCCACTCCTTTTCAAGAGGAATAACTCTTGCTCCAAGCCAGCCATGCAGCGGGTACTGAGTGCTGCCGTCTAGGCCCTGACCTGCCATACAGCGTGTGCCCTTTCAGGCAGGGATGCTACTGCCTGGGTCTTTGGTTCTTGTCCTGGTCTGGCTGTTTTCCCATGTACTGCTTCTGTTCTGTGACTGCTCTAGGCATTCCTCCTACTACAAACTGCTATATGATTATATAGAAAGATTATATAAATCAGCACTAAATGTGTCACACAGCTCCGACTACAATCCATTATATGATTATATAGAAACATGATATAAAACTAAGTATGGTTTTATATGTATATAAGCTACATATAACATTATATGGAACTAAGTATGATTATATATCTAAGCTAGATATAAGTAAGCAGTAAGTTATATTTCAAGCACTAATTGTGCCTGGGGTCTGCACAGCTCTCCTTCCCCCGGTGCCCATGTGGGGCGTACCCACACACGTGCAGATCATGCAGGATTTTTACATCGGTCTACACATGCCATGGGGGTTTGCTGCATGCCTGGGTAAATTCTAAAAATTATTTGTAGAGACAGGATGTCACCATATTGCCAAGACTGGTCTTAGACTTCTAGGCTCATGCAATCCTCCTGCCTTGGCCTCCCAAGGTGCTGGGATTACACACAACAGCCACCATACCTGGTTGGTGTACTATTTTATTTTATTTTATTTTATTTATTTATTTATTTTATTTTATTTTTAAGACGGGGTTTCACCATATTGGTCAGGCTGGTCTTGAACTCCCGACCTCAGGTGATCCGCCCGCCTTGGCTTCCAAAGTGCTTGGGTTACAGCCGTGAGCCACCGCACCCGGCCTGGCGTACTATTTTAAAACCTAGATAGGCTGGGCGCGGTGGCTCACGCCTGTAATCCCAACACTTTGGGAGGCCGAGGCGGGCAGATCATAAGGTCAGGAGTTCGAGACCAGCCTGGCCAACACAGTGAAACTCTGTCTCCACAAAAAATACAGAAATTAGCTCGGCATGGTGGCAGGCGCCTATAATCCCAGCTACTCCGGAGGCTGACACAGGAAAATTGCTTGAACCCAGGAGGCGGAGGTTGCAGTGAGCCGAGATCGCAGCACTGCACTCCAGCCTGGGCAACAGAGTACCAAGACCAATCTAGGTTTTGATAGAATAAGGAGTTTGAGGGAAGAACCACCAAGATGGAGGATGGATTGTGGAGGGCCTTGAAGGTTAGGCCAGGGTTTGGTTTAATTTTCTTGGCTTTAAGTAGCCAACCATTGGAAGCTGTAAACATGAGTGACACAGTGTGCTGGATACCATGGAGAGGAAGGAGAGGGGGAGGCAGGAGACAGATGGGAAAGACGGTGCCTACTGGATGTGTTTGCATATATTGAGAGAAGAGTTACAGTTCTGTCAGTCTGGGGACAGAAGACAGATAGGTCCAAAGAAAATTCAGCAAAAACGGACCGAGGGCCGGGCGCCGTGGCTCACACCTGTAATCCCAGCACTTTGGGAGGCCAAACCGGGCAGATCACCTGAGGTCAGGAGTTCGAGACCAGCCTGGCCAACATGGTGAAACCCCTGTCTCTACTAAAGATACAAAAATTAGCTGGGCATGGTGGCGGGCACCTGCAATCCCAGCTACTCCAGAGGCTGAGGCAGGACAATCGCTTGAACCTGGGAAGCGGAGGTTACAGTGAGCTGAGATTGTGCCACTGTACCCAGCCTGGGCAACAAGAGCAAAACTCCGTCTAAAAAAAAAAAAAGACTGAAGTCATCCAGAGAAAAGAAAGGAAATGTAATGAGTTTACCATGAGAATCATCTGTGAATAATGCATAATCATAAGTTATACACCGCATGCTGATTTAGCCAATTGCAATATAATTCTTTCGGGAATATGTTTGCATATGTGCATGGTGTTTATGGAACTAAGTCCTCATCTTCCATTGAAGAAAGTCAACAGCTAATATTTATAACTGAAAAACTAGGTCAGGCACGGTGGCTCATGCCTATAATCCCAGCACTTTGGGAGGCTGAGGTGGGCAGATCGCTTGAGCTCAGGAGTTCAAAACCAGCCTGGGCAACATAGTGAGACCCTATCCCTGCAAAAGATAAAAAAAAATTAGGCTGGGAGCAGTGGCTCACACTTGTAATCCCAGCACTTTGGGAGGCTGAGGAAGGTGGATCTAAGATCAGGAGTTCAAGACCAGCCTGGCCAACACGGTGAAACCCTGTCTCTACTAAAAATACAAATATTAGCCGAGTGTGGTGGCAGACACTTGAAGTCCCAGATACTCGGGAGGCTCAGGCAGGGGAATCACATGAACCCAGGAGAGAGAGGTTGCAGTGAGCTGAGATCGCACCATTTCACTCCAGCCTGGGCAAGAGAGTGAGACTCCACTAAAAAAAAAAAAAGAGAGAAGAAAAGAAAAAGAAAAAACTGAAAATAGCAGTATATGAGTTATTAACAAGTTGAAAATGGATGCCTGCGGGGCGCGGTGGCTCATGCCTATAATCCCGTAATCCCAGCACTTTGGGAGGCCAAAGTGGGCGGATCATGAGGTCAGGAGATTGAGACCCTCCTGGCCATGGTGAAACCCTGTCTCTACTAAAATACAAAAAAATTAGCCCGGCGTGGTGGCACGTGCCTGTAGTCCCAGCTACTCAGGAGGTTGAGGCAGGGGAATCGCTTGAACTCCGGGAGACAGAGGTTGCAGTGAGCTGAGATCTCACCACTGCGTTCCAGCCTTACGACAGAGCAAGACTCCGTCTCAAAAAGAGAAAAAGAAAAGAAAATGGATGCCCCAGGGGAGCAGGAAGTGGGTAGGGGAGTGTGGCCGGGCTGCTTTTTGTAGGACTATTTGATTTTCTTTGGAACTGTGTTCTTATATTTTTAAAAAATCCATCTGCACACTGATACATGTTTCTTTTTGGAACTGTTTTCATTTTATCATGAGAATACATAATATGAACACAACTGAAAGCATTTTTTAAGCAGAAAGGCAGTATCATAGCAATTTTGGGTAGAAATAATAAAGGCCTGAAGCAGGTGCTGTGGAATGGCAGGAAGGGGAAACAGTTCAAAATTGTAGGCTGCTAGAATCCATGTTATCTGGATGCCCCTGAGGCTGCGGAGCTTAAGAAAGAGGTCAAAGGCTGAGCCTCCAGCCAAAGAGGAAGGTGAAGCCATTAAGAGAAATAAAATCAGGGCCCTGTGTAGTGGTTCCTGACTGTAATTCCAGCATTTTTGGAGGCCAAGGTGAGAGGATCATTTCAGCCCAGGAGGCACGAGTTTGAGACTAGCCCAGGAAGTATATAGTGAGAACTTGTCTCTATTAATATATATATATACTTTGAGACCAAATCTCATCCTGTCATTCTGTCACTCAAGCTGGCATGCAGTGGCGTGATCTTGGCTCACTGCAACCTCCGCTTTCTGGGTTCAAGCAATTCTCCTGCCTCAGCCTCCCGAGTAGCTGGGACTACAGACACGTGCCACCACACCTAGCTAATTTTTTATATTTTTAGTAGAGATGGGGTTTCAGCAGATTGGCCAGGCTGGTCTGGAATTCCTGACCTCGTGATCTGCCCACCTTGGCCTCCCAAAGTGCTGGGATTACAGGAATAAGCCACCTCGCCCTGCCTAAAATATATTTTTTAATGTATTAAAAAAAAAAAAAAAAGAAAGAAAGAAAAAGAGCCAGGTGTGGTGGCTCTTGCTTGTAATCCTGGCCGTTTGGGAGGCCTAGGTGGGTGGATCATCTGAGCTCAGGAATTTTGAGACCAGCCTGGGCAACACGGTGAGACCCTGTCTTTGCCAAAAATACAAAAATAAGATCTGGGCATGGTGGTGTGTGCTTGTGGTCCCAGCTACTCGGGAAGCTGAGGTGGGAGGATCACCTGAGCCCCCGGAGGTGGAGGTTGCAGTGGGTTGAGATTGTGCAATTGCACTCCAGTCTGGGCAACAGAATGAGAACCTGTCTCAAAAACAAACAAATATATAGTCATTATAAAAATATAATCACAAAATATAGAAAAATATAAAGAAGAAAATCACATCAATTGTAATTCTAATAAAAAAGAGGGGTAAAAGCCGGGCACAGTGGCTCCCACCTGTACTCCCAGCACTTTGGGAGGCTGAGGCGGGCGGATCACCTGAGGTCAGAAGTTCAAGACCAGCCTGACCAACATGGAGAAACCCCACGTCTACTGAGAATACAAAATCAGCCAGGCTTGGTGTCGCATGCCTGTAATCCCAGCTATTTGAGAGGCTGAGGCAGGAGAATCGCTTGAACCCGGGAGGTGGAGGTTGTGGTGAGCTGAGATTGCGCCACTGCACTCCAGCCTGGGCAACAAGAGTGAAACTCCGTCTCAAAAAAAAAAAAGGGGGAATTAAAAAGAAGAAAAAATTGTAATTCCAGGCCTGGCGGGGTGGCTCATGCCTGTAATCCCATAACTTTGAGAGGCTGAGGTGGGAGAAAACCTTGAGGCCAGGGATTTGAGGCCAAGCTGGGCAATACAGTGAGACCCCATCCCCATCACTGTCTCTACAAAAAAGAAAATACTTAGCAGGGCACGGTGGTGTGTGCCTGTAGTCCCAGCTACTCTGGATGCTGAGGTGGAAGATCTCAAGTCCAGGAGGTCCAGGTTGCAGTGAGCTATGATCGCCCCACTGCACTCACTTCAGCCTGGGTGAAAGTGCATCATCTCGTCTCAAACGAGACAAAAAGCAAAAACCATAAATCCATCTCCCCGAGGTGAGCACTGTTCTTTATTTGGGGTCTCTTCATAAGCTCCATATGGTTCCTGAAGCTCCAGTTTATGTGGTGTGCTCACCAAGCCCCACCTCCGACTCACACTTCCTCCCTCGGAATTTCCGGCTGTGCTCTGGACAGCTCTCCAGGGTAGGAGTTCACGCGGCTGAAAGCAAGCCCATCGCCGATTTTCCCATCTTCACCACCACCAGGAATGGATTCCAGCCCACAGCTGACCCAAGTGCTGAAATGATTATGGTGCCCAGTTCACATGGGCAAAATGAGATGCTTTTCTGAAATATCAGATTGTTTTATCTTTTTTTTTTTTGAGACGGAGTTTTGCTTTGTCACTCAGGCTGGAGTGCAGGGGTGCGATCTCACCTTACTGCAACTTCTGCCTCCTGGGTTCAAGTGATTCTCGTGCCTCAGCCTCCCAAGTAACTGGGATGACAGGCATGCGCCACCATGCCCGGCTAATTTTTTGTATTTTTAGTAGAGACAGGGTTTCACCATGTTGCCCAGACTGGTCTCAAACTGCTGGCCGCAAGGTATCCTCTTGCCTCAGGCTCCCAAAGTGTTGAGATTACAGGTGTGAGCCACCATGCCAGGCCTTGTCATTCCCTTCTAGGTAGTAGGCACTTCGATTCAGCCATGACAGTTGCCAGGATGGTCATTTCCTTTCCCATTCCCATCTGATATTTTCTGCCTCAGATCCTCACATTTTGGGTACACGATCTTGATCTTCCAGTCTTCACTCTGGTGCTCTGTCTAGAATGTTCATGCCTCTTTCCTCTGTCCAGAGAACTCCTGTCTTTTGGCAATTAACTCAAATGCCATGTGCTCTCAGAAGGCTTCTACTCTTCCTGAGAGAAAAGGCTACTGAAGGAAAAGGAGCTCTCTTTTCTGCTAAGTGATCAGAGGAAACTTCACAGAGGTAGCTTCTGACCTAGACCTTGCAGTGGGAAATAGGATACCCTTGAGGAGATTATGGGTCTGGCTTCAGGAGGCTGCATTTAGGGACACCTCGCAGTCTAGCCCCCTTGAAGGACAGTCTGCTGAAGTACACACTGGGGCCAGGGAAGTTCTTTAAACCAAGAAAGACAGTTTCATAGGGAGAGAATTTCATGAGTGTGTTTTTGATTGTACTGGAAAGCCAAACAAATTCTGGACTATGTGGTGTTGTTCGGGGGAAGCAACTGAAACGTTCTCCCACTCCAGACACAGTTAATGCTATTTTCTTATTGTGCACTTGGTACAGAGCTGTGATTATTGTTTTTATTTATTTTTTTGAGATGGAGTGTTACTCTTGTTGCCCAGGCTGGAGGGCAATGGTATGATCTTGGCTCACCGAAACCTCTGCCTCCCCGGTTCAAGCGATTCTCCTGCCTCAGCCTTCTGACTATCTGGGATTACAGGCCTGTGCCACCATGCCCAGCTAATTTTGTATTTTTGTAGAGACGGGGTTTCTCCATGTTGGTCAGGCTGGTCTCGAACTCCTGACCTCAGGTGATCTACCCACCTCGGTCTCCCTCCCAAGATTATTATTTTTTGAGATGAAGTTTCACCCTTGTTGCCCAGGCTGGAGTGCAATGGCGCGATCTCGGCTCACTGCAACCTCTGCCTCCCGGGTTCAAGTGATTCTCCTGCGTCACCCTCCCAACTAGAGACTGGGTTTCACCATGCTGGTCAGGCTGGTCTCAAACTCCTGACCTCAGGTGATCCACTTGCCTCGGCCTCCCAAAGTGTTAGGATTACAGATGTGAGCCACCATGCCCGCCCAGATCTGTGATTCTTTGTTGTTGGTGTTTTTTTTTTGAGGGGGGGGCAATCTCCACGTCTAATTCTTTTTCCTCCCATGATACTCAGCACACAGCTCGGAACATTGCAGGTGCCAGTGAATACTAAATGAATTTAATCTACCTTTTTATTTTTTATAAAACAGGGTCTCGCTATGTTACTCAGGCTGGTCTCAACTCCTGGCCTCAAGAAATTCTCCCGCCTCTGCCTCCCAAAGTGCTGGGATTAGGGGTGACTCACTGTGCCCATCCAGGATGTATCTTTAATAGGTACGTCTTTTAATCTATTTTTCCAAAGAAGCTTCTATATTCTACTTTCCAGCAAACCCCTAGAAACAAGCAGTATACTTCTACCCAGATCTCAACCACACTCTCGCCCAGAAGTTAACTTTGGGGTGAGCAAAGCTGGTGCTCAAGTTGTCCTTCCGCAGAACCTTTGCTCGGGGAAGCTCCCGGGGCCACTCCCCCGCCAACCCCTCCCTGCAGCCCAGCCCCCACCCGCGCATCCCCGGGCGTGGCCGAGCGCGGCGCCTTTAAGAAGGGGGCGGAGCCCAAGAGGAAAGACAAAGCCCCTGGCCGCGCGCTCCCCCTCCCCCCTCCGGCGCACCACACGGACAGTGGTGCCCGGATGTCGGTGTCGCCGTCGGTGACAGATGGCGCAGTGCCTGTATATGCGAGGGGGCTTCTCAAGCTTGACCTCCTTGAGTTCTCGGCCTCTCCGTCCTCCGCTGTCCGCTACTTTTAACTCCGCCGCCCGAGGCCCGCACGCCTGTCACCGGCGCTTACATAACGTGACCTTTCACCTCTTCAGACTGCCCTCTAGTGCGCTGCAACCCAACTACGCGACAGGGGCAGGGGGGCGGGACCCAGGTGCGGAGCGGCAGCTCCTCCAAGCCAATAGGCTGTGAGCGCTGACCAGCTCTCCGCCTATTGGAGCATTCGACACCGGCGCCACGGGGGAGCAAGTTAGTGTGTGCGTTGGCCGGGCCGGGGGAGGAGGGGGAATCTCCCGCCATTTTTCAATAATTTCCTCCGGTGTCGCTGAGGAGGAGTCGTGACTGCTGGTCGCCGGGACCCGAGGCGGAGGACGCTGGGGGCTGCTGGGAGGCGCGGCGGTGTGTGCGGGAGCTCTGCGCCCTGGCGTTCCGCTCCATGGCTGTCGCGCGGCCGCGCCGGCGGTAAGGGAGCCGGAGTTCGCGCCGCCCTCTCACCCCTCCCCTCCCCCCACCCCTCCCCCGGGCGCCTGGCGCTCGCTCCGGGCCGCGGGGCCTAGTGCTGCGCCGCGGGGCCGGCCCCAGTAGCCGCCCGTCCCCACCGCCGCCGCCGCCGCCGCCGCCGCGATGGCGCCGCTCCTGGGCCGCAAGCCCTTCCCGCTGGTGAAGCCGCTGCCCGGAGAGGAGCCGCTCTTCACCATCCCGCACACTCAGGAGGCCTTCCGCACCCGGGAGTATCCTTTTCCCGGCGTACGGGCCGGGCCGGGAGGGGGTAACGCCAGGGGCTACCGGGGCCGGGTGGGCCGCGCATCCGCCGCCCCGGGCAGCTGTCAGCGCGCCCCGGCCGCCCTCGGGCCTGGACCCCGAGTCTCAACCCGCGCGCGCCGATCCTTCCCGGGGATCCGGCGGGGGGCGCGCGCCGGCCCTGGAGGGAGAAGGGCCAGCTCCGGCCGCCCCCCGGGGCCCCGCCGGCGAGAAGCGCACCCCCCATCCCGCTTACCGCCCCCGGGTTGGCTTTAGGGCCTGAGGATCCGGGAGGGAGGAGGAGGCGTGGGGAGGGGGAGCTGGATTTCTTGCTTTGCTTTGCTTTTCACAATTTTTTTTTCTTCTAAATTTAAATGAATTCTGCAGTTTAAGTTTTGAAATTGTACCCGCGCGGCCTCGTGATGCGGCGTGTGCAAGTCTTCGACTGCGTCTTATCCCTGTCTCTGCGGGGACACTTGGCATTTTTTCTTCTCCCGAGGGAACTTTAGGCCGAGGATGAACTGACAGGACCCTGGGGCTGGAAACTGGGAATGAGATTCCCCACTTAGAGGAAAGGGAAGGAAAAAACTGCTTCTGGAGGAGCTGATGCCTGCCTTCCCTGGGCAGACACAGGTTTGAAATTTTGCAGATTTAGAAGGAGATTGGTATTCGATAAAAGTGAAATTAAAATAAAAATACCAAGATGTACCTAAAGTTTTTGTGTTATATTTTAGGAACGTGAAATTTGTTGTTTTAAAAAGGAAGCATCCTCTCGTAATGACTAAGATTTCTTGCATAAGCATTATCTTCTAGTGAAAAGTTATGCATCTTTTATTTGGTTTTTTAAATGGGTGCCAGCTGAATCGTTTTTGAGGCTTATCTGTTCAAAAAAAAAAAAGGATTTTGGAATCAAGGTTTTTTTTTTTTGAGACTGAAAGCTTTAGGCGTGACGGCTATGTGTTGTGAGTTTTCTCAGCCCTATCTTTTCGGAAGGGTTTGATTTCTTAGTTTCTTGCTTGCTTCTGTATAGGAGGAAGTGTCTCTGAGACCTATTTCATCTCTCCCCTGATTCTCACTTTAACGCAGTACGTTAGAGGATAATCTCGTTCTCGTTGGAGTGCGATTTGTGAGTGTGGGGTGCAATTTGTGAGTGTCATTTTGTGGGGGAGTATATACACAAAGGGATCTGGAAAATGAGTCCATGCTGGAGGAACGCTTGGAGAAATAGAACTGTAGCCTCTTGGAGCTGGAATGGATCTTGGAGGTGGTCGGGTCCTCGGGCTTGGTTCCCCGAGTTGGCCCACAGGGTGGAGGTTGACTTGTTGAAGGTCATATAATGAAAGAGTTAGAAGTAGAATCCAGCGCTCTTCCTATCTGATGCCTGTAAGTCAATCAAGAGAAGAAGGTAGAATGTTACTCCTTCACTTTTAATTAATTTAAATACTACCTCACTTTTTTGTCTGTGTGGGATAAGATAAGGCACAGTGGCCAGAGGGGTGATAATCTTGTTCTTGTCCAGCGAAGACTTGGAATGCTTTGGAGAAGTTCTTCTAGCTATACCAAATACTGCATTATTCTAAAGGTATCCCACTTTTTTTTTTTTGAGATGGAGTTTCGCTCGTGTTGCCTAGGCTGGAGTGCAGTGGTGCGACCTCGGCTCACTGCAACCTCCGCCTCCCGGGTTCAAGCAATTCTCCTGCCTCAGCCTCCCGAGTAGCTGGGACTACGGGTGGGTGCCACCACGCCCAGCTAATTTTTTTGTATTTTTAGTAGAGACAGGTGTTTTACCATGTTGGCCAGGCAGGTCTCGAACTCCTGACCTCAGGTGATCCACCCGCCTCAACCTCTCAAAGTACTGGGATTACAGGGGTGAGCCACCATGCCTGGCCAGTACCCTACTTTTTAATAACATTTGAAACGTCAGTGGAGTAGCAACTTGTGAGAATCCAACACGTCCTTTTCTTTTTTTTTTTTGAGACAGAGTCTCACTCCGTCACCAGGCGCCAGGCTGGAGTGCAGTGGCGCAACCTAGGCTCACTGCAATGTCCGCCTCCCGGGTTTAAGCAGTTCTGCCTCAGCCTCCTGAGTAGCTGGGACTACAGGTGCGTGCCACCACGCCCAGCTAATTTTTTTGTATTTATAGTAGAGACGGGGTTTCACCATGTTGGCCAGGATGGTCTCGATCTCTTGACCTCGTGATCCACCCGCCCCCGCCTCCCAAAGTGCTGGGATTACAGGCATGAGCCACTGCACCTGGCCAACATGTCCTTTTCAAATGTCATTAACGTTTTGAGCGTTGATGGATGCTCACCCACTGTCAGATGATAATTTCTCAGGTCTGGTTCTAGCGGAGTATAAGAAGAGACGGGTTGTAAGTATGTAACAGGTACTGAGCTCTGTAAAAAATGGCTGTAGGTAGTTAATTTAGGACTGGCAACACAGGCTTTTTCATATTATTGAATGAAATTACTGAAATATATATATGAAGAGTTTCTCTTGATTATAACAACTGAAAACTGAAACCTGGAACATTTTATTTTAAGTGGTATGTGTTTAATAAACATTCTTCATTTTTAAATTTCCCATACTGGTATTTAGAACCCTTTTAACGAAAGAGTTCTTAAAGCATATTTTATATTGGGGGGAAATTGCTCCTTTGGGAAGTTCTATAAGTGGAAGCACTTTGAGGATGGTTTTTAAACAATTGTACTGTATGGTTGGCAGATAGGCATATTTCTTTATTAGGCTATTAGTGGTTTCACAGAGGAGAACAAATATGTGGTTGGGTAACAGCTGCCTTTGAAGTAGTATTCCCAGTTCTCAGTTTATATTTACAATTATATTTTTAATAGGACTTGATACTTTAATTTTCTTTTAATACCTACCTTTTGATTGCATGTATCAGAAGTTTGTGTGATATTTTACTGACTTAAAGGTGTGTGTTGGTATGTTCTTGGAGGTATGTTGTAAATCTTCATTAAACTTAGTGGAAGTTGTGAGTAACACACACATTTAATGACTAGGTGTTATATACTGGTGATTATGTTGATTGTACTGTAGCTTTGTATGGTGCATTACTTCCTAGAGTAGTACCACAGGCAGGACACTAGATCTTGGAAAATATTAACTTTATCAGAATCAGTTCTTGATGTGACACTGACTTTATTTAAGTCAAGGTAAGTTTTAGGCAGGGATTGAAGCTGTAAGCAGCCTGCTGTAGATTAGTATTTTTGTGTTGCTTCAGCTGTCATAGTTTCTAAGGCATAAGAAACAGCTAGTTCATGACCTTTGTAGCGTCATTATCTGAGAATTTAGAGAGGGTATGATAATGAGGGGCTTTTATTCATACTGTTAATCAGGATTTAGACAAGTGTGACTAGAGCATATTTTCGTTTGTTTTAAGAGACGGAGTCTCGCTGTGTTGCCCAGGCTGGAATGTAGTGGCTGTTCACAGACGAAATGGTAGCACAGGGAAGCCTTGAACTGGGCTCAAGAGATCTTTCAGCCCCAGTCTCTAGAGTAGCTGGGACTAGAGGCAAGTTCTACTGCGCCTGTCTTACAGCATGTATTAAGAGTTGAGTAGCTGTAGATGGAGTTAAGTGGTAAGAAAGGGTTTTACTGGACAGTTGGAATACTAAGCTCTTATGTTGATTTTTATACATTCTTTAACACATTATGCCATATTAGACTTGTTTTTAACTGAAAGACAGTTTGATCCAAAGAGAGAAAATTGGGTAAAAAGCAAATCTTGAGTTGGCTCACAATATTTGCCATCTTCTGACTTAGAACTCTTAGGTTACAGTTATGCTTTTTTAACTCTATACTTTTCTGGGCCACTTCCTTTCAGGATATCAAGTACTTCATTGAAAGAAGCAATCCATGCAAGGCTGAAGAGAACAAAGCAGCAGCATGTTGTGATGAGGAGGTAGCTGATGGCAAAGTAGATGCATAATGAGATAGTCTAGGATTGGAAAATATCTTATCATTTATAGCTTACACAACCTTTGGAGAATTGCTTTGACATTTTGTCTGCAATTATATGTGCAGCAGTTGCTGGAACATAAAAACCTCAATTGGCATTTGTTCTGAGAGGTTATTTGAGAGTGAGTGACTTATTTTGGTAACCTAAAATCTGAAATAGGATTTAGAGGCAGCTGACTCAGTATCCTTCTAATGGGCTTTTTTGCCTTTCCATTTTCATTTTTCTTGCTTTCCCTTTTTTTCTTACTTATTTTTAATTGGAGACAGGGTCTCATATCATCCAGGCTGGAGTGTAGTGGTGGGATCATGCCTCACTGCAGCCTCAAGTGATTCTCCCCCCCCTCAGGCTCCTGAGTAGCTATAACCATAGGTGCACACCACCACACCTGTCTGATTTTTGTACCTTTTGTAGAGACGGGATCTTGTAAAGTTGCCCAGGCTGGTCTTGAATTTCTGGCTTCAAGTGATCCTCCCCCTTCAGCCTCCCAAAGTGCTGGGATTACGGGTGTGAGCCACTGTGTGTGGCCTTACTTTCTCTTAATATAAGTTAAAGTAATTACCAGAAGAGTTACATAAACTTAAAAGAGCCATTGTTAGGGGTTGTAGGAATTTCAGTTTCAGATTTTTTTTTTTTGAGATGGAGTCTTGCATTGTCTGCCAGGCCAGAGTGCAGTGGCGCAATCTCAGCTCACTGCAATCTCCGCCTCCTGGGTTCAAGCCATTCTCTTGCCTCAGTCTCCCTAGTAGCTGGAATTACAGGCACCTGCCACTATGCCCAGCTATGTTTTTTGTAGTTTTAGTAGAGCTTCACTATGTTGGCCAGGCTGGTCTTGAACTCCTGACCTCGTGATCCAACCGCTCGGCCTCCCAAAGTGCTGGGATTACAGACGTGAACCACCGTGCCTGGCCAGATTTTTTTTTAAAGATGGGCTTGCTCTGTCCCCCAGGTTGGAGTGCAATGGCATGATCTCGGCTCATTGCAACCTCTGCCTCCCACCTTCAAGCAATTCTCCTGCCTCAGCCTCCCAATTAGCTGGGATTACAGGCGCCCGCCACGCCTGGCTAATGTTTGTATTTTTAGTAGAGACGAGGTTTCGCCATGTTGGTCAGGCTGGTCTCAAGCTCCTAACCTCAGGTGATCCACCCTCTTTGGGCTCCCAGAGTGCTGGGATTTCAGGTGTGAGCCATGGTGCTGACTTCTGATTTTTAAAATTTATTTGACTAGTCAATTAATTTTGAGTTAATACTGTCAGAATACATTTTCTGAGATGTATACCTTAGGTTTCAGTCAGTGCTGTCCAACAAAATTATAATATGAGCCACATGTAATTAAAAATTTTGTAGTACTCTCATATTAAAAAAAAAATGATGAGAAAAAAGTAAAAACTGAATGTGGTGGTGAGCGCCTGTAGTCCCAGCTACTCAGGAGGCCAAGGCTGGAGGATTCCTTAAACCTGGAAGCTTGAGACCAGCCAAGGCAACATAGTGAGACCATCATCTCTAAAAAATAAATAATAAAAAGGAAAACCACATTTTCTTCTCTCTTTTTTTTTTGAGATGGAGTCTCACTCTTGCCCAGGCTGGAGTGCAGTGGCACAGTCTTGGCTCACTGAAACCTCTGCCTCCTGGGTTCAATGGATTCTCCTGCCTCAGCCTTCAGAGTAGCTGGGATTACAGGCACCTGCCACCACGTCTGGCTTTTAGTTGCTCTTGTTGCCCAGGCTGGAATGCAATGGCACTATCTCTGCTCACCGCAACCTTTGCTTCTGGGTTCAAGCAATTCTCCTGCCTCAGCCTCCCAAGTGGCTGGGATTTACAGGCATGTGCCATCACACCCAGCTAATTTTGTGTTTTTTTAGTAGAGACTGGGTTTCTGCATATTGGTCAGACTGGTTTCGAGCTCCCAACCTCAGGTAATCTGCGCACCTCGGCCTCCCAAAGTGCTGGAATTACAGGCGTGAGCCACCTCACCCAGCCTAATTTTTGTATTTTTTTTTCTTTTTAATTTTTGTATTTTTAATAGAGGCGGGATTTCACTGTGTTGGCCATACTGGTCTCAAACTCCTGCCATTAAGTGATCCGCCCACTTCTGCCTCCCAAAGTGCTGGGATTATGGGCGTGAGCCACCATACCTTGCCACATTTTTCTCATTTTAAGACCAAGGCTGACACCTGGTGTCCCATGCTGGTAATCCCAGTACTTTGGGAGGCTGAGGCAGGTGGATTGCTTGAGCTCAGGAATCTGAGACCAGCCTGGACAACATTGTGAATAAAACCCTGTTTCTATTAAAAATAGAAAAATTAGCTGGATATGGTGGCGTTGCCTGTGGTCCCAATTACTTGGGAAACTGAGGTGGGAGGATCACCTGAGTCCAGGAGGCAGAAGTTACAGTGAACCGAGATGGGGCCATTGCATTCCAGCTTGGGTGACGGAGCAAGACCCTGCCTCAAAAAAAAAAAAAAAGAAGACCAGGGCTAGAGGAGTAGACCCTATGTGTGACATGCCTTTCTAGTGGCACAGAGAAAGAGCTAGAAGAGGCTGGGCGCGGTGGCTCAACGCCTGTTATTCGAGCACTTTGGGAGGCCGAGGCGGGTGGATGATGAGGTCAGGAGATCAAGACCATCCTGACCAACATGTTAAACCCCGTCTCTACTAAAATACAAAAAAAAAAAAATTTAGCTGGGCATGGTGGCGCTCGCTTGTAGTCCCAGCTACTCAGGAGGCTGAGGCAGGAGATTCACTTGAACCTGGGAGGCAGAGGTTGCAGTGAGCCAAGATTGCGCCACTACACTCCAGCCTGGCGACAGAGCGAGACTCCGTCTAAAAAAAAGAAAAGAAAGAGCTAAAAGAAGACGTCATGAGGTTTTAAGCCTCTTTCCGGAAGTGACATATATTACATCTGCTCACATGTATTGGCTGAAACAAGTCACGTGGTCAAGCTTAATGTTAACAGGGAGGAGAGGTACATTACTCTTCAGGGACCTTGCAGACAAGCTACATGGCAGTGGGTGGAGATGTAAAATCCTCTTATGGAAAGGAGGTGAATAGTTAGAAACTAATACAATCTATCACATTTGAAGGTTGAAGGAATGTTTTCTGGGAAAAGTTATTTTTGAGATCTAAAGGATAATTAGAATTTAGTTAGATGAATAATAGAGGACCGTATATTCTTGGCAGAGAAGGTGTGATGAGTTTGTGATTGTGTGAGTTTGAAGGTTCTTGATTTTTTTTTTTTTTTTTTTGAGACAGATTCTCACTCTGTCACCCAGGCTGGAGTTCAGTGATGGTATCTCGACTCACTGCACCTTGTTCAAGCACTTCTCCTGCCTTAGCTTCTCGAGTAGCTAGGATTACAGGCGGCCACCACGATGCCTGGCTAATTTTTGTATTTTTAGTAGAGACAGGGGTTTCACCATGTTGGCCAGACTGGCCTCAAACTCCTGACCTCAAGTGATCTGCCCTCCTTGGCCTCCCAAAGTGCTGGGATTACAAGCATGAGTCACTGTGCCTGGCTGAAGGTTTTTGATTTTTAAAATAAAAGTTTCACACTGGCTAGAGTGGGGAAGTGGGATTGGGGATGAGTTGCCTAGTAAGTAGTGAGAGATACAGAAAAGGACGGCATCACACTAGCACTTGTGAGGTGGGCTGAGGAGTTTCCTCTGGGCTTTAAATTTAGTGGAGGCTTTTGAAAAATTTGAATATGAAAGGAAACAGGCTTTTAGGTTTAGAAAGATTACTGTGGCTGCCCTGTTTTTATATTTTTGTTTTTGAGACAGGGTCTCATTCTGTCTCTAGGCTGGAGTGCAGTGATATGATCTCAGCTCCCCACAACCTTTGCCTCCTGGGTTTGAGTGATTCTCTTGCCTCAGCCTTCTGTGTAGCTGGGATTACAGGCGTGTACCTCCACAGCTGGCTAATTTTTTTGTAATTTTAGTAGAGACAGGATTTCACCATGTCGGCCATGCTGGCCTTGAACTCCTGGCCTCAAGTTATCTGCCTGCCTCAGACTCACAAAGTGTTGGGATTACAGGGGTGAGCCACTGCACCTGGCTTGCAGTGTTGAGAATAGATGTCCAGTCTTGAGACTAGCAGCATCTTGACAGTGACATGGCTATTAAAATAGTCTAGGTAAGTGACTGGGTTCGATGACTCATGCCTGTAATCCCAGCACTTTGGGAGGTTGAGGCAGGTGGATCACCTGAAGTCAGGAGTTTGAGACCAGCCTGGCCAACATGGTGAAATCCTGTCTCTACTAAAAACACAAAAGTTAGCGGGGCGTGGTGGCGCATGCCTGTAATCCCAGCTACTTGGGAGGCTGAGGTAGGAGAATTCGATTGAACATTGGGGGCGGAGGTTGCGGTGAGCTGAAGTTGTGCCACTGCACTCCAGCCTGGGCAACAGAGTAAGATCCTGTTTCGAAAAAAAAAAAAGTCTTGGCAATAGATAATGGTGGTTTGAATAAACTTACTAGCCCTTGAGGTGGAGAAAAAGCACAATGGATAGATTTCAGAGACAAATTATCTTTTTTTTTTTTTTTGGACAGAGTCTTGCTCTGTTGCCCAGGCTGGATTGCAATGGTTCGATCTCAGCTGACTGCAGCGTCTGCCTCCCAGGTTCAAACGATTCTCCTGCCTCAGTCTCCCAAGCAGTTGGGATTATGGACGCGCACCACCACACAGGCTAATTAGTGTATTTTTAGTACAGATGAGGTTTCACTGTGTTGGCCAGGCTGGTCTGGAACTCCTGACCTCAGGTGTTCCACCTGCCTCGGCTTCCAAAAGTGGTGGGATTATAGGCATGAGCCACCGTGCCCAGCCAGTGATGTGGATTTGCAAAGGTTTGGTGATTGGGGAAGAGTCAAGGATAATGTTTGGTTTTCTATTGGATTATAGTATTATTCTCTGAAATAGAGAACCCTGGAAGAGGAACAGGTGTTTATTTCTTTATTTGTGTTGGGGGCAGGGTCGGGGGAGTTGTGTGTGGAGGGAGGGAAAGTGTTCCCCTTTGGACAGTCTTTTTTTTTTAAGACAGTCTCCCTCTGTTGCCCAGTCTGGAGTGCAGTGGCACCATCTCAGCTCACTCCAACCTCCGCCTCCTGGGCTCAAGTGATCTCCCACTTCAGATCCCTGAGTAACTGGGACTACAGGCCTGTGCCACCACTTCCAGCTAATTTTTTAATTTTTTGTTTTTTGTTTTTTCTTTTTTTTTTGTAGAGATGGGGTTTTGCTATGTTGCCCAGGCTGATCTCAAACTCCTGGGCTTGAGTGGTGCTTTTCCCACGCCTCCTAAACTGTTGGGATTACAGCCATGAGCCATCATGCCCAGCCCCTACTTTTTTATTTTTTTGAGACAGAGTTTCACTCTTGTTGCCCAGGCTGGAGTGCAATATTGGGATCTCAGCTCACTGCAATCTCTGCTTCCTAGGTTCAAGCAATTCTTCTGCCTCGACCTCCTGAGTAGCTGGAATTACTGGCGCATGCCATCACGCCTGGCTAATTTTTAGTAGAAGTGGGGTTTTACCATGTTGGCCAGGCTGGTCTCAAATTCCTCACCTCCTGCCTTGGTCTCCCAGAGTGGTGGGATTACAGGCGTGAGCCACTGTGCTTGGCCGACGCCTACTTTTTAAAGTAACAGCTCTAGGTTGAACATCCCAAATCCACAAATTAGAAATGTTCTAAAATTTGAAGGTTTTTGAGCCTCAAGATGATCCCCCAAAATGCTCCAATGAGCATTTTGGATTTTGGATTTTTGGGCTTGGGATGCTAAACTAGTAAGTATAATGTGAATACTCCAAAATCTGAAATAATAAAAACTTATTGTTCTCTCTTTAAGAGACAGTATTTGTTGGCTGGCAGTGGGTCACGCCTATAATCCCAGCACTTTGGGAGGCTGAGGCAGGTGGATCACAAGGTCAGGAGTTTGATACCAGCCTGGCCAACGTGGTGAAACCATCTCCACTAAAAATATAAAAATTAGCCAGGCCTGGTGGACATGCCTGTACTCCCAGCCACTCAGGAGGCTGAGGCAGGAGAATCGCTTGAACCCGGGAGGCAGAAATTACAGCGAGCCAAGATGGCACCACTGCACTACAGCCTAGGTGACAGAGCATGACTTCGTCTCCCAAAAAAAAAAAGACATATTTAGTAATGTAGTTTCTCTTACATTCTCTCTGATTGACACAGTGAGTTTTTTTTTTTTTTAATCGTTTTTTGTAAAGATAGAGTCTCGCTATGTTGTTCAGGCTGATCTTGAACTCCTGCGCTCAAGGGATCCTCCCCCCCTTGTCCTCCCAAATGATGGGTTACAGGCCTGAGCCACTGTGCCTGCTGGAGCTTCTCAAATATGGGTAAATAATGTGTTAGAATGTTATCAAGCTTTTTGAAAGTTTAAATAAGTCCACTTACTGATTCCTTCTCTATCCTTATTTTACTACCCATCCCCTCCACTCCCCTAGTGTAGCAGACAAAACCATCTTGTGATAATGCCCTGTGGAAGCCATTCTCTTGCTCTTCTCTGGGTATAGGCTTGAAAATTTTTCAGTGATTGGATTTGCATAGCTGTATATGGAAGTCTGACTCAGGTTTTTACTCATACTATATATTTTGTTTAATCACTTAGATATTAACATCACCCCTGCTAAGGAAATGGATTTATTACTTCAATTTTAGCAGATCCGGAGCAAGATCCGCAATGAGTAAAGGTGCTTATACTATTGGATTACTATTTTGGATTACCTGTGGTTTGTTCTTGTTTGCCTTTTTGCTGATTAAAACCCTGGAAAACCAAGCATCTATATTCGTTAAACATGAAGTCAGGCGCAGTGGCTCACACCTGTAATCCCAGCACTTTGGGAGATTGAGACAGGAGGACTGCTTGAGCCTAGGAGATCAAGACCAACCTGGGCAACTTGGTGAGAACCCAACTCTGCAAAAGTTAAAAAATTCAGCTGGGCATGGTGGTGTGCACCTGTAGTCCCAGCTACTCAGGAGGCTGAGGCTCAGGATTGCTTGATCCCAGGAGATCAAGGCTACAGTGAGCCATGATCCCACCACTACACTTAAGCCTGGGTGACAGAGTGAGACCCTGTGTCAAAAATAAATAAATAGATAAAAATGAGCTAGGTGCTGCGGTGTGAGCCTGTAGTCCCGGCTATTCAAGAGACTAAGGCAGGAGGATCTCTTGAGCCCAGGAAATCAGGCCAGCCTGGACAACATAACAAGGCCTTGTCTCTAAAAACAAAAATTAGAATATTTGTTCAGTTGTTAGGTAGTATTATAGAGGAAGCGGTTTAAATACTTTTATTTCAACCACTATAAAACGGGTCACTTGGAATATACAGGTATTGTTCGCTAGCTTTCTACTTAAGTCAGTTGATTTTCTTACACAGCATCTGTTGCTTAGCATAAAAGTAAATTAGTTACTTGCCATTTGAATTTGAAAGTGACCAGCTGATGGTGAATTCCGGTTGGTTTTGTGTGGAAAATTAGTTGCTGTATTTATGCTACCAACTTGATGTTTTCTTTCCCTCATCTCCCTCATGAAGACTTTAAGTGGCTAGGAAATGATGATCTGAATATAAGTTTTATTGGAGATATCACAGAGACTGGATAACTATTATATCAGAAGTACTTTTTGGAATACTTTTTTTTTTTAAGATGTCATCTTGCTCTTTTGCCCAGGCTGGAGTGCAGTGGCGTGATCTTGGGTCACTGCAACCTTTGCCTCCTGGGTTCGAGCGATTCTCTGGCCTCAGCCTCCCAAGAAGCTGGGACTACAGGTCTCAATCTCCTGACCTTGTGATCCATCCACCCACCTCAGCCTCCCAAAGTGCTGAGATTACAGGCGTGACCCACTTCGCCCAGCCACTTTTTTTTTTTTGAGACAAAGTCTTACTCTTGTCACCCAGGCTGCAGTGCAATGACACGATCTTGGCTCACTGCAACCTCTTCCTCCTGGGTTCAAGGGATTCTCCTGTCTCAGTCTCTCGAGTAGTTGGGATTACAGGCGCCTGCCATCACACCCAGGTAATTTTTGTATTTTTAGTAGAGGTAGGTTTTACCATGTTGGCCAGGCTAGTCTCAAACTCCTGACCTCGCCCGCCTCGGCCTCCCAGAGTGCTGGGATTCCAAATGTGAGCTACCACGCCTGGCCTTTTTGGAATACTTCCATATTTTATGAAATTTATTTTTTAAACCAGGGATATCCAATCTTCTGGCCACAATGGAAAAAATATTATCTCAGGCCACACTTAAAATACACTAACACTAACAATAGTTGATTGGCTAAAAACCACACAAAACTCATGATGCTTTGTTTTTTTTGAGACGGAGTTTCACTCTTGTCTGCCCCAAGCTGGAGTGCAGTGGCATGATCTCAGCTCATTGCAACCTCCACCTCCCTGGTTCAAGTGATCCTCCTACCTCAGCTTCCCGAGTAGCTGGGATTACAGGCGCATGCCACCACACTTGGCTAATTTTTGTATTATTAGTAGAGATGAGGTTTCACCATGTTGCCCAGGCTAGTCTTGAACTCCTGACGTCAGGTGATCCACCCGCCTCGGCCTCCCAAAGTGCTGGGATTACAGGCGTGAGCCACCAGGCCCGGCCAACTCATAATGTTTTAAGAAAGTTTATGAATTTGTGTTGGGCTGTATTCAGAACCGTCCTAGGCCACAGGTTGAACAAGCTTGTAAACACTGAAAAAGAACAGATGTTTCCAAAGTGGGCTGGAGGGCTGTGGGTAAATGGATCATTAACATACGCTCAAGGTCATTCCAAACTGCCTGTGAGACTGTGGCCTAGTCATCTCATCTTACTGTAGACAGTTGTTTTTTTTTTTAATGGAGGTACAGTGGACTGATTCTTAAACTTGCAGACTATCTTGAGTTTTCTAAAAATTTCACTTACCTTACATTATTTCTTATGACTTGGGTTTTAATTTATCTTTACTTTTCCTTATGAAGTTTTAGTACAGTGTTAAGTCTTGTGTAATGAAACTTTGGTGAATTGAGGAAATCACATTTGTACTAAAGTACTAATTTTTTTTTTTGTAAAACATGAAAAACCATTCTTATTTTTAATTTTTATTTTTTTGTGGAGACGAGGTCTCACCATGTTGCCAAGGCTGGTCTTGAACTCCTGGTCTCAAATGATTTTCCCACCTTGGCCTCCCAAAATGCGATTAGAGACGTGATCATCCCAGTCTGTAAATCCCATGTGGTGCACCCAGCCCATGACAATCCATTCTCATTATACTTTAGTCATAGTCATTTTGCTTTGGGCCCTGATTCCGCTTGAAGACCCTGATTCCATTTTTAAGTTCTCATGCTACATATTTTTAAAAGGATACTGCAGATTTTTTTTATATATAAGTATCTTACGGGTATGGGTTAGTTGCTTCTGTTGCTTGCATATTGTTTTCCTGAACTACTGCCAACAGAGAGTATGAAGCCCGCTTAGAAAGGTACAGTGAGCGCATTTGGACGTGCAAGAGTACTGGAAGCAGTCAGCTAACACACAAGGAAGCCTGGGAGGAAGAGCAGGAAGTTGCTGAGCTGTAAGTAATAGAAGCATTGCCCTTTGGCACCATCTTCACGTTGTTAGGGAAGGAGGGAATATTAACTCTAAAGCAGCGTTTGTATTTAAATTTATAGGGCACAAATTAGAATATATTACATTAGTGTACTGTATGGGTTTCTGGGTTCCTTTGCCTAATGGCAGTTTGTTAGTAGCAACGTGTGGAATATTTATTTAGTTATATATGTACTTATTTAGGTATTTACCAGACCTTTGAGTATTTCTGCTCCGTTCTTTCACCTTGTAAGTACGCTGGAAATGTAGTGTATTTTTATTTTTGAGATGGAGTCTTGCTCCGTTGCCTAGGCTGGAGTGCAGTGGCACGATTTTGGCTCACTGCAACCTCTGCCTCCTGGGTTCAAGCAGTTCTCATGCCTCAGCATCCCAAGTAGCTGGGAGGCCAAGGCGGGCGGATGGATCACAAGGTCAGGAGATCGAGACCATCCTGGCCAACATGGTGAAACCCTGTCTCTACTAAAAATATAAAAAAATTAGCTGGGTGTGGTGGCGCACGCCTGTAGTGCCAGCTACTCGGGAGACTGAGGCAGGAGAATTGCTTGAACCCAGGAGGCGGAAATGGCAGTGAGCCAAGATCGCGCCACTGCACTATAGCCTGGGCGACAGTGTGAGACTCCGTCTCAAAAAAAAAAAAAAAAAAAGAGGGTACATGCAGTGGTGCATGCGTTTGATCCCAGCTCCCTCAGAGGCTGAGGTAGAATGATCTTTTGAACCCAGGAGGTAGAGGCTAGTGGGCTATGATTACATCACTGCACTCCAGCCTTGGTGACAGAGCGAGAAATGTTTGAAATGTTTGGAAAAGAAAGGAAGAAATGTTTGAATTGACTTGAATTAAATCTCTGGATAAGTTTTTCTGTGTTTTCTTGATAACTAATAACATTTATTTAGTTTGAAGGAGGAGTTTCCTGCCTGGTATGAAAAGCTTGTTCTGGAAATGGTTCACCATAACACAGCCTCCTTAGAGAAGTTAGTGGATACTGCTTGGTTGGAGATCATGACCAAATACGCTGTGGGAGAAGAGTGTGACTTTGAGGTGAGTGCCTGTTTGTTTATAATTTGACTTACCATCAGAATTAGAGCTGCCAACGTAGATTACAGAACACATTTCTGTGTATAAAAAATTGTGTTATATTTAATATCAAGTATTAACACTTCATGTTAATACGTGTGTGTGTGTGTGTGTGTGGGTGTGTGTGTGTGTGTGTGTGTGTGTTGAGGTGGAGTCTTGCTCTGTCGTCCAGGCTGGAATGCAGTATGCTGTCTTGGCTCACTGCATCCTTGGCCTTTTGGGTTCAAGTGATTCTCCCACCTCAGTCTTTTGAGTAACTGAGACTATAGGCACCTGTCACCATGCCCAGGTAATTTTTGTATTTTTGGTAGCAACGACATTTCATCATGTTGGTCAGGCTGGTCTTGAACTCCTGACTTCAGATTATCCACCCACCTTGACCTCCAAAAGTGCTGGGATGATAGGCGTGAGCCACAGTGCCCAGCCTAATATTTGATATTAGTAGTTAATATAAAGTATTATAAAGACTACATTTTGTTTTTATTTGTTTGTTTAGAGACAGGGTCTTGTTCTGTCACACAGTCTGGAGTGCAGTGGTGCAGTCATAGTTTTTCACCGTAGCCTTGGACGGCTTAGCTTAAGCCATCCTCCCACCTCAGCCTTCGGAGTAGCTGGGACTGCAGGCATATGCAGTCTCCTGGCCTTGAACCAAATTTTAGAACCACATTCATCACTAAGAGTGTTTTAGTATTGTAATAAGTGCTACACTTTGTTGTACTAGTGAGTGCATCCTCCTTGCTTTGTCTTTTTCATCCGTTTTCGATAATGCTGTTTTGCCTTTTTGGTTTTGATTTTTCTTTTTCTTTTTTTTTTTTTGGAGACAGAGTCTTACTCTGTTACCCATGCTGGAATAGTGCAGTGACGTGATCTCAGCTCACTGCAGCCTCCACCTCCCAGGCTCAAGCAATCCTCCCGTGTCATCCTTGATGTAGCTGGGACCACAAGTGTGTACCACCATGCCTAGCTAATTTTTATTTTTAGATGGAGTTTTGCTCTTAGTGCCCAGGCTAGAGTGCAATGGCGTGATCTTGGCTCACCGCAACCTCCGTCTCCCAGGTTCAAGTGATTCTCCTGCCTCAGCCTCCCGAGTAGCTGGGATTACAGGCGTCCGTCACCACGCCTGGCAAATTTTGTATTTTTAGTAGAGATGGGGTTTCTCCTTGTTGGTCAGGCTGATCTCGAACTCCTGACCTTAGGTAATCCGCCCACCTCGGCCTCCCAAAGTGCTGAGATTATAGGCGTGAGCTACTGTGCCCGGCCATGCCCGGCTAATTTTTTGTGTATTTTATAGAGACTGGATTTCACCATGTTGCCCTGACTGGTCTCTAACTTCTGAGCTTTTCTCCCACCTTGGCCTCCAAAAGTGCTGAGATTACAGGCATTAGCCACTGTGCTCCGCCCATGCAGTGGCCATGCCTGTCTTCTTCGTATCATTCCAGTTTCATTTTATGTGCCGGCAAAGTGAGCACATGATTCTTAGTATGTTTAAAAGACTTTCGGACATGTTTAATCCAAGTCCTCACTATAATGAGAGTTGGCTTTTTTCTTTTCTACTTAGATTTGTTTTTTAATTATCCAGTCAAAATAGCTAAAAGGATAACTGTTACAAAAGTGATACCTAATACTAAAGCAGTCCCTATGCAATCTTGTGAAAGCTGAAAGTAAGATTCAGGAGAAAGAAGTCAACAGTTGTTAATTCACATCTATCTGTATGTACTTGACACTGGGCTAATTTCTTTACATAATGTCTTGCCGAATTTGCACAAAAATCTTGGGGTGGTAGGCAGCCTTATATATCTGAATGGTATGTCGTGGTTGATACATATTAGTTAAGAGTGCTTTCAGCCATATGTAGTGAAATTCTAATAGTGGCCCTTAGTTCTCAACCTTTAGCGTAATACTTAGCTACTGAAAATACATTCTTTTGGCTGGCGTGGTGGCTCACACCTGTAATCCCAGCACTTTGGGAGGCCAAGGTGGGCAGATCACCTAAGGTCAGGAGTTCGAGACCAGCCTGGCCAACATGGCGAAACTCTGTCTCTACAAAAAAATACAAAATTTAGCCGAGTGTGGTGGCGAATGCCTGTAGACCCAGCTACTCGGGAGGCTGAGGTGGGGGAATTGCTTGAACCGTCTTCAGCCCATTCCTTGAGAGTTCAGAAGGTCTAGGATAAGACCTAACATTTTTCAATTCTAACACTGCAGGGTACTGGTGGTGCGGTCACATGAGGTACAACACTTTTAGTAGCACTGGCTTAAACAAAAAGGACATGTAGTTATCTCACATAGTAAGTCTTAGATGTAGATAGTTCCAAGTTTGGTATAGAGGTTGAATATTATTGTCAAGGACCTAGACTTTGTCTTTCTCTTCTGTTCTTCTCAGTATGTTGAGTTCTGGCCCTTAGCTTTGTTGCCTCTTGGTTGTGAAATTGTGACTGTCTTCGGAGTGAGGGAATACTTACCAAAGCAGGCTAAGAAAATCTTTCCAGAAGCATATCTGGAAAAACATTTCTAGAAGCATAAAATAGAAAGCTCCACCCTTTACCTTTACATGTTACTGGCTAGACCTTGGCTTACATAACCACCCAGAGCTGCAGTGGGGGCTGAGAAAGAGTATGTTCCTTTGTGTTTAAGTCTCAAAAGAGACAGGCTGGCAAGAGAGAAGAAGGAGGGAATAGCTTGGTAGCCAGCTGAGCAGCAGTTTGTGCTATAATGGCCAGTACATGATGGGACCAAGATTCACACCTCTCTCTCTCTGGTTTCAAAGTTCTTGTTCTTTCTTTGTTGAAATAATTTACTTTGACTCCTTTGTATCCCCTAGCTAGTTCTTTTTATTTGTCGTGTCTGGCAGTGGGGTTTTGTTTGTGTTTTTTTTTATTTTTTGAGATGAAGTTTTGCTCTTATTGCCCAGACTGGAGTGCAATGGAACCGTCTTGGCTCCCTGCAACCTCCCCCTCCTGGGTTCAGGCCATTCTCCTGCCTTAGCCTCCCGAGTAGCTGAGATTACAGGCGCCTGCCACCACATCCGGCTAATTTTTGTATATTTAGTAGAGACAGGATTTCACCATGTTGGCCAGGTTGGTCTAGAACTCCTGACCTCAGGTGGTCCACCCGCCTTGGCCTCCCAAAGTGCTAGGATTACAGGCATGAGCCACCACGCCTGGCCTCTTTTTTTTTTTTTTTTCGGACGGGGTCTCGTTCTGTCTGTCAGGCTGGAGTGCAGTGATACAATCATAGCTCACTGCAGCCTCAACCTCCCAGGCTCAAGCAGTCCTCCAACCTCAGCCTCCTGAGTAGCTGGGACTGTAGGCACTCTCTACCATGCCTAGCTAAGTTATTTATTTATTTTTTTTTTTGAGATGAAGTCTTGCTCTGTTGCCCAGGCTGGAGTACAGTGGTGCGATCTCAGGTCACTGCAATCTCCACCTCCCAGATTCAACTGATTCTATTGCCTCAGCCTCCCAAGTAACTGGGACTGCAGGTGTGTGCCACCATACCTGGCTAATTTTTTGTATTTTTAGTAGAGACGGGGTTTCACCGAGTTAGCCAGGATAGTCTCAACCTCCTGACCTCATGATCCATCTGCTTCGGCCTCCCAAAGTGCTGGGATTGTAGGTGTGAGCCACCGTGCCCAGCTTGTTTTTTATTTTTTATAAAGAGGTGGGGTCTTGCCATGTTTCCCAGGCTGGTCTCAAAACTCCTGAGCTCGCATGATCCCCCCACCTTGGGCTTGCGAAATGCTGAGATTACAGGTGTGAATCACCGTGGCTGGCCACTAGTGGTTTCTCATCACATACTTTATATCAGTCAGTGTCCTGGCAGGAAACAGATGGCATACTCAAATGTAATTGAATTGAGTTTAACAGAGAGGCTGTTGACAGCAGACAGCAGTCTGATCAGGGTCAAGGAAAACTTAACAAGGAAAGATAAAGTACATCATACCTGTCAGCAGTTAGGAGAGACTATCATTTTTTAAAAAAATTTCCTGGCAACTTTCATTTAAGACTTTTATCATTTCTAAACCCCAAGGAAACAGAAGGAGTGGGTGCAGGAACTAGAACAGAGTGGCCGTTGTTGTTGAAGAGTACTTGGGTAGTGAGAGAAAACTGTAACCAATCTCCTAGGGAGGCATTTGTGAATAAACACCCCAGTGACACTTTACTGCCATCTTCTGGTTTTCTGCTGATGCTCCTGTGAACTGAAGTCACCAGAATCTAGATGGCAATGGGAGTCTTGGTGGAGGCTGTAAAGGTCAGCCTGTGTAAGAATAGAGCCAGATGGAGAAGGATGGAAATAGATCTGAAGTGGCAAAACCAAAATATTTTGCACACATCTGCAAGGTGAAAGAAGAAATGTTTGAGGAAGGATGGGCTGAGTGGCTCCTGCCTGTGATCTCAGTACTCTGGGAGGCTGAGGCGAGAGGATGGCCTGAAGCTAGGAGTTACAGGCCAGCCTGGGCAACATAGGTAGACCTTGTTTCTACAGAAAATAACAAAAATTGGCTGTATATGGTAGTGCATGTTTGTAGTCTCAACTACTTAGAAGACTGAGACAGGAGGATCGCTTGAACTCATGAGTTCAAGGCTACAGTGAGCTATGATTGCACCACTGTACTCCAGCATGGGCAACATAGCAAAAAAACAAAAAAAAGATTGAGGAAAGGAAAGAGATATTGAGGAGATATGTATGTCCATAAACATGAAAATATGTTTGAACTCATCAGTAATGCAGGAAATCTAATCAAAACCATAGTGAGGTAATATATACACATCAGATTAATAAAGAAGAAAAATTATTGCCAAGTTTTGACAGGAATGTGGAATTGCTCTTAGTGTAAATAGCACATCTATTTTGGTAAACACTTGACATTGCTGAATACAATTGGATATTACACATATCCTTTGACTAAGTATTCTTTTCTTGAGTATGTACCCTCTTAATCTTTGCCCCAGGAGATTTGTGTAAGTATATTAATAGAATTGTTCATAGTAGTCCACTGTGGAGATAACCCAAGTAGCCATCAGTAGGTGAATGGATAAACAAATTATTAAGCCATAGAATACTCTATAGTAGAAAAAATATGAACCTGAAAGAAGTCACAGAATACAGTATGGATCCATTTCTAGAAGACTCAAAGCAGGCAAAACTAAATAACTTAGAATGTTTGTTACCACTGTCAGGAGGAGAGGGTTGTTTCCCCCCTGAGTGTGACTTACTGGGAGATTCTCAGGTACTACTAATATTCTTTTTGTTTTTCGGACAGGGTCTGGCTCTGTTACATAAGCTGGAGTGCAGTGGTACGACCTTGGCTTACTGCAGCCTCCACTTCCCAGGCTCAAGCCATCCTCCCACTTCAGTCTCCCAAGCAGCTGGGACTGTAACTACAATGCCTGGCTAATTGTATTTTTTTTTCCCTCATCCTACAGTCCAAAGGCACTGGCTAATTTTTGTATTTTTTGCAGAGTTGGAGTTTCGCCATGTTGCCAAGGCTGGTCTTGAACTCCTCAGCTCAAGCGATCCTCCTACTTTGGCCTCCCATAGTGTTGGGATTACAGGCATGAGCCACTGGGCCTGGCCACTATTAATATTAAGTACTTTAACCTTATATGGTGGGTACACAGGTGTTCATTATTTATAAAGTTGTTTGGCACTCTAAGTGTGATAAAAAATAAAAAGTAGATGTGATGGTCATTGAAAGGGTGCCACAAACATTGTCTCAAGCTCCATATAGAGGCATTTATCCCCGATGTTTACTGATGACCTGCTATGTAGAGAGCATCTTTTGGGTGCTGGAAAAAACAATGACCAAACTTCGCAGTTGTTTTTTGGGTGTTTAACATTGGTGATGAGAACTATGAAGGAAAAGCACAGGGTATTTATTAAAATTTATAATCAGGGGAATCTAGCTTAGAACCAGAATTGGTGCTGATGTAGTAAAGCTCCTCTGAGGAAGCAACATTTTTTTTTTTGAGTTGGAGTCTCACTCTGTCACCCAGTGCAATGGCGTGGTCTCAATTCACTGCAACCTCCGCCCCAGGGTTCAAGCAGTTCTCCCATCTCAGCCTCCCAAGTAGCAGGGACTATATAAGTGGGTGCCACCACACCTGGCTAACTTTTGTATTTTTAGTAGATACATGGTTTCACTGTGTTGGCCAGGCTGGCCTTGAACTCCTGGACCTCATGATTCACCTGCCTTGGTACTGGGGTTACAGGTGTGAGCTATTGCTCCTGGCTGAGGAAGCAACATTTAAAGTGAAACCTAAAGGTTTAGTAGGTTATATCCGTGGGAGAAGGGGGCATTGAGTATTTCAGGGAGAGAGAACTGGGTGTGTGAGGGCCCTTAAGCAAAAGGGAACTTGGATGGTCAGGAACAGGGCTTCTCAATGTGGACATTACAGACTTTAGGCCAGATGATTCTAATGAGGGCTGTCCTGTGCATTGTTGGGTGTTTAGCAGCATACCTGGCCTCTGCCCACTAGATGCCAATAGCACCCTCTCAGTCGTGAAAATCAGACATTGCCATATGTCTTGGGGAAAGGAAAAGAGGGATGACAAAATTACTTCTGTCCTGTATTTGGAAAACCATTGTCCTGGGAGAACAGATAAAAAAGTACATATGGCTAGACTATATAATGACGGAGGATGGTGGGAATGGTAGTATCAGGTGGCCAAGGGCTAGATCTTGTATGGGGTCTCAAAGGTTAGGTCATGGTTTGAACTCTGTTGTTTTTGTTTTGTCATAAGGCTTACTTTGCAAAAATGGTTTGAACTCTTTTCTCAGGTGGGGTTTTACTCTTGTCGCACAGGCTGGAGTGCGACAGTGCAATCTCAGCTTACTGCAACCTCTGCCTCCTGGGTTCAAGCAATTCTCCTGCTTCAGCTTCCTGAGTAGCTGGGATTGCAGGTGGCCGCCACCATGCCCAGCTAATTTTTCTTTTCTTTTCTTTTTTTTTTTTTGAAGTGGAGTTTCGCTCTTGTTGCCCAGGCTGGAGTGCAATGGCGTGATCTTGGCTCACTTCAACCTCCACCTCCCAGGTTCAAGCTGTTCTCCTGCCTCAGCCTCCCAAGTAGCTGGGATTACAGGTGCCCGCCATCATGCCCGGCTAATTTTTGTATATTTAGTAGAGACGAGTTTTGCCATGTTGGCCAGGCTGGTCTTGAACTCCTGACCTCAGGTGATCCACTGGTCTCCCAAAGTACTGGGATTACAGGTGTGAGCCACCGTGCCCAGCCTATTTTTTGTATTTTTAGTAGAGATAGGGTTTCTCCATGCCGGCCTATTTTTTGTATTTTTAGTAGAGATGGGGTTTCTCCATGTTGGTCAGGCTGGTCTCGAACTCCCGACCTCAGATGATCCGCTCACCTCGGCCTCCCAAAGTGCTGGAAGTACAGACATGAGCCACCGCGCCCAGCCTGATTTTTCAATTTTCAGTAGAGATGGAGTTTCACTACATTGGCCAGGCTGGTCTTGAACTCTTGACTTCAGGTGCTGGGATTACAGGCGTGAGCCACTGTACCCTGCCTGGTTTGAACTCTTTATAAGCATTGGAAAACTTTGTAGAGGTTTTTTTATTTTTATTTTGTGAGATAAGGTCTCACTCTGTTGCCCAGGCTTGAGTGAGGTGGTGCAATCATGACTCACTTCATCTTCCCGCCCTCAAGTGATCCTCTTACCTTAGCCTCCCTAGTAGCTGGGGTCACTGGCGTGCACCACCTCACCTGGCAAGTTTTTTTGTATTTTTTGTAGAGTCGGGGTTTCACTATGTTGCCCAGGCTAGTCTTGAACTCCTGGGCTCAAGCAGTCCATCCAGCTTGACTTTACAAAGTGCTGGGACTACAGCCATGAGCCGTGATGCCTGGCCATTGTTTTTTTTCTTTCTTTTTCTTTTTTTTTGTTTTTTTCTTTGTTTTTGTTTTCTTAACAGTGTATTTTGAAGAGCAGTTTTTAGTTTTGTTGAGGCTGAATAGAAAAGCAAATAAACCTTAAATATATTTATAATTATATTAAACATGAGTAGTCTAAACATTTCAGTTAAAAGGTAGACATGGATGGACTACATGTGGTGTGTGCCTGTAGTCCCAGCTACTTAAAAGGCTGAGGCAAGAGAATCGCTTGAGCCCAGAAGTTCAAGGCCAGTGTCCGCAACAAAGCAAAATCTTGTTTCTTTAAAACAACAACAAAACTTTGGGAGGCTGAGGCGGGTGGATCACGAGGTCAGGAATTCAAGACCAGCCTGGCCAAGATGGTGAAACCCCGTCTCTACTAAAAGTACAAAAAATAGCCATGCGTAGTGGCACATGCCTGTAGTCCCACCTACTCATGAGGCTGAGGCAGAAGAATGGCTTGAATCCAGGAGGTGGAGGTTGCAGTGAGCTGAGATCATGCCACTGCACTTCAGCCTGGGTGACAGAGACTGTGTGTCTCAAAAAATAAGTAGATAAATAAGTAAATAAATAAAATGTAAGTTCTTGAACTGTATTTGCATATTTTAGGCTGGTACAGTGATTGCCCTTTGGGCTTGTATAATTGGCACAGTACATGAATCCTGAACCTAGATTGTGATCATTTCAGTTTTTAGGGTGTCATATTTCAACCTAGTAGTCTGAGAAATAAAGTTGGAAAAAATGCATTGTACTTAGATATTTACTGTTTCAATCACTTTTTGTTAGGTGAGGAGGCATGTATATTGGATGATACATTGTAAACTTTATCTTCAGGTTTCTGGTTCTTATTTATTATCTCTGATTTTTTCTACTATCTCCTTTATAGGTTGGGAAGGAGAAAATGCTCAAGGTGAAGATTGTGAAGATTCATCCTTTAGAGAAAGTGGACGAAGAGGCCACTGAGAAGAAATCTGATGGTGCCTGTGATTCTCCATCAAGTGACAAAGAGAATTCCAGTCAGATTGCTCAGGACCATCAGAAGAAGGAGACAGTTGTAAAGAGGATGAAGGAAGGAGAGAGAGTATTAGTATGTTTGACACTAGTTTTCCTTAGTGCTTTATGCAGTCCTGTTTATTTCATTATGAACACATCTTTTAGGGTTCTCTAGCAACTGAATGTGTGATTGAGTTTTTATGTAGACATGATTTTGTTCATTTATGATTCATAGAACAACTAAAATGTCTGCAACATGAATCAAGGCTTAAATCTCCCTAAAGAATTAAGACCATTGGGAAGTCGTTTCTCTGGTTGCTTAGAAATCTGTGTACAGGGCTGGGTACGGTGGCTCATGCCTGTAATAGGAGCCTCAGGCGGGTGGGTCATCTGAGGTCAAGAGTTCAAGACCAGCCTGGCCAACATGGTGAAACCCCATCTCTACTAAAAATATAAAAATTAGCTGGGCGTGGTGGTGGGCACCTGTAATCCCAGCTACCTGGGAGGCTGAGGCAGGACAATCACTTGAACCTGCAAGGCAGAGGTTGCAGTGAGCTGACATCACACCATTGTACTCCAGCCTGGGCAACAAGAGCAAAACTCTGTCTCAAAAAAAAAAAAAAAAAAAAAAAATCTGTGTGCACATAGCTAGCTACTCAAGATGGTGAGGAAAGTTTGCTTTCCTTTTGTCTTAAAAAGGAAATGTGTATGTATGCGTTGGTGGGTGATCAAGGTAGGAGGAGCAAATTACCCTTAACACTTACTGCTCTTCAGTGTGTAAGCCAATGTGATGGTTTTAGGTACGGCTGACCCTTAAATAACGTGGGTTTAAACTGCATAGGTCCATGTATGAATGGATTTTTTTTTCTTTTTTTTTTTTAATGGCACTTGTCCGTTTCAAGATTTTTTCAATGAAAGTATTGGAAAATTCTTTGGAGGCTTGTGACAGTTTGAAGAAACTCAGAGACGAACTACGTAACCTAGAAATATTGAAAAAAACAAAAAGTTAGGTATGTCATAAATGCATAAAATACATGTAGAAACTAGTCTGTTTATCATTTACTATCATAAAATACATATAGAAATCTATTACATAAAAAGTTAAAATTTATCAAAACTTACACCAACAGACCGTATATGACACCATTCTCAGTCAAGAGAAATGTGAAGATTCAGTATTAAGTAACCAAATGAATTATAGTATGTACTGTACTACTGTAATCATTTCATAGTGACCTCCTGTTGCTGTTGCAGTGAGCTTAGTCATTTTATGTGATGCTAGTTCATCTTTCTAGTAAGTTGCTAATTGTCTTAGTGTCCTTTTTTGGCTTTTTGAAGATAAGGTGTCTTGCTCTGTCAGCCAGGCTGGTCCAGCCATGGCTCAGTACAGCCTCGCCATCCTTGGCTCAAGTGATTTTCCTGCCACAGCTTCCCAAGTAGCTGGGACTATAGATACCATACCCAGCTAATTTTTGTAGCTCTTTTTTTTTTTTTTTTTTGGTAGAGATCAGTTCTCACTATGTTTCTCAGGGTGGTCTTGAACCCCTGAGCGCAGGTGATGGCCTCTTTTTTTTTGAGACAGGGTCTCACTCTGTTGCCACCAGGCTGGAATGGAGTGTTATGGTCACAGCTTACTGCAGCCTCGACCTCCTCGTGGCCTCGGCATCTTAAAGTGCTGAGATTATAGGCATGAGCCACTGTGCCTGGCTGTATACACAGATTTTTGACTGTAGAGGAGGAGAGGTCAGAGCTCTAACCCCCATGCTGTTCAAGGGTCAGTTGCACTTTCTTCTCTCCATGTTCTGTAATCTTAAGTCCCTCTCAGCTGGGAGCAGGTAAAATTCTGAAACTATGATATCCTAGGGACCTGGATACTCTAATAATAATGTTTTTATTTTTATTTATTTTTAAATTCCCACCCCACAATAATGTTTTTAAAGTTGAAGAATTGAGATTTGGCTTGTTGGAAAGACCGTTGAGCCTCTGAGGCCTTCATTAATAAAGAATTTGACTGGACTCAATTATTGTTGTCTCCAAAAATGTGGGTGCACGAAGTGTTTGGTGTGCATGGCCTCCCTCCAAATGAGTATTAGAGGATCAAATAATGTTAGCTCACTGTTTCAGTGTTACAGACTTTGCATTAGAATGGGGTGTCGCCTGTTTCCCATTCTATTTCGTGTCTAGATGTTTTGGATTTGTGCAGATAGTTTTTGAGGTACTTTCTGAATGTAGTTTGAAGCTTCTGAGAGTGTCATTGTAGTTGGTCTACTCCAGGTTGTTGATACTTCAGTTTTGTTTCCTGCTCTGTATTGTGAATGCTAACTTCTGTGTTTTCCAGTTTCCCTCCTTTCTTTTTGATTCTGAAGTTTTATAATAAGGGCATTACTTGTAATTCCTTGAGCTTGAGAAATGTTTTGGTTAGGAATGTTCTCTCTGCTTTCTGAACCTCAGTTTTATTGTGGTGTTTCTTCTGCCTCTATACTCCTGAAATAGTTCCTAATGAGTTTACAGGTGTCTTCTTAATTGTCAAATGCAGAGATTTCTTCTTGGCCTGTGTTTGACTTCTCTGTTATATTTATTTATTAATATTTATTTTTTATTTATTTTTCAATTTTAAGTTTAGTGGTAGAAGTGCAGAGTTGTTTTTCTTGATCTTCTCCATCCTCTTACCCTCTACCTTCCAAAAGGCCCTAGTGTGTGGTGTTCCACTGTATGTGTCCATGTGTTCTCATCATTTAGCTCCCACTTGTGAGAACGTGTGATGATTTGGTTTTCTGTTCCTGAGTTAGTTTGCTAAGGATAATAGCCTCCAGCTTCATTCATGTCCCTGTAAAGGACATGATCTCATTCTTTTTTTGTTTATTTTGTTATTTTTTGATCTCATTCTTTTTTATGGCTGCGTAGTATTCCATGGTGCATGTCTACCACGTTTTCTTTCTCCAGTCCATCATTGGCATTTAGGTTGATTCCATGTCTTTGCTATTAATAGTGCTACATCTGTTACATTTAATGCTGTTGGTCACTCGTATCTGTTAGCTTGATGCCACTGTCTCTTTGTGCTCCAACTATTTGTTTCTTCACTTCCTTTTTTCCCTGCCATTCCTTCGATTTTTTTCCATAGGATTCTTTTTTTTTTGAGACGAAGTTTTGCTCTTGTTGCCCAGGTTGAAGTGCAGTGGCTCGATCTCAGGTAACTGAAACCTCCGCCTCCTGGGTTCAAGCGATTCTCTTGCCTCAACCTCCCGAGTAGCTGGGACTACAGGCATCTGCCGCCATGCCTGGCTAATTTTTTGTGTTTTTAGTAGAGATAGAGTTTCACCATATTGGCCAGGCTGTTCTCAAACTCCTCAGGTGACCCGCCCACCTCAGTCACCCAACGTGCTGGGATTACATATGTGAGCCTCCGTGTCCAGCCTTATTCAGATGTTTAGCATTGTATCTTCTGATTTCCTTATCTTCCGTCTCACCTTCCCATTTTATATTCGTCTTTTTTTTCTTTTTTTCATTGGACATTTGTACAACGTCTTTTTTTTCTTTTCTTTTCTTTTTCTTTTTTTTTGTTTTTGGAGACAGTCTTGCTCTGTCGCCAAGGCTGGAGTGCAGTGGCACGATCTCGGCTCACTGCAACCTCTGCCTCCTTGGTTCTGGCAGTTCTCCTGTCTCAGCCTCCTGAGTAGCTGGGATTACATGTGTGTGCCACCATGCCCAGGTAATTTTTTTGTATTTTTAGTAGAGATGGGGTTTCACCATGCTGTCCAGGCTGGTCTCGAACTCTTGACCTCAACTGATCCTCCAGCCTCAGCCCTTCAAAGTGCTAGGATTACAGGCACGAGCCACTGTGATGGGCCCCATTTTATATTTGTCTTCTAACTGCTGAATTTTTTTTTTTTTTTCAAACCATTGATCTTTCCAAAGTTCACTGTAGTTATAGCCACAGTCTGGCAAGTTAGTATCCTTAGTGCTAGCAAGACAAATTCTAATCTCTTTAAATGGTGTACAAGGCCCTTTCTAATGTGGCCTTGGCTTACCTTTTTCAATTATTTTGACTCTAGGATATATCATGTTTAACCATACCTCATTGCTGGCAATCTCAGAACAGGTCATATATATATATATATATATATTTATTTTTTTAAAATAGAGGCAGGGTTTCACTGTGCTGGCCAGGCTGGTCTCAAACTCCTGACCTTGTGATCCGCCTGCCTTGGGTGGGGATTACACGTGTGAGCCACCATGCCTGGCCTTTTTGTTTTTTTTTTTTTTTTTTGAAACAGGGTTTCACTCTGTCTCCTAGCCTGGAGTGCAGTCGCAAGATCAGGGCTCACTGCAGCCTTGACCTCCTGGGCTCAAGCCATCCTACCTCAGCCTCCAAGTAGCTGGAACTACAGGTGTGTGCCATCACGCCTGGCTAATTTTTTGTAGAGACAGGGTTTCGCCATGTTGCCCAGGCTGGCCTTGCACTCTTGACTCAAGGGATCTGCCTACCTTGGCCTCCCAAAGTGCTGGGATTACAGTTGTGAACTACTGCACCTGGCCCAAGTAGTCATCTTGCTCATCTTTCTACCTGCCTTCCAGAATAAGTTAGATATTCCTTCTGTGTATTCTGTTAGTGTTTTTCTTTACCAACTTCTGTATAGTGTTTACTGCATTGTAGTTATTTACTTGCTGATTCTCCTCATAGACTTAAGCTCTTTGAAGATAAGGACATTATGATTCATCTTTGTGCTGTGCCACCCAGTTCCTACTGAAGAGCAGATGTTTAGTTAAGACTATCGTTAACGAATGAATATAATTAATATAATCATGTTTTCCACTAATTTTCTATGATTTGACTAGATGACAGAGCACGTAGATCGCCACGAAAACTCCCTACTTCATTAAAAAAAGGAGAACGGAAATGGGCTCCCCCAAAATTTCTGCCTCACAAATACGATGTGAAACTACAAAATGAAGATAAGGTTAGTTGATACTTTATGTTAAACTTTTTACGTAAGATAGATGTTCTTTAAGAAAAATATCATAGGGTTGGTTTTGTTGGAGAAAATGTGCGAGAGAAAAATGTAAACGAATGTCTTTGTACAACAGACTGAGTGGTTTTCTGGTTATAGTAATTAATGACTTCAAGTTATTGTAAATTATATTTTCTTTCCTTTCTTAGAAGATAGCATGCTATTCCTCCTTTTTTTTTTTTTTTTTTTTTTTTTGAGACGGAGTTTTGCTCTTGTTGCCCAGGCTGGAGTGCAATGGCATGATCTTGGCATACCACAACCTCCGCCTCCCGGGTTCAAGCGATTCTCTTCCCTCAGCCTCCGGAGTAGTTGGGATTACAAGCACCCGCCACCATGGCTGGCTAATTTTGTATTTTTAGTAGCTACGGGGTTTCTTCATGTTGGTCAGGTTGGTCATGAACTCCCAACCTCAGGTGATCCACCTACCTCGGCCTCCCAAAGTGCTGGGATTACAGGTGTGAGCCACTGTGCCTGGCACTTTCTCTCTCTCTTTGGTTTTTTTTTGTTTTTTGAGACAGAGTCTTGCTCTGTTGCCAGGCGCCAGGCTGGAGTGCAGTGGCACGATCTCGGCTCTCTGCAACCTCCACCTCCCAGGTTGAAGCAATTCTCCTGCCTCAGCCTCCCGAGTAGCTGGGACTACAGGCGTACGCCACCACGCCCAGCTAATTTTTTGTTTTTTTTAGTAGAGACAGGGTTTCACCATGCTGGCCAGGATGGTCTTGATTTCTTGACCTCGTGATCTGCGCCTTGGCCTCCCAAAGTGCTGGGATTACAGGCGTGAGCTACTGCGCCCGTCCACTTTTTCTCTTTTTTTGTGGGAGTTACTAGGGCATAAGTAATTTACATTTGAGCTTCAAACTCAGTTTGAAAAATAAGAATCTATTCCCAGCAGTTACGGACTTTCTAAGGAAATCATTCTTCCCAGTTAAAAGTAGAGCAGTCATTTGTTAGTATAATTAAACTCAGAAGTTGAGTCAACTCTGCTTGGTGGTTTTACAAGGAGCCTTATAAAACTACAAGCTAATAACCTACAATAATAAATACTCTCATATTAACTTAGTACTATATTTATTGTAAGATGTTTTTTTTTAACCTTGTCCGGAATCAGGATGTAAGTTAAAATCAATTGGCAAGAATTTTTTTCTTGATGGTATGTAAAATAAAGGATTTTGGGCCGGACACTGTGGCTCAACCTCTGATCCCAGCACTTTGGGAGGCTGAGGCAGGCGAATGGCATGAGGTCAGAAGTTCAAGACCAGCCTGGTCAACATGGTGAAATCCTGTCTCCACTAAAAAATACAAAATTAGCCTGGTGTGGTGGTGGACGCCTGTAGTCCCAGCTGCTTGGGAGGCTGAGGCAGGAGAATTGCTTGAACTGGGGGAGGCAAAGGTTGCAGTGAACTGAGATCTCACCATTGCACTGCAGCCTTGGGCAACAAGCAAGGCTTCATCTTAAAAAAAAAAAAAGTGGGTTTTGCTGATTGGAACTTAGATTCTAAGAAATATGGAATGTTATTTTCGGGTATTCCTACACCGCCTGTTTGTGTAGAATCTTATAAATGGAAAAAGGTGAATGGGGACTGGGTGTGGAAGGCAGTACACATTTCAGACATAACCATTTTACAGAAGAAAGAGCTAAGACCTGAGAACTTTAATAACTGTCAAAGTTCCTCATTCAGTAAATGAGATTGGGAAGGGTTATAACCCCCAGTCTTTGGCTTCTTTTTTTTTTTTTTTTTTTTTTTTGAGACAGAGTCTTGCTCCGTCGCCAGGTACCAGGCTGGGGTGCAGTGGCGCAATCTCAGCTCACTGCAACCTCTGCCTCCCGGGTTCAAGCAATTCTCCTGCCTCAGCCTCCCGAGTAGCTGGGACTACAGGTGCGTGCCACCACGCCCAGCTAATTTTTGTATTTTTAGTAGAGACGAGGTTTCACCATGTTGGCCAGGATGGTCTTGATCTCTTGACCTCGTGATCTGCCCACCTTGGCCTCCCAGAGTGCTGGGATTACAGACGTGAGCCACTGCGCCCGGCCGTCTTTTGCTTCTTTATTTGCATTGTTTTGTTCCTGCCTCAGAATGTTGACAAGTCCCATTTCATTTTGACTATTGGTTTTATGGTTCGTGATCAGAAGCCTTGGGTGTGTTAGGATTTTTTTTCCTTTTTGGAGACCAAGTTTTGCTCTTGTTGCCCAAGCTGGAGTGCAATGGCTTGACCTCTGCTCACTGCAACCTCTGCTTCCTGGGTTCAAGCGATTCTCCAGCCTCAGTCTCCCGAGTAGCTGGGACTACAGGCATTCGCCACCACACCTGGCTAATTTCATGTTTTTAGTAGACACGTGGTTCCACCATGTTGGCCAGGCTGGTCTGGAACTCCCGACCTTGGGTGATCCACTCCCACCCGCCTCCCAAAGTGCTGGGATTACAAGCGTGAGCCACCATGTTTGGCCTAGGATGTTTTTATATTTGAAAATTGGATATTGTTAAATACAGTTTTCATCGAGTTTCTTCTTACTCAGCAATGTAGCTGATTAAGAATGCAGGTAAGATACCATGCCTGGCCTATATTTTCTTCTAATTTATAGCCCTTTTGATAAAGATGGAATTTTGATTTTTGTGGAGAGAAATGCATGTTCTCGTTTGGGTAATTACTTTTTACCCAGTGGTGAGTTACTTATTTATTTTAACCTAGATCATCAGTAATGTGCCAGCAGACAGCTTGATTCGTACAGAGCGCCCACCGAATAAGGAGATAGTTCGATACTTTATACGGCATAATGCATTACGAGCTGGCACTGGTGAAAATGCACCGTGGGTCGTAGAAGATGAATTGGTGAAGAAATATTCTCTACCCAGCAAGTTCAGTGACTTTTTACTTGATCCATACAAGGTAAGGTCACTGTTAATTTTTGGACAACAGGATAAAATATTATTTCTCTGGTGGCTCCAGTATATTTAGAGCAGGTTTTGAACTGTAACATCAGATAATGAATTGAAACATTTTTGGGTGTATCTGGTTTCATATGGGTTGTGTTGTGAGGTTGGTAGGGGAGAGGCCATATTGAAATCTTCCCCAGTTCAATTTATTTTTTATTATGCTAGCATGATTTAAAAAAATCTGTATACATGTGCTTTTGTGCCTCAGATCCTTTTTGAAATGAGATATGGTGTAAATACAAAAAGTATTTTGTTAACCAGTTACTAAGAATGAAAACCAATTTTGCATGTCAGACAAGATGATCACATATATATTGACAGCCTTGAAAAGAACCTGGAATGAGGAGCACTATGTGTAATAGGTTAGTGGAAAACCTAGCATTTTCCTCTTGAGGAGTAATTTTTTTTGTTTGTTTTTTTGAAATGGAGTCTCGCTCTATCACCCAGGCTGGAGTGCAGTGGCACCATCTTGGCTCACTGCAACCTCCTTCTTCCGGGTTCAAGCGATTGTCATGTCTCAGCCTCTTGAGTAGCTGGGATTACAGGTACGTGCCACGGCACCCGGCTAATTTTTGTATTTTTAGTAGAGGCAGGGTTTTGCCACGTTGTCCAGGCTGGTCTCGAACTCCTTACCTCAAGTGATCTGCCTGCCTTGGCCTCCCAAAGTGCTGGGATTACAGGCATGGGCCACCATGTCCAGCTGAGAAGGAGTAATTTTAAAAATCATCTCATTTGATCCTCAGAATATTTTCATGAATTTACATGGTATATATATACATTTCATTTTACTGATGGGGAATCTGAGGCCTAGTCTAATTAGAACCAACAGAAAGTGAGGACACGACTTAAGACACTGGCCTAGGATTTCTGATTTTCTTTTCCATTTCAAGCTTTATTTGATAAGGTGTTTTTTTTAATGTAGGCTTTGAAAGTACTTAATGCTTCTTTCATTGGTAAATGTAACACAGCATACTGACTGATAATTTTCTTCTTGGTTTCTGGGCTGAAATAGAACCAGAAAAGGGCCCTTGATCCATTAGAACTGTGTCACATTTCCAGGATTTCTTTTTTCCCATTTCATTTAATTATGAAAATACAAAGACATCTTAAGTCATAACAACTAAATTAGCTCAATTATCTTAAATATTGAAAAATAATTTTATTTCTCCAAAACATTAGCGAAGACCTCCAGTCATAGTTTTAGCACTTAGCAGATTTAATTTAATTTAATTAATGTATTTATTTTTGAGACAAGAGTTTCGCTCTTGTTGGCCAGGCTGGAGTGCAATGGCGCGATCTTGGTTTACTGCAACTTCTCCCTCTCGGGTTCAAGTGATTCTCCTGCCTCAGCCTCCCAAGTAGCTGGGGTTACAGGCATGTGCCACCACGCCCGGCTAATTTTGTATTTTTAGTAGAGACGGGGTTTCTCCATGTTGGTCAGGCTGATTTTGAACTCCTGACCTCAGGTGGTCTGCCCGCCTCGGCCTCCCAAAGTGCTGGGATTACAGGTATGAGCCACCACACCTGGCAGATTTTCTTATTCTAGACCAGCAAGATAAGTGGTGTCTTTTGTTACACTCTTTAAATTTTTATTTTATTTTATTTTTTATTTTTTTGAGATGGAGTCTCGCTCTGTCACCCAGGCTGGAGTGCAGCGGCGTGATCTTGGCTCACTGCAACCTCCACCTCCCAGGTTCAAGCAATTCTTCTGCCTCAGCCTCCTGAATAGCTGGGACTAGAAGCACATGCTGCCATGCCTGGCTAATATTTTGTATTTTTAGTTAGAGACAGATTTTCACCATGTTGCCCAGGCTGGTCTCCAACTCCTGAACTCAGGTAATCCACCCGCCTTGGCCATCCAAAGTGCTAGGATTATAGGCGTGAGCCACCATGCCTGGTGGAAAGTTTTATTATTTGCTTAAAAGCAAAAGTTTAGGAATTAGTGGACTCTTTCTAGATGAGGACTGAATTTTCCATGGAAGTACAGTTTTTTCTCAGGTGTCTGTTTTTGTTTGCCGAGGAGAAGTTTGAGCTCACTGTCACTTTGGTGCCACAGAGTCTGGAACCCTGACTCAGCTTTCTGTGGTCTTTACGTTACTATCTTAGCTGTATGAGAGCTCTCTAAAGCCATCTCTAAATGGGTTTTAGACTAATTCTTGGATTACTTGAGTCCTTATTTGCCTCTTTTCTAATCTTATGACTATCTTTTATGTATTTTAGTTTAGTGATTCAAGTATGTGAATAATGTTTAAACACTATTTTTATGGGTAAAATATTTTTTGAGTTTCCTAAGACATGAAAGCTGATCCACACTTATTTCTTACTTGAGAGACACGGTATTGCTCTGTTGCCCAGGCTGGAGTGCAGTGGGACAGTCACAGTTCACTGCAGCCTGAAGCTCCTGGGCTCAAGTGACTCCCACTGTCTCACTAGTAGCTGGGGACCACAGGCACGCACCACCATGCCCAGCTGATGGGCAATTTTTGTAGGAGAGAGAGACTAGAATTCTAGGAACTCATAACCTGAAAGGCAATTTCTGAAGAAATAAGCTACTCTCAAAGTTTCTACTGAGGACTTAAATTACTAATGTTATGAAATTTGGCTATCATTCGGGTTGAGACTAGGAAGTGCTTAAAGTGCTGAAAGAGGGCAGTGATTTTACTCAGAAAACTTAAGACTCATGTAAAATAGTGGTCTACAAAGTTAAAGGTGTATACTCAAGTTTATCGTGTTTTCCCTACCTTAAATAGTATTTTTTTATTTCCCACTACTACTGACATGTCACTGATTTGTTTTCTGGTTTTTTTTGCATGTAAGCTATGTTTTTCCTGTTTATAAACTTAGGACTTTTGGCTTCTTAGCCAGGGTGAAACAGTAAATAACACATGATAAGTAGAACCTAAAACGTTGCTTTGGAGTCTTTGTCTAGAAGAAATTTAAAATAATTTATTGAGGATGAAAGTTGATCGCATAGGATTCATCCATCCAAAGGCATGGCATATTTTCTCTCTGTATACTCTTTGGTTTTTGTATATAGTATTCTATCAGGCACTGAATACATTTACTGTAAAGGAGACGAGGCGTAGAGAGAGTTCTGAGCAGTAGTTTTAGCAAAGGACCCATAGGAGGGGCTTACGTGGTAGAGAGGAAAATTATGTAAAGATACAGGAATTTTGGATCGTTACCTGAGTACCTAATGTGATGATGATGAGGATGTGTTTGTGGTTTTCCAGATTCTTTCTAGAATATAAATTACTTAAAATAAGAACTGTCTTGCTTATTTTATATCTTGTAATGTTTAGCATAGTATGTTGAGTATAATAGGTAACTGGCTATTCATTTCTTGAAGACGTTCCATTTGTTGGAGAAAAATGCTGCTGACATTTGGGTTTTAGGGGTAGCATAATTTTTGTAGGCCCAGTGATTTGGAGGAATGATTTACAAGGCAGTTGGGTGGTGACTGTCATCTGAGATGAAATCTGCAGCTCATCTTCTTCTGGTTATGATACACTGCAGCCCTGTTGTGTTAGTCTCTCCTTCATGTTTGAGCTCTCATTTTAGGCTGGTAAATCCTAGTTGGGAAGCCTTTGGATTAGAGACTTGAGAGGAAAATAACACTTTAAGGCATTTGGAATCCTGCATGGGTTTAGGCTTTTTCTTAATGCATTTTAATGTTTTATTTGAATAATTTTATACAGAAGAGTTGACAAAACACTACCAAATTTCCATGTACTCTTTAATTAGATTTCCTTAGATGTTAACGTTTATCATATTTGTTTATTGTTCTCTCTCTTTTTTTTTTTTTTTTTTTTTTTTGAGGTAGGGCCTTATGCTGTCTCCCAGGTTAGAGTACAGTGGAATGATCATAGCTCACTGTAGCCTGGAACTTCTGGGCTCAAGCAGTCCTCCCACCTCATGCTTCTGACTAGCTGGGATTATAGATGCTCACTACCATGCCCAACTAATTTTTGTGCTTTTTATTTTTTGTAAAGATGGAGTCTCTTGCCCATCTCGTCTTGAACTCCTGGTCGGTCTCATGTGATCCTCCTGCCTCAGCCTCCCAAAGTTTTGGGATTATAGGCGTGAGCCACTGCATCTGGCCTCATCTCTCTATACACACACATGAATTATTTTTTCCTGAGCCAAGTAATTTTTCAGACTGGATGCTGTTTTACAAAATACTGGAATATGAATTTCTTCAAAACATTGATATTTGCTAGCTCACATCTGTAATTCTAGCACTTTGGGAGGCTGAGGTGGGAGGATTGCTTGAGACCAGGAGTTCAAGGACCTTCCTGGGCAACATAACGAGACTCCATCTCTACAAAACAAAACAAAAAATCAAGGATATTTTCCAACATAACTACAGTACAGTTGTCAAAATCAGGAAGTTAACATTGAAATTACACTATAATCTATAGTTTTTACTCACATTTTTCCAGTTTTTCTGTAATCTTTTAACCAAAAAACAATTTCGTTTTGCTTTTATAGGATTCATTGTGCTACTATGTGTCACATGTGTTACATTTACTTGTCTCTTTGATCTCTTCTAATCTGGGACAGACCCTCAGCTTTTCTTTGTCTTTCAAAACTTTGGCATTTAAAAATAATAGAAGCCAGTTATTTTGTAGAATGCTCTTTGATTTTGTTTTATTTCTCCATGATTACATTCAGGTTATGAATATTTGGACATAAGAATTGATGTATTCTTCTCCATGCATCATATAAGGAGGCAATGACATAATTTTGTCCATTACTCATAGTATTTTTTTTTTTTTTTTGGAGGACAGGATCCTGCTCTGCCCAGGCTGCAGGTGCAATGGTACAATCATAGCTCACTGCAGTCTTGACCTCTGGGCTGAAGTGATCCTCCCACGTTGGCCTCCTGAGTAGCCGAACCACAGGCATGCACCACGAAGCCCAGCTAATTTTTATCTTTAATTTGTTGCAGAGATAGGGTCTCGCTGTGTTACCCAGGCTGGTCTCAAACTCCTGAGCTCAAGCCATCTTCCCCCCTTGACTTCCTGAAGTGTTGGGATTACATGCATGAGCCATCATGCCCGGCTGATTTTTCTTTAAATAAAGTCTCTCTCTTAAAGTTTGTTTGTTGTTTATGGCTGGGTGTAGTGGCTCATGCTTGTAATTTTAGCACTTTGGGAGGCTGAGGTGGGAGGATTGCTTGAGCCCATGAGTTTGAGACCAGTCTGGAAAACATGAGGAGACCCTGTTTCTACACATACAAAAAGTTAGCTGGGTGTGGTAGAATGTGCCTGTAGTCTAGGCTACTTGAAAGACTGAGGCAGGGTGATCCCTTGAGCCCAGGATGTCAAGGTTACAGTGAGCTGTGATCACGCCACTGCACTCTAAGCTGTGTGACAGAGTGAGACCCTGTTTGGAAGGGGGAAAAAAGTTTGTTTATGAGTTAGGGATTAGAACAGAAGTACTTTAAAAGGTAAATTATATTGTTGAAGGAGTGGTTTGCTAGGAAAAAAAAAATGAAAAAATGAAAGGTAAATTAATATTGGTTTGAAAACACTTTAAATATATTTTCTAGTAACAAATTTTGCAAATTTGCTAATAAAGGCATATGGAAATTGAGACAGCCCATTATTTGAGTATTGTTCTCAAACTTCTAACATGTTGCCCTTGGTGAATGAGAACAGTGAAATAAGAGTTAGGGTTTTGCTGCCTAGATTATATTGCTTATTATTAAGTCGTATTCATCATTTGAATGAGCTTTTTCAAGAAACAGGAGTTGCAGACAGATACTGTGGTGTGTTTCAAGTGACAGGAACAAATGTAAAATTGTGTAAACTCTCTGCCTTTCAACCTTCCATGTTGCCAAGATAGTCATAAATTTTTTTTCGATTTAGCAATTAGGAAGGGCCTTTGCCAAAAATTATACCACTAGTAATCTGGGTATCCTTTCTTCTCCCTCCCCATCTGCTAGTCTGGTAGATTACCTGTGCTGAATTGGGGATAGGGAGCGCTGTTAGCATATAAGTGGTTTTATACTTTTTCAGATCCCCCCTGAGTCCAGCCATGCCGGCTCCCATTTGGCTGTGACTGCCCAGCATGCCCCATGCTGAGATGATCCAGTTACTGAAGGACTGCTCATGCCGGGAGCCGGCCTGTTGGGAGGGGGTTGGGTGAGTTCATTTCTTTCATTTGTAAGAAAAACAAACAAACATGGTGTGGCTTGGACAAAAACACATCTTAAGAATAAAAATGGATTGCTAGACCCTTATGGCTAAGCCATCCCACCTCTTTCTTATGTCATTTGTTCATACTAGATACTTCTAAGTGGAAGATGTTTAAAGAACCCTATGCAAAATGTGAGTCATTTTCTTTTAAAACAGAACTATAATCAGTAAATAAAGAAGTGTCCTAGTAATTGTAACAGACTCTATTAAAACATACCTATTTAAAATGCTAAAAATGAAACTTAGTCTCCTTTTTATTGATAAATTTCATTTTAGGATAACTTTATATAACCTGTTGTTCTGATTATTAGGAAAAATGTCAGTCTGTATGTCTAGACTCTGAAGACTTTCCAAGGCTGGCTGAAGAAGGTTGTTAACTTTTTGGGCATACATTTTTTCATATTTCCTGCCAGGGTAATAATGGGTCTTGCGCTGTAATTTGTAGAATGGCCTCTGACGTACTGTCTTTGGAGTACTGATAGTATTAACTGTCCATGAGGAGAATGGAGTCTTAATTAAGTTATCTTGGCTTATTCTTCCTAGCATTTTGAAATTGAGTTCTGGGAAACTAAAATGAGGAAATTCTGCATCTAGCGAAAGTATTCCTGGAGTCATGAATAGAGGTTATATGTTGTAAAGCTGTAAAGCCTCTTTGCCCATTCTAAGGATGATTATTGGGGATTGGGGAACAACACATTCCAGTTTTAATCAGGCAACAAAAAGTCCAACAGAGGAACAATAACCTGCAGTTGCCTGGAACTCTTCAAAGGCCAATTGGCCTTTAAAGTTAGAGAGCTTAGCCAAAAGAGGGGTTTGTTAAGTATATCCTACTCAGCGCAGGCCACATTTTTTTCCTCTTTGTGTTGCCATGGTTCTCTGGGCTCGTTTCTCATTATATCTTTAATGTTTTAATCTTAAGTGGGGCCTGGCTGGGTGGCTCATGCCTGTAATCCCAGCACTTTGGGAGGCCAAGGTGGGCGGATCACCTGAGGTCAGGAGACCAGCCTGGCCAACATGGCGAAACCCTGTCTCTTCTAAAAATATAAAAGTTAGCCTGGTGTGGTGGCGCATGCCTGTAATCCCAGCTACTCAGAAGGCTGAGGCAGGAGAATCGCCTGAGCCTGCAAAGATGTTGCAGTGAGCCAAGATTGCGCTACTGCACTCCAGACTGGGAGACAGAGCGAGACGACTCCTCAAAAAAAATCTTAATTGGCATTATAGTATACAGCTTATTTAATTTTACTAAACCTGTTTGCGTTTCTCCTAACAAGAGCATAGTGTTTTACTGTGTGATCTCTGGGATTTATCTCACCTTAGCCATTTCCTCGTACCCTCTTTTTATTTTATTTTATTTTATTGTAGGTTTTGGGGTACATGTGAAGAACATGCAAGATTGTTGCATAGGTACACACATGGCAGTGTGATTTGCTGCCTTCCTCCCCATCACTTATATCTGGCATTTCTCCCCATGCTATCTTTCCCCAACTCCCCACCCGCTGCTGTCTCTCCCCTATTTCCCCCCGACAGACCCCAGTGTGTGATGCTCCCCTCCCTGTGTCCATGTGTTCTCATTGTTCAACACCCGCCTGTGAGTGAGAACATGTGGTGTTTGATTTTCCGTTCTTGTGTCAGTTTGCTGAGAATGTTGGTTTTCAGGTTCATCCATGTCCCTACAAAGGACACAGACTCATTGTTTTTGATGGCTGTATAATATTCCATGGTGTATATGTGCCACATTTTCCCTGTCCAGTCTATCATCAGTGGGCATTTGGGTTGGTTCCAGGTCTTTGCTATTGTACACAGGGCTGCAGTGAACATACGTATGCATGTGTCTTTATAGTAGAACGATTTGTTGTTCTTTGGGTATATACCCAGTAATGGGATTGCTGGGTCAAATGGAATTTCTATTTCTAGGTCCTTGAGGAATCGCCACACTGTCTTCCACAATGGTTGAACTAACTTACACTCCCACCAACAGTGTAAAAGCATTCTGTTTCTCCACATCCTCTCCAGCATCTGTTGTCTCCAGATTTTTTAATGATCGCCATTCTAACTGGTGTGAGATGGTATCTCGATGTAGTTTTGATTTGCATTTCTCTAATGACCAGTGATGATGAGCATTTTTTCATATGTTTGTTGGCCTCATGTATGTCTTCTTTTGTAAAGTGTCTGTTCATATCCTTTACCCACTTTTGAATGGGCTTGTTTGTTTTTTTCTTGTAAATCTGTTTTAGTTCTTTGTAGATTCTGGATATCAGCCCTTTGTCAGATGGGTAGACTGCAAAAATTTTTTCCCATTCTGTTGGTTGCCGATTCACTCTAATGACTGTTTCTTTTGCCGTGCAGAAGCTGTGGAGTTTGATTAGGTCCCATTTGTCTATTTTGGCTTTTGTTGCCAGTGCTTTTGGTGTTTTGGTCATGAAGTCCTTGCCTATGCCTATGTCCTGAATGGTTTTGCCTAGATTTTCTTCTAGGGTTTTTATGGTGCTAGGTCTTATGTTTAAGTCTTTAATCCATCTGGTGTTAGTTTTAGTGTAAGGTGTCTCCCCCGTACCCCCTTTTAAGGGTCTCGGTAATTCAGTATTCCATAGTCCTTAGCTGTTTTCTTGACTGTAGTCTCATCTCAATCTAGCCTGACTTACTTGTTGTCATTAGACTACTTCTTTTCATGTTGTGCTTTCCTGGTTAGTCCCTTCTACTCAAAAACTGGATGTTCCTTAAATCTGTGAGTGACATTGATATGCTTAGCTGCTTTTGGTAATAAAAATCAAGTATTCTAGGGTTTATCTTGTCTTTTCCGTAATCACTTGAAACAAAAATTTTCCTCTGAAATTGGCTGTATTTTGGATTGCTTGGTTATTTCATTTAGTTTGCATTTTAACTGTCAGGCTGTTTTCTTTGTAATTATCTTTTTTAAAGCATTCCACTCATAGAGTTTGGTCTTTTCTTTTTTTTAATACACATTTAAAAAGAGAAGCAGTGGTATCATGACAGATGGACTGGACTGTAACCTATTAACTGATTGTGTGTGATGGAGATGGGGCATGGGAGGTTTGAGGACACGAGCTGTGTATCTCGGAAAGTGGGAACATGAGTGGACTAAGGGAATACGCTGTGTTTGCTGGGTGAGCTGGAGAACCTCTTTGAGGTGCCTGGCAGTGAATTTAAAGTGAGACCACTCACTTTTATTGTATCTTTTATTTTAGCCATGTTTAAGCCAATATGCAGGCCAGGAATACATAGAGTGAGTTAATCCAGGATTATGGTTTTTCCAAGTAGATATAATAGAATAAGAGAGACAAGGCCAGGCAGAGTGGCTTACGCCTATAATCCCAACACTTTGGGAGCCTAGGTGGGCAGATCGCTAGGTCAGGAGATTGAGACCATTCTGGCTAACATGGTGAAACTAAACAAAAAGTTAGCTGGGCGTGTTGGTATACCCTGTAGTCCCAGCTACTTGGGAGGCTGAGGCAGGGGAATCACTTGAACCTGGGAGGTGGAGATTGCAGTGAGCCAAGATCATGCCACTGCACTCCAGCCTGGCGACAGAGCCAGACTCTGTCTCCCAAAAAAAAAAAAAAAAAAAGAGAGAGAGAGACAAGGAAACTATAAGTTTATATGAGACTGATTATCATGGTTGACTAAAATTTAATCTGGGTAAAGCAAGACAAGGGGGTTAGGGTGGTGAAAATGTGATAAAATTAACGGATTTAAGGACCTGGTGAGATTGAAGGATTGTAGAGTTGTGGGGCTAGAGGGAGTGGATTTGGAAGATAAGACGGTATGTTCAAAGAGAGAATGACATGAAATTAATCATGGAAATGAGTTTGTTTTGTTTTGTTTTGTTTTGAGATGGGGGTCTTGCTTTGTCCCTCAGGCTGGAGTACAGTGGCGTGATCTCGGCTCACTGCAGCCTCTTCCTGGCTTCATGCGATCTCGTCCCTCAGCCTCCTGAGTAGCTGGGATTACAGGCATGCGCCTCCACACCTGGCTTTTTTGTTTTTGAGATGGAGTTTTGCTCTTGTTGCTCAGGTTGGAGTACAATGGCACAATCTCAGCTCACTGCAACCTCTGCCACCTGGGTTCAAGTGATTCTCCTGCCTCAGCCTCCCAAGTAGCTAGGATTACAGGCATGCACCACTACACCTGGCCAATTTTGTATTTTTAGTAGAGACAGGGTTTCTCCATGCTGGTCAGGCTGGTCTCGAACTCCCAACCTCAGGAGATCTACCCACCTCAGCCTCCCAAAGTGCTGGGATTACAGGCATGAGCCACCATACCCAGCCATGCCTGGCTATATTTGTATTTTTAGTAGAGATGGGGTTTCACCATGTTGGCCAAACTGGTCTCCCAACTGCTGACCTCAAGTGATCCCGCCTGCCTCGGCCTCCCAAAATGCTTGGATTACAGGTATAAGCCACTGTGCCCAGCAAGAGTGAGTTTTCAGAAGTGTGGGGTGAGGACAAAGGGGAGTTTGAGATACCAGGAGGCCCAGGTCAGGAGGTGTCTTTTTCTGTGAGCAGTGTTCATGTTGTTCTTAGACTCAACGATGCTTCTATAAGAAAATATGCCTCAGAGTTTAGACAAAAGTACTTTAAACGGTATCATTTCTACTTAAAAGCATAGAATGCCCTGCATAAGAACAAATAGTGAAAGGATGAAAATTAGTCTTGTTTCAAGAACAGTGCTTTTTAAACTTTTCAGATATTGCCGGTTTGTAGATCAGACATCCTTAATCTGGGATCCATGGATGGATTCTCTGAAACTGTATGCGTAGTTTTTGTCTACTATTTCTGGTAGAGTGGTTCACAGATTTTGTTAAAATATTTAAGAATCATTAATATATATAAACAAAGAACTAGTTACGTAGCAAAAATGTCTAGTATTAAGTCTGGATATCAAGGGAATTTTGTGTTGACATGGCAAAAACATTAGCTAACATTCATTTCTTTGTTTTTTCAGGGACACAGTTTCTATGAAGATATAAGACTATGTAGCTTTACCTGAATAGCTGGGGAAGAGAGCCTTTAAGATGCTTAAATGTTACTTCTTTAAGTTAGTGTTAGTTTTTAAAATTAATTTTGCTCCTATTCTTAAATTCTAGTATATGACTCTCAACCCTTCTACTAAGAGGAAGAATACTGGATCCCCAGACAGGAAGCCCTCAAAGAAATCCAAGACAGACAACTCTTCTCTGAGTTCACCACTAAACCCTAAGTTATGGTGTCATGTACACTTGAAGAAGTCATTGAGTGGCTCGCCACTCAAAGTGAAGAACTCAAAGAATTCCAAATCTCCTGAAGACCATCTAGAAGAAGTGATGAAGATGATGTCGCCCAATAAGCTGCATGCTAACTTTCACATTCCTAAAAAAGGCCCACCTGCCAAGAAACCAGGGAAGCACACTGACAAGCCTTTGAAGGCAAAGGGCAGAAGCAAAGGCATCCTAAATGGACAGAAATCCACAGGGAATTCCAAATCTCCCAAAAAGGGACTGAAGACTCCTAAAACCAAAATGAAGCAGATGACTTTGTTGGATATGGCCAAAGGCACGCAAAAGATGACACGAGCCCCACGGAATTCTGGGGGTACACCTAGGTCCTCTAGTAAACCTCATAAACATCTGCCTCCTGCAGCCCTACACCTAATTGCCTACTACAAAGAAAACAAAGACAGGGAGGACAAGAGGAGTGCCCTGTCCTGTGTTATCTCCAAAACAGCTCGACTTCTCTCTAGTGAAGACAGAGCTCGTCTCCCAGAAGAATTGCGAAGTCTTGTTCAAAAACGCTATGAACTTCTAGAGCACAAAAAGAGGTGGGCTTCTATGTCTGAAGAGCAACGGAAAGAATATTTGAAAAAGAAACGGGAGGAGCTGAAAAAGAAGTTGAAGGAAAAAGCCAAAGAACGAAGAGAGAAAGAAATGCTTGAGAGATTAGAAAAACAGAAGCGGTATGAGGACCAAGAGTTAACTGGCAAAAACCTTCCAGCATTCAGATTGGTGGATACCCCTGAAGGACTGCCCAACACGCTGTTTGGGGATGTGGCCATGGTGGTGGAGTTCTTGAGCTGTTATTCTGGGCTACTCTTACCAGATGCTCAGTATCCTATTACTGCTGTGTCCCTTATGGAAGCCTTGAGTGCAGATAAGGGTGGCTTTTTATATCTTAATAGGGTGTTGGTCATCCTCTTACAGACGCTACTACAAGATGAGATAGCAGAAGACTATGGGGAATTGGGAATGAAGCTGTCAGAAATCCCTTTGACTCTGCATTCCGTTTCAGAGCTGGTGCGGCTCTGCTTGCGCAGGTCTGACGTTCAGGAGGAGAGTGAGGGCTCAGACATGGATGACAATAAAGATTCAGCTGCATTTGAGGATAATGAGGTACAAGATGAGTTCCTAGAAAAGCTGGAGACCTCGGAATTTTTTGAGCTGACGTCAGAAGAGAAGCTACAGATCTTGACAGCACTGTGCCACCGGATCCTCATGACATACTCGGTGCAGGACCACATGGAGACCAGACAGCAGATGTCTGCAGAGTTGTGGAAGGAGCGGCTTGCTGTGTTGAAGGAAGAAAATGATAAGAAGAGAGCAGAGAAACAGAGACGGAAAGAAATGGAAGCTAAAAATAAAGAAAATGGAAAAGTAGAGAATGGGTTAGGCAAAACGGATAGGAAAAAGAAATTGTGAAGTTTGAGCCCCAAGTAGATACAGAAGCTGAAGACATGATTAGTGCTGTGAAGAGCAGAAGATTGCTTGCCATTCAAGCTAAGAAGGAACGGGAAATCCAGGAAAGAGAAATGAAAGGTAAAATTTCATGCCGAGAGAAAAGGGGAAGCTCTATAGAAGGTGGTAAAAGAAAGGAAATTACCAAGGTAATGGTGGGGTCTGTTTGCTTGCTTACTTCTGTATGTAATAACCCAGCACCTATTGGTATGTATTTTATATTTTCTTAGTTCTGTTGATAATTTCATAGTTTAACTGGAGTGTTCAGCCTGGCATTCTGATTAGTTAATAAGTTAATGTGATGTTGGCATCTTTTCTGGGTTCAATATAAGACCAAATCCACAAATAGGCGTAGTGGAAACAACAAAGAACTTGGGAATGGACTGAGCTGGGTTCAGGTCCTAGCTCTGACTTAGCTGTGCAGAGCTCCTTTGGTGGGGGATAAGTAACCAGACCCTTGCTCCGACTTAGCTGTGCAGTGTTCCTTTGGGCTGGATAAGTAACCAGATCCTAGCTCTGACTTAGCTGTGCAGTGTTCCTTTGGGGGGGGATAAGTAACCAGATCCTAGCTCTGACTTAGCTGTGCAGTGTTCCTTTGGGGGGATAAGTAACCAGATCCTAGCTCTGACTTAGCTGTACAGTGTTCCTTTGGGCTGGTTACTTATCCATGCCTCACTTTCCTCATATGCTTGCTAAGATTGCCATAAAATTGATTGACAAGATATTTGAAGCCCCTAGCACAGTCACCAACTCTGATAAGTAATCTGTCCTTTAAGATTTAAGAACTTGAAAATTTTGGGCTTTGATGGCACCATGAAATCTGAAGTTTTAAAAAGCAACTTTATTAAGAAATAATTGACATACAGTATAATTAGTTCATTTAATGCGTATAATTTAGTGTTTTCAGTAGAATCACAGATAAGGTACAACCATTGCCACAGTCAATTTTGTCACATTTTTATCGTCTCAGAAACCACCTACCCTTGAACTGTCATTACCCCGTTTGCCCATCCTCCCCAGCCCTGAGCAACCACCAGTCGACTTTGTCTCTATAGATTTACTATTCTAGACGTTTTCTGTACATGGAATTGTATAATAAATAGGTAGTCTTTTGTGACTTTCACTTAGTGTGATGTTTTATGTACTACAACATGAATGAATCTTGAAAACATTATGGTAAGTGAAAGAAGCCAGTCACGAAATAGACCACGTCTAGTTCCAAAACATTTTTTTTTTTTTTTTGAGATGGAGTCTCGTTCTGTCGCCCAGGCTGGAGTGCAATGGCGTGATCTCAGCTCACTGCAACCTCCACATCTCGGGTTCAAGCAATTCTCCAGCCTCAGCCTCCCAAGTAGCTGAGATTTCAGGCGCATGATGCCTGGCCAATTTTTGTGTTTCTGTGGAGATGAGATTTCACCATGTTGGCCAGGCTGGTCTTGAAGTCCTGACCTCAGGTGATCTGCCCACCTCAACCTCCCAAAGAGCTGGGATTACAGGTGTGAGCCACCCACCCAGCCAGCCGTGGTGCCTGGCCCAAAAACATTTTTAAAAGAAAGCCCAAAAGATATGCCATGTTTTGTTTATCATTCATCACTTGATCAACATTTAGACTGTTTTCATCTTTTGGCTCTTATGAATAACGCTGCCATAAACATTTGTGTATGAGTTTTCGTGTTGTCATATACTTTCATTTCTCTTGAGTAAATACCTAGGAATGGGATTGTTGGGTCATATGGTTATGTTTAACCATTTGAGAAACTGCCAGACAGTTTTCCAAAGTGGCTGCACAGTTTTACATGCCCACCAGCAGTGAATTAAAGGTTCTGACTTTGTGATGATAGTCATCCCAGTGGGTGTGAAACGGTATCCCGTTGTGGTTTTGATTTGCATTTCCTTGATGGCTAATGATGTTGAGCATCTTTTCATATGTCTCCTGCCCACCTGTGTATCTTTGGAGAAATATTAATTCAGTTCATTTGCCCATTATTAAATTGAGTTGTCTTTTTATTCAGTTGTACAAGTTCTTTATATATTCTAGATACAATTTTCTGTTAGATACCCAGTCTACAGATGTTTTCATCTATTTTGTGTGTTGACCTTTCACTTTTTTTTTGGGAGACGGAGTTTTGCTTTTTGTGCCCAGGCTGGAGTGCAGTGGTGTGATCTCTGCTCACAGCAACCTCTACTTCCCGGGTTCAAGTGATTCTCTTGGCTCAGCCTCCAAAGTAGCTGGGATTACAGGCGCTTGCCACCATGCCTGGCTAATTTTGTATTTTTAGTAGAAATGGAGTTTCGCCATGTTGGCCAGGCTAGTCTCGAACTCCTGACCTCAGGTGATCCGCCAGCCTTCCAAAGTGCTGGGATTACAGACATGAGTCACCACGCCCAGCCTGTCCTTTCACTTTTTTACTAGTATCATTTGAAGCACAAACATTTTTTAAATTTGATGAGGTTCATTTTATCTATTTATTCCTCTGTTGCTCATAGATTTGGTGTTAGGTTTAAGGATCTATTGCCCAATCCAAGGTCATGAAGATTTACTCCTATTTTCTTCTGAATGTCTCTATTATAGTTTTAGCTCTTAAATTTAGGTCTTTTATTTTCAGCTAATTTTTATAGTGTAGGGTAAAAGTCCAGCGTTATTTATTTTGCATGTGGCTATCCAGTTGTCCCAGTGTTATTTTTTTGAAATGGCCTTGACAAGTTTGTCAAAAATCATATGACTCTAGGATACATTGGCTTATTTTTGGACTCTGAATTCTGTTTCACTGATCTGTATGTCTGTCTTTATGTTAATGCCACACTGTCTTGATTACTTTGCTTTGTAATGAGTTTCAGAATAGGGAAGTGTGAGTCTTCCAGCTTGTTCTTTTTCAACATTTACTTTTAAATTTTATTTTCTTTTGAGACAAGGTCTCATTCTGTCACCGAGGCTGGAGTACAGCAGTTTTGTCTCAGCTCGCTGCAGCCTTGACGTCTTGGGCTCAAGTGATCCTTCTACTTCAGCCTCCCGAGCAGCTGGGACTACAGGCTTGTGCTACCACGCCTGGCTAATCTTTTTATTACTTGTGGAGGCTGGTATTGCACCCCAAAACACAAGCGATCTCTCAGCTTCAGCCTTCTAATGTGTGAGATGACAGGCCTGAGCCACCACAACTGGCTTGAATAGTTCTTTCATTAGAAAAATGTATGTTTCTTTTAAAACAGATTTTAGTTTACACTGCTTAAGGCCATTGAAGTATTTTCACATATATATGCATACTGTGCCTGAGTATACATATATAATGTATGCTTTACATTTTATTTATTTATTTATTTATTTAGATGCAGAGTCTTGCTCTGTCAGCCAGGCTGGAGTGCAGTGGTACGATCTTGGCTCACTGCAACCTCTGCCTCCCAGGTTCAAGCTATTCTTGTGCCTCAGCCTCCTGAGTAGCTGGGATAACAAATGTCTGCTACGATGCCTGGCTAATTTTTGTGTTTTTGGTAGGGATGGGGATTCACCATGTTGGCTAGACTGGTCTCAAGTGATCTGACCTCAAGTGATCTGCCTGCCTCAGCTTGCCAACGTGCTGGGATTAAAGGCGTGACCCACTGTCTCTGGCCATTGTACTTACCATTTTAAGACCTATGAAGAGGCCAAGTACAGTGGCTCATGCCTGTGATCCATAGCACTTTGGGAGGCCAAGGTGGGCAGATCACCAGGTTAGGAGTTCGAGACCAGTGTGGTCAACATAGTGAAACCCAGTCTGTACTTAAAGATACAAAAAATTAGCTGGGCTTGGTGGCGCGCTCCTGTAATCTCAGGTACTCGGGAGGCTGAGGCAGGAGAAACCCTTGAATCAGGGAGGCGGAGGTTGCAGTGAGCCGAGATTGCACCATTGCACTCCAGCCTGGGTGACAGGGTGAGACTCTGTCTCAAAAAAAAAAACCAGACCTCTGAAGAAACTATAACTGCAGCCGGGAGCAGTGGCTCATGCCTGTAATCTCAGCACTTTGGGAGGCCGAGGTGGGCGGATCACCTCAGGTCAGGAGTTCGAGACCAAGCAGGAGGATCGCTTGAGCCTGGAAGTTTGAGACCAGCTTGGGCAAACATAGTAAGACCCTGTCTTTAAAAAAAAAAAAGACACAATTTTTAAAAATGGTGACATTGTAAATAGCATTGCTCTGTGCCCTATGGTATCAGGGTTTGTGACAATTATGGAAAAACAAGACAAAATTAGTGGGCTGCTTTTGTCGTTGAGGGAAATTCCTACTGAATAGAATAAACCTAATTAATGAATGATCAGAAATAAATTAACATTTTTATCATTAACAGTAACTTGCTGAATAATTTGAAAAATAGGTGTTCAATGTAAAATAATTATTATCCCCAAATGCTCCCCTGCCATTGTTTTTCAGGTTTCCTTTCTTGTCATCAGGGCTGTTAAGCCAAATTACTGTCAGATTCCTCAGTACTGAAGTATGTTTTGTTTTGAAATAGTTACTTTACTAGTTTTATTTATTGTGATCTTTTTGAGGATCCTGTAGGTGCACCTGTCAGAGGATGTTTCAGTTAGTCCTGTTTATGAACTGTTAACTGTTTCTTCAGGATTATTTAAAATACATTAAGTGATATTTTGGCCAGGTGTGGTGGCTTACATCTGTAATCCCAGCACTTTGGGAGGCTGAGATGGGTGGATTAGTTGAGGTCAGTTTGAGACCAGCCTGGATAACATGGGGAAACCTCGTCTTTACTAAAAATGCAAAAATTAGCTGGATGTGGTGGTGTGTGCCTGTAGTCCAGCTATTCAGGAGGCTGAGGCAGGAGAATTGCTTGAACCTGGGAGGCAGAGGTTGCAGTGAGCCGAGATTGCCCCACTATACTCCAGCCTGGGCAGGAGAGCAAGACTGTTTCAAAAAACAAAAAGAAGTGATATTTTGGAGCTAAAAGATTTTGCATTGAGTTGAGGGATGAGGTGTCACCAAAATTCGAGTGCAGGAGGGCTAGGTAGAAGTTGCTGCCTTGCATGTCATTTCTTTTTTTTTTTTTTCTTTTTGTGAGACAGAGTGTCCCTCTGTCACCAGGCTGGAGTGCAGTGGTGCAACTTTGGCTCACTTCATCCTCCGCCTCCCAGGTTCAAGCGATTCTCCTGCTTAGCCTCCTGAGTAGCTGGGGTTACAGGCATGCGCCACCATGTCCGGCTAATTTTTGTATTTTAGTAGAGACAGGGTTTCACCACATTGGCCAGGATGGTCTCCATCTCTTGACCTCGCGATCTGCCCGCATTGGCCTCCCGAAGTGCTGGGGTTACAGGAGTGAGCCACCATGCCTGGCAACATATCATTTCTTATAACAGATTAGAATTAGGTAAAGGAAATTAAGATTTGATAACTACTATACATAGGCACTTTTTACTCCATATTTAATTTGAAAGAGTGGGAATTACTAGGAAAAGATCTGATTGAGTCTTTTTATCTTTAACAGTGAAACTGGAGCGCCAAGCTGAAGAAGAACGAATACGAAGGCACAAAGCAGCTGCTGAGAAAGCTTTCCAGGAAGGAATTGCCAAGGCCAAACTAGTCATGCGTAGGACTCCTATTGGCACAGATCGAAACCATAATAGGTCAGTTCCTAAACCTAATTTTTGTTTTCTTGTAGGACGATTTTCCTTGCTGTTAGTTACGAAAATTACCTAAAGTACAAGAATAGACAAGCTTTTCTCTTCAGTTTTCCAATTGTGTTTGGAAACAGAATTGTTGATGATTATTGAATATTAACTGCCAAATGCTAGAGTTGCAAAGTTCAGTGAGAATGTTCCTGCCGTTGAAGATACCACAAGTAGGAAGCTTACACGATTGTGACAGGTGAAGTGTAATCCAAATACAAGTTTTTAAAAATGGCAATAGGTTTTAAATGCATACGTTTTGTGAAACCTAAAGAAGGAGAAATATTAGTAGTTACACAAATTAGGGCTGGTTGTGGTGGCTCACACCTACAATCCTAACACTTTGGGAGGCTGAGGTGGGAGGATTGCTTGAGGCTAGGAGTTCAAGACCAGCCTGGCCAACATAGCCACCCATTTCCATTAAAAAAAAGAGAAGTTATAAAAATTACAGACATTAAACCAGTCTCCAGTTTCAACATTTCTTATATACTTTGATTTACCTTACAATTTTTATTTGTCTGGAGTTCTGAAGAGGAAGAATTCTGTAAACGTGGTTATGAATGCTCAGTGATACTCTGTAATTATCTTCTCCAGGAGTAAAATTATCCTGTAATCCTGAACTGTTGATTGTCTTATTAATGCTGGTTGTGGTTTGTAGGTACTGGCTCTTCTCTGATGAAGTTCCAGGATTATTCATTGAAAAAGGCTGGGTACATGACAGCATTGACTACCGATTCAGCCATCACTGCAAAGAGCACACAGACTCTGCTGATGAGGATTACTGTCCCCGCAGTGAGTATCTCTGTCGATCTGTGAGTTATTTCACCCTGCTCAAGTGGGCTCAACATTAAGGACTGCCTTTCCTCTGTCCCCTTTTCCATTTGCAAAATTTCTTTATTTTGGTCTTAGATATGTTTGAGTGAAGTGGGTAGATGTGAAATGTTTAGAGAGAAGGAAAGAAACCCAGATTTGATTACTACTTTTGTTCTAAGCATAGTGTGAGAATATAAAGAGCTTGAATATTAGGATATTTAGGTATTAGATTTTATAGAAGAAGTTTTCAAACTTTGTCCCTTAGAAGCCATCGTAGGTGCCTCAAGGGCTAAAATTGAGGTATGGGGGCTAAGAAGGCAGTGTTAAATTTCCTCTTCTGCCTTTTTTTTGAGATGGAGTATCATTCTTGTCGCCCAGGCTAGAGTGCAATGGTGCAATCTTGGCTAGTGAGTGCAACTTCTGCCTCTTGGGTTCAAGCGATTCTCTGCCTAAGCCTCCCAAGTAGCTGGGACTACAGTTGTGTGCCACCACACCTGGCTAATTTTTGTATTTCTGGTAGAAGTTTTGCCATGTTGGCCAAGCTGGTCTTGAACTCCTGACCTCTGGTGATCTGCCTGCCTTGGCATTCCAGAGTGCTGGGATTACAGGCGTGAGCCACTGTGCCTGACCCTCTTCTTCTATTTTTAAAGTTAATTTATTCAGTGTTTATGCTGAATCTATTTGCGAAGCCGAAACCTACACTGAATAATTTTCTGAATATATATTCATACTCTTTCTTAAAGTGTGTATGTTGAGTATATTTCAAGAAAGAAACAAATTTTAATCAAAAAAATAAGATGCTTAGGTTAGGTTGGGTTTTCTCAACCTCAGTGTTACTGACATTTTGGACCAGATGAATCTTTTATTTTCTCCCACCATGATACTGATGAGGAAGACAATTTTTTGTCCTGGGAGCTGTCTTCGCGTTGTGGTTTATTCAGGAGCTTCCCTCTACATAGCCAGTAGGTGGTAGTAGTGAGAACAAAGTGTGTCTCGAGATCCTGCCAGATTTCCCCTGGCAGGCAGTAGCTCTCCCCATTGAGAACCACTAGGTTCAAGGATCCATAAGCTTCCTTCCAGTTCTGCTGTCTCTAACCTAATGAAAATTGCTTATGTGTTGGTGTCATGTGGGAGATAAAGATAAAAAGGAAAATTGATTCCTGAATACTAAATTATTGTGCTTCTTTGATAAATCTTTTTTTAAAAGTAGTTTTTCATTTTAGAGAAATTCCTAACTCAAACTTGAAACTCACAAAATTGTTAAAGAAGAATACTGCTGATTTACAAAAATAAACATTCCTTCAAATAAAACTTCAAATTTAAGGTGTTTTCATGCTGAATTGTGTTGAGCATAGATTATGTCACTTAGTAGAAGAATCTAGTTTTGGTAGACTTTATAAATACTCAGGTGAGGGCAGTTACATTTGAGAGCAGTAACTGTGGAGTCTGGATGTTTAGATTTGGAAGGGATTCCAGCAGGATGAAGGAATTTTACTTTATAATGTGTTTCAAAAGCCTGGTGGCAGTTCTTGAAAGTAACGTCTACACAGTTAAAGCGCCCTGAGAGAAGATTGAGAACCCAGACCCTTTACTTCTGGAGCATCCTGGTAGATGTTGTTTCATGTTTTCCAGTTCCAGAATGGCAGTTTCTTTTAAAATTACTCATCTGAGGCTGGGTGCGATGGCTCATACCTGTAATCCCAGCACTTTGGGAGGCTGAGGTAGGTGGATCACTTGAGTTCAGGAGTTCAAGACCAGCCTGGCCAACATGGCGAAACCCCGTCTCTACAAAAAATACAAAAATTAGCTGGGTGTGGTGGTGGGTGCTTGTAGTCCCAGCTACTTGGCAGGCTGAGTCAAGAGAACTGCTTAAGCCCAGGAGGCAGGAGTTGCAGTGAGCCAAGATTGTGTCACTGCACTCCAACCTGGGTGACAGAACAACATTTTGTCTCAAAAAATAAAATTACCCAGCTAAAAGACTAAACAAGGTTATGTGTTAGTATTCCAGAGATGTTTCAAATTAAAGTGGGGAGAATGGGGAAGAGAAGAGAAACAATCATAGTATGAAGTAAGGCTTCAAGTATTGTGATGACTGACCGGGCGCGGTGGCTCACACTTATAATCCCAGCACTTGGGAGGCCAAGGCGGGCAGATCAGTGGTGGTTAGGAGTTTGAGACCAGCCTGGCCAACATGGTGAAACTCCATCTTTAATAAAAGTACAAAAATTAGCCAGGCATGGTGGTGCATGCCTGTAATCCCAGCCTAGTCGGAACAGGCTAAGGCAGGGAGAATCTCTTGAACTGGGGAGGCGGAGGTTGCAGTGAGCTGAGATTGCACCACTGCGCTCCAGCCTGGGGGACAGAGCAAGACTCCATCTCAAAAAACAAAACAAAAAACAAATACTGTGATGATTTAAAATAGGCTTTGGTAAATTGGCTTAAGGTGTATCTATGTTAAAGTCATGTATCAATGTATAGGAACTGATTTACAAAAAAGTTAGTTGTATTATTTGACTCTTGAAACCTCCAAGGATAAGTCTATAGTATTTATGTGTTTTTGTTGCCTCTGCTTTACTACAGATGCCTTTGCTCTTAACATCATGTAAAAGGAGTAAATTCTTTATTTTGCTTTGATATAAAGATATTTAGTCATTCTTCATTCTAAGTTGCAGTATTCTTAAACTTCGGAATGGTGCAACGATTCCACTTCAGAGAGCAAATATCTGAGATAACATGCTGTGTTTAAGATATTTAAGAGAAATGAGCATCTATTATACATGAAGATACATTTGATACATTTCACAGGAAGCATCTGTGTTGTTATGAATTGTTGAGTTTGGCAGTGAGTACTGCTTAGGTTTGAAACTAGCAACTGGGCCAACCTAATGTCTAAATTTTTCTTAGGTAAGAAAGCAAACTTAGGTAAAAATGCAAGCATGAACACACAACATGGACCAGCAACAGAAGTTGCTGTAGAGACAACCACACCTAAACAAGGACAGAACCTATGGTAATGTGAGCATTCATCTGGTTGCTCTTTCTTTTTCTCTTAAATGTTAAGGAACAAAATTTTGGTATAGTGATGCCAGCGAGTTAATAATTATGTGCTCAGGATGCTTTGTGTGACTTTGATATTTTGGATATCAAAACTTCTTGTATTAGCAGAACTGATTTTTTTTGTTAAGATGATACTTGTTTTTTTAAGGGTTGGAATTTTGTTTTTTCCCCTCGTAATATAACTGTGCATTATGTGATAGATCTTACAAAGCAGTAGAAATGTGGCTTAAATATGGTTGGGAATAGAGGTATTTAAGATTTTCCTTAATTAAATTTTATTAATAAAAATGGTATCCGTAGTTTCCTTTGTATGCAGCTCTGCTTTTAGGCAGTTTTTGAGAGCTAGGTTTTGAGAGAATCTGTTCTGTGTGATCACCTGTGGTTTAATGGCCTTTCAGTTTTGAATTTTGGATATAGGTTTACCCTCTGAAGGGAAAGGGGACACATATGCCAATTAACTTTGGCTCCAGAGTCCTAGGACAGAATTAACATTAGGCATCATGGAAACAGTAAATTACTTATTCTACTTCTGGATATTAGACTCTGAACACATTTGGAATTCTATTCTCCCAAGTCTCACCACCAACTCTAGATCGCTGGCTTAGTGTTTGAGTTTGTTTTTGAGTTTGTTTTTGTTTTTTTCAGAGTTTTCAGGTCTGTTTTGCTCCTACAGGTTTCTATGTGATAGTCAAAAGGAGCTGGATGAGTTGCTAAACTGTCTTCACCCTCAGGGAATAAGAGAAAGTCAACTTAAAGAGAGACTAGAGAAGAGGTAAGGGATTTCATCTTCTCTTTAGTATTAGATATAAATATCTGAGGGTTTTTTCCCCCTTACTCATTAAAGTTGTTAAAGTAAAATATTTTAAATGTGTGTAACCGTTTTTTGTTCATATTGCCTGGTGTTTTCTTGTCATATTATGCTTATTGGAAAAATATACCTTTGGCCATCTGTATACAGAGGAGCAGGATTATGCACTAAAGATCACGTGCCAGTACCAAGCTGTGAGTGCCATGGTTGTTAGACAGCCTTGTAGATATAGGCCCAGATGGGTGGGTATCCAGAAGTGTTCTGTCAAAAGATGGAAACAATGGCAGTTACTATCAACTGATGAGATCGATAAACAAAATTTAGTATATATCCAGGCCTAGTGCGGTAGCTCACACCTGTAATCCCAGCACTTTGAGAGTTCAAGGCAGGCCAATGTCTTGAATCCAGGAGTTTTGAGACCAGCCTGGGCAATATAGGGAAACTCTGTTTCTACAGAAAATACAAAAATTAGCTGGGGGTGGTGGTTTGTGTATGTAATCTTAGCTATTTGGGAGGCTGAGCTGAGTTGATCACTTGAGCCCAGGAGACGGAGGTTGCGTTGAGCCAAGATCATGCCCCTGCACTCTGGCCTGGCCTGGGTGACAGAGCGAGACACTGTCTCAAACAAAATGAAACAAAAAACTCCCAAAATTTAGTATATTCAAACAGTGGTATATTATTTAGCCACAAAAAGAAATGAAGTACTGTTCTGTGCTACAGCTTGGATGAATCTAGAAAACATTATGCTAAGTGAAAGAGGTCAGATATCAAAGTCCATGTGGTGTATGATTCCATTCAAATGAGACATCAAGAACAGGAAAATCTGTTTCACACAGAAAGTGGATTAGTGGTTGCCAGAGGATAGGGGAAGGGGAGAATTGGGAGTGACGATTGCTAACAGGTAAGAGATTTTTGCTTGGGGTGATGAAATGTTTTGGAATTAGATAGTTGTGGTGGTTCTACAACCTACAAACCACCGAAGTACATGCTTCAAGTTGGTGAATTTTATGCCATATGAATTAAAAAGAACCAAAAAACCGTATTCTGTCTACAAAGTAGCATCAACTCCATCTAAATTTGCAGCTGCCATATTTGTTGTAGACATTATTTTTATCAAAGCTAGGACAAGATTTTGGCTTAATGCCACCTCTCATTTCTGACTCTCTGCTCAATTTCATGGTTGAATTTAGGTTTGATGGAAGAGAGAAGGAAAATATGGTTCAGTACATACTCTACACCATTGCCAGACTTTTGCGAAGGAAAATAGGTACATTATATTGATGTTAGTCCACTGCTTAATGGGTAAAGTAATTAAAATTGTATTCAGAATCGTGTTGTCTGAATATACATGTCTAGGCAAATTAAGAAAGACAAAGGAAAATGTCAGTACACAGATCCACAAAGGAATATAGTTCTATGATGTTCCTTCTTTTTGGGCAGATTATTTGATAGGTACGTGTGTTCAATTGAAAGGACCTGTTTTGTTCACTAAATATGAAGATTGAATCCTTCCATTAGAAGCTTAGAAGTGGCTTGGTGTGATGGCACACACCTGTAATCCCAGCAGTTTGGGGAGGCCTAGGGGAGAGGATCACTTGAAATCAGGAGTTTGAGATCAACCTGGGCAACATAGCAAGACCCCATTCCTACAAAAAATAAAAATAGCCAGGTGTGGAGGTGCATGCCTGTAGTCCCAGCTTTGACTCAGGTGGGAGGGTTGCATAAGTCCAGAAGTTTGAGGGTGCAGTGAGTTGTGATGGCACCTTTGCATTCCAGCCAGGGTGACAGGGCAAGACCCTGTCTCAGAGAAAAATAAATAACGAAGAAAAAAAAAAAAAAGAACAAGGAGAGGTGAAAGAGACCTAAGTAAGTTTTCTAGAAATAAAACACGTTTCTCAAGTAATTGAAATTTAAGGTACATCTTCAAAAGTTTCTTCTTCCCCTCTTCTCTTGTCCCAACTCTCCTAGGTACCAGGACATTATTCACTCTATTCATCTAGCTCGGAAACCAAATTTGGGCCTAAAATCCTGTGATGGCAACCAGGAGCTTTTAAACTTTCTTCGTAGTGATCTCATTGAAGTTGCAACAAGGTTACAAAAAGGTGGACTTGGATATGTGGAAGAAACATCGGAATTCGAAGCCCGGGGTAGGAATATAAGAAAATCCCCTTTGAAAGTTCTTACTCATGGAAACTCAATCTGAAGTTGTTCCTTGATGTTGTTCTTGACTTCCCAACATGACCTTGGGAATCGGATGTTTGGATTTGTCTTGAAAGACATGTATGGAACCAAAAATACCTGTATTTTTTTTTCCCTTGTCATTGTTTGCTGGTATCAAGAAAGAGTTAATAATTGGCTTACAAGCTTGGTATGAAAGAACTTCGCTACTAAGGTGAATGAAAACTGGTTGTAGAGCTATAGTCACAGAGCATCGTTTAACATCTTGCCCTTGCGATGCCTGTGCTGTCAAGTGTGAAGCATGCTTGTGTATCCTGCACCTGCCCATTCTTCACACTCAGCTCGGATTTCTATTTATGTTGGACGTCACTCATGTTTTCCAGTGGGCTGTCATTACAGTCCTGTCCTTTATTGGTCAGAGGGACCCTTAAGTGGTATAGGTGAAACTTTTCAAAAGACCCCAAAACCCGTATCAGGTAGGTTTAGGTATCAGTGATTGGTGAATAATATCCATCACTTATTATTGTAAACTGTTTTTTGCTGATTTTAAATCAGTAAGTCCACATAATTCTAGACATACTAATATTTGTGGGTCTTTTCAGATTCCTCATGCACTATGACATGTTTGTCTTTTTTTCTTTTAAAGAGATGAAGTCCCCTCTGTTACCCAGCCTGGAGTACAGTGGCACAGTCATTGCTCACTGCAGCCTCAAATTCCCAGGTTCAAGTGTTTCTCCCATCTCAGGTTTCCAAGTATCTGGGACTACAGGCATAAGCCACCATGCCTGGCTGATTTAAAAAAATTTTTTTTTGTAGAGACTGGGCATAGTGGCTCACGCCTGTAATCTCAACATTTTGGGAGGCTGAGGCAGGAGGATTACTTGAGCCCTGGAGTTTGAGACCAGCCTGGGCAACATAGCGAGACTCTGTCTCACACACAAACACACAGAAAATTTTGTAGAGACAAAATCTCACTCTGTTGCCCTGGCTGATTTCAAACTCCTGGCTTCATGAGATCCTCCTGCCTTGGCCTCTCAAAGTGTTAGGATCATAGGCGTGAGCCACCTCAGCCCAGCCAACATGTGTGTTCTTACAGTTTTGTGATTTGTATGAACAGTTTAATTTGCATCCTCTGCATGCCATGTTTACTAATTTATATGTACTTTTCAACTGTTTCAGTCTGTTTTTCTTTGCTGTTAGAATAAGCAAATTATATGTGTATCTTACATATGCATATTTTTATTTTTAATTAATCTTGTGATGAATTCTTGGTACATTTGCCAGGGGAAAGGGATTTAAACATCTTCATGGTTCTTAATGATTTTTTTTTTAAAGATTTATTGAACCCAAAGGATCTTGTAGGTTTCAAATGTTACACGTTACTTTTTTGTGTAGCAAATGTTTGCTGATTGCCTGCTTTGTGCCAAATTCAGGCCTATATCTTGCTGATACTGGGTTGTGATTTTTCTTCATTTTCTTTGCGACTATTAGAATGTTATCTTCTAATTGGCATGTCTTGTGTGACTGACAAGATAGTGTTTAAGGACATTTTTTATTTCTTTGTATTTTTAAATTAATTGATCTTTTAAGAGTTAGGTCCTGTTATGTTGCCCAGTCTGAAATGCAGCGGCTGTTCACAGATCGTAGTTGACAGTAGCCTGAAACTCCTGCCTCAGTCTCCTTAGGAGCTGGGATTATAGGCATGTGCTACCACACCTGGTTGGGTGCATGATTTTGATGAAGTGATTTAACTTGTTTTCTCATCTGTCAGGGAGATGTGAAGCTTAAAAGAGATCAGTGAAGGGTGAAGATCACTTGAGACCAGGAGTTTGAGACCAGCCTGGGCAACATAGTGAGACCCTGTCTCTAAAAAAGAATTTTAGCCAGGCATGATCCATGTACCTGTGGTCCCAGCTACTGGGAGGCTGAGGCAGGAGGATCCCTTGAGCCCAGGAGTTCAAGGCTGCCCTGAGTTATGATTGCTGCACTTCTGCCTGGATGACCCAGTGAGACCTGTCTCTTTAAAAAGAAAAAAAGGAGATCAAGTGTGTAAAACATTCTACCTTACATATAGTTACATGTCGCAAACAAGTTACAAATATGAAAAAAATAAAAATTAAAAAAATATATTAAGTTGGAAACTACAATCTTAATGCAAAGACACACTAAGTAAAATTTTTACTGTCTTTTGTTTTACTTCCTTAGTGTGTCTTTGCATTACGATTGTAGTTTGCACGTAGTAGACACTCAGTCGTTATTGAATGAATCGAATATGTAACTCCTTTAAGTGGGGGAGCTCTAACATTTAGTGGATCCCTTCACTGGGAAAAGGGAAATAGTCAAGTATTTTTTTTTTTTTTTTAGATGGAGTTTCACTCTTGTTACCTAGGCTGAAGTGCAGTGGCATGATCTTGGCTCACTACACCCTCCACCTCCTGGGTTCAAGTGATTCTCCTGCCTCAGCCTCGAGTAGCTGGGATTACAGGCGTGCACCACCACGCCCATCTAATTTTGTCTTTTTAGTAGAAACGAGGTTTCTTAATGTTGGTCAGGCTGGTACCTCAGGTGATCTGCCTGCCTCAGCCTCCCAAAGTGCTGCAGTTACAGGCGTGAGCCACTGTACCGGGTACTCTCCCTCCCACTGTTTTTTTTGAGGTGGAGTCTTGCTCTGTCTCTCAGACTGGTGTGCAGCGGTGTGATCTAGGCTCACCGCACCCTCCGCCTCCCAGATTCAAGCGAGTCTCCTGCCTCAGCAGGAGTAGCTGGGATTACAGGCACATGCCACCACGCCCAGCTAATTTTTGTATTTTTAGTAGAGACGGGGTTTTGCCATGTTGGACAAGCTGGTCTCGAACTCCTGACCTCAGGTTATCTACCCACCTCAGCCCCCCAAAATGCTGGGAATACAGGCGTGAGCCACCGCACCTGACCAGTCAAGTAGTTTTAAATGCATAAGCCATGCAGTGAACTGAGGAGCACAGTTAAATTGATGGTATGTGGCTCTTGATTTTGTTAAATAAATGTTATGTGACATTTGAGTCTAGACTAATTTGAATGTAATTGAGGATAGATTCTTCCTCTTGACCTTCTCTCAGTCTGATATTAAAATCCCTTTCTATAGGTCATTTCATTGGAGAAATTGAAGGATTTTGGCGAGTGTGTGATTGCCCTTCAGGCCAGTGTCATAAAGAAATTTCTCCAAGGCTTCATGGCTCCCAAGCAAAAGAGAAGAAAACTCCAAAGTGAAGAATCAGCAAAAATTGAGGAAGTGGATGAAGAAAAGAAAATGGTAGAGGAAGCAAAGGTATTTTGTTATCTAAGTTGTATATGATTGTGTAGATGAATGTGATTTGGTTTTAAAATAATGTAACCCTATGCATTTTAGCTACTGTGAGCACGGTGCCCTGAGTGTGTGTTCCTTTTTTTTTTGAATTGGGGTCTCACTCTATTGCCCAAGCTGGAGTGCGGTGGCATTATCTCAGTTCACTGCAACCTCCGCCTCCTGGGTTGAAGTGATTCTCCTGCCTGAGCCTCCGAGGCTGGGATTATAGACACGCACCACCACGCCCAGCTAATTTTTGTATTTTTAGTAGAGATGGGGTTTTACCATGTTGGTCAGGCTGGTCTTGAACTCCTGACCTTGTGATCTGCCTGCCTCAGACTCCCAAAGTGCTGGATTACAGGTGTGAGCCACTATATCCCCCTCCCCCCTTTTTAAAAATCACTCTCTGCCACCTCTGGTTTTCACAGTGGTCTGTGGAGTGCAGCCCTGGTTCTAGGTCAGTAGATGGTGGTCACAGTGGATGTGGCCTTCCCACCTTTACCAGACTTTATTTTCTTTTTTAACAGGGAGGTGATGTCTTCTAAACACATTAAAAATGTATGTATTTAATTTTTAGAGAAAGAATTTTGCTCTTGTGCAAGCGGCTATGCAGTGATTCAGTGATAACTTACCAGTAACCTTGAATTTCTGGCCTCAAGCTATCATCCCACCTTGGCCTCTCAAAGTTCGATTATAAGCATGAGCCACTGTGTCCAGCCATGCTTGCTCTAGATATTTTTTTAATTGTAGTAAAAATATGCATAACATACAAATTTACCGTTTTTTTTTTTTTTTTTTGGAGAGAGTCCCACTGTGTTACCTAGGCTGGAATGTTGTAGCATAATCTTGACTCGCTGCAACCTCTGCTTCCCAGGTTCAAAAGGAGTTCCTGTGCCTCAGTCTCCCAAGTAGCTGGAATTACAGGCATGTGCCACACACCTGACTGATTTTTGTATTTTTAGTAGAGACGGGGTTTCACCATGTTGGCCAGGCTGGTCTTGAACTCCTGACTTACGTGACCCATCCACCTCAGCCTCCCAAAGTACTGGGATTACAGGCCTGAACCACCTCGCCCAGCCCAAATTTACCACTTTCATGTGTAGGATTCTGTGGCATTAAGTGTATTCACATTGTTTTGCAACCGTCACTCTTAGTTTCTAAAACTTTCATACACTTCTGACACCACATATGTGAGTTTTTACCACAATAAGCAGTTCTCCAGTTCTCTGCTGACACCGACTACTCTCACAATTCAGTTTAATTCTGACTCTGTCTACTTGGAGTTTGTATCAGATCTGCAAGTTAAAGTGCTCTCTCCCACAAGACTGTTGTCACTTCAGATGCCAGTCACAAGTCCCACATTGCCACCCTTATCATCTATAAATTGAAGATTCTCACGGCCCTCTTCCTAAGTTTGATAATTTGCTAGAATGCCTGACAGAACCCAGGAAAGCATTTTACTTCGGTTTACTGGGTCATTTTGAAGGCTACTACTCAGGAACAGCCAGGTGGAAGAGATGCATGGAACAAGGAATGTGGCAGAGCAGGGGCTTATGGGCCATCCTCCCAGCTTCCAAGTGTGTTACTGGAAGCTCATCAAATCTTGTTCCAGTATCTTTGTGAAGCTTAATTTCCAAGTCTCCCCCTCCTCCTGCCTTTCAGGAGCTTGTGGGTAGGGCTGAACATTCCAGCTTTAAAATCGTCTGGTCTTTCTGGTGACCAGCCCCATAACTAGGAGTCTTATCAAAAGCTACCTCATTAGCATAAATTTAGGTGTGATCCAAAGGGGCTCCTCTGAATAACGAAAGACACTTCTATGAAGGTTTTAGGATATGGAGAAAGGCCAAATATACTTATTACATCATGTCTGTATTTACCACATTTGGCATTACAGGCATGAGCCACTGCGCCGGACCTTTGCCAATATTTATGTTCTGTTTCTTGAGTAGTGTCCATCCTAATGGATATGAAATGGTATCTCATTGTGGTTTTGATTTTTCTCTAATAATGAACGATGTTGAACATCTTTACATGTGCTTATTGTCCGTTTGTCTACCCTCTTTGGAGAAATGTATATTCAAGACCTTTGTCCATTTTTAAACTGGGTTTTTTGTTGTTGTTCACTTGTAGTTCTTTATATGTTCTTGATATTAATCCTTTTTCAGATAGATGATTTGCAAATATATTCTCCCATTCCATTGGGTAGCCTTTTCATTCTGTTGATAGTGTCCTTTGCATACAAGCGTTTCATTTGCATGGAGTCTAGCTTAACCTATTTTTTTTTTTCATTGTTGCGTCCACTTTTAATGTCATATCCAAGACATCATTGCCAGATTCAGTATCATGAACCTTTCTCTTGTTTTCTTCTAAATATTTTATAGTTTGATTTTTACATTTAGGTCTTTGATCCATTTGAGTTAATTTTTGTGAGTGGTAGAAGGTAAGGCTTCAGGCTCATTTTTTTCTTATTAGATATCTAGTTTCCTCACTTTTTATTTTTAAATGTAGCATGCTTTATTGTAAGTAAATAAAATGAGAGGTAAGTAACATATGTAACTCCCACCCTAGTTTCACTGCCCAAGGTGTCACTTTTAATAGTTTGGTGTCCTTTTTTGTATATACAAAGATGTGTTGGAGTTTTTACAAAATGGAATCTTAGGCATAATATTCTTCAGTTTCTCACTTACCAGTATATCCTAGGCATCTGTCCCCCTGTCCCGTTAGTCCACCCAGGTCTACCTGATGTTATATTTGGTCTTTTCTTATTTTATTGTGTTTTTTAGAAACTGGGTCTCTACTTTGTTGTCCAGGCTGTAGTGCAGTGGTGCAGTCATGGCTCGCTGCAGCCTCAAACTCCTGGGCTCAGGTGATATCCCACCTCAGCCTGCCCTGAGTACCTGGGACTACAGGCGAGTGCCACCACACCCAGCTAATTTTTAAATTTTTTGTATAGAGGTGGACTCGCTGTGTTGGCCAGGCTGGTCTTGAACTCCTGGGCTCAAGTGATCCACCGCCTCCCCCCTCCTGGCCTTCCCATGTGCTGGGATTATAGGCATGAGCCACCTCACCCTGTTGCATTTGGTCTTTTAATTTCTGTATTATTAATGAATGTGAAGCTTATTAAAATAGCAGCTCCATTTTTGTCTGTTTTGTGTATTAGATTTCTGCTTAAGATTACTTGTGAAGAAATGAATTTGAGAACACTACATTTTGGGAGAGTTCCTAACCATTATTTAGTGCGGAATACTTGTCCCTAAATTTATATTTGCCTCTCCCCTCCCTTCTTTTCTTTCTTTCTATTTTTTTTTTCCACAAAGATCTGTTAAAGGCCTGCTTTTGGCAGTCACTACTAAGTTCGGAGGCTATATAGAGATGAGTAAAAAAGCCTAAGTTCGGGGCTTGGTGCGGTGGCTCATGCCTGTAATCCCAGCACTTTGGGGGCCCAGGTGGGTAGATCACGAGGTCAAGAGATTGAGACCATCCTGGCCAACATGGTGAAACCTCGTCTCTACTGGAAAAAAAAAAATTAGCTGGGCCTGGTGGTGCACTCCTGTAGTCCCAGCTACTTCGGATGCTGAGGCAGGAGAAGAACTTGACCATGGGAGGCGGAGGTTTCAGTGAGCCAAAATCTTGCCACTGCACTCCAGCCTGGCAACAGAGCGTGAGTCCATCTCAAAAAAAAAGCCTTAAGTTCTTGCCTTCAGGGAACTCAGTTTGAGTGTGAGAGAGACAGGCAAGGGATGCTTGCTGCGGTGTGGCCAGTAATGATGAGAAAGAGCAGCACTCAGGCCCGTTGTGAGGGACACCCAGGGCACACGCGAGAGAACTTCCCAGAGGGAAGAGAGGATGGGTTTTGAAGAATGTGTAGGAGTGGATCAGGTCATGGGAGGGACAGCATAGGCCTTTCAGATTCAACTGAAATGGACCTCTTTTGTCACTGACAGCTGGTTGTTTGTCCTCCCCATTTACATAAAGTGAGTCTACTGTTCTTTCCAAACCTTATCAGATATTTGTACATAGTTGTCATGTTCCCCCTATATTTCTTTCTGAGGCTAAGGATGGTATATGATATGGGGAAGATAATTTTGGGTAAGAGGTAAGCAGTGTAGAGAAAGGAAATTCAGTTTAGATAAAGGTTTAATTTATGACTTAAGCTTGCGGTCTTACAATGTGGTATGTCATTATCTTTCTGGGATTTAGTTTTCACCTTCTTCTGTTTCTTTTATTTAAAAAAAATTTCTTGCCAGGTGCAGTGGTTCACGCCTGTAATCTCAGCACTTTGGGAGATTGAGGCAGGCAGATCACTAGGTCAGGAGATTGAGACCATCCTGGCTAACACAGTGAAACCCCGTCTCTACTAAAAATACAAAAAATTAGCCAGACGTGATGGCATGTGCTTATAGTCCCGGCTACTTGGGAGGCTGAGGCAGGTGAATGGCTTGAACCCGGGAGGCAGAAGTTGCAGTGAGCCGAGATCACGCCGCTGCATTCCAGCTTGGGGAACAGAGTGAGACTCTTGTCTCAAAAAAATTGTTTTTTTCTTTACTTTTTGGGACAGGGTCTCACTCTGTTGTCTGGGTTGGAGTGTGGTAGCAAAATCATGGCTCTCTGCAGCCTCAAACTCCAGGCTTGTGATCCTCCCACCTCAGCCTCCTGAGTCGTTGGGACTACAGGTGCCTGCTACCATTCCTAATTTTTTTTTCTTGTGTAGAGAAGAGGCTTCCCTACATTGCCCAGGCTGGTCTTCATCTTCTGGACTCCAGTGATCCTCCCACCTTGGCCTCCCAAAGTGCTGGGATTATAGGCGTGAGCCACCATGTCCAGCCTAGGTTTATTTTATTTTATTTTATTTCTGAATGAATAACGGTCTCACTCTATCACTCAGGCTGGTGTGTAGTGGTGTGATCTTGGGCTCACTACAGCCTCAAACTCTTGGACTCAGGTGTTTCTTCTACCTCAGCCTCCCAAATAACTGGGACCACAGTTGTGTGCCACCATACCCAGCTGTTTTTTGTATTGTTTTGTAGAGGCAAGGTTTCAGCATGTTGCTGATCTTGAACTCCTGGGCTCAAGTAATCCACCTGCTTTGGCCTCCCAGAGTGCTAGGATTATAGGCAGGAGCCACCACATCTGTCCCTGTGTTCGTTTTAAGTGGTTGCATGGTAGCACCTAGGTAAACTTTTAGATGATGTCTTAAGATTAAACAGTTAACTAGTCTCCTTAGATAAATCTCTTCTCATTAGGCGTAAGCTTTAGTATTACTACTTTGTAGGTTTTGTTTTTAACTCAGGTTCAATACAGAAGAGTCTCTTGATGTGACCTGTCCAAGAACCACATCTGTCCTGTCCATTTCTTTTCCTGCAACAGTGCTTTCTTCTCATTGAGAACTCACTTGTCACTGTAGGATTCTCATTAACTTCTTGAGTTCTGTGCCCACAGTGAAGTAAACTCATTTCAGTTTATCAGATGAGACTTACTCTTAGCTTAGTTGGAGAGGAAAATATTGAGAACTTTGTAGGTCCAGACACAGTACATAAACGGCAAGCATGGAAGAGTTTCTTAGAAAATCATCCAGGTTGCCTACTAAGTAGTTCAGCAGTGTTATGCATTAAAATGACATTGTGCCCTGTGGTTCCCCACCAAAGGTCAACTCTACTTCAGCTTTGAAATTTTCCACTGCTCTTTGCTTTGAAAGTTTCCACGTAGCAAGGGCCAGAGTTTTTTCAGCTGGCACTAGGCGATTGCATGAGTTTTTATCAGTCTCTAATCTGGGATTCAGTTTCCTTATTTATAAAAATGGATTCTTTCTCAAATCCCTTTTTGTAGTAGTGGATGATCTCTATTTTTAATGCTTATTTTGTTTTATTGAATGAAATAGGAAAGACTGATGTATAATTTGGCAAAATCCTGGGTTTCGTTTGATTGTTTACTTTGGTGGTATTTGTCCTGACAACCTGATTATAGATGCTCCTGAATTTAGGATGGGGCTATGTCCTAAACCCATTGTATGACTTACAGTATTTATAATTTCCAATGGTTTTATCTGAGTGTAACCCTATTATAAGTCGAGGAGCCTGCTAAATGTGTATCACTTTTTTTTTTCTTTTTTTTTTTTTTTTTTTTGAGATGAAGTCTCACACTGTTGCCCTTGCTGGAGTGCAGTGGCATGTTCTCGGCTCACTGTGACCTCCGCCTCCCGGTGGTCAAGCCATTGTCCTGCCTCAGCCTCCTGAGTAGCTGGTACTACGGGCACCTGCCACCACACCCAGCTACTTTTTGTATTTTTAGTAGAGATAGGGTTTCACTGTACTGGTCACGCTGGTCTCGAACTCCTGACCTTGTGGTCCACCCACCTCGCCCTCCCAAAGTGGTGAGATTACAGGCGTGAGCCACTGGTCCTGGCCGAATGTGTATCACATTTGCACCATTGTGAAGTCATAGGTCTGAACCATCGTAAGATGGGATGATTCCGAATAACCAAAATCTGGAAGCAACCCAGATACCTGTCAGCTGATGCATTGATAAACAGAATGTGAAATATCTATTCAGTGTGATACTGTTCAGCAGTAAAATTGATTGAAGTATTGTTAAATGCTTTGCGAATGAACCTAGGAACATGCTCAGTTGAAAGAAGCCAGTTACGAAGGGTTACCTATTGTATGATACTACTCAAAATCGGTTTTTAAAAAAAACGAGGTTAAATAAGCCTGTTCTCAAAATATCTTCAAGTTTAAAAAAAGTTGTAATGAGGTCAGATGAGCTATTGGCTACTCAGATTTTGTAATTCATAGGAAATAGGAAGTAAAAGCAGGACTGCCCATGGCTGTTTTCTTTCAGACTGTTTGCACTACATGTGAGTGTCCGCTAGAGGACAGCAAAGCCCATCTGTAGTCATTCCCTGCCGGTTCTCAAGCACTTTTTAAGAACTGAACCTAAAATTCTTAACATTTATATTCCATTGAAAAGATTTGAGTTATCCTTTCAAGAAGAGAGTCTCCGGTAGTGTTTGTCAGCTCTCCATTTATCCGGGGAGAAGAGAGCAAGGCAACTGTGATTGTGGACCTTAATTTTACTGAGGAGCTCTGCAGAAGTAAGGAAGGAGATTGCTGTTTTTCAAAGCAGATGTTGAAATATCTACAGCAGAGGTTGGAGTAAGGAATGAGTCAGTTTCTGGTAGAACTTCAGCAGCTTCTAAAATGTAGATTTGAGTGTGTGTGTTTATATTACTTACCCTTGCTATTTGTACATTTACACACGCAAGGCTCCCTGTGATTCTCCATAGGAAAGAGAAAAAGCAGCCCCGTTATCCGCATCCCTCACCCAGTCTGTGTAGTACCTACTTCGGAACTAACTCAACTGTCTTTGTCCCTTGGCACCTGTATTTTAAAGCCGACGGCCTTCCAGGATAACTGGCTCTTTTCCTTTAGGAGATTCATTAATTTACAAGGATATCTTAGGGCAGGGCAGTGAATTCCAGCTGTGGTATTGGATTGGTGGTGTTGTGATAGGTTATTAATTATCTTTTAAAGAAGAGTTTTATTAGCTGTATAAAATTGTTGGATTATAGCATTTACAGCATACAGGCAATCCTATTTTATAGTATATTGAGTCTTTAAGTGGATTTCCCTAGATGCCTGTTCCCAGTCATTTACCCACTCCCACTGCATCTTTATGTGACCTCTGGCAAGTTTTTATCACCGTTTGGAGCCTAGATTTCTTCCATAAGATAAATGGTTTAGACTGGTGAAGTTGTAGGGGGCAGGTGTCCTCAGAATTCTCTCATACTGTCACCTTTTCCTAGTTCTCTCTCTATGTCTTTGGTCACTGTAGTAATGCTGGCCTGGTTTGGTCTCTGTTTAGGTTGCATCTGCACTGGAGAAATGGAAGACAGCAATCCGGGAAGCTCAGACTTTCTCCAGGATGCACGTGCTGCTTGGGATGCTTGATGCCTGTATCAAGTGGGATATGTCCGCAGAAAATGCTAGGTGCAAAGTTTGTCGTAAGAAAGGTATGTTTAGATCAAATTTGCTTATGTGGGGTACTATTAGGGAGTAGCATTTCTATTTGCACGATCTTCATTTCTACCCAGAAGAATTTTGTGTACACAGAATGTAAGTGTGGTAGTATAGATTTTACTCTCCTGAAGGTCTATAAAATGCCAGTCTTTGAAATCTCATGCCCGGAAATCAGAGCAGGTCCTTTGTTCCTCAGTTTAGAGCATAAAATAAAAGCAGTTGATCTCTTTAGTTGTCAGATTTTCTACAGAAAACAAAATTAGGTTAGTTTAGTTTTAAATCTTTTAATTGGGTCAGAACTGGAGTCATCTGTGAAGTAAGACATGTGCTTCCAGCAGGGGGCAGTCCTTGTACAGTGGGAGGCATGCAGTCTCCTCTGTGTGAAAGGAACTTCATGGCTGGAAGCCCCCTAGTGATTGGCTTCTCCAGTGGCTAGAGTTGTTTTCTGAGTTAGGTTAGAGGTGAAAAGATCTGCATAAATCGGTTGCTGTAAAGCGTTCAATTGCTCTACAATGAAGGTTGGAGGGAGAAATGACCATACTAAGTTGACTCGTATAACACTTTTTCAAATGTAAGGAAACCACATGGTTTAAGGGAACCCATCAGGGGCCAGGCACGTTGGTTCCCGCCTGTAATCCCAGCACTTTGGGAGGCCGAGGGAGGAGAATCGCTTGAACCTGGGAGGTGGAGGTTGCAGTGAGCCGAGATTGCACCACTGCACTCCAGCATGGGCGACAGAGTGAGACTCTGTCTCCAAAAAAATAATAAGTAAATGAGAGTGCAAACCCATCAGGCATAAGTTAGGAAACGTTTGGGGAGGTCAAAGAGCAGCAGAATTTTCTGCTCTCACTGGGATTTTTGTGCCTCTTAGTAATTGCTGACTATTCTGTCTTAGCCATGGATAGATTTTGTTTGGGATATAGTTTAGGAGACCTGATTCCTAAATTATCGGTACCTTTTTTTTTTTTTTAGAAAATGACTGCATTTACAAAACAACTGGGTAGCACTCTATGGAGCATGTCTTCTCATGTGCCGTGAATTGTAAGGGCGATTGCCTCTTCCTTACAGCTCATCGACTGCTGCTGTGCTCCCAACAGTTCTATTCATGTTTATCTCTTTGCAGGTGAGGATGACAAATTGATCTTGTGTGATGAGTGTAATAAAGCCTTCCACCTGTTTTGTCTGAGGCCGGCCCTCTATGAAGTACCAGATGGTGAGTGGCAGTGCCCAGCTTGCCAGCCCGCTACTGCCAGGCGCAACTCCCGTGGCAGGTGAGAACCTTTTCTTTTAAAAATAATTAAAGGAATAAATATGAATAGCTATTATAATTAAACGAGTTATTCAAACAGAATGAGTCTCAGGAGCTTTCAGTTCGTCTTTTGGGTACAAAGCCTGATCATTTACAGTACTTCAGTAGGAGCTCAGAGGGCTCTGATCTAATTTTAGCTGAATGTTGACATTTCTAGTTTTCACTGCCAGCCACATTCTCTGTCTTCTTGACCATACCTTCTTCTCAAGTAATGAAATCTCTGCCTTCAGCTGCCTGTTGCCCACTTCCCGTGTCTTCATGATTACTTCTGCAATCACCCACTACTAAAAATCTCAAACTCATTGCCTTCCTTACCTATACAGAATGTTTTTCTTCCCTGTCATGAGTAGAACTTGGGTGTCAACTTGGACATGAATGTCTCTCCCTCCTCTGGCATCTCTGTTAATTTGCCATGATATCAATCCAATGCCCAGATGTTTTATGATCCAGTTTCTTTTTTTCTTTCGTAATTGAGATTTTATTGGTTGAGGATCAGTACAGACATTTCCATTTGTACACAATTCTTAACATACGTAACAAAAATCTAAAAAGCCATGTATTGTAATTCTTTTTAAAGTTATTCCAGTGACTTTCCAGCTTAAAATTTGGAAGCAAATTTTCCTTAAGAGGCTGTCAAGTACCTGTATCTTCACATGTTGATAAGCTGTTACATACGTCCCAGCAGTTCACAACTGACTATCATGTACACTACATATTCAAACGTTTGATCTTTCACAGCACAGTAACACAGTTTTTAGGAAAACAGGACTGCCACAGCCAGAGATGTTACCGAGTGCACACAGTTCTGACAGGGAGAGCCACGATCAAAGAGTGGTTTTCTTTAGGAAACAATTCTACTAAAAGACAAACGTGGGAATAGAAGTAATTTAAAATGTTCAAGACATTAAGAGCAGGACTGACTTCATATGGCCATTTAATATGCTTTGTATCATAGGATATAAACACTGACTCCTGATCTGTGGAATGTTAAGCTGACACCTGAGACAGTCAAAGCCTCCCATAATTCAATATCCCACACTATTTTCTGGTTGTACCAAAAAATAAACAACTAGCAAATGAGTTCACCTCTTGAAAAAAAGCATTTACACTTAAAAAATGGGATGAGGTGGGATTCTCTCCTTCTTAAAAATGTTTCTAGAGCTACTAAAAAACTTGCACTTACAAAATAGTTGATAAAAATATTCCTCTGGATGGTACAAGAAGGGAGACAGGGACCACCTGATAAGACACGGCATATGGTATTAGTCAGACTTGGCTTCTTTCTCTCCTGCTTCATCAGAGGCTGGACTCTTCGCTGCTGCCTTTTTCGGCTTTGCTTCCACTTTTTTTGCAGGAGGTTTTGCTGACAACCGCGCCGATCTCTTGGGTTCTTCCTTGTGGGGCAGAGCTGACCTTCCTTTTGGGCATCCTGGCGGTGGGGGAGGTGTGTGCCGGGTACCTGTGGGCCGGGCCGTGGTGTGCCAAAAGCCTTTGCGAAGCTGGGCTGCCTGACCACTGCCACTTCTGCCGCCCGAGCTGCTGAGACCCACAGTGGGGGGTTTATGATCCAGTTTCTTGCTCTCCATTCTCCATGGTCTTTGCTGTCATTTGTCCCTCCTCCATCTGTCACCTGGGCTCCTTTGGTGGCTTCTCAACTCCTCTTTCTTACGTGACATCTTCTCCCCCTTATTCACCCAGCTATTGTGATACCAAAATGCTGTGCACAGGGCAAAGATCTGCTCACATTCCTGATCACAAACTTCCAGTCTTCCCATTGCGTCTAGAATAAAGTCCAGCTCCTGTCCTTGCTTCTGAGACTCTGACACAGTACCAGCCTGGGTTTTTATTAGCTTTAGATCCCATATTTGTGTGGTTGTTACAGTCTGTTTATTGTTCCTCCTTGCCCCTTTTGCCTTTCTCCCAACTGTGAACATTCTCTGCCCAGAATTCCCAGTGGATAAACTGCCCATGGCTTCGCTAAAATTTCACTGCTCTTTTGAAACATGCTTGCATCTTTAGGCTTAATGGTTTCTCCTCTGTGTTCCAGCTGAGCCTTCATTCTCTGAAATAGTATTTTGGTGCGTGTGTCTTATCTCTGTGGTTAGTTTTACACATGCCTATCTCCCATGAGATTCTTAATGTCCGGAGAGGAGAGGTGGTGCTTTGTTCTTGACTGAAGTCTCAGTAAGGCCAAACACAGGGCCTTGTAAAGAAGAGACACCTCAGATTTGCCAAGATGATACTGCTATTTTCCACATTGAAATTTGAGGTTGTAAAATGGGCAGCTTATAGGCACTCTGGCTTGGGCTTCCTTTTTTTCTTTTTTGAGACGAAGCTTTGCTTTTGTTACCCAGGCTGGAGTACAATGGTACCATTTTGGCTTACCGCAACCTCCACTTCCTGGGTTCAAGCGATTCTCCCACCTCGGCCTCCTGAGTAGCTGGGATTACAGGCATGAGCCTCCACGCCAGGCTAATTTTGTGTTTTTAGTAGAGGCGGGGTTTCTCCATGTTGGTCAGGCTGGTCTCGAGCTCCTGACCTCAGGTGATCCACCCACCTCAGCCTCCCAGAGTGCTGGGATTACAAGCGTGAGCCACCGCCCCCAGCCTGGGCTTCCTTTAAAAGGGCAGGGCTGTTTGATCCTGAGCCCACTTTAACAGTATGACCAGGTTCTTTCCCAATCCATCCCAGCTGCACTTTGAGACATGTTGTTCTAAAATGGTGGGGCTTTGGACCAGCTGTTCTGAGCTGGGATTACCACTGCTTTGATGTTATGGTCATCTGCAAGCTGTTCAGCTCCTGGAAGGGGGCCATCAAGGTGAAGTCACACCTGTCTAGGCTATTTATCCTTTCAATCCACCTCAGAGGTGGGGACAGCTTTTAGTACCTGATGTGTTATCTCGTTCTTTTTCTGTGTTTTGTATTGCTTTGTGTGGGGGAAGGGGTAGGATTGCATTTTGGTTTTGATTTCTGTTGCCTTTGGTATCTTGTCCAGACTGTTTGTGGCCTGTCAGAGGGATGCATTGCTGTTGAAACTTGGTTTTTCATTTTTGTGAAAGACTCTCCTGGCTTGCATTCAGGATCCCTCCCTGTATTATCATATATGGTACACCTAGTCTGTGAAGAGAGTTTCCTGATCCCTGTGGGACTGGAGCCCTTCTTAGGACCACTTGGGACTACAACTGTGTTACCTACATTATTTTTTCTACCCACAGGAATTATACTGAAGAGTCTGCTTCTGAGGACAGTGAAGATGATGAGAGTGATGAAGAGGAGGAGGAGGAAGAAGAGGAGGAGGAGGAAGAAGATTATGAGGTGGCTGGTTTGCGATGTAAGTATTTTATTGGCCTTTGTAGTTGATTTCACAGTCTTCTAACCTTGGAGCGCTTGGAACGGGTGGCGTGGCAGCAGGTAGTGTGGCCGGCTTGCTCCCTTCCATTTCTCTCATGTTGTGACTGTGGCGTAACTTAGCTGCCACAGGTTTAAATGGGTTTTCAAGATGGCGTTAACTTTCTGCCTGGTAGGAGGGAAGGTGGCTTAATCTCAGTAACATCAACCCACTTGCTCTAAGATTTAGTAGAATTCATGGTCCCAAGTATGTTTACGACAAGGCTGCTGGATCTAAGCTTCTGGATGTGTGGGGACGATGGGGAAGGAGAGCTAGGCCCATTGCTGTCTCCTAACAGCTCTTCTGGCCGTTGCTGCATTGCTGCTGTTAGAGAGTGACTTTTTCTCTCTGGTTACAGGGACTTTTTCCTCCCTGCACTGTGCAGGGCTGTAGCTTTGCTGGTGTGAAAAGAGATGACTGACTTTTTGGAAGCCTTAAGTGTAAGGATGTTAGTAAAGTTCAGACCTGTTCTCACTGGACGCCAGTAGGAAAAAAAGCCGTTATCTTTTGTGTTCACTCTCATCCTCTCATGTGCATGACTGTTGGAGAGTCCTGTTTGTGGCTAATGTCCTCCAGTCAAGAGCCTTTCTCTTAACAGCCTCCCTCTTTCCAGAATATAGTTTTTTTGAGACGGTCTCACTGTGTCACCTGGGCTGGAGTAGAGTGGTATGAACTCAGATTACCTCAGTCTCTGCCTTCCAGGTTCAAGTGATTCTCCTGCCTCAGCCTCCCAAATAGCTGAAATTATAGGCGCTCGCCACCACCTGGCTGATTTTTGTATTTTTAGTAGAGATGGGGTTTCACCATATTGGCTAGGCTAGTCTCGAACTCCTGAGCTCACTAGCTTAAAAATAGAATCAGTATAGTACCATATTCTATAGTACTATAGAATCTGCTCTCAGAAAAACCAGGCACAGTGGCTCACACTTGTAATCCCAGCACTTTGGGAGGCCAAGGCAGGAGGATCACTTGAGCCCAAGAGTTCAAGACCAGCCTGGGGAACACAGCGAGACCCGCCTGCCTCGGCCTCCCAAAGTGCTGGGATTACAGGCTGAACCACTGTGCCCGGCCAATATACTTTTCTTTATAGGTTGGTAGAAAACAGATCACAGATCAAAATTTTGATGAAGTTTTGAAGCAGTGGTACAGTTCCCAAGATGATAGCAGTTCTGAATGGTCTTACTTGTTATAAGGAGTGAGAAAGAAGATGCCTGGCATGACCAGTCTCTTACTGCAGTGAGACTACCAAAACGCAATGCCTTTGGGCTTGCACATTTTCTCCTATCCTTCTGCAGAGGTGTAATTTGGGACACCTTAATCTCTCACATTCTAGCTGGCTCTTTTTGTTTGTTCACTGGGCCCGATTTTTCAGGTATCCTAGGGTAAGTGAACAAATGGCCCACCAGTCCTCCATTCAAGGATGTCATCTTCTGTTGGTCAGAGTCTGTGACTTGGGCACACCTTTGTTTGGGAACATTTTTTATTTTTTTGAGATGGTGCTCTTGTTCTGTTGCCCAGGCTGGAGTGCAGTTGATCTCCCAGGCTCAAGTGATCCTCTTACCTCAGCCTCCTGAGTAGCTGGGACTATAGGCATGTGCCACCATGCCTGGCTTTTTTGTAGAGATAGGGTCTCACCGTGTTCCCCAGGCTGGTCTTAAACTCTTGGGCTCAAGTGATCCTCCTGCCTTGGCCTCCCAAAGTGCTGGGATTACAAGTGTGAGCCACTGTGCCTGGTTTTTCTGAGAGCAGATTCTACAGTACTATAGAATCTGGTACTATGCTGATTCTGTTTATTTTTAAGCTAGTGATTGCTTTCCACTTCTACGTTGTAGCTCTCTTTCCAAGGAATTGTTTTTCTAGGTTTCTGGGGCCTCTCCTTGCCAGACGGATTTAGGAAGTATTCGGTACTTGAGAGCTTTTTGTCAGCTCCATCTTTTAGACCACCAAAGATGCAGTTCCCAGGTGCAGCTGAAAGCTCTAGCACCTAAGCATCAGTTTCTTACTGTTTCTTACCAGCCTGGGCTTGAGCCAGAGACCCTAAGGTAACAAGGAAGGGTTCTTGTGGTCCAGAAATAGAATGGAAAGTAGTGTTTCTCAATTCTTCATGTCACGGCCTCTCTAGACCCCTATCTGTGTCCAGTGTCATCTGCCCACTCGCCAGGGTGTTGGTAAGGGAAGGTGGTGGAAAGCCTGGGGCTAATCCTTACGGCGTTGTTTCCCCGGGCTCACTGAGGAATGCTGGTTGGCTTGATGTTGAGCACCTGTTGTAAACCTGAGACACAAGTCATCTCACTGCCTTTGTATTCTTTTTTTTTTTTTCGAGACGGAGTTTTGCTCTTGTTGCCCAGGCTGGAGTGCAGTGGCGCAACCTCTGCCTCCCGGGTTCAAGTGATTCTCCTGCCTGAGCCTCCCGAGTAGCTGGCACTACAGGCATGTGCCACCACGCCTGGATAATTTTGTATTTTTAGTAGAGATGGGGTTTCATCATGGTGGTCAGGATGATCTCAAACTCCTGACCTCAAGTGATCCACCCATCTCAGTCTCCCAAAGTGCTGGGATTACAGGATTGAGCCACTATGCCCAGCCTATATTCTTTATTCTCTCGTTGGGTACCCTGGGCAGGGCTCTTATGGAGGGCACTAGCTCTAAAATGTATTTAATGAGGCAGCCTTGTGGCCTTTCATGTAAGGACCAGCTTTTCTCTGAAAATACACTGATGATGAGTGTAGAGTAACTCTAGGGGTTACAACACAGGGTCCGTTTTGCAAACCAGTTCCATCTCACATGTGAATACATCCACTTGCTCAGGCTGACCTATTAGCAGATGGCTTCTCCTTCTCAGAGTTTACAGTCGATTCCTGCAGGGGCGTCATGGCTGGGAGTAACTGTGCAGAGTGCGGGCAGGACAGAAGTACTGAAGGGCGTGGCCTTCTCAAGGGCTTTGGCAGTGGATGAAAGATACCCATTCTTCATCTGCTGCTGCCTTTTAGTGTCCTGTTAGGTAAGGCAGTAGAAGATAGCAACAGTGCCTTAAAATCAAAGGAAGCCACTGTTTTTCTTGTCCAGATTGTCCCTGCATCCTTTTTCCCTATTTTGAAGATTCTCCTCCTTTCACCTTCAGTTGTTCTGTGCTGAATCTATATTTTTGTTTCAGTGAGACCTCGAAAGACCATCCGGGGCAAGCTCAGCGTCATCCCCCCCTCCAGCAAGGTCAGGCCGGCGCCCGGGTAAGAAGCCACACTCTACCAAGAAGGCTCAGCTGAAGGCACCACCTGTGGATGATGCTGAGGTGGATGAGCTGGTGAGAATTATCATCCCTTCTCTAACCTTTCTGTTTTTTATTCCCAACCCTAACATTAGGAATTCATCAGGCAACAGATGGTAGGGGAGCCTCCCCCCCTCCTTCCTGCTCCCTGACTTGGGAGGCAGATGGGTGGGCCTGTAGGCAGACAGAAGCAGCAGGCCCTCCAGGAACAGCTATGTCCGGCATTCCCTTGCTGTACCCTACAGACTAGTTAGCAGGCAGCCTGCAACTTATTAAGGATTTAAAAATAGTATCCATGTGTCTCCAGTGGGCTCAGAGGGGCTGGGTCTTCATTGTGGGAATGTCAGCAATGTTGGAGCCTCACTTACTGTTGGGTCGACAGTTGTTATGGAAGGGACATTACCCTCCCCCTCTGCTCCTTAACCAGTGTAATTTTAGTAGTTTTTAGATTTCACTTGAGCTTTAAAGAACAAAAAACTCTTGAAAAGGTGCTTGTTTTGACAGATGAAATTGGAGTTGGGGGCTTAAGGCAAGCCACTCAAGAGATCACAGGGCGTGAGAGGATGCTCGTGTTGGCCCAGCCCTCACCCCTTGGGCTCTGTGGCCTCTGCTGTGAGTCACAGCTTTGTTATGGCTACCTGGAGTGGAGGCCCCGCCCCTTCCTGCTTAGCCACTTAGCCCTCCTCACATGTCCTCACATGTCTGGTGGAAGAGCCCAGGAAGGGAATTGGACCTCTTGCTTCTCTTCCCAGAGGCACCTCATCCCCACAGAATTGGCTGCTGGTGGCCCAGATAGACTGGCTTTCTGCAGTGGCTTGTTGATGCCCTTCCATGGTGTCACTGTAACCCCAGGTCCACCTGTTCTCTGAGAAGAACAGTGGCCCCTCCAGCAGACCTCCAGCAGGACTGCTGGGAAAGACGGCCCCTGCTGCCTGCTGTCTGCTGCTTTGATCGCCATGCCCCTGGGGGGAGGCGAGTGGACCACTGGGAAGATACAGGGCTCGTGGGCCGAGGGTGCTCCCTGACTTGAATGTCAGGTTTCAGCCCCTCTGCTTCAAGGAAATAGTTGAACTGTCTTGCTTTTTTGAGCAGATACAGTTATGTTCTGCCGGGACCACTCTTCCTCCTGTCTTGAATCTGTAATAACATTGTTCTTTCTTTCCTGCCAGGTGCTTCAGAGCAAGCGGAGCTCCCCGGAGGCAAAGCCTGGAGCTGCAAAAGTGTGAAGAGATCCTCCACAAGATCGTGAAGTACCGCTTCAGCTGGCCCTTCAGGTGAGCACTGGATTCCCAGGCGCAGGCGCGAGGAGGGGCCTGGCACGTTCTGAGAGCTTCCAGTGCCCCTGAGGGTCTCTCAGCCAAGCCCGTCTCTCAGGACGTGTCTTAGTGGCAGGGCTGCTGCCATCAGGACTGTGCAGATTCTCTCCATTTGGTTCTTCTCCACAGGGAGCCCGTGACCAGAGACGAGGCCGAGGACTACTATGATGTGATCACGCAGCCCATGGACTTTCAGACAGTGCAGAACAAATGCTCCTGTGGGAGCTACCGCTCTGTGCAGGAGTTTCTTACTGACATGAAGCAAGTGTTTACCAATGCTGAGGTTTACAACTGCCGCGGCAGCCATGTGCTAAGCTGCATGGCGAAGACAGAACAGTGTCTGGTGGCTCTGTTGCATAAACACCTTCCTGGCCACCCGTATGTCCGCAGGAAGCGCAAGAAGTTTCCTGATAGGCTTGCTGAAGATGAAGGGGACAGTGAGCCAGAGCCCGCTGGGCAGTCCAGGGGACGAAGACAGAAGAAGTAGAGAGGCAGGGCCGTGGTAAGGGAGCTGAGGTAGGGGATAGCGGGGAACAGCGAGGGAGGGTGGGAGGGAGGCGAGAGAGGAAGACCAAAAACTCGGAAGAGATTGCAGGGGAGTCCAGAAACGCCCGTCATCCCAAGCTTATGCTGTTTTTCTAAAAGCTCTTTGGAGATCTTGATGTTGGGCTGGTGGTCTTTGTCCAGAAATATTCTGGGATGAAGAGGGCCATAACCCTCCCTTCTGAGAGTTTGCAGGAGGAGCCTGAGGGTCTAGCTTTTCTGGTGAACCCAGTTCCTGCTCCTGCCTTCTTTTCTGAGGCCTCTCCCACTCTGGCTTCTACCACAGTGCCAAGCCCCTCTGGTCTCCAGGGGAGGGATCGCTGTTACATAGCAAGATCAGGGGTAATCAGGCCAACAGGGGAGATGGTGGCGAGTTTTCTTTTTTAATCTGTATTTATATAGAGTCTTGTTTCTTCAAGCCCATACTCTGTCTCTTCCCCCATCTTCCTCTCAGGTGACAGTATCAGTGAGTGCCATACAGAATTCTGTATTCACCAGCATCATGAAACAGTTGTGGTCTTTTGAGTTGATCTTGGCAGAGTAAAGGGACATGTCCTGGAGCCATTCCTGAATATCTCCCCTTCTTTGTGACAACCTCCTCCCCCCGCCCCCCCCCCCCCAAAAAAAAAAAACTAAGGCACTTCAGTAAGAGACTGGAGTCCTGCTTATAATCATGCATATAACCTTTACTTTGATGGATCTGGCCAGAGGGGTGTTGGAGCCCAGCCCACCCTCATACCAGACAAGCTCTTAGGGGAGCAGAAGAAAAGCAGGAAGAATTTAAATGTTTAATTTTTTTTAAATTGACTTTTCTAGTTATTAAAAGTTGCTTGTTTCAGCAGTGATATTGTATAAAGAACATCTTGTAAGATACTCTGACATCTCGCTTTGGCACATGTACAGTACAGTTTCTATGATAACGTGTTTGCTCTAACTTCCCCGTCTTCTCCCTCAGCCCATCCACTCTCCTGCAGAGCAGCTGGGTTGGAGGCTCATTGAGGCAAGCAGCAACATCGGGGGGTGGCTTGGGGGGTGCTGCGTCTGCTGCTTCCCATGCCCGTTCTCACCTCAGACTTGGAGCTCCTTGAGAACCTGAAGATTCCAGTGGTCAGTGTTGGTGGGGGCTGGGAGGAGAGAGTGGCAGAGAAGCTCTGAGAGCCCCTTCCCATAGCAAATCTAGCTCTAGTTGTTATATTTAGGCAAAACTTTGTAGTCTTCTTTCCCTTTTATGATGGATTTTGATAAAAGTACAAAACAGGGTTTAATTTTCTTTTTTATTGACTCTGAATTTGGAAAATTTGAGCACCTAAGCTCTTCTGTACCTATTTAATACAGTCCACGAAGGGGACTGCAACTCCTAGAACATGAGAATAATGCCTCTATTAAACTGCGGAGTGTGGCCCCTGCTTCTCCCATCCTCCTTGCCCAGAGACGGCGGGGATTGCTCCAGGGCTGGCGGGTAGTTTACCGTCCCTTCTACAGGCATGGAGTTGGCACTGACATCACAGCTTCATAACCCCTGCCACCGCCAGCTTCCCCTGCCTCTCCTAGATGCAGTCTGTTCTTGTTCATAGTGAGAATCCTGTGTTCCCACTTCAGTGACACCTGAATTTTTTTTTTGTCTTCAAGGAGGAAGGGCCCCATTAAAGGGTGAACTTGTAATAAATTGAAGTTTCAAATAAACCTCATGTACTTGTGTTTATACAGAAGAAACCATTCTGGTGGCTGTTTCTTCGTGTTCTGTCTTGGGTGAGGGTGGGTGGTGCTGTCCCAAGTGCTGCTTTCCCACCGGCTCTTGGAGCCAGGTACTCTGAAGGCCTGGCCTCTAGTCAGAGGGCCTCTCAGTGTTCTCAACCGTAGAAACAAGGACTCCTCCACGCTCTCCTGGCCTTGTCTTCGTCTTAAACCCTGAAAAACTTCATTTGAAACTAGGAATTAGGGTGAAAATAGTTTTCTAAGCCTTCACTATGGGGAATCTGCCATTTTAAAACCTTTTCAAGGAATTTTTTTTTTTTTAGATCGAGTCTTGTACTTAGGCTGGAGTGCAGTGGCACAGTCTCGGTTCACTGCAACCTCCGCCTCCTGGGTCCAAGCAATTGCACTTCAGCCTCCCGGAGTAGTTGGAATTATAGGCACACGCCACCACACCCAGCTAATTTTTTTGTATTTTTAGTAGAGACCGGGTTTCACAATGTTGGCCAGGCTGGTCTCAAACACCTGACCTCAGATGATCCACCTGCCTTGGCTTCCCAGAGTGCCAGGACTACAGGCGTGAGCTGATGCAGCCAGCCTCAAGAAAAATTCCAGACACACACACAGTGAAAATAGAATTCCTATGCAGTCAGCTCTGATGGTTCTACCACATGGCCAATCTTGTTTTATTTGTGCCTTCATACATCTTTTAAAGTCCAACTGGTTTGCCAGGCACGGTGGCGCGCGGGCCTGTAGTCCCAGCTACTCGGGAGGCTGAGGTGGGAGGATCGCCCGAGTCCAGTAGTTCTGGGCTGTAGTGCGCTATGCCGATCAGGTGTCCGCAGTAAGTACAGCATCAATATGGTGACCTCCCGGGACTGGGGGACTACCGGGTTGCCTAAGGAGGGGGTGAACCAGCACAGGTTGGAAACGGAGCAGGTCAAAACTCCCATGCTGCTCAGTAGTGGGATCTCACCTGTGAATAGCCACTGCACTCCAGCGTGGGCAACATAGCGAGACCCCATCTCTTAAAAAAAAAAAAATCCAACTGGTTCATGTGCTAGGGTGCTGCTAGGCAGCCTCCCGCCGATGAAATACAGAGATTTTGCTCAGCCACTGTCCTGGGCCGTTACTGAGAAAGGGAACTGCCAGTTCCTGACCAGCTTAGCCAGGTGAAGCTGGTGAAATGGGAAGAGCCTTTGAGGCCTGAGCCTTGGGTGCAGGTTCTGCTGCTGACTGGCTTTGCGGCCTTGGTGAACATGGGCTTCGAGCCAGGGCCTACATAGGGGACTTAGGGGTTTTTGTCCTGCCTGGAGGAAGCGGGCTTGCCCCAACAGCAAATTGAATTTGCCCACCTCATCCACTCCAGCCATCCACCTCTGAAGAGAGCCGTGCGCCCGCCGGACATTTTCTGCATGGCGACGGTGACACTCGGGGCTCCCAGCCTTCCTCTGTGAAGTCCTGCTCCTCCAGTAATTTTCCCAGCACACACTAGGATACCGCCTTGGGATCGTCACCTCTGATCATGTCCTGGTCTCAGCACACTCCTAGCTGCCGCCTCCCTTCAAGGGCTGTGGCCTTGTGGGGCAGCCACTTCAATTTGATTATTGCAAATGGGTGTGGGAACTCCATCTCTTGAGAAGAGGGGTCTGAGTCATGGCTTCTGGGAGTCAGCTGAGGCCTGTCCTTGTCCTGTACACTGTTCTTTTCTCCTCACATCTTGTCTTTCGGGAGGGGACCTGGTCAGTGGACTTGGATGAGGTGGCATCTGCATTCCAACAGAGCCACTCAGGGCACCTCTTCCTGCTGGCCAGGGGCCAGGGCGTCTCTAGCAGGACACTGAGGAGCCCACCTCCTGTTAACCGCGCGCTCCTAATCCCGGCCCTGGGCCTCCCAGCCTCACAACACCCAGGACTGCTGTGTCTAGGAGCTGCTTCCTTGAGGGGAGCAACTTCCTGGGAGTAGGAGGATCTGGGACCCACCACGCACCCCACAGGGACAGGCACACCCTTTCAAGGGGCTTGCGGATGTGTGGTGCTGCTCTCTGAAAACCCAAATGCTGGGCGCCAGGGCCACTAAGGGGCAGGCCCCGGCCCGGACACGCAATGCACATGCCAGCACTTGTGGGTTTCCAGAGTATTTTTGCTTGGCCCTGGAAGGTTCTTTAATGGGCGTAGGGGGAGGTTTGGCAGTGGGAGGGGCATTTGTCTCCTCCTCACCTGCTTTGCCCAGCTTCTGAGGACACAATTTCACCAAGATATTGCCATTCCCCACCAGGACCTAATCAGATCCCTGGTGTGGAAATCAAACTCTGGAGGCAGACTTGGGTTCAACTCCCAGCTTGGCCTCAAACTGCCTGGCCATGAGCTCCAGCGGCCAAGCCATCTAAACACTTCCCTTCCAAAACTTGGGGTGAGCAGGATCACATGGGAGGCCTGTGTTTCCTTTTTCCCTTTCCTCCAGGGCCTGGGACTTATTTCCATAGCATCTTCCAGGCTTGAGAAGGCTGGTAGGGCCCTGCCCTCCCTCCCAGGTCCTGGCCTCAAAGCCAAACCCCCTGGGGCCCGTCCTGACCCTGCACTGCCCCTCTCTGCGCTCCCATCCCAGCTGTCCTGGAAACCAGCACCAGGCTCATGTCTGCTGAGCAGGACATGGCCACTGAGGGCAAGGAAGAAGGGGCGGGTGGGTGCACTGGGATGCTCATCCTTCCCCCAACCCCCTGCCTTTCCCCGCACCCTGCCTGCCTTGCTCTTCCCAAGTGTCTGGAATCTTCTCCTTTCGCTCCAGCTGCCCCTGTCCTGGTACAGGCCCTTCCCATCTTCCCTCCCACTGCCTGTGAGTCCAGCTCCCTGTAGCCTCTGCCCCTCTCATTCCCAGTGTGGGCACTACTGCCTCCAACAAGCTCATTCTGTTTCCCACTCAAAAGACCCTCGCATAGCCAGGCACGGTGGCTCGTGCCTGTAACGCAGCATTTTGGGAGACCGAGGCATGTGGATCACTTGAGGCCAGGAGTTCGAGACCAACCTGGGCAACATGGTGAAACCCTGTCTCTACAAGAAAATACAAAAAATGAGCCTGGCATGGTGGTGGGCACCTGTAATCCCAGCTACTTGAGTAGCTGAGGCAGGAGAATTGCTTGAACCTGGGAGGCAGAGGTTGCAGTGAGCCCAGATCATGCCACTGCACTCCAGTCTGGGCAACAAGAGTGAGACTCCATCTCAAATTAAAAAAAAAAAAAAGGCCCTATGTGCAGCATTACAAGGTGGGTAGGGTCACTTGGCTCTGTTGGTAAAAGGCACATGGGGACTTAATGTGTGCTCTGCCAGAAGGGAAGGATTTAGATGGAAAGGGCATTCCCCCGTGCAATAAACGGCCTAAGAACAGGTACGTGGGCTGCCAGCTTCCCTGGGGCAGCACTGCTCCTTGTGGTGAAGGATACCCCTTAACCCCCTCAGCCCACGATGGTCTTGTCTCCTGGGAGCTTGACCCGACCTGTTTGGTTCTCACTGGATTTTTCTTGTCCCTGTGGGATTGGTGGTTAGGGTAGGGCACAGGGCTCCAGCCTGAGAGGCCCTGGGTTTGGGACTCTGCCTCACCACTGATCCTCGGCACCTGAGCGCCTCCCTTCTGGGGCCTCCTGGTGGCTCTAAAGTGAGGCTGGCAGCAGGGCTGGACCTCTGGGATTTCCCGGCACTGACACCAAAGGCTGGCCGTGTGTGGAGTAGGCACCCAAGGACAGTAACTAAGACCCTCACCTGGCTGGAGTCACAGCAGCCAAGATGGGGCCCTGGGGTCTGACCCCAAGCCAATAGGGGTCTCCAGATGGCCACACATGCCCAGCTACCCACCCGCAGAAACAGGGCAGGCCCTAGGAACCCTAAGCTTTCCCAGCATGCAGATGGGACATGGGGCCTTTCCCTATACCCTGCCCCAGTGTGGAGCTCTGCATCCTGGGCTGCCTCATTCCCACCGCTGCCATCAGCACCTCAAATCTGACAAGCTTCAGAGCTGGGGGCCCAATTCCCACTCTACTCAAGGGCTTCCTAGCTCCATACGCATGTCCGAGCTACCCAGTGGGCCACAGACCAGCCTCATCTTCGCCCCACCTGGAGATGCCAGGGAGCAGGCTGGGGCTGCCATGATGGGCAATTTTCCAAGGCCCCAGGGAGGGGGCGTTCGTGACAATATTGACACAGGCTGATGCCCTCACTTTCCACACCAATGAGAAAAGCAAGGTCCCAGAGAAGGAAAAAGCCACAGCCTCCAACTGGACTCCTGGGGTCAGAGGTGCTGGTGTCACCCTGGGAGATTCCGTGAACATCCCGCAGGCATCCCTGTCTCCATTTGGAAGATTAGAGACGGGTGGGAGGGGAAAACACACACGCCCGGTGTCTAGGACTCCTGCAGCTGTTCCGGGGGACTTCCTCCTGATTGGGGGGTGCCAGTACCCACTGCCAGCTCCACTTAAAGGGAGACTCCTGCGGGGCCCTCACCCTCCTACCTCCCCCACTTCCCAGCCAGAGAGAACTCAGCAGTGCCACGCGGGGGTTTATTCCAGTCACAGCTTCCAGAGGAACGCAACAATAAATTACATCATTAAATAAACTCCGGCTGGACCGTGCCCCTTCTACCCCCTCCTCTCCACATCCTCTCCTAGGACCCTGTGGGGACTCAGCCTGGCCCAGCCCCCGTGTTAGGGGGAGCTGGGAACATGAGGCTCACGGGGTACCCTCCCTGATCCTCAGCGCCCTGGGCTCACTTGCCTGATCTTGACAGCTGGGCAGCTGCTAGTCAGCTGTCTTGGGAAGGAGGGGGGCAGGGTGTGGAGGGCAAGGAGGAGGCAGCAGCCACCCCGAGCCAGGCCAGTGTCGCTAGAGGTGTGTGGGGTTCTCCAGAGAGGGGTCCGTCTTAGTCATGTGCAAGACCACGGTGGGAGCCTTATAGTGGCAGTGCATGCCACGGCCATAGCCCCCGGGGGTCCGGCAGGCCTTGGCCCGGGCGCGGCCAGCTGCCATCTTGCGGTGGCACAGGCTCTGCCAGGTCTGGAAAGTCTTGGAGCTCCACACCCAGACGCCGCTGGTGATGCCCACCACCAGCGACATGAAGATTTTGAGCATGAAGACGGCCACGGTGGGCACCGAGCCCCCTGGCAGCGAGCAGTCCCTCCGGCCTCCAGGCCCGGCCGCCGCTGCGCACGACTGCTCCGTGGCCCGAAGACGCCAGAAGTCCATGTTGAGGCGTTCGTAGACGTAGCAAACAATGACGCAAGTGGCGGGCACCGTGTAGAGGATGGAGAAGACCCCAATCTTGACCATGAGCTTCTCCAGCTTCTCTGTGTTGGTGCCGCCGGTCTTCATGATCTTGCGGATGTGGAAGAGGGCCACGAAGCCGGTCAGGAGGAAGCTACTGCCCAGCACCAGGTAGCAGGAGAGAGGCACCAGCACGAAGCCCGTGAGCGCTGCCGCGTCCGAGCTGGCCACGTAGCAGAGCCCGGTCAGCTCATCCCCGGCCACCTTGCGCAGGGTCAGGATGACGATGGTCTTGAGCGCGGGCAGGCCCCAGGCAGCCATGTGGAAGTAGCTGCCGTGGGCCTCGATGGCCTCGTGGCCCCATTTCTTCCCGGCCGCCAGGAACCAGGTGAGCGTCAGGACCACCCACCAGAGCGAGCTGGCCATGCCGAAGTAGTAGAGCAGCAGGAAGACCAGCGTGCAGCCCGTGTTCTCCAGGCCCTCCTGGATCACGTAGAGCGCGCCCGCCTCCTGGTCACAGGCCACGCTCTGCGCCCCGGCCACAGCGCGGATCAGGAAGGCCAGCGAGTAGACGTTGTAGCACATGGAGAGGAAGATGATGGGGCGCTCGGGGTACTGGAAGCGGTGGGGCTCCAGCAGGAAGGTGAGCACGGTGAAGGCGGTGGAGAAGAAGCACAGCGCCGACCACACGGCCATCCACACCAGCGCGAAGTCCTTGTCGCGCCGGGACCAGAACACCTCGACGCCGGGCCCGCAGCGCGGCGCGCACGAGCGGCTCTTCTCCACGTACTGGAACTTCTCCGGGTTCTTGCAGGTGCCGCCGCCGCCCGCGCCCGGGCCCGGGTCTCCGGGAGGGCGCGCGGGCCGCGGCGCCACCGGCAGCATGCCCAGGCCCTTGTGGGGCTCCGTGGGGCCGGCCGTGGCGTTCTCGGGCGCCTCCATGCACAGCGCGTGCGGGTCGTTGCGCGTGGGCAGCCGGGCGCAGTCGAGCGAGTCCGGCCAGCCGAAGTTGAACTGCTCCATGATGGGCGCGCAGCGCAGGCGCGCCTGCTCGCACATGGGCCGGCAGGCGGGGGATGGGCGTCGAGACCTGGTCGGTGCACATGGGCGCGTAGAGCGAGCACAGGAAGAAGCGCAGGTGGCTGTGGCAGCCGTACTGCACCAGGGGCGCGAACTCCGCCAGCTCGGCGGCCGCCTCGCCCTGCGACGTGTGGCCCAGCAGGTTGGGCATGCGGGTCAGGTTGTAGCCGATGCCGCGGCACATGGGGATCTCCACCGCCTGGCACGGCGCCGCCCCGCGCCCGCGCTCCGGGTCGAAGCGGCCGATCTCCAGCGCCGCACCGCCCGCCGCCAGCAGCTGCCACAGCAGCAGCGCCCCCCGCAGCGGCGCCACGGCCATCCCGGGCGGCGCGGGCCCAGGGCGGGAGCGCGGCCCCGGCTCACTCGGGCCGAGCGGTCCCGCGCCCCGGTGCCTGCCCGCCACGTCGCGGGGCGCGGGCCATCGCCGAGCCGCCACGTGTGTCCGGGCGCCCTGGGCAGCGCGCGGGCAGCCGCCCGAGGGACAGGAGCCGCGGAGCCCGCCGAGCCGCCACCGCCGCTGCCACCCGAGCCGCCGACGAGCCAGAGCCGGCGCAGCTTCCCGGGGCCGCGGCTACCAGCTCCCAGGGCGGGGCTCCGGGCGGACACGCCCAGGGACACGCCCCCGCTGGGCTTTAAAGGCGCCGCGTCTCTCGGCCCCGCGGAGCGCGGGGTGGGGCGGAGCCTGGTGGGTGTCAGCCCGCTCGCCTTCTGCTTCCACTCGGTTCTTCCCATTTCCTTGCTGCCTGGGCGAGGCTGCGGGAAGGCCCCGTGCCCACACTCTCATACTAGGTCGCCTCATTTTACTCTAGGCGGGAGGCTGTTTTTTTTGTTTTTTTTGAGACGGGGTTTAGTCCTTGTCGTCCAGGCTGGAGTGCGGTGGTGCGATCTCGGCTCACTGCATCCTCCGCCTCCCGGGTTCAAGCGATTCTCCTGCCGCAGCCTCCCGAGTAGCGGGGATTACAGGCGGGCGCCACGACCGGCTAATTTTTTGTATTTTTAGTAGAGACGGATTTCACCATGTTGCCCAGGCTGGTCTGGAACTCCTGACTTAAGGTGATCCACACACCTCGGCCTCCCAAAGTGCTGGGATTACAGGCGTGAGCCACCACGCCCAGCCGGGAGACTATTTTTATTTTTATTTATTATTTATTTTTAGAGACAGTGTCTCTTTCCGTTGCCCAGGCTGGAGTCCAGTGGCGCCGTCATAGCTCACCTCAGCCTCCATCTCCCAGGCTCAAGCGACCTTCCGCCTCAGTCACTAGAGTAGTTGAGATTACAGGTGGACACCACCACTCCCGGCTAATTTTGTATTTTTAGTAGAGGTGAGGTTTCTCCATTTCGGTCAGGCTGGTCCCGAACTCCCAACCTCAGGTGATCTACCCTCCTTGGCCTCCCAAAGTGCTGGAATTACAGGCGTGCTCCACCGTGCCCAGTAGGGGAGACCATTTCTAAGCCTTCCCACGAGTGGAAGCCTCTGCTTTGTACTCAGTGGCAGCTCAAATGCAGCCTCTGCCTCTCCTCTGGGTGTATGTGACTTGGGGGCTCCTCTCTGAGCCTCAGCTTGCTTTTCTGTAATGGAGGCAGATAATCCTACTGTTAAAATCAACAATTCTGCCAGGCACGGGCTCACGCCTGTAATCCCAGAACTTTGGGAGGCCGAGGTGGGAGGATCACTTGAACTCAGGAGTTTGAGACTAGCCTGGGCAACATAGTGAGACCTCATCTTTAAAAAAGAAAATAATAATAGTTTAAAAATTATTTATTTATTTATTGAGATGGAATTTCGCTCTTGTCGCCCAGGCTGGAGTGTAATGGTATGACCTCGGCTCAGTGCAACCTCCGCCTCCCGGGTTCAAGTGATTCTCCCGCCTCAGCCTCCCAAGTAGCTGGGATTACAGGCACATGCCACCACACCCGGCTAATTTTTGTATTTTTACTAGAGATGGGGTTTCTCCATGTTGGCCAGGCTGGTCTCAAACTCCTGACCTCAGCTGATCCACCCACTTCAGCCTCCCAAAGTGCTGGGATTACAGACGTGAGCCATCGAGGCTAGCCTGAGGAAAATAATAAAGGGGAAAAAAAAAAAATAAACAACTCATGTGTTGGACACCTGAATCTGATTGATCCTGCTGCACACTTGACCTCACTGTATCTTCTCAGCAATCCAGGAATGCTACGCCATCCTCATTTCCCAGATGGGGAAACTGAGGCTCAGAGAGGAATGATATACCCAAGGGCACAGAGCTACTAAGCGTTCCATTTGTGACTGTCTGTCCGGACCCCATACTCATTTCACAAGGCCACCGCGCTCCTCTGGGGAGTGGCACCATCGCCCTCTCACCTCTCTCTAGGCTGCCCCCTGGAGACCCCTGGCACCTGCTCAGACATTGCCACGGTTCCTGGGTAGCTCTGTGGGTGAAATCCAAGTGCCACCGGCAGGCCACACAAGGAGCAAGGGACCCTGATCTGGGACTCTTCAGAGAAGGCCATCCCCCTTCCACCCATCTGTTCCTATTCCCTTGGCCTGGAAACACCTGGAGGACTCAGAATGTTTCACATGAGCACTTAGCACTGTTTCATGTGAGCACTTAGCACCGTTTTACATGAGCATTTAGTACCATTTCATGTGAGCACTTAGTACTATTTCACGTGAGCACTTAGCACCGTTTCACGTGAGCACTTAGCACGGTTTCACATGAGCACTGAGTACTGTTTCATGTGAGTACTTAGTACCGTTTCACATGAGTACTTAGTACTGTGTCACTTGAGCACTTAGCACTGTTTCAGGCAAGCACTTAGCACAGGGCTAGGCACCCTGGCTGAGCTCAGGGACGGTGAGTGAATGAAAGAGTAAGTAACCTATAACGGCAGGGAGGCACAGAAACTGACCGAGGACCTGCTTTGAGACTCCTGGACTCTGGGCCAGGCATTTTGCAGTGATCATTTGTTCACCCTCATCACAGTGCTTCAAGGAATCCCGTAGTCATTTTACAGACGAGAAATTGAGGCTTAGCAAACTCAAAGTATTTTGCCCAGGATTTTGCAGCTCGTAAGGGTCAAGGTTGGCATCCAGGCTCCTCCATTGCAAGAGGCTGCCTGTTACCACCACCAGAGGCAAGGCACCAGCCCAGCCGGCCCAGCTCAGCCACACCTGCCTGCCACACCTGCCTGCCACACCTGCCTGCCGTAGAGCCTAGCCTGTGGTGGGGACTCTGGAAGGAGTCAGCAGCGGTGGTGGTGATGGTGAGAAAATGGGGCCATCATTTCCCACACATCTCTGTAATTAGATGCCAGTGGAAGCCTCCAGGGCTCCCAGACACATGTGGGTGGCTCAGAGATGGCCCGCGCCCTGAGACGTGGTGGGCAGGCACCGGTTTGTGGGACAGCTCGGCGAGTGAGCCGGGCAGTGCTCCTGCCCTCGGCCCCGGCTGCCAGGGATGGCTGTGGTGCTGCTGTAGGGGGGCCGGGGGTGGGGCGCTGGTGCTGTGGCCCTTAGAGCTGTGCTGGAGCAGGGAGGGAACCAGGCAGGGGACATGCCTTCTTGGGCATCCACGCAGCCCCCTCACTCTTCAAGAGGACCTGCGAGACAGGGCACCAAGGAGACGCACCAAAGAGACGCAGCCAGCCCCTGTGTCCAGCACACAGTAGCACTCAGGCCCACATGGGCCATGAGAGGTCCTGAACTTCCCAAGGAGGCAAGGCAGGAGTGTGATACCTGTGGCCTTGGGGGACCCAGGCTGGGCACCTTGGCTCAAGCCTGTAATTCTAGCACTTTGGGAGGCCAAGGTGGGAGAATCGCTTGAGCCCAGGAGTTCGAGACCAGCCTGGGCAACATAGCAAGACCCCCACCATCTCTAAAACAGAAAAATAAAAAAGTCAGGCATGGTGGTGTGCGTCTATAGTCTCAGCTACTCAGGAGGCTGAGGCTGGAGAATCGCTTGAGCCTGGGAGGATGCAGTGAGCTGTAATCACACCACTGCTCTCCAGCCTGGGCAACTGAGTGAGACCCTGTCTCTAGGCAAAAAGAGAGAGAGAGAAAGGGAGGAAGGGAGGGGAAGGAAAGAGGGGAAGGAAGGAAGGAAGGACAGAAGGAAGGAGGGGAAGGAGGGAAGGAGGGAGGGAGAAGGGGGGGAGGTAAGTCAGAGGGAGGGAGGGGGGGAAAGAAGGAAGGAAGGAAGGAAGGAAGGAAGGCAGGCCCCAGCTTTGATCACCTGGGCAATGATAATGGAGGGTCCCAAAACTTGAGCAGCAGCTGCCCGGAATAAGTGTGTGCTCTTAGGGGTGGCAGTGGAAGCTCCTCCAAGCAGAGCCCCCCTCCCCACCTCTTCATTTCCGGCGACACCCCACACCCAACTCTTATTCCTTCCTAGAAACACCCAGCAAAGCCATGCCTCCAGGCCTTTGCCTGGCCTGTTTCCCCCAGCTCTGATGGCCTTTCTCCTTTTCTGTTCCATCCATCGCCCCAGATTGAAGTATCACCTCCCAGGGGCAGCCTCCATCCCTCTTGGCCGGGGCTGGAGCCTCTGCTCTGTGGGCCCAGGGTGCAGGCCAGCCCATCTGTCCAGCACACTGTGGCCTCTGCATCTGTGCCCTCCCTCGGCCCCATGCCAGTCACTGTTTAAAGACCATGGAATAACATCAAGAAATAACATATTGGCAGGGTGCAATGACTCATGCCTGCAATCCCAGCACTTTGGGAGGCCAAGGTGGGAACCCAGGAGTTCCAGACCAGCCTGGGCAACATAGCAAGACCCCCTCGCTCCAAAAAACAAATAAATAAAACATATTATTTCTCTCTGTATCTGGCCCCAAAGAGGCCTAGGTGCCTGGTTGATAGTGATGTGTGACCCCACCTCCTGAGCCCCCAGCTGTCAGGGTGCCGAGGTGGGGCTCCCTTCCCACAGACTTGGGAGGTTCAGGCTGCTAGCAACCTCTTACTGCTGGGGCTGGCCTAAGAGTCAGGTTTTGTGGGCCCCCACCTCCACCTTGCCAGGGTGAAGTGTCGGGGGGGCCCTTCCTCGGGCAGCCTCGGTGGGCAGGGCGCCCCAGGGGCCGTGGGATGCCAGGCCTGTCACCATGGCAACGGCTGAGCCTGGGAAGCCAGAGGTGGGGGGGTGGATGAGCCCCGCCCCCATGCAGATGCGGCCTGGGGAGAGAAGAGGCCTCTGGCCTCCTGCCCACCCACCCCGGCTTTGTCACCCGATCTCCCGCTTTACAAAGGCGGAACAATGCCCCTGGAGCTCCCTGAAAGGGAGACTATGGGAGGACCCGAGGGGCTGGGAGGAGGGGAGGTCATTATCAGTCCCCATCTCCAGCGCTACTCCCTGGGCCGAGGGGCCCCCAACTCCTCCTCCCCCCCGGGGAGATGCCTTCCCTCCTGGGGGCCTTGGCTGGGGCCAGTAGTTGCCCTACATATGTGGGAAGGGACGCCTGCCTGATCTGTGTCCCCGAATCCCCAACTCTCCCCTCCCTGGACACAAGTCACCCCCCTAGAGGGTACACCCGCCTCTTCCTTACCTGCCTCCCCCCACGCAGCAGCCCCCCTGACCCTTGTGCCCCCCCTCTGGGCCTTGCACCCACCACGCTGTCCCTGTGCCTTCATCCCTACGAGCTGGGGGAGTTCAGGGCCTAGCCATACTCTGCAGCGCCTCAGAGCCTGGCTGGGAGTAGCCCCCATAAATATCCGTTGTGTGTAAGGAATGTCAGAATGAGAAGAGGGCCAGGGATCCTTCTGGAATGGCTGAACTCTCGTGGGGCTTCAGGCTGGAGAAGGGGTGTTGACTGGATGTTGGGGGGACAGAGGTGGCCGTGTGAGTAAGCAAGGACCAGAAGGGGGGCTATCCTGCACCTCCTCCCAGTGCCTGAGCTGCCCCACAGGAGAGGCTGTCCATGGTCTTGGGGGACCCAGCAGGTCCACCTGACACACGTGAGACACACCTGCTCCCTGGGGCAGGGTGGACGGGAGCATCAGCGTGTTCTTGCGGAGGCAGGCGTCTGTGTATGTGTCTGTGTGAATCTGTGTGTGTGTCTGTGTGTCTGTGTCTGTGTGTGTGTGTGTAACTGTGCGTGTATGTCTGTGTGTGTGGCTGTTTTGTGGCTGTGTGTGTCTCTGTGTCTGTGTGTCTGTGTGTGTGGGGGCTGTTTGTATGGCTGTGTGTGTGTGTCTCTGTGTATGTGTGTCTGTGTGTGGGGAGCTGTGTGTGTCTCTGTGTGGGGGGGGCTGTGTGTGGGGGGAGGCTGTGTGTGTGTGGCTATGTGTGTGTGTCTGTGTGTGTGTGACTGTGTGTGGTTGTGTGTGTGTGTCTGTGTGTGTGTTTTGTGTCTGTGTGTGTGTGTCTGTGTGTGTGTGCAGCTGTGTATGTGTCTCTGTGTGTGTGTGTGACTGTGTGTATCTGTGTGTGTGTGTCTTAGGGGAGCCGTGTGGGGGGGAGGGACTGTGCGTGTGTGTGTGGCTGTCTGTGTGTGTGTGTCTGTGTCTGTGTCTGTGTGGGGGGCTGTGTGTGTGTATGTCTCTGTGTGTGTGTGTGTGTCTCTGTGTGTGGGGGGCTGTGTGTGGGGGGGACTCTGTGTATATGTTTGTGTGTTTGGCTGTGTGTGTGTGTGTCTGTGTCTCTCTGTGTGTGTGTCTGTGTGGAGGGACTGTGTGGGGGGGGGGAATTGTGTGTGTGTGTCTATGTGTATGTCTGTGTGTGTGTGTCTGTGTGTGTGTATGTGTGGCTGTCCGTGTGTGTGTGTAGGCTAGGTGCACACCCAGGGTCCATGCAGGTGCCTGTTTACTCCTGTGTGTGCACCTGGGCCCAGATACACAGGCTGTGCACTGGGGCAGGGCTGGGAAGACCCTGGCTGTGGCTCAGGGAATGTTTTCCGTTCTGTAGCTTGAGCCCTGGTTCTGACTCAGTTTCCTATTAAGAGGATATCAAAAGCTACAGTAGACTCTTCCATTCTTTTTTTTTTTTTTTGAGACCACGTCTCGCTCTGTTGCCCAGGCTGGAGTGCAGTGGTGTGATGGCTCACTGCAACCTCCGCCTCCCAAGTTCAAGCGATTCTCCTGCCTCAGCCTCCTGAGTAACTGGGATGATAGGCATCCGCCACCATGCCCGGCTAATTTTTGTATTTTAAATAGAGATGGGGTGTCACCATGTTGGTCAGGCTGGTCTCGAACTCCTAACCTCAGGTGATCCACCCTCCATGGCTTCCCAAAGTGCTGGGATTACAGGTGTGAGCCACTACACCCGGCCCAATTTGATGATTTTTGACCTATGGATATATGTATGCGGTCATCATCAGGACTGGTCCACATAACGAACATGTTCCAGTTAAAATGTAAATATCCCACTGGAAAGAAGCTCATTACAGTGTTAATAACTGGCCAGTCTTGATGGTTCACCCCTGTAATCCCAGCTCTTTAGGAGACCGATTTGGGAAGATCGTTTGAGCCCGGGGGTTTGAGACCAGCCTGGGCAACATAGCGAGATCCCATTTCTACAGAAAAATTTTAAAATTAGGCAGGTGTGATGGTGCGCAACTGTGGTCCTAGCTACTCAGGAGTCTGAGGCAGGAGGATCGATGGAGCTGGGAAGTTGAGGCTGCAGTAAGCTGTGATCATGCCACTGCACTCCAGCCTGGGCAGCAAATCCAGACCCTGTGTCTACAAAAAAAAAAGAAAAATTTAACCGGGTATGGTAGCACACACCTGTAGTCGCAGCTACTTGGGAGGCTGAGACAGGAGGATCGCTTGAGCCCAGAAGGTCCAGGGTGCAGTGAACTATGATTGCAATCACCACTGCACTCCAGCCTGGGCACAGAGTGAGACCCGGTCCAAAAATAATTAATAGCTAGTACATACACAATATAGTATGAAATGAGCTTAATAATAACTACCATGTATAGGCCAGGCGTGGTGTAATCCCAGCACTTTGAGAGGCTGAGACGGGTGGATCGTGAGGTCAGGTGTTCAAGACCAGCCTGGCCAAGATGGTGAAACCCCGTCTCTACTAAAAATACACAAGAATAAGCTGGGTGTGGTGGCGCACGCCTGTAGTCCCAGCTACTTGGGAGGCTGAGGCAGGAGAATCACTTGAACCCGGGCGGTGGCAGAGATTGCAGTGAGCCGAGATTGTGCCACTGCACTCCATCCAGCCTGGGGGACAGAGTGAGACTCTCTCAAAAAAAAAAAAAATTAAAAAAAAAACTACTATTTATTAAATATTAATTTGTATCTCATTTAATCCTGATAATATCTTATGAGGCAATTATTTATTTATTTGTTTGTTTTTGTTGAGATGGTGTCTCGCTCTGTCACCAAGCCTGGTGTGCAGTGGTGCGATCTCGGCTCACTGCAACTTCTGCCTCCCGGGTTCAAGCGATTCTCCTGCCTCAGCCTCCCGAGTAGCTGGGATTGCAGGCATACACTACCATGCCTGGCTAATTTTTGTATTTTTAGTAGAGACGGGGTTACACCGTGTTGGCCAGGCTGGTCTCGCCATGTTGGTCACTGCTGAGCTCAAGTGATCCACCCCAAGTGCTGAAATTACTGATGTCAGCTGCCGTGCCCGGCTGGTGGTTACCTTTTATTCTCATTTTTAGATGAGGACATTGATACTTAGAGAGAGTTGAAGCAACTTGAGCAATTGATAACGCCAGGATATTTTTTCTCTTTTTTTGAGACGGAGTCTTGCTCTGTCACCCAGGGTGAAGTGCAGTGTCATGGTCTTGGTTCACTGCAAACTCTACTCCTGGGTTCAAGCAATTCTCCCGCCTCAGCCTCCGGAGTAGCTGGGATTATGGGCATACGCCACCGTGCCCACCTAATTTTTGTATTTTTAGTATAGACAGGGTTTCACTGTGTTGGCCAGGCTGGTCTTGAACTCGTGACCTCATGATCCACCCACCTTGGCCTCCCAAAGTGCTGGGATTACAGGCGTGATCCACCGCACCCGGCCTGGAATTTTTTTTTTTTGAAGACAATGACCGGGCATGCTGGCGGGCACCCGTAATACCAGCTACTTGGGAGGCTGAAGCAGGAGAATCGCTTGAACCCAGGAGGTGGAGGTTTTAGTGAGCCAAGATTGTGCCACTGCACTCCAGCCTGGGTGACAGAGTGAGACTCTATCTTAAAAAAAAAAAAAAAAAAAAAGGACAGTGAGTATATTCATTCCGCCAAAAGTTTTCTTGTGCCCTCTCACCCCTTCCCTGCGTCTGTAGTCAGGCAGCCAATCACTGCACTGCATTTTGTCATGACAGATTAGTTTGCATTTGTTATATAGAATGTAATGTTACTATGATTTTATGTCACCTTTTTGTGTGTGTGTGTGAAGGAGTCTCACTCTGTCACCCAAGCTGGAGTGCAATGGCGCGATCTGGGCTCCCTGCAACCTCTGCCTGATTTTATTTCACTTTTTAATAGGAGACATTAAGTGAGCACTTACTGCATGCCAGGCAATGGCCCTTTTGTGCCTCTTGCAACACACAGCAGGCAATAGACTGGGTTCTGGGGACACAAGATGAGCCAAGTTTGGGACCTGGCCAGGCACAGTGGCTCATGCCTGAATCCCAGTGCTTTGGGAGGCTGAAGTGGGAAGATCACTTGAGGCCAGGAGTTTGAGACCACCCTTGGCAACATAGTGAGACCTCATCTTTACATTTTTTTTAAATTAGCAAGGCATGGTGGCATATACCTGCAGTCCCAGCTACTCGGGAGGCTGAGGTGGAAGGATGGCTTGGGCAGGAGGTTGAGGCTACAGTGAGCTATGATTTTGCCATTGCACTCCAGTCTAGGCGCACAGCAAAAACCCATCTCCTAAAAAAAAAGATTCAGCTCCTGTCCTGTGGTGGCTCAAGGTCAGCTGGAGTCACAGCGCAGTGACCACTCTGGTGTCAGCTGATGCCTGTGATTAGTGAGAGAAGCTGTGAGGGCCAGGTTCGGTAGCTCACGCCTGTAATCCCAGCATTTTGGGAGGCCGAGGTGGGCGGGTCACCTGAGGTCGGGACTTTGAGACCAGCCTGACCAACATGGAGAAACTCCGACTTTACTAAAAATACAAAATTAGCTGGGCATGGTGGCTCATGCCTGTAATCCCAGCTACTCAGGAGGCTGAGGCAGGAGAACTGCTTGAACCCGGGTGGCGGAGGTTGTGGTGAGCCGAGATCGGAGGTTGTGGTGAGTCACTGTACTGCAGCCTGGGCAACAAGAGCAAAACTCTGTGTCAAAAAAATAAGAAAAGATTCAGCTCGTGCCCTGTGGTGGCTCAAGGTCAGCTGGAGTCACAGACAGAGCAGTGACCACTCTGGCATCAGCTGATGGCTGTGATTAGCGAGAGAAGCTGTGGGGGCTGGAATCAGAAAAGACGATGCAGGAGCTGAATCTCAAAACTGAGTGGGAGCCAGGTAGAAGAGAGGGAAGGGTGTCGTTGACACAGGGACCAGCCTCTGCGAAGGCACTGGCGAGAAACAGGAAGCAGCTGTGGGCAACAGAGCAAGAAACTGGGGCTCCTGGTGGGGTCTGGAAAGCCATGATCTTCCCTCGGGCAGTGAGGAGCCACAGAGCCTTTCTTTTTTTTTTTCTTTGAGACAGATTCTTGCTGTGTCGCCCAGGCTGGAGTGCAGTGGCATGAACTTGGCTCACTGCAACCTCCGCCTCCCCCGGTTCAAGTGATTCTCCTACCTCAGCCTCCCTAGTAGCTGGGACTACAGGCATGCCCCACCACACCCAGATAATTTTTTGTATTTTTAGTGGAGATGGGGTTTCACCGTGTTGGCCAGGATGGTTTTGATCTCCTGACCTCGTGATCCGCCCTCCTCAGCCTCCCAAAGTGCTGGGATTACAGGTGTGAGCCAAGGCGCCTGGCGCACAGAAGGTTTTAAGGGAAGGAATGCTTAATTGGGTCTGCACAAAGTACCGTGGGGGCAAAAGACCAGCACAGGTTCTGCAGGGAACAGGCAGAGACCAGAAGAGGACATAGGCTCAGTGGCTCACACCTGTAGTCCCAGCTACTCGGGAGGCTGAGCCTGGGAGGTCGAGGCTGCAGTGAGCTGTGATGGTACCACTGCTCTCCAGCCTGGAAGACAGAGCAAGACCTCATCTCTTTAAAACAAAAGGCAAAAAAAAATAAAAATAAAAAAAGAGAAGTGGACAAGTGCGGGAGTCCTGGAGGGAGGAGGCCTCTGAGGCCGCGATGGCAGCGTGGCCAAGGGCAGCCCCACTCTCTGCGCTGCTCGGGAGCCCCGGCCACGGCCACGGGACAGGCCTGGAGGCGCCGCCGCTGCTGAAAGCGCCTTTTGTGCCGCCGAGCGAGCTCCTGTTTCGTTGACGTTGGACTCTGCTGCTTATTTATCCAACTCGGAGGGAAATTCAGCAGCGGCAAGGGGGAAAAAATAACCTCAGCTGCCGCCGGGCGACCAGAAAAGAGGCCCCAGCGCCCCCCACCTCCGTCCTCCCTCCCGCTGCCCTGTCCGGCCCAGAGAGGGGCCAGGGGACCCGGCAGGACCCGGACTCCCTGCTCCCTGCAGCCTGGGCCTCAGACGTCCAGAGCCCCTCCCCAGCCCTGGGCCAGGAGCCCACCTTCTTGGAGGCTGTGCTAGTCCCAGGGGGTCCCCAGGGAACGTGTCCTGACTCCCGGGCCAGCCCCTGGGGCCAGCAAGCTGCAATGGGGCCCCTGCCTGGGGGAGGCTCTGGGAGAGATGGTCCCCAGGGTGTTCTGCGGACTTTCTCGACCCTGCTTGGCTGGCCTGGCCCCAGCCAGGCCACTGAAGGCAACCCAGGACCCTGGCTCTGGCCCTCCTGCTTCTCCAGGTGTGAGGCCCAAACCCGGCAAGGCCTGGCAGGTGGGCCGTGACCTTCGGCCTCCGCAGACCACGTCCTCCATCAGCCAGGGGTGCCTGTGCAGGACAGAAGCGGCCGCCCAGCTCCCTGCCCCCACAGCCTCTTTCTCTCTACTGTCTGCTTTGAGTCCCTCCAGGCAGGGGTGAGTCTCTGGTCCAAGGGGCAGGTAGCGCCTGCCCCAGCCCCTCACCTTGCCCCAGTGATGTCTGCCGGGGATGGAGACAAGGGTACCTGCCTCCACTGCCCTCACTCTGGCAGGACATCTTTAGGGCGGGGGCACCACTCTGTCCCCAGCCTCCCACCAAGTTCTTCCCAGCCTCCTATGAGTGCTTAGTGGCCTCACGTGGTCACAACAGGAGCTTTATTTTATTTTATTTTGAGATGTCTCACTCTGTCGCCCAGGCTCGATCTTGGCTCACTGCAACCTCTGCCTCCTGGAGTCACAAGCCTTCCTCCCACCTCAGCCTCCTGAGTAGCTGGGACCACAGGCTCAAGCTACCACAGCTTTGTATTAACTAATTTTTGTAGCGATGGGTTTTGCCATGTTGCCCAGGCTGGTCTCAAACTCCTAGGCTCAAGTGATCCTCCTGCCTCAGCCTCCCAAAGTGCTGGGATTACAGGCGGGAGCCAATGGGCCAGCGTGTCGGACAATTTTTAATCCACCCTCTTTGTTCTGTCCTTTTCTCAGCTGTGAAAGGGATATTCTGGTGGGAACAAGGTTACAAGGTTGCTGAGAGGGTCTCATGACATGAAGGTACCGGCCTTGGCACAGGCCCTGGTGAGCTGGGGACTCCGAACACGCCTGTGATGTCACAGCTACTGTCAGTTCACAGCGAACCTTCCCTCCATTTCCTGTTGGTTTTCCCACACTCCTCTAACCCTCCCTCTCTCCCTCCCTCCCTCCTCCCCGCCAACACACGCATTCTCCATTCACTGTCTCCATGACTCTGGAGTAAACTAATGTCTTGAGTTGCCATTGGAAGCCCCGTTGTCCTCATTTTGGTATTTTGTTTTGAGAGATTGTTACTCTGTTGCGGAGTCTGGAGTGCAATGGCGGCATCTCGGCTCACTGCAACCTCCGCCTCCCGGGTTCAAGCGATTCTCCTGCCTCAGCCTCATGAGTAGCTGGGACTACAGGCGCCCTCCACCATGTCTGGCTAATTTTGTATTTTTAGTAGAGTCAGGGTTTCACCATGTTGGCCAGGCTGATCTCGAACTTCTGACCTCAGGTGATCCACCCGCCTCGGCTTCCCAAAGTGCTGGGATTACAGGCGTGAGCCATCGCGCCCAGTCTCCATTGTCCTCACTTTGACTTTCATGGACTGTGGGCACTGTTAACTTCTTGGACCCCTTCTTCTGTTAAAAAAAAAAAAAGTTAGGCTGGGCGAGATGGCTTATGCCTGTAATCCCAGCACTTTGGGAGGCTGACTCGGGCAGGTCACCTGAGGTCAGGAGTTCAAGACCAGCCTGACCAACATAGAGAAACCCTGTCTCTACTAAAAATACAAAATTAGCTGGGCGTGGTGGCGCATGCCTGTAATCACAGCTACTTGGGGGGCTGAGGCAGGAGAATTGCTTGAACCCGAGAGGCGGAGGTTTTGGTGAGCCAAGATTGCGCCGCTGCATTCCAGCCTGGGCAACAAGGCGAAACTCTCTCTCAAAAAAAAAAAAAAAAAAATTAAAATTTATATTTGGGCTGGACTTGGTGGCTTAATCCTATAATCCCAGCACTTTAAGAGGCCAAGGCAGGAAGATCACTTGAGGCCAGGAGTTCAAGACCAGCCTGGGCAACATAATGAGATTCCATCTACAGCAAAAATAAATAAATAAAAATTAGCCAAGCACGGTGACGTCTGCCTGAGGTCATAGCTACTCAGGAAGCTGATGGAGGAGGATTGCTTGAGCCCAGGAATTGGAGGCTGCAGTGAACTAAAATCGTGCCACTGCACTCCAGCCTGGGCATCAGAGTGAGACCCTGTTTCTAAAATAATAATAATTTTTAAAAATGATATTTATGGTTGCACTGGGAAAAGATGAATCGATTACTATACATGAAGACATTTTTGGCCTAAAAGTTATATTTTTTTCCTTGTGATTTTAAAAGAAATGAGGCCAGGCACAGTAGTTCACGCCTGTAATCCCAGCACTTTGGGAGGCCCAGGTGGGTGGATCACCTGAGGTCAGGAGTTTGAGACTAGCCCGACCAACATGGTGAAACCCCGTCTCTACCAAAAAATATAAAAATTAGCTGGGTGTGGTGGCGGCTCCTGTAATCCCAGCTATCATGAGGCTGAGGCAGGAGAATTGCTTGACCCCTGGAGGCAGAGGTTGCAGTGAGCCGAGATCACACCACTGCACTCCAGCCTGGGCGACAGTGTGAGACTCTGTCAAAAAGAAAAGAAAAGAAAAAAAAGAAAAGAAAAAAGAAAGAAAGATAGAAAGGGAGGGAGGGGGAAGAAAAAAGAAGAGGAAAGGAAGGAAGGAAGGAGGAATGAATGAATGAATGTGGGGGACCCCCAAGTGTTCGGTGGGCTCTTGGCATGATGCCCCTTTGCCCGCTGGGTAGGCAGCCCTGCTGTCTGGTGGAGCCTCATTCCCTCTGCACGGAGGTTTTGCTTCCCCCAGGTGGGCGGACACCCTGACCCGAGCTTCTGCCTTTACTTGTTTGGAATTTCCTTCCTTCTTCCCTGCACCTGTGCAAAAAAGCTTCCTCTTATAAAGGTGGGAGGTTTGGCCCACGAGAGCCCTGCAGTCCTTCCTACATCCTTGGCTGAGGAGAAATCTCCAGCATTCTGGACTCAGGGTCCCCTTTCCCTCCCGGGTGGCTGAGCCAGCCTGGGGCTGCCTTGGCTATAGCCCCCTCCCCTGTGTCTCAACCCCACATGCCCAGTAGGAGAGGCCAGATCTTTCTGATGCCTGACACCACCCCTCTCCAAAGCCTTCACTGGCTCCCATCTTCTTAGTGTCATACCCACGTGGGTCAGCCTGGTGATCAGGCCTTGCCGGGCCTCAGTGACCTGCCATTGCTCTCCCAGCCACACTCATGGAGCCTGGGGTCCCAACACCTGTGTCTCTCACCCACCCAGACACACCAGCAAGCCCAGGGCTTGGCTCATACCTTTGCTCAAGACAGTCTCTTAGCCAGCCTCACCCTTCTTGATGGTGGCTTTGTGCCTGCCTACCTTCCTTCTTTCCTTCCTTCCTTCCTCTCTCTCTCTCTCTCTTTCTTTCTTGGGTCTCACTCTGTTGCCCAGGCTGGAGTGTAATGGTGCATTCTCGGCTCACTGCAAACTCCGCCTTCCAGTTTCAAGTAATTTTCCTGCCTCAGCCTCCCAAGTTGCTAGGATTACAGGTGCCCACCACCATGGCCGGCTAATTTTTGTATTTTTAGTAAAGACGGGGTTTCACCATGTTGGTTAGGCTGGTCTCGAACTCCTGACCTTGTGATCCGCCTACCTCAGCCTCCCAGTGTGCTTACTTTTTTTTTTTTTTTTTTTTTGAGACAGAGTCTCACTCTGCCGCCAGGTGCCAGGCTGTAGTGGCGGGAACTCGGCTCACTGCAACCTCCGCCTCCCAGGTTCAAGCAATTCTCCTGCCTCAGTCTCCTGAGTAGCTGGGACTACAGGTGTATGCCAGCATGCCCAGCTAATTTTTGTATTTTTAGTAGAGATGGGGTTTCACCATGTTGGCCAGGATGGTCTCGAGCCCCTGACCTCAGGTGATCCGCCCACCTTGGACTCCCACAGTGCTGGGATTACAGGTGTGAGCCACTGCGCCTGGCCTTAACTACCATATTTTAAATTTATCAGAGGACTTTTTTGTTTTCTATTTTTCTTTCTTTTTTAATAGCATCCTGTTCTTGTTTCAGAGTACTTTTTAAGGTATGTTGAGTAAGAATCTATAGAGCAATGAAAATGCAAGAACAATAGCTACTGGCACCAAATGCTGAATCTTGAAATCGTAATGTTGAGTGGAAGAAGCCAGGCCCAATAGACACACACTGCTCATTTATGCAAAATTTGGGAGACAGGCAAAACAAAGCTAGTTTGATATTGACAAGAAACATTAGAGAAATGCAAAGACATGACCCTCGTAATTGTCAGGATACGGTGGTCAGGATTGGGAAGGGACATTGGTTAGGATTGGGAAGGGACATTGGTTAGGATTGGGAAGGGGCAGGCAGAGGCATCTAGGGATTGACTCGCAATGCTCTACTTTTGTTTTTTTTTGAGATGGAGTCTCGCTCTGTCGCCCAGGCTGGAGTGCAGTGGTGCAATCTCGGCTCACTACAACCTCCGCCTCCCGGGTTCAAGCGATTCTCCTGCCTCCACCTCCTGAGTAGCTAGGAATATAGGCGCGTGTCATCACACCCGGCTAATTTTAGTATTTTTAGTAGAGACAGGGTTTCTCCATGTTGGTCAGGCTGGTCTCGAACTCCTGACCTCATGATCTGCCCGCCTTGGCCTCCCAAAGTGCTGGGATTACAGGAGTGAGCCATCGCGCCTGGCCAGTGCTCTACTTCTTGACTGAATGAGGGCTGCATGGGTGTTTATTTGATAACATGTTCTAGGCTGGGCACAATGGCTCTTGCTTGTAGTCCCAGTACTTTGGGAGGCCAAGATGGGAGGATTGCTTGAGCCTGTGTTTGATACCAGCCTGGGTAACATAGCAAGACCCTGTCTCTAAACAAAATTAAAAAAACTGGGGGTCGGGCACGGTGGCTCATGCCTGTGATCCCAGCACTTTGAGAGGCCGAGACCAGTCTGGATAATATGGTGAAACCCTGTCTCTACTAAAAATACAAAAATTAGCTGTGTGTGGTGGTGTGAGCCTGTAGTCTCAGCTACTCGGGAGGCTGAGGCAGAAGAATCGTTTGAACCCAGGAGGAGAAGGTTGAAGTAAGTCAAGATCTCGCCACTGCACTGCAGCCTGGGTGACGGAGCGATATTCCATCTCAAAAAACAAAACAAAACAAAACAAAACTAGTGGGGTGTGGTGGCACAGCCTCAAACTCCTGGACTCAAGCCATTGTCCCTTGGCCTTCCAGCCACTCGGGAGGCTGAGGTGGGAGAATCGCTTGAGCCCAGGAGTTTGAGGCTGCAGTGAGCTATGCATGAGCCACTGCACTGCAGCCTGGGAGAAAGGACAAGAGCCTGTCTCAAAAAAAAAAAAAAAAAGAAAAAGAAAAAGAAAAAGAAAAGAAAAACGGCCAGGTGTGGTGGCTCACACCTGTAATCTCAGGACTTTGGGAGGCCGAGGTGGGCAGATCATGAGATCAGGAGATGGAGACCATCTTGGCCAACATGGTGAAACCCTGTCTCTACTAAAATACAAAAAACTAGCTGGGTGTGGTGGTGCATGTCTGTAGTCCCAGCTACTCGGAGGTTGAGGGAGGGGGAATTGCTGGAACCCAGGAAGTGGAGGTTGTAGTGAGTGGAGATTGTGAAAAAATAAAAAAAACTTAATTTGAACACTTCTGTTTTGTGCAGTTTTCTCCGTTATATTTTACTTTTTTCTTTCTTTTTTTTTTTTTTTTGAGATGGAGTTTCACTCTTGTTGCCCAGCCTGGAGCGCAATAGTGCAATCTTGGCTCACCGTAACATCTGTCTCCCAGGTTCAAGCGATTCTCTTGCCTCAGCCTCCCAAGTAGCTGGGATTAGAGGTGTGCACCACCACACCCAGCTAGGTTTTTGTATTTTAGTAGAGATGAGGTTTCACCATGTTGGTCAGGCTGGTCTTGAACTCCCAACCTCAGGTGATCTGTCCACCTTGGTCTCCCAACGTACTGGAATTATAGGTGTGAGCTATTGCGCCCGGCCTATATTTTACTTTTTAAAAAGAAAAAGGTACATGAAACATATGAATCAAAAGTGAAAGTCCCCATTCTTTTCCTTTTTCCAGAGGTGATTTTTGTGGCCAATCTCGTTTTGTTTCCTCCCAGACACTTTGCTAGGCACCTGTGCCTCTACGTGAACATAGAGACAAAATAGGAGTTTTCTTGTGCTCCCCTTATATATGTCATCTGCTTTTTTTTTTTTCACTTAGTGGGGGTCTTGAACACCTTAAAAGCTCAACCTGGGCCTGAAGTGGTGGCTCGTGCCTGTAATCCCAGGCCTTTGGGAGGCCAAGGTGGGCGAATCACTTGAGTTTAGCAGTTCCAGACTATCCCAAAGCAAAAAAAGAAAAAGGAAGATCAGGGGTAGGCAACCTAGCAAAACCCCATCTCAAAAAAAAAAAAAAAAAAAAAGTAGCCAGGCGCTGGGCACAGTGGCTCACGCCTGTAATCCCAGCACTTTGGGAGGCCGAGGTGGGTGGATCACCTGAGGTCAGGAGTTTGAGACCAGCCTGACCAACATGGAGAAACCCCGTCTCTACTAAAAGTACAAAAATTAGTCGGGAGTGGTGGTGCATGCCTGTAATCCCATCTACTAGGGCTGAGTCAGGAGAATCGCTTGAACCCAGGAGGCGGAGGTTGCGGTAAGATGAGATTGCGCCACTGCACTCCAGCCTGGGCAACAAGACTGAAACTCCATCTCAAAAAAAAAAGAAAAAAAGAAAAGAAAAGAAAAAAAAGAAGTGGAGTGTGTTGAATGAATGAATGAGTGAATGAATGATCAGTCCATATGGATGCTAGCCTGTCAGTAGAGTCTAGGGTCGGGGGAGAGGTCAGCCCTCCTCAACCCACCCCCATGACGACATGAGCCCCGGTGCCAGCCTGGGCTTGGGCAGGGAGGGCAGGGCTCTGACCACGGGGCTCTCCAGCCCTCAGCCTTGGGCTAGGGGCAGCGTGAGGTCAGGCCAGCTGCCTGGCAGGAGTTGAGACCCCAGAAGGGAGACGGAGGACAAAACATTCCCCAGCCATGGGGTGAGATCTCAGCCCAAGGAGATGGGGTTCCTGGGCCAGGGTCTCTTCCCTCTGCCTTGGGCTGGTAGGTTGGTGCCAGGTGGGTCCTGGGTCATGAACGGGGGCCAGCCTCAGCTCAGTGTCTGCCTCCCCCCACTGCCCAGCCTCTGTTCATTCCCAGGTGAGGCAGGGAGCCACAGGCCCCATACCACCCCCCCCAGCACAGAAGCCTTCCACAGGCTGGCCAGCTGGCTCGGAGCACTGGCAGCCCCTCAGCCCCACGCCTCTTTCCTGCCCGGCCCCCATGCAGACCCCCCCTCTCTGGGGTCCCGGCAGGCCCGGGTGGGGGAGCCACCTTGGAGCACAATGCAGCTCCTTGTTCCCAGCCCGGCCTCCTGGAATTGGCCCATTTCCTGCCTGGGCCGTGGGGCCTTTTCCAAGGTAAATAAACAAATACAGAGAAGTTGGGGCCTGGGGTGGAAAGGGGGACGTGGGCTTTTCTTCCCCCACATCCCAGCCCTGTAGCAATAGCTGCTGTGTGACCACAGGGGCCGGGACACCGAGGCTGAGTCCCCACGCCCTGGGCTTCACTGATCCCTGCGGAAAGAGAACAGGACCCACAGGAGGGTTTGTGCCGCTCTGCCTCTCAGGTGTGCTCCCCCGATCCAGGAAGCCCAGGGGACACCGATGCCTACAGAATTCCTGGGGTGCAGGGCTGGGACAGCAGCTGAGAGGTGGAAAGGGCTCCAGGGTGGATGACAGTTCCCCAGGCTCCCATCCTGGCTGTGTTACCTTGGAGCACTATGGCATCAGGAAGGAAGTGAACCTCCAGCTGCAGGAGGGCTGCAAAGGCGCTGCCTGCTTAGGGGGCTGCATGGCCCTCGCCTTCAGTGTCATAATGAGGCCATTGCCCTCTCCCAGGTCGGTGGTGGGAATGACAGCAGGCACCCAGCAGGGGTCCTGAGTTTGGGAGCCTTCCCGCCAGAGCTTTTCTGCTTCCCCGGGGCTAGGGAGAAGCCTCTCATTGTGACTCAGGTTTCCTTTCTTATTTTGAGATGGAGTCTTGCTCTGTCACCCAGGCTGGAGTGCAGTGGTGCGATCTCGGCTCACTGCAACCTCTGCCTCCTGGGTTTGAGTGATTCTCCTGCCTCAGCCTCCCGAGTAGCTGTGATTATAGGGGTGCACCACCATGCCTGGCTAATTTTTGTATTTTTAGTAGAGAGAGGATTTCGCCATGTTGGCTAGGCTGGTCTCAAACTCCTGACCTCAAGTGACCCCGCCCCCCAGGCCTCCTAAAGTGCTGAAATTACAGGCGTGAGCCTTTGCACCCGGGCCCCAAACTTTTTGACACCAGGGACCAGTTTCAGAAAAGATAATTTTTCAACGGACAGGGGTGGAGTTGGGGGTGGAGGAGGGGCAGATGATTTGGGGGTGAAACGTTCATTCTCTTGAGGAACGCGCAACCTAAATCCCAATAGGGTTCATGCTCCCGTGAGAATCTAATGCCACCGCTGATCTGACAGGAAGGAGATGGAGCTCCGGTGGTAATGCTCCCTCACCTGCCACTCACCTCCCGCTGTGTGACCCGATTCCTAACAAGCCAAGGACCAGTTGGGGACCATGGACACCTGCCTTGGAGATTGCTCCACTTCCCAACTTCCGGAAGGGGCACCTTCTGAACCAATGCTTCCCATCCCTCTCCATCTTCTGGTTGCACGTCCGATCTTCCTTCCTTCACTCAATTACCCATCAGCTTTTACCAAGTGCTTGCTCTGTCCTGGACTTTACACAGTGAGGTCCTGGGCCCTGGGGGCTTGCTGCGTCTGTGCAGGACAATGTTTCCCGGGGATGGCTCTCAAGACAGGGATAAATGCATTTGGAGAGATTGTCAAATTCCTTGAGGATTTAAAATTTTAATTTTCATTTCAAGGATAACTTTTTTCGGTTGGGCGCAGTGGCTCACGGCTGTATCCCAGCACTTTGGGAGGCCGAGGCGGCTGGATGATTTGAGGTCAGGAGTTTGAGACCAGCCTGACCAACATGGTGAAACCCCTTCGCTACTAAAAATAGAAAAAAGTAGCCAAGCGTGGTGGTGCACGCCTGTAATCCCAGCTACTCGGGAGGCTGAGGCAGAATTGCTTACACCCGGCTGGGAGAGGCTACAGTGAGCTGAGATCATGCTACTGCACTCTATCCTGGGCAACAGAGCAAGATTCTTGTCTCAAAAAAAGAAAATAAGGTTAAAAAAAGAGAGAGAATAAGGGTTATAGGCATTTACTGAGCAATTACTATGCACCAGATGCTGCATTATGCATCATTTATAATGATCTCATTTAATTCTTCCACCTTGGCAGTGGAAGATGCACCCTCCCAGGTTTACAGATGAGGTTCTGGAGCTTGGGATTTTATCAGGGAAAGGGCTGGGGGTATTGATTTTAACAGGGAAAGGGCTGGGGGCATTGATTTTAACAGGGAAAGGACTGGGGGCACTGATTTTAATAGGGAAAGGGCTGGGGGCATTGATTTTAACAGGGAAAGGGCTGGGGGCACTGATTTTAACAGGGAAAGGGCTGGGGGCACTGATTTTAACAGGGAAAGGGCTGGACGCATTGATTTTAACAGGGAGAGGGCTGGGGGCATCGATTTTAACAGGGGAAAGGGCTGGGGGCATCGATTTTAACAGGGGAAAGGGCTGGGGGCATCGATTTTAACAGGGGAAAGGGCTGGGGGCATCGATTTTAACAGGGAAAGGGCTGGGGGCATCGATTTTAACAGGGAAAGGGCTGGGGGCATCGATTTTAACAGGGAAAGGGCTGGGGGCATCGATTTTAACAGGGAAAGGGCTGGGGGCATCGATTTTAACAGGGATAGGGCTGGGGGCATCGATTTTAACAGGGAAAGGGCTGGGGGCATCGATTTTAACAGGGGAAAGGGCTGGGGGCATCGATTTTAACAGGGATAGGGCTGGGGGCATCGATTTTAACAGGGGAAAGGGCTGGGCGCATTGATTTTAACAGGGAAAGGGGGGCATTGATTTTAACAGGGGAAAGGGCTAGGGGGCATTGATTTTAACAGGGAAAGGGCTGGGGGCATTGATTTTAACAGCGAAAGGGCTGGAGGCATTGATTTTAACAGGGAAAGGGCTGGGGGCATTATCCTACTGCCTGTGGGACAGACATCCTCCTCTCCCACGTCTTCATCCAGCGTCACGCCCCAAGCCACCTTGTTGTCCCTCTCAGCCTCCTTGGCTCCTGCCAGGCCCTCCCACTATGACCCTGCATCCCCTTCCAGGCTATCAGGCTTCTGCAGAGGGGAGGGAAATATCCCAGGTTACAGACCTAGAGCCTCTGGCCTCACCACCTGGGCTCAGCACTGCCACCACCAGGAATACGCCACTCACTGCCTCCATGTTTCAGCCACCACTCCCAAAGTCTCCCTTGAGACTCAGTCATTCCAGAATATTGATGGAGCCCTGGGAGACACCAGGCAATGCTAGGTCAAACAAGGTGACGAGGTCCTGGCTTACATGAAACTCACATCTGGAGTCCTCTAAGAAAGCTTTTGGCTCCCTGACCTTGGCTCCCATTGCTGTGCTCTGTGGATGTGCCTCAACTTCCCCGTGACTTTCTAACACTTGGAAGGCAGCACCGTTTTTCATTTCTGTCCGTGACTTCTCTCATCTGTATGCCTACTGCATCTGGCCTCATGCTTATGGGCCTATGGGTGTTTGCCAGCCCCCAGGATGTGGTCCTGGTGCCCACCCCTTCCTGCCCTCTGTCAGGCGACCCCTTGCCCACCACAGCTGACTTCTTGGCTGGCCTTTTTTTCTTTTTATGCTTTAGGACAGGGTGTCACTCTGTCGTCCAGGCTGGAGTCCAGTGGCGCCATCACAGCTCCCTGCTGCTTCAACCTCCTGGGCTCAAGAGATCCTCCCACCTTAGCCTCCCCAAGTAGCTGGGACTACAGGTGTGTACCACCATGCACAGCTAATTTTAAAATTTTTTGTAGAGAGGGGGGTCTCACTATGTTGCCCAGGCTTCTTTCGAACTCCTGGCCTCAAGCAATCCTCCCACCTCAGCCTCCTAACATGTTGGGATTACAGGCATGAGTCACTGCATTTGTGACTGGCTTTTAAGCTAGGACTCCTGCCATGGACTGCTGTGAGGGGCCTTAAGAGAGCTCATGGTGATAGTGTACCCGCTGTGAGCCTGCTGGCCCCACAACTGCTTTGATGCTTCTCAGCCCAGGATGGTGCTGCAGAGTGTGTGGGTCTCCTCCATGAGTCCATGAGGCAGCAGGGCAAGAGAATCCTGCCTCTCTTAAGAGAACAACTGGCCGGGCGTGGTGACTCACGACTGTAATTCCAGCACTCTGGGAGGCTGAGGCAGGTGGATCACCTGAGGTCAGGAGTTTCAGACCAGCCTGGCCAACATGGTGAAACCCTGTTTCTACTTAAAAAAATATTATCCAGGTGTGGTGGTGGGCACCTGTACCCCAGCTACTTGGGAGGCTGAGGCAGGAGAATCACTTGAACCTGGGAGGTGGAGGTTGCAGTGAGCCGAGATCGCGCCACTGCACTCCAGCCTGGGTGACGAGAGCAAAAAACGTTGTCTTAAAAAAGGAGAGAACAACGCCCCTTTTAGCAGCAGCCCAGATGGAGATGCCCACTGTGGGGCCCCGGATCCAGTCTCTTCCTCTTCTCCCTCGGCCTTCCTCTCCCCCACAGACCCCAGGGTCTAGAAAGTAGAAGGCTCTCAGGCTGGCGTGGTGGCTCGCGCCTGTAATCCCAGCACTCTGGGAGGCCCAGGTGGGTGGATCACCTGAGATCGGGAGTTCAAGACTGGCCTGACCAACATGGTGAAATCCTTTCTCTACTAAAAATACAAAATTAGCCGAGTGTGGTGGTGCATGCCTGTAATCCCAGCTACTCGGGAGGCTGAGGCAGGAGAATCGCTTGAACCCGGGAGGTGGAGGTTGCCGTGAGCGGAGATCGCACCACCGCACTCCAGCCTGGGCAACAAGAGTGAAACTCCATCTCAAAAAGAAAGAAAGAAAGTAGAAAGCTCTCTCTCTTCTTTCCTTCCTCATTTCCTCGTAGTGAACTCTATGGAGGCTGGCCCGAGAGCAGTGGTCCCTACAGTGAAGATCACAACCAGTTACAGATTTTTTTTTAATTCCTTCTCCTCTCCCGTTGCTTCACTGGACTAGCCTAAAATAAGTAAATAAATGGGCAGGTCACGGTGGCTCACGCCCCTGGTCCCAATGCTTTAGGAGGCCGAGGTGGGTGGATCACTCGAGCCCAGGAGTTCGAGACCAGCCTTCGCAACACGGTGAAACCCTGTCTCTGTGAAAAAAAAAAAAAAAAAGGCAAAAATTAGCCAGGCATGGAGGTACGCGCCTGTAGTCCCAGCTGCTTGGGAGGCTGAGGTAGGAGGATCTCTTGAGCCTGGAAGGTTGAGGCCGCAGTGAACCAAGATCACACCCCTGCACTCTAGTCCGGTGACAAAGTGACTAAATAAATGAATAAATAAATACACTCTCTGGAAAACCCCATGGTGTACTCCAGTTCATGAAGCCTGGACCTGGGTCAGTTACAGTGGGAGACACTGGCCCAGGCACAGTGGCTCATGCCTGCAATCCCAGCACTTTGGGAGGCCAAGGCAGGCGGATCACCTGAGGTTAGGAGTTCGAGACCAGCCTGACCAACATGGGGAAACCCCATCTCTACCAAAAATACAAAAATTACCCAGGCATGGTGTCAGGTGCCTGTAATCCCAGCTACTCAGACACCTGAGGCAGGAGAATTGCTTGAACCCGGGAGACGGAGTCTGCAGTGAGCGGAGATCGCGCCACTGTGCTCCAGCCTGGGCGACAGAGTGAGACTCCGTCTCAGAAACAAAAAACAAACAACAATGACAACAACAAAAACAGAACCGTCTGACCATCACCTAGTGTCTGCCTGACATTCCTGGTTGCGGAGGGCTCTCCTGCCCTGCTCCTGTGTGACTCGCTCCCTACTGGAACAGAAGGACTTCTCAACAAGGTTGCATGGCAGGGTGAGGCGGGGAGGGAGGCCAGAGACGGCCATGCAGGCCAGGGCCCGAGTTCTCTCTCCAAGCGAACACGAGTGTGGGGCCAGGTGTATTTATAACACAGCTCCAAATGGGACCAGGCCTCACATAAATCAGGCTATTTCCTTGGCAGAGGTAAAAATAGCCACATGGCATCCTGCACATGGTTGTGCGTGGAGCAGAGATGGCCTGGCCAACCCTCCACCCCCTCCCCGCCTCCTCCCTAGACCCCACCCGCTGGTCACGCCTGGTTTGCCTGGTTTCTTCCTGCTCTCCCCTTTCTCCTCCTCCCCCTCTCCTCCTCCCTCCCCCTCTCCCCCCTCTCCTCCCCCCTTCTCCTCCTCCCCCTCCTCCTCCCTCTCCTCCTCCTCCCCCTTCTCCTCCTCCCCCTACTCCTCCTCCCCTACTCCTCCTTCCCCTCTCCTCCCTCCTCCCCCTCTCCTCCTCCCTCTCCTCCTCCCCTCCCTCCTCCCTCCTCCCTCCCCTCCTCTCTTCTCCTCCTCCCCCTCTCCTCCTACTCCTCCTCCCCCCTCCTCCTCCCCCTTCTCCTCCTACTCCTCCTCCCCCTACTCCTCCTTCCCCTTCTCCTCCTACTCCTCCTCCCCTACTCCTCCTCCCCTACTCCTCCTCCCCCTTCTCCTCCTCCCCCTTCTCCTCCTCCCCCTCTCCTCCTCCTCCTCCTCCCCCTACTCCTCCTTCCCCTTCTCCTCCTACTCCTCCTCCCCCTTCTCCTCCTCCCCCTTCTCCTCCTCCCCCTTCTCCTCCTCCCCCCTTCTCCTCCTCCCCATCCTCCTCCTGCTCCTCCTCCTCCTCTTCCTCCTCCAGCACCAGGCTTCCTGCCTGACCTGTCTCTCCCAAAATGGGGGCTGTCCCCAAACTGAGCCGCTGGAGGAGAGGGGCCAGGCCGAGATGGTTGACTCGGGCTGGCTCAGGCCAGCTGCAGAGGAGACAGGACAGATCCCTGGGCAAAGTCAAGGTGGAGAAACGGAGCTGGCAGCCGACTTGGACTGTGAGGCAGAGAGACTTCAGTTGAAAGCCCCTAAAAAGCATCCTATTAGCTCCTCCGTGATCTGACAGCAGGTAAAACTGAGGCAGAGGGAAAGGAGGAGCTTAGTTAGGGTGACCTGGAACCAGGGTCTGCCAGTGCAGTGTGGGGTCGACAGCAGGATCATTTGGGGTGCTCCTTATGATAAAGACTCCAGGGCCTGCCTCAAGCCCCCCCAAGACATAGACTCTCTGGGGTTGGGGCCAGAGCTTCATTTTATTTTTTAATTTATCATTTTATATTTATTTGTATTTTTTAAGAGACAGGGTCTTGCTCTGTTGCCCAGGCTGGAGTGCAGTGGTGTGATCATGGCTCACTGCACCCTCGACCTCCTGGGCTCAAGTGATCCTCCCGCCTCAGCCTCCTCAGTGGCTGGGACCACTGGCGCACATGCCACCATGTTTGGCTCAGTTCTAATTTTTTTGTAGAGACAGAGTCTTGCTATATTGCCCAGGCTGGTTTTGAACTGGCGGCTTCAAGCAATCCTCCTGTCTTGGCCTCCTGAGTAGCTGGGATTACAGGCATGAGCCACTGCATCTGGTGCAGAGCTACTTTTTTTTTTTTGAGACAGAGTTTTCCTCTTGTTGCCCAGGCTGGAGTGCAATGGCGCAATCTCGGCTCACTGAAACCTCCGCCTCCCGGGTTCAAGGGATTCTCCTGCCTCAGCCTCCTGAGTAGCTGGGATTACAGGTATGCGTCACCACGCCTGGCTAATTTTTTGTATTTTTAATAGAGACGGGGTTTCACCATGTTGGCCAGGCTGGTCTTGAACTCCTGACCACAGAGATCCGCCCACCTTGGCCTCTCAGATTGCTGGAATTACAGGGGTGAGCCACCGTGCCTGGCCCCAGAGCTACATTTTAAACAACCCCCCAACCCCGTGCAGCTCCAAGAGCCACTGTCCTTGCCTTAAGTGTCCCAGGCCCCCCCCGACCTCCACTCTGATGCAGCCCCCATCAGAAGACTGCAGCCCTGGGAGGTGGAAGGCAGGACGGGGTCAAGGTGTCCTTCTGTGCCTTCCCTGCCAGCCCCCACCAGAAGACTGCAGCCCTGGGAGGTGGAAGGCAGGACAGGGTCAATGTGTCCTTCTGTGCCTTCCCTGCCATCCCTTCCCCTGGGGCCAGCCAGTTTTCCAGTTGTCTCTAGGTCAGCAACTGTGGGAAAAAGTGACGAGTTGGAAAAGCAACCTATTTGGGGCGTGATCACACTCTGCCCTGGTCACCCAGTTCTCCCGTGTCCCAGCCTCCCTCTGAAGGATCCATTCCCAGCTGGGGTTGCAGGGAGGCAGACTTCCTGGGGATCAGGCCCTGGGTCAGGGAAGGGCCGGTGGAGAAGGACCTGCTAGGTGCTGTTCACAGGCACATTCATTCACTCCACAACAACACACGGTTGCAGCAGCCATCATCTCTATTTTTACACACTGGGATTTGAACTGGGGTCTCTCTAACCACAACCCAGGGTCTAGATCACAGTGGAAAGCTCCAAATTCCTTCTTGTGTCCAAGCTCAGGATTATCATGTAGCTGCCTCCAGTGTCTCTCTCTCATCATGTCCAGGGTGTGGGCGTCCAGCGGGTGGCAGAGTGCCCTCTCCGCCCTCCCTGGAGTCCGGCCCTCTTCCTGGGCAGCAGCCTCTGCCTGGCAGAACATCGCCATGCCCTGGGCGCTGAGGGGAGAGGCTCTCGTCCTGGCAGAGGCTACAGGCACTTAATGCATCTAATTGAACTTGAGCAGTGGTTCTGGCCACACCACGCCCCAGGAGACCTCGGAGAAGTTACTCTTCTCTGAGCTTCCTTTGTGTGACTGTCAGAGGCGTTTGAACCGAGTGACTCCATCTTGAAGAGGGGCTAAGTAAAATGAGGCTGAGACTGGCTGGGCTGCATTCCCAGGTGGTTAAGGCATTCTAAGGCACAGCATGGGATAGGAGGTCGGCAGGTCTGCATCATAAGATACAGGTCACAAAGATCCTGCTGATGAAACAGGATGCAAGAAAGAAGCTGGCCAAAACCCACCAAAACCAAGATGGTGACCAAAGTGCTCATTAATGGTAATTATAATATATTAGCATACAAAAGACACTCTCCCACCAGCACCATGACAGTTTACAAATGCCATGGCAATATCCAGAAGTTACCCCATACGGTCTTAAAAGGGGAGGAACCCTCATTTCTGGGAATTGCCTGTCCCTTTCCTGGAAGATTTATGAATAATTCACCCCCTTGTTTAGCATATGATCAAGAAATAAAACCATAAAAAATAGCCAACCAGGGAGCCGCGGTGGTTCAGGTCAGTTGTCCTGGTGCTTGAGGAGGCGAGGCTGTGTGTTCAAGGCCAGCCTGGGCAGCATAGAGAGCTCTCATCAATTGAAAAAAAAATAGCCTACCAGCTGCTCTTGGGATTGCTCTGCCTATGGAATAGCCATTCTGTGTTAGTCTGTTCTCATGCTACTGACAAAGACGCTCCCAAGACTGGGTCACGTATAAAGAAAAAGAGGCTTAATGAACTCAGAGTTCCACGTGGCTAGGGAGGCCTCACAATCATGGAGGAAGGTGAAAGGCATGTCTTACATGGTGGCAGGCAAGAGAGAACTTGTGTAGAGAAATTCCCCTTTATAAATCCAACCAACTTGTAAGACTCATTCACTCTCATGAGAACAGCATGGGAAAGACCCAACCCCATGAATCAATTACCTCCCATCGAGTCCCTCCTACGACCTGTGGGAATTATGGGAGTTACAATTCAAGATGAGATTTGGGTGAGGACACAGCCAGACTATATCACATTTTTAAATTCCTTTACTTCTCTAATAAACTTGCTTTCATTTTATGGGCTTGCTCCAATTCTTTCTCGTGTAGGGTCCAGAACCCTCTCTTGGGGTCTGGATCTGGACCCCTTTCTGGTAACATTAACTACACTTGGGCCAGGCGCGGTGGCTCACCCCTGTAATCCCAGCACTTTGGGAGGCTGAGGTGGGCAGATCACAAGGTCAGGAGTTTGAGACCAGCCTGGCCAATATAGGGAAACCCCGTCTCTACTAAAATACAAAAGTTAGCCAGGTGTGGTGGCGCGCGCCTATAGTCCCAGCTACTTGGGAGGCTGAGGCAGGAGAATCGCTTGAACCCGGGAGGCAGAGGTTGCAGTGAGCTGAGATCATGCCACTGCACTCCAGCCTGGCGACAGAGTGAGAATCCATCTCAAAAAACAAAACAAAACAAAACAAAAACAACACTTCATGAGCACAGAACCCACAGACAGGCCCCTCTTATCTAGTTCTAAACTGGGGATTCTCTCATTCATTCTACAGGCATTCATGGAGGACCTCTTACGGGGAAGGTGTTGTTCCTGGGTTGGGGGTAGTGCAGGGGACAGGACAGGCAAGGTACCTGTACACCTGGGACTTACCTAGAGGACATCAATGCCAGGCACAGTGGCTCATGCCTGTAATCCCAGCACTTTGGGAGGCCAAGGCAGGTGGATCACCTGAGGTGAGTAGTTCGAGACTGCCTAACTGGTGAAATCCCATCTCTACTAAAGATACAAAAATTAGCCGGGCGTGGTGGCATGCACCTGTAATCCCAGCTGCTTGGGAGGCTGAGGCTGGAGTATCACTTGAACCCTGGAGGCTGAGGTTGCGGTGAGCTGAGATTGTGCCACTGCACTCCATCCTGGGCAACAAGAGCAAAACTCCGTCTCAAAAAAAAAAAAAAAAAAAAAAAAGAGAACATTAAAGTGCCATGGTGAATGGGTTAGAGCAGAGACTCTAGAAACATCTGGGTTCAAATCCTGGCTCTGACCCTTAACTAGCTTGTGATCTTGGACAAAATCCTTAAACACCCTGTGCTTCAATTTTCCCATCTGTAAAGTGAGAGTAATAAGGGTACTGCCGTGCTGCTGGAAAGTTTACATGAGTTAATGGCACATGGCACAGAATGCTGGCTACTACTGAGGCAGGAGAACAGGGTCTGGAGGTAGGGAACATAAGGCTGATTCACACTAACTTCCTACAACTAAATCACAAGGAAACACTTCAGCTACAACAGGAAATATCGTCTCCATTTACATAGGCGTACATTGAGTAAATGACTTTGTAAGTTTTCTTCTTCCTCTTCGTTTTCACAGGGTGTACACCAAGTAACCAATGGAAACCTCGACAGGATATTTAAACCCCAGAAAATGAACGGGGGCAGTGGCTCATGCCTGTAATCCCATCACTTTGTGAGGCTGAGGCAGGTGGATCACTTGAAGTCATGTATTCGAGACCAGCCTGGCCAACATGGTGAAACCCCATCTCTACTAAAAATAAAAAAATTAGCCGAGCATGGTGTCAGGTGCCTGTATTCTAGCTACTTAGGAGGCTGAGACAGGAGGATGGCTGAACCCAGGAAGCAGAGGTTGCATTCAGCCGAGATTGTGCCACTGCCCTGCAGCCTGGGCGACAGAGCGAGACTCCGTCTCATAAAACAAAACAAAAACGAAAGGAAACAAAAAAACACCCAGAAAATTCTGTAACTGGGCTCTTGAGCACCTGTGCTTGGGCCCACTCCCACCCTGTGGAGTGTGCTTTCGTTTTCAGTAAATCTCTGCTTTTGTTGCTTCATCCATTCCTTGTTTTGGTTGTGGGTTTTGTCCAATTCTTTATTCATATCTCCAACAACCTGGCCACCCTCCACCAGTAACACTATCACTGTGGGTGCATGGCCTGAGGACCTCACAGGGAACCCTGGGGGTGTTGGCGGCAGCAAATGCATGCTGGTCTGCAGCAGACTGGATTCTTGTTTCCTCAGAAGAAAGAATCCAGCCAAGGAGCATAAGGCAGAATGAGAGACTGAGGCAAGTTTTAGAGCAGGAGTGAACGTTTTTTTGTTTGAGATGGAATCTTGCTCTGTCACCAGGCTGGAGTGCAGTGTCGCTATCTCAGCTCACCACAACCTCTGCCTCCCAGGTTCAAGCAATTCTCCTGCCTCAGCCTCCCGAGTAGCTGGGATAACAGGCATGTGCCATCACGCCTGGCTAATTTTTTTGTACTTTTAGTAGAGATGGGTTTTCACCGTGTTAGCCAGGTTGGTCTCGATCTCCTTACCTCATGATCTGCCCGCCTGGACCTTCCAAAGGTCTGGGATTACAGGTATAAGCCCCTGCGCCTGGCCCTGAGTGAAAGTTTTTTAAAGTTTTAGAGAAGGAATAAAAGGAAGTACACTTGGAAGACAGCCAAGTGGGCGATCTGAGTGATGCAAGTGCCCCGTCCAACCCTTGACTTGGGTTTTGTGTTTTGACATGGAGTCTTGCTCTGTTGCCCAGGCTGGAGTGCAGTGGGGCAATTTCGGCTCACTGCAACCTCCGCCTCCCAGGTTTAAGCGATTCTCCTGTCTCAGCCTCCCGAGTAGCTGAGACTACAGGCGTGCACCACCACACCTGGCTAATTTTTGGATTTTTCATAAAGATGGGGTTTGGCCATGTTGGCCAGGCTGGTCTCGAACTCCTGGCCTTAAGTGATTCACCCACCTCTGCCTCCCAAAGTGCTGGGATTACAGGCATGAACCACAGCGCCTGGTCTTGACTTGGGGTTTTCTACATTGGCATGTTTCCAGGGTTTGTATCTTTCCTCCCTTGATTAGATCTCGGGGTGGGGTGTTCGCATGCGCAGTGGTCTGCCCACACTTGGGAGGGGCCGCATTCGCAGTGTGGTTACTGAACTTGTGCGCATGCTCACTCGAGACGTTCTTCCCTTACCCGCCAAGTGTAAGGGCTTATGCCAGTTAAACACCATGTTGCCTCTTAGTGCGCATGCTTGAGCCCGCTCGCCCAACTCCTGAGATCTTATCAGGAAGCTGCTCATCACCAGCTTCAGGTGTTTTCTATCTTCTGTGAGACTGCCGTTCCCCTGGTGCCAGCTGCAACCAATTATTTTTTCTGAAAGACAGTTTAACAACCACCTGACCACGGCTGGGCCTGGTGGCTCACACTTGTAATCCCAGCACTTTGGGAGGGCAGATCTCTATTAAAAATACAAAAATTAGCTTGGCGTGGTGGCCGCTGCCTGCAAACCCAGCTACTGGAGAGGCTGAGACAAGAGACTTGCTTGAACCCGTGAGGCGTTCACCTCAGGTGATCCACCCACCTCAGCCTCCCAAAGTGCTGGGATTCCAGGTGTGAGCCACCACACCTGGCCAAGGGATCTCTGTCTTACAAGCCAGAGCAAAGAGGCTGAGGACCCCAGTAGCTTCAGTGGTGCCATACCCACAGCAAAATTGGGGCTGGGTAGAAGACGGGAGGCCTCACTTCTTGGGCATGAAATCTCCTTTGCAAAATTATTGAAAGCCAAAGCCAAAGACAAAATCTTGAAAACAAGAAGAGGAAACAACTCATCACTTACAAGGAAACCTCAGGAATGGCAGGCCAGGTATGGTGGCTCACGCCTATAATCTCAGCTCTGTCACAAATAAAGAAAAAGAATGAAGGCCAAAAGGCACTGAGATAGATATTTCAAAAATATTCAAAATGCTCTAGGGCGAAAAAAAAAACTGTCAACCAAGAATCCTATATCCAGCAAAGCTGTAATTCAAAAATGAAAGCAAAATAAAGATATTCCCAAATAAACAAAAAACTGGGATGATTAGTTGTTAGCAGACTTTCCTTATAGGAAATACTAAGGAAAGTTCTTCGAGCTGAAAACAAGTGACCCCAGAGAGTAATTCACATTAAAAATATATATATATCAATAAAGACAGTTATATAATTATAAACAGTATAAAGTCATATTCGGCCAGGCACAGTGGCTAATGCTTATAATCCCAGCATTTTGGGAGGCCAAGGCAGGCAGAACACCTGAGGTCAGGAGCTCGAGGTCAGCCTGGCCAACATGGTGAAACCCTGTCTCTGCTAAAAATACAAAAAAATTAGCCAGGCATGGTGGCATGCGCCTGCACTCCCAGCTATTTGGGAGGCTGAGGCAGGAGAATCACTTACACCTGGGAGGTGGAGGTTGCAGTGAGCTGAGACCATGCCATTGCACTTGAGCCTGGGCAACAAGAACAAAAGTCTGTCTCAAATAACATAAAATAAAAAATGAAAAATAAAGTCATATTCCTTTTTCTTTCTTAACTGTTTTAAAAAGCAAAAGTATAAAACAATCTGCATATTATGTATTGTTGGGCCTATGACATATGGAAATGTAACGTATTTGCCACAGCACAGAGGAGGCAAGTGGGAGGAGAAGCTGTACTGAGTGAGGCAAATGACTCAAGATAGTACTTTATTATTATTATTATTTGAGACAGAGTCCCACTCTGTTGCCCAGGCTGGAGTGCAGTGGTGAGGTCTCGGGTCACTGCAACCTCTACTTCCTGGGTTCAAGTGATCCTTTTGCTTCAGCCTCCCAAGTAGCTGGGAAGACAGGTGCAAGCCACCATGCCCAGCTAATTTTTGTCTTTTTAGTAGAGATGGGGTTTCGCCATGTTGACCAGGCTGGTCTGGAATTCCTGGCCTCTAATGCCCAAAGTGTTGGGACTACAGGCATGAGCCACTGTGCCTGGCCTTAATCTGATTTTTACCTTTGCTGTTCAGTAATAATTTAGCTAAATAAATAATTCTAAGCTCATTCTTATTTTCTCTTAGCACTTTAAAGACAATTCTTCAAGAAAGTCTTTATTTATCTTTTTGAGACAGAGTCTCCCTCTGTCACCCAGGCTGGAGTGCAGTGGCGTGATCTCCGCTCACTGCAACCTCTGCCTCCCGGGTTCAAGCAATTCTCTGCCTCAGCCCCACCAGTAGCTGGGGTTACAGGTGCCCGCCACCACGCCCAGCTAATTTTTTGTATTTTTAGTAGTGACAGGGTTTCACCATCTTGGCTGGGCTGGTCTTGAACTCCTGACCTCAAGTGATCCACCCACCTTGGACTCTCAAAGTGCTGGGATTACAGGCTTGAGCCATATGCCCGGCCGTCTTTATTTACTTATGTGACAGGGTCTTGCTATGTTGCCTAGGCTAGACTACTGTGGCTATTTACAGGCAGAATCATTATACACTCCAGCCTCAAACTCCTGGGCTCAAGCAATCTTTCTGCCTCAGCCTCCCATGTAGCTGGGACTATAGGTGCATGTCTCTGTGACTGGGCATTTATTTGTAATTGACAAATAAAATTGTATTTATAGTGTACAACATGATTTGAAATAGACATACATTGTGGAATATCTAAATGAAGTTAAAAGCAAATGCTTTGCCTCACATGTTATTTTCTTGTGGTAATACTTAAAACGTACTCTCTTAGCAATTTTCAAGTATACAATACATTTTTATTAACTGAAGTCACAACCAAGTGTGGTAGCTCATATCTGTCATCCCAGCACTTTGGAAGGCTGAGTGGGTAGGATTGCTTTAGCCCAGGAGTTCGAGACCAGCCTGGGCAACACAGCGAGACTCCCATCTCTACAAAAATTAAAAAAAAAAAAATAGTAGGGTGTGGTAGAGTGTGACTGTAATCCCAGCTCCTTGGGAGGCTGAGGTAGGAGGATTGCTTGAGCCTGGGAGGTTGAGGCTGCCATGAGCTATGATTGTGCCACTGCACTCCAACCTGGGCAATAGAGCGAGATCTGTCTCAAAATAAAATAAAATAGTCATTATGTTGAACAACAGATTTCTTGAACTTATTCCTTCTGTCTACCTGAAATTTTGTATCTTTTGACCAACATCTCCTCAGTCCTTTCCCACAGGGCGTGGTAACCACCATTCTACTCTGTTTCTATGAGTTCTGCTTTTTAAAATTTCACATATAAGAGAGATCATGTGGAATTCATTTTCTGTGCTTGGCTTATTTTACTTAATATAACATCATCCAGGTTTACCCATGTAGTCACAAATGTCAGGATTTCCTTATTTTTATTTATTTATTTTTATTTATTTTTTCGAGATGGAGTCTTGCTCTTGTTGCCCAGGCTGGAGCGCAATGGCCCAATCTCGGTTCACTGCAACCTCCACCTCCTGGGTTCAAGCAATTCTCCTGCCTCAGCCTCTCAAGTAGCTGGGATTACAGGTGCACACCACCATGTCTGGCTAATTTTTTACATTTTCAGTAGAGACAGGGTTTCACCATGTTGGCCAAGCAGGTCTCAAACTCCTGACCTCAGGTGATTGACCTGCCTCAGCCTCCCAAAGTGCTGGGATTACGGGCGTGAGCCACTGCGCCTGGCTGGATTTCCCTTTTTTTTTTTTTTTTTTTAAAGATGGGGTTTCACCTTGATGGCCCGGCTGGTCTTGAACTTCTGACCTCAGGTAATCCACCCACCTCGGCCTCCCAAAGTGCTAGGATTACAGGTGTGAGCCACCGCGCCCGGCCTGGATTTCCTTATTTTTAAAGGGTGAATAGTATTCCACATTTTATTTATTAGACAGTCTTCTGACTTCTAATGTTGCTATTGCTGAATCTATTGGCAGAATAATTGTCATTTCTTTGAAGGCAATCTGTCTTTTCTTTGCTTTTTTTTTAAAAATAGAGACAGGGTCTTGCTGTGTTGGCCAGGTTGATCTCAAACTCCTGACCTCAAGTGATCCTCCCACCTCAGCCTCCCAAAGTGCTGGGATTACAGGCATGAGTCAGTCCACCTGGCCTGTCTTTTCTTTCTGATTGCCTTTCAGACTTTTATGGTGTTCGGCAGTTTCATAGTGATGTGTCTAAGTGTAAATTTATTTATATTTATCTCACCTAGAACCATAGTGTTTGAAACTGAGCACTGATTTTTTTTCACAGAGGCTGGTACTTGGTAGACACCGTCTCTTTGGATACATCCTCCCCCATCATCTGCCTCTTCTCTCTTCTATGGAACTCCTTATAGACGTATGTTAGACCTTCTCATTCTATTCATGTCTTTTATTGTTTCTGTACCAGCAAGCTCTTGCTGTGTAACAAATCACGCAACATTTACAAGCTTACAATAACAACTATTTATTTAGCTCATGATTCTGTGGATCATTGATTTGGGCTAGACTCAGCTGGGTGGTTCTTCTGGTCTTGGCTGGTTGGCTGGGGTCGCTCATGCATACGCAGGCAGCTTCGAGGCCAGCTGGGAGTTGGCTGGTCTAGGATGCCTCAGTTGAAATTTTCTTTGCTTCACATAGTCTCTCATCCTCCACCAGGCTTGTCTCAATGTACCAGTAAGCGTTTCAAGAGAGTGAGCAGAGTTGTGCAAAGCCTCTTGTGGACAAGGCTCAGAAACCAACATCGCTTCTGGTTTTTTTCTTTCTTTTTTTGAGACAGGGTCTCGCTCTGTCACCCAGGCTGGAGTATAGTGACTTGAACACAGCTCACTGTAGCCTCAACCTCCTGGGATCAAGAGATCCTCCTGCCTCAGCATCCTCTGCTGCTGGGACCACAGGTGTGTGTTATCACATCTAGCCGAACTTTTTAATGATTTTTAGACAAAGTCTTGCTCTATTGCTCAGGCTGGAGTGCACTGGCATGATCATGGCTCACTGCAGCACCAAATCTCCAGGCTCAGGCGATTCTCCCACCTCAGCCTCTTGAGCAGCTGGGACTACAGGCACATGCCACTATGCTCAGCTAACTTTTTTATTTTTTGTAAAGAGGGGTTTCACCATGTCGCCCAGGCTGGTCTTGAATTCCTGGCCTCAAGTAATCCTCCTGCCGCAGCCTCCCAAGGTGCTGGGATATAGGCATGAGCCATCATGCCCAGCTTTACTTCTGTCATTTACATTGGTCAAACAAGTTGCAAAGTGGTGGAGGAAAAGACTATTTCTAGATGGGAGAGGCATCAAAATCACATGGTGGAAAACTGAATTTTATAAGATAAGAAAGTGACATTTATTACACCTTTGTGTTTGTGGTCTATATGTGACGGTGGTTTAGATCATAAACTCTGGGATCAGGCTGGGCGTGGTGGCTTATGACTGTAATCCCAGCACTTCCGGAGGCCAAAGCAGGTGGATCACATGAGGTCAGGAGTTTGAGACAAACCTGGTCAACATGGCGAAACCTCATCTCTACTAAATATACAAAAATTAGCTGGGTGGCTGTAATCCCAGCTACTCATGAGGCTGAGGCAGGAGAACCGTTTGAACCCAAGAGTTGGAGGTTACAGTGAGCCAAGATTGCGCCACTGCACTCCAGCCTAAATGACAGAGCGAGACTCCCTCTCAAATGAATAAAGAAATAAGCTCTGGGATCAGAGTGGAATTTTGGCCATTGTTGTATGCAATCTACCATACTCTCTGTCATAGGTACTTTTTTTTTCACTCTGTATTCCGTTGTGGAGAAATTATCTCACCTGTCTTGTAGTTCACTAAATCTCTCTTCAGCTATGATCAACCTGGTGTTTAACCATCCACTTGAATGTTTAATTTAAAGTACTGTATTATTCATTTCTGGAAGTTCCATTTGATTTTTCTCAAATCTATTATTTTTTCCTTTCTTTTTTTTCCTTGGGATGGGGTCTCACTCTGTTGCCCAGGCTGGAATACAGTGGCATGATCTCAGCTCACTGCAACCTCTGCCTCCCAGGTTCAAGCCATTCTCCTGCCTCAGCCACCCAGGTAGCTGAGACTACAGGTGTGCACCACCACACCCAGCTAATTTTTGTATTTTTAGTAAAGACAGGGTTTCACCATGTTGCCCAGGGTGGTGTTGAACTCCTGAGCTCAAGCAGTCCTCCTGCCTTGGCCTAGGTGCTGGGATTACAGGTGTGAGCCACCGCACTTGGTCGAATTTATTCTTTCATAGTGTCAGTTCTCGCTCTTGTGTTTTTCACTTCTGTGCTCAGTTCATTGTCTCTATGAGATTGTTCTTGGGTGTTTACTCTGCTGTTTGTGTGCCTTCTTAGTGTATAACATGTCTGACGCTTTCCTTCTGCCCACATCAACACGGCTTTATCAGTGGGAGCCCCACACAGATATCATTAGTCTAGGATTGATATTTATGTCAATCTCTGAGGGTTTTTTTTTTTTTTTTTTTTAATGGAATCTCGCTCTGTTGCCCAGGCTGGAGTACAGTGGCGCGACCTTGGCTCACTGCAACCTCTGCCTCCCAGGTTCAAGCAATTCTCCTGCCTCAGCCTCCCGAGTAGCTGGGATTACAGGCGCCAGCCACCACCCGGCTAATATTTGTATTTTTGGTAGAGACGAGGTTTCGCCATGTGGCCCAAACTGGTCTTGAACTCCTGACCTCAGGTGATCCACCTGCCTCGGCCTCCCAGAGTGCTGGGATTACAGGTGTGAGCCACCGCGCCCGGCCCTCTGAATTTTAGGGTCACAAAGGTGGAGTCCATTTGAATCTGAAACATGTGAGCACTGGCCCGTGGTAACAAATCCTCAGGAGATTTTTTTTTTCTTTTTTAATTGGGAGGGATTTTTAAAAAATAATTCTACCAGTTCAGGTTGAGACAAATTTCTTTCTTATCTCTCTGTGCCTAAAAATCTTTCTTCTCAAACACTTGTTTCCCTGAGGGTTTAGCCTGGACAGCCTCATCTTAGTTGGTGTCACTGTTTCAATCCCTACTTTAGTTTTTTTGTTTTTTGTGTGTTTTTTTGAGACGGAGTCTTGCTCTGTCACCCAGGCTGTAGTACAGTGGTGTGATCTCGGCTCACTGCAACCTCCGCCTTCCGGGTTCAAGCAATTCTCCTACCGCAGCCTCCTGAGTAGCTGGGACTACAGGTGTGCACCACTACACCCTGGTAATTTTTATATTTTTAGTAGAGACAGGGTTTCACCATGTTGGCCAGGCTGGTCTCGAACGGCTGACCTCAGGTGATCCACTTGCCTCAGCTTCCCAAAGTCTTGGGATTATGAGTGTGAGCCACCTCGCCCAGCGTCTTGATTTTTTTTGCGATGGAGGTCTCGTTCTATTGCCCAGGCTGGAGTGCAGTGGTATGATTACGGCTCACTGCAGCCTAGAACTCCTGGGCTGAAGCAATCCTCCCACGTCAGCCTCCAGGGGAGCTGGGATTATAGGCCTGAGCCTCTGCTCCCAGCTCCATCCTTTTAAATTAAGAAATAAGTGCCACGTGCCTGTTATCTCAGCACTTTGGGAAGCCGACACAGGAGGACTGTTTGAAATTAGAAGTTTGAGACCAGCCTGGGTAACAGAGCAAGATCTCGACCTGGAAGAAAAAAAAACAAGGATACGGTTGGTGTTTTTAACCTAGATGTTTAGAGCAGGATGGTTTTCAGGTGATCTAATTTACTACTGTATTGCTCACACCAGAGTCCAAATATACACACAAATTAAATATATATTTTTTCTGAGATGGAGTCTCGCTTTGTCACCCAGGTTGGAGTGCAGTGGCACAATCATAGCTCACTGCCTCCTCCAATTTCTGGGCTCAAGGGACCCTCTCGCCTCAGCCTCCTGACTAGCTGGGACTATAGACATGTGTCACTATGGCCATGCCAAGCTAACTTTTTTTAAATTAAAGAAGTGTTTTTGTTTGTTTGTTTGTTTGTTTTGAGACCGAGTCTCACTGTGTTACCCAGGCTGGAGTGCAGTGGTGCGATCTCGGTTCACTGCAACCTCCGCCTCCCAGGTTCAAGCGATTCTCCTGCCTCAGCCTCCTGAGTAGCTGTGATTACAGGTGTGCACCACCACGCCTGGCTCATTTTTGTATTTTTAGTAGAGACGGAGTTTTGCCACGTTGGCCAGGCTGGTCTGGACTCCTGACCTCAGGTGATCTGCCTGCCTCAGCTTCCCAAAGTGCTGGGATTACAGGCATGAGCCACCGTGCCTGGCAGAAGGTTACTTTTGTAGAGACAGGGTCTCACTATGTTGCCAAGGCTGGTGTCAAACTTGTGGGCTCAAGCAATCCTCCCACCTGGACTTCCTAAAGTGCTGGGATTACTGGCATAAGCTACTTTCCCTGGTGTGCGTGTGTGTGTGTGTGTGTATATATATATATATATAATATATAAAAATATAAAATGTATAAAATATATAATATAATACACAATAAATACATAAACAAAAATATATGAAATATATATAATATAATAAAAATATTTATATATTTAAAAATATATTTTAAATAATTGGAATCATACATTTCCGGGGCCCCCAATGTGAACAGAAACTCTGCAGAAAACAGTTTGAAAACCAGGCATTTGGTGGGGAGAACTTGGGCTTCCCATCACCCGCTTTTCATTCCCACCTGAGCACCTCATGCTCCGAAACTTGGGGACAAGTGAGTTGCCTTCTCTGAGCTTTCTTTTCCCCATCTTCCGGGATAATCACACCTGACTTCCCTGGCAGAAAGTGACCTGCCTGGGAACTCGAACGGAAAGCTCTGTGATGAGCACCGTGATGCTTGAAGTGAGAACTCTCCCAACAGCCACCATGGCTACAATCTGGAAAATTCCCTCAGGTCTGACGCCCCTCTGCCCAGCAAGTGAACAAAGGGCTGACTGGTGACGGTTTCCAGACACTGTGGCTGGCTGTTTAAACTCACAAGTGAGCATCAGCACAAAGTGGAGTCTAGGGTTGGGCACGGTGGCTCACGCCTGTAATCCAGCACCTTGGGAGGCCAAGGGAGGAGGATTGCTTAAGGACAGGAGTTCGAGACCAGCCTGGGCAACACAGTGAGAGCCCATCTCTACCAAACAAAAACAAAAACAAAAAATTAAAACATTAGCTGGCCATGGTGGCAGTGCCTGTAGTACTAGTTACTCAGGAGGCTGAGGTAGGAGGATGACCTGAGCCCAGGAGGTAGAGGCTGCAGTGAGCTATGATTGCACCACTGCGCTCCAGCGTGGGTGACAGACCAAAACCCTGTCCCAGGGAGAGAAAAAAAAAAAGAGTAGGTTATTTTCCAGCAGGACTGGGGTCCTGTCTCCTTTCCTATCCCTCTGGGAGGACAGCCCCAGCTGGCCACACCTGTTGACACCACTCTCTAACCAGTTCTGGGCAGGGACCCCTGGATGAGGCGCCCACCCCTCCCTGCTGACCCCAATTTCCAAACAGCCCATTCATCCATCCCAGGGTTGGGGGTGTGGGGGTGGTCGGAGAAGGACCCCCATCTTGTCCTGCACTCCCAGTCCCCAGGGGGCGCTGGACGGGGGGACCCCAGCGGCGGCGGCGACCCCGAGGAGGCCCGGGCACAGGGAGAAAGACGTTTCTGTCTCCCTCCCTCTCCGCCTCGGGTTTCGCCCTTCCCTTCCCGGGGACAATCCCGACCTTCACCAAGCAGGCCTTTTGCAAACACACACGCACGCACATGTATTTTTGGAAGAAGGGGAAAAATTCCAGAGAACCTCCGCTGGGTTAAAAATGAAGTGAAGATTATATTAATAGTGAAAGGCGAGCGGGGCGGCTGGGGCGCAGACAGAGGCCCCTTTCATGCGCCCGGCCGCGCGCCGCGGGCCGCTGCCAACACAAACGCGGGCGGAACCGAACCCGCGGAGCGCCGGCCGCGCTGCCAGCCTCCGTCCCGCCCGCCCCGGCTGGCGCCGCTCCGCGTTTCCGCTCTGCTGACGCGCAGGAATCGCCGGGCGGCCGGGCTGGCGGCGGGGACCCCTGTGCGCCCCGAGCCCCCGAGTGGGGGCCGCACCCCTCCCCGCCTCTCCTCCCTCTGCTCCTGCGCCGCCCTTTTCTTCCAGGCTCTGGCGGATCGGAATGCCCAGTGGCTTGGAGGCCGCCTCCACCGGGAAGCCCAACCGGGTTCCGCTGGACTCTCACAGGCGAGTCCCAATCCCCCCACCCGCTGCAAGGTCTGTGTCCCTCCTGCAGCCCCGCCCGCCAACTAGGGCGAGAAGGAGCTCGCCCCCACCCAAACGTGTTGGTGCGATGAAGGAAGGGCCTGTGATTCTGCCACTCGCCCTGGACACCCAGTGCTGGCTCCCCGTGGAAGTCCCCCAGGACTGGGTGGAGGCTGAGTGGCCAGGTGGTTTGCAACCTGCGGCCTCTGACTCCCATCATGTTGGGAAAGTCATTGAACCTCACCGGTGAAACAGGCACAGTGAAATCATTTCCCTGGTCTCAGGACTCTGTGTGAGGCTGGGGACAGAGGCTGTGGGGGCCTAAGGGGATCTTGGGAACTGCAGGGGCTTGTCCTGTCTCCCTAAGACACTCACTCCTGGCAGGGTCCCCTCTCCAGGCACAGCCCAGATCCGCCCCCATCATCCTCTCCATCCGTGGCTCCCTGTTCCTCACAGAGGAGTCATCACTCTGTTCAGAATCCCCAGGACTCCCTGGGGGAGGAGGTCCCAGCCTGTCCTCCGAAGACCCTGCCTCCCCAATTCCAGGACCTCATCACGTGGGTCCTACCTCCAGCATAGAAGCGGCACTAACCCAGGTGGTCAATCAGGAAACACCATCCAGCTTCTGATTGGTCCACGGATGAGCAGTAACACGTCAAGCTAAGCGGATCAAAGCCTTCCCTGGAATTTTGTCAAGAAGTCCGAAGTGAGATTCTGGGTCTCAATACTGGGAAAAGGTGAGGCTGAGGCTGCCTGCTGTCCTGGGGTCCTCACCTTGCCACCAACAGGAAGCCACACAGAGGGAAGCAGAAATGAGACGCAGTCAGTGAGGGCAGGGGACAAAGGCGAGATCCCAGGGAGACAGACGCTGGGACATCATCCTTGGGTACTGGATCCATTCTCTGCGCCTGAGGACGAAAGACAGCAGCCAATCCATTCTCTGCGTGTCTGAGCTACTTTAAGTCAGTGTTTTGACTGTAGGAATGGAGAGTCCCATCTTGGCTAGGGACCATGGCGCAACAATTGGGGGAGGTGGGGGTAGGAAGATTGCTTGAGGCCAAGAGCTCCGGGGCAGCCTGGGCAACATAACAAGATGCTGTCTTTACAGAAAGAAAAATCCCAGCTAGGCGTGGCGGCGTGTGCTGGTGGTCCCAGCTACTCGGGAGGCTAAGGTGGGAGGACTGCTTGAGCTCAGGAGGTGGAAGCTGCAGTGAGCTATGATGACACCACTGCACTCCAGCCTGGGTGGCAGAGCAAGACCTTATCTCAAAAAAAAAAAAAAAAAAGGATAGAGTCCCACCGAATACCCTTACTGCGTGAGGGTAACCCCATCTGAAAAATAAAGCTCAGGCACCTGGACTTGGTATTGGTGGTCTTTGCAAGGTGTAAAATGCATTCCTCTCCTTGGGACCCCCTTAAGCTTGTCCTGCATGTTTCATTTACAAATGACTTTCACAAGCATGAAAGGAGATGATCCCCCACCACACCTGTCACACAGGTGACAGATAAGGAAACCGAGGTTTCAGTATGAAGTACTGTACCCCAGGTCACGCAGGCAGTGGAGATTCTAATGAACTCTAGCCCATCATCTGACTACCACCCAGCTCCCCACCTTCTCTCCTGCTCTCCCACCTCCCCTGGGAACTGACTGCTCCTGACCCCCACACTTGGGCGTCTTCACCGGGCGGCGTGGCTCAAAGGCTTCCTTCTCCACTCTGCGGATTCAGACCAGCTCAGTGTGCCACCTCTCCTAGATGCTTTCTGCAGAAGCCCCTCTTCCTGCCCTGCTCCTGCACCTACCTCAGGTGTTGACACCTGGGCTCTCGATGCTTACAGTTGGGTAGCTGCCTGTCCCCCATTTTGTTATCCAGTATGCAGAATTGGGTGCTCTGTACCTCTATTTTTTTGTTGTTGTTGAGACGGAGTCTGGCTCTGTCACCCAGGCTAGAGTGCAATGGCGCCATCTCGGCTCACTGCAACCTCCGCCTCCCAGGTTCAAGCGATTCTCCCGCCTCAGCCTCCTGAGTAGCTGGGATTACAAGCATGCACCACCACACTAACTTCTGTATTTTTAGTAGAGACCAGGTTTCACCATGTTGGCTAGGCTGGTCTCAAACTCCTGACCTCAGATGATCCATCTGCTTCGGCCTCCCAAAGTGTTGGGATTACAGGCGTGAACCACTGCACCTGGCCCCTCTTTTTTTTTGTAAAAAAAATTTTAAATTATTATTATTTTTTTGAGACAGAGCCTCCCTCTGTTGCCCAGGCTGGAGTGCAATGGTGCGATCTCGGCTCACTGCAACCTCCACCTCCCGGGTTCAAGCAAGCCTCCTGCCTCAGCCTCCTGAGTAGCTGGGATTACAGGCACTGCCTCCCAACCACGCCTGGCCAACTTTTGTATTTTTTAGTACAGACAGGGTTTCGCCATGTTGGGCCAGGTTGGTCTTGAACTCCTGACCTCAGGTGATCTGCCCACGTGGCCTGCCAAAGTGCTGGAATTACAGGCATGAACCACCACGCCAGGCCCCTCTTTAGATCTGCTTAAAAATTTTTTTTTTGGAAACAGGATCTTGCTCTGTTGCCCAGGCTGGAGTGCAGTGGCACAACTATAGCTCACTGCAGCCTTGAACTCCTGGGCTTAAATGATCCTCCTGCTTCAGCCTCTCCAGTAGCTGAAACTACAGACACACATCACCAAGCCTAGCTAATTTTATTTTACTTTTTGGAGAGATGGGGTTTCACTACGTTGCCCTGGCTAGTCTCAGATTCCTGGTCTCAAGTGATCCTCCTGCCTCAGCCTCCCAAAGTGCTGGGATTATAGGCTTGAGCCACCACAGTGCCCTAGCCTAGATCTGCTTTCTGAATATTTGAGAGGCAGAAGGCACAGAGCGTGACAATCGATGGGATTTGGGAAGGGAAGAGCAGGAGGGGACACTCACGCACAGCAGCCTCAAGGTTTCTAGCCCCGGCTGCTGTCACTAACCACCCTCAGGAAGGTGAGCGGAAGCTAGGTTACCCAGGAGAAACCAGCAAGGGGTGGTTCTGAGGCCCCAGAGGTGCAGAGCTGAAAGTCCAGGGACAAGCAGTGAGGCTGGAGGAACGTGAGGCTGGAGAAGGAGCTTCAGCAGGCTCTGCGGTAAAGATGGAGGCTGGGGCCTTGGGAGTCAAGGAGTTTACCCAAGACGAAGCGTCTATGTGGAAGAAAAGAGGAGGCCGGGCGCGGTGGCTCATGCCTGTAATCCCAGCACTTTGGGAGGCCAAGGCGGGCAGATCATATGAAGTCAGGAGTTCAAGACCAGCCTGGTCAACATGGTGAAATCCCGTCTCTACTAAAAATACAAATATTAGCCAGGTGCAGTGGCACACGCCTGCAGTCCCAGCTATTCGGGAGGCTGAGGCAGGAGAATCGCTTGAACCTGGGAGGCGGAGGTTACAGTGAGCCAGGATTGCGCCACTGCACTCCTGCCTGGGCAACAGAGCGAGACTCTGTCTCAAAAAAAAAAAGATGATCAGGGAATCAGGGGACAGAACCCCAACATTTAAGCAACTGGCAGAGGAAGAGAGAGAGAAAAGAAGAGGAGGAGGGAAGGAAGGTCTGTGAAGGAGACAGAAGAACAAGGAGAGTGGTATGTGAAAGCCATGTGAGAAGGAATTTTAAAGACAGGATGGTTTGGGCCAGGCGCAGTGGCTCATGCCTGTAATCCCAGCACTTTGGGAGGCCAAGGTGGGCAGATTACCTGAGGTGAGGAGTTTGAGACCAGCCTGGACAACATGGTGAAACCCTGTTTCTACTAAAAATACAAAAATAAACCAGGCGTGGTGGTGGTGGGTACCTGTAATTCCAGCTACTGAAGTGGCTGAGGCAGGAGAATCGCTTGAACCTGGGAGGTGGAGGTTGCAGTGAGCTGAGATTGCGTCACCACAGTACTCCAGCCTGGGTGACAGAGCCAGATTCTGTCTCAAAAAAAAAAAAAAAGAAAAGAAAAGAAAGGATGGTTCAAAAGTGGTGGCACATGGTCTCTGAGGTCTTTGGGAAGATAACTTCTTTCTAGAAGGAAGGTGCCCGCTGGACAGTTAACTACAGGGTCACTGGGGCCAAGGTCAGCGTAGTGTTTATAAGGGGTGATACTGGGGCCTGACAGCAATGGGCCAGGGGCGACTGAGGGGACTCATGGAGGTAGAGGATGGTAATGGAGTCGGTGGGGCCAGCGTCACTGGCACAGAGGAAGAGGCACGTCTGCCTTCAAGGGCCCAGAGGAGGCGGTGAGGGTGGGTGAAGACTGGTGTGAGGGAAGAGGTCTTTGGCCCATGGGAGGGCTTATTTCCTGCCTGGTGGCTTTTATTTCTCTGGGCCTGGAGACAGGCGTGTGGGTGCTTGGAAGGGAAGGGGGGATCTGGGTGTCAAGGGGGAAGCCAGGAAGGTCCTCCTCAGGGAATCAAAAAGGAGCCAGTGACGCAGGAAAGGGCTGCTGAGTAATTCTGAGGTTGGAAACGCACGTTGGTGACTTTCGCGTTGATTCCACGGGGCCTGAGTGAGGCTCTTTGTACACCGCTGTGGAACACTGTGCTATTCACAGCTGTGAGTTATCGGCTGTGTCCACACAGGGGTCGCCCATCTAGGCGCCTGCTTTATAGTCCAAATGCCAAGTGGGGGTGGGGCAAGTGGACCTTCCAGTGCCCTTTGAGGAGTGGCTGCCGGAAGGCAGGGCCACGTGTGTGTGTGTGAAGGGGGATGGAGGTGCTTGGCCCAGGCAGAGGTGCACAGTGTCCATGAGGGCCAGGGGGTGCCCCCTGTGATGGCTCCTCCTCTAAACTGGGTTGGGGGCTGGGCACAGTGGCTCATGCCTGTAATCCCAGCACTTTGGGAGGCCAAGGCAGGTGGATCACCTGAGGTCAGGAGTTCAAGGCCAGCCTGGGCAACTTGGTGAAATCCTGTCTCTACTAAAAATATAAAAATTGGCCGGGCACGGTGGCGGGAACCTGTAATCTCAGCTACTCGGGAGACTGAGGCACGAGAATAACTTGAACCTGGGAGGCAGAGGTTGCAGTGAGCTGAGATCATGCCACTGCACTCCAGCCTGGGCTTCAGAGCGAGGCTCTGTCTCCAAAACAAAATGAAACAAAACAAACCAACCAACCTGAGTTGGGGGACCCAAATTGCTTAGGGACCGTAGAAGAGGTAGCTAACATGGCTTAGGGTTTCCGTCCTCCCAGTCAACTGTGATTTTTCTTTCTTTTTCTTTTTAGACAGAGTCTGGCTCTGTCACCCAGGCTGGAGTGCAATGGCACAATCTCCGCTCACTGCAACCTCCGGCTCCTGGGTTCAAGTGATTCTCCTGCTTCAGCCTCCTGAGTAGCTGTGATTACAGGTGTGCACCACCACGCCTGGCTAATTTTTGTATTTTTAGTGGAGACGGGGTTTCACCATGTTGGCCAGGCTGGTCTTAAACTCCTGACCTCAAGTGATCCATCTGCCTTTGTTATACCCGAGCGAGTTAAGGAATGTGCCACACTCTGAGAGTGAATTATGAGTCCTTTAATTTTAGCCGGCGACTGAGAGGCGGCTAATGCCCAAAATCTCTTGGCCCCGAAGAAATAGTCTGGGGTTTTTATGCCCCAGTTTGAAAAGGGAGGGGGGAACCTAGCTGAAGCAAGTTTTTCACAGAAGCAGGGTAAGCAAAAAGTTAAAAGATAAACTAGTACATGAGAAATAAAACAGTACCAGGTGCAAGGGGTAAAGCTGTCATGAAAGACATACAACTTACAGATATGGGGGCTCTGGGCGCTCGACAGCACCTGCATTCCCAGGCTCTGCTGCTGCTGCTTGACTCGGCCTCTTATCAGCAAATGCACTCCTGGATGTGCCCGGTGTCATCCTGCCCCAGCTACATACTACAGTTACATACTTAATGAGGGAAAAATAACTAAAATGAAGAAGCTAAGATGGAGTCTGCCAGGCTCAAGAAGCTAACATGAAGCCTGAACAGCTCTCAGCAAAGAAGAGGGAGTCAGCTGAAGCTAACAAAAAGCAGGTTATCACACCTTGGCCTCCCAAAGTGCTGGGATTACAGGCCTGGGCCACCGCGCCCGGCCTCAGCAGTGGTTTCTCTGATAATTATTCACAACTACGTTTCAAACCCTGCCTGCATTTCTGATCAACGGGTTGCTTTCAGAGGCCTTGGGGCTCTCCGACACCCCGACTGATGTGTCTGGCAATGTGCGGGTGCCCGTGAGGATCTCATTGAATTTGAGGGTCACAAACAGCATGGAGGGAGGTAACTCGGTTGCCCCAGGTGGAGAAAAGCCAGAGTATGACTTTGTTCACTCCGAGTGCCCCTTGGGCACTTCCCTGGGTTGGTGACCGTCCTCAGAACTGCAGCCTGCAGGCCTGCCTGGGGTCCTGTGAGAGTACTGTGACCTGGCGCACTCCAGGGGCCCCCCACCTACCTGGATGGTGGTCAGGGAAGGCTGCTTGGAGGAGGTAGAGCTTCAGCTGTTTTTTTCTGTCTAGGTTTATGTGTGTATTTTTTTGTTGTTGTTGAGATGAAGTCTTGCTCCGTTGCCCAGGCTGGAGTGCAGTGGCGGGATATCGGCTCACTGCAACCTCTGCCTCCCAGGTTCAAGAGATTTTCCTGCCTCAGCCTCCTGTGTAGCTGGGACTACAGGTGTGTGCCACCACGCCCGGCTAATTTTTTGCATTTTTAGTAGAGACGGGGTTTCACTGTGTTAGCCAGGATGGGCTCGATCTCCTGACCTTGTGATCCACCCGCCTTGGCCTCCCACAGTGCTGGGATTACAGGCGTGAGCCACAGCGCCCGGCCTATGCGTGTATTTTTAACTACCTTCTATGCGTGGTTTTTGTGTAAGGAAATGAAAATGTTTCTTTGAAAACTTGAGAAAGGGAATATTTTAATACCAGGCAAAGAGGAGAGTTCCTGTGGTTTTATTTGGATTGGGAAAGAGTTCAGTCCTATGCTGAGCGGCCCCTTTTCCATGGCTGCTGGGGCAGTGGTGCCTGGACTCCTGGCTCCTGCCCCCTGAGGCTTGTGAGCCGTGGGGCGTCTGCTGTTTTGAAAAGACCAGAGTGCAGTCCAGGCGGAGCCAGCCGCACGCGGGAAGGCACGGGGTCGGGGTGGCTGCTGTGGACATTTGGGACCCCGCAGTGGTTCAGTGTGGCTGGAAGGCAGAGAGCAGCTGTTGTGGGGGGTGGTGGGGTGGGCTCCTGTGCTAAATAGAGTTTGAACTTGGTCTCAAAGGCGACTGAGGCAGCTGAAGCACTTCCAGCCAGGGCGAGGCAGGGGTGGCAGGTGGAGGGGGAGGCCCTGGGGACAGTGTGGCAGTGATTAATCTAGGTGAGAAGTGTCAGCATCCCATCCGGGCAGGGCAGAGAGATGGAGAGGAGGGGGTGGGTACCTGAAAACAAGGCCCACCTCAGAGACCAGTGGGATGGGGCTGCAGGGAGGAGGCACAGCAGGACACAGAGTCTGGATCAGGGGCTGGGCAGTAGGGGGAGATAAATGACTTTTTTTTTTTGAGACAGTGCCTCGCTCTGTTGCTCAGGCTGGAGTGCAGTGGCACAGTCATAGCTCACTGTAGCCTCAACCACCTGGGCTCAAGTGATCCTCCTGTCTCAGCCTCCTGAGTACCCAGACCACAGGCACACATCACTATTCCTGGCTAATTTTAAAAAATTTTTCTTTTTTGAGACGGAGTCTCTGTTGGCTAGGCTAGAGTGCAGTGGCGCAATCTCAGCTCACTGCAATCTCTGCCTCCCAGGTTCAAGTGATTCTCCTGCCTCTGCTGGGATTACAGGCGCCCACTGCCACACCTGGCTAATTTTTGTATTTTTAGTAGAGACAGTTTTAGTTTTACTGTGTTGGCCAGGCTGGTCTCAAACTCCTGACCTCAGGTGATCCACCCTCCCCAAGTGCTAGGATTACAGGCGTGAGCCACCATCCCCAGCCTAAAAATTTTTTTATAGAGACAGGGTCTTCCTATATTGCCCAGGCTGGTATTAAACTCCCAGGCTCAAGCGATCCTCCGCCTTGGCCTCCCAAAGTGCTGGGATTACAGGCGTGAGCCACCATGTACGGCCGATAAGTGACTTTCCTGTTCCTTGTGTGGAGGGTACTCAGGTCCATACGGTGTGTGTGGCAGTCTCTCCACCTGTGTAGGAGGCCTTCCAATAAAAATCAACCAAGCAGAGTTTGGCGAGCCTGTTCCAGAACAGACCGAGACCCCAGCCACCTCCACGACTTCTCCAACTCACCGCCTCCCTCAGTGTTAGAGCCCGCATGAAGGTCCGCTTCAGGGACCTCAGACTCGACTGGCACTCATGGAGCACCCACAGTGTACCCAGCATCGAGTAACAGACGCTCCCCTGGCACAGGTCTCATGGGTGCCACTGCAATGATGTCACCTGGCGGGAGTAAGTTCGGGCTCTTCTGGGATGCCATGTGGCCCCATTTCCAGAATCTACCTTTCCACAGTGCTTATTTCCTGGGGACTGGACTCTTGGTACTGCTCCTGTCTTTGGGATTTCTCTAAAAGCAGCTACCGAACCCCAGTACCCCCAAGCTCTTTCCCTTTTTGGGTGGCCATTGTCTGGGTCTGAACGGTTCTCCTGTCTGGAGGGGCCATTCTGCCTTGGCCTGAGCAGGGGGATAAGCTCAACAGGAGGGGAGCAAGGAGAGGGGTAGGATGGGGGACAATGGAGATTTGACTCAAGACCCCCCCACTGCCCCTCCCCAGCACATTTATATTTTTATTAATTTTTATTTTTTTATTTTTTGAGAGGAAGTCTTGCTCTGTCACCCAGGCTGGAGTGCAGTGGCGCAATCTCAGATCACTACAACCTTTGCCTCCTGGGTTCAAGTGATTCTCCTGCCTCAGCCTCCCAAGTAGCTGGGACTATAGGCACGTGCCACTATGCCCAGCTAATTTTTTTTGTATTTTTTAGTAGAGACAGAGTTTCACCGTGTTAGCCAGGTTGGTCTTGATCTCCCGACCTCATGATCCACCTGCCTTGGCCTCCCAAAGTGCTGGGATTACAGGCATGAGCCACCATGCCCAGCCCCTTCATTTTTAACAATATTTTCAGGCTGGGCGTGGTGGCTCACACCTGTAATCCCAGCACTTTGGGAGGCCAAGGCAGGCGGATCACTTGAGGTCAGGAGTTCAAGACTAGCCTGACCAACATGGCAAAACCCCATCTCTACAAAAAATACAAAAAAAAAAAAAAACCACACAAACAAACAATTAGCTGGGCGTGGTGGTGTGTGCCTGTAGTCCCAGCTACACCGGAAGCTGAGGCTGAGAATCGCTTAAACCCAGGAGGCAGAGGTTACAGTGAGCTGAGATCACAACACTGCCCTCCAGCCTGGGCCACAGAGTGAGACCCTGTTTCAAAACAAAACAAAAAACCCAAAAAAGTCAAAAACATTTTTGTTATTTAAAAAAATACAAATAGAGACAAGGTCTCACTATGTTGCTCAGGCTGGTCTCAAACTCCCCGGCTCAAGCAATCCTTCCATCTTGGCCTCCCAAAGTGCTGGGATTACAGGTGTGAGTCACCATGCCCAGCCCCAGCTGCACTTATAGTTTGAATAGTTGAGAATTAAATAATATCAGATACATAAGATGAAATGCTTTTTGGTTTATTACAATATTTATATTATATATTGTTATTTATCTGTTGACATTTCTCTTTCCAGAGTGTTTGCCTCCTGGGCATGCGCACACACACGCTGGCTTAGTGGTGGCCGTGGGTGAAGTCCCTCTGCTGAGCATTACTGTGCCCTTACCATGACTCAGTTGGTCAGAACAGTTAGATTGCTCAAGGGAAGCTTCTTCACCTGCCATGAGAGAGCAGGTGCTGCGAAAGCAGCTCCGCCTCTTCCCCACCAGCCCAGTTCTTGAGACCATAAAAGAAGGGGCCTTGCCAGGTGTGGTGGCTCACGCCAGTAATCTCAGTACTTTGGGAGGCCGAGGGAGGTGGATCACTTAAGGTCAGGAGTTTGAGACCAGCCTGTCCAACACGGAGAAACCCCGTCCTACTAAAAATACAAAATTAGCCTGGCGTGGTGGCGCATGCCTGTAATCCCAGCTACTCGGGAGGCTGAGGCAGGGGAATCGCTTGAACCCGGGAGGTGGAGGTTGCGGTGAGCCGAGGATGTGTCGGTGCACTGCAGCCTGGGCAACAGAGTGAAACTCCATCTTAAAAAAAATAGTGGCCTCTAGCACTGATTTTCCGGGGGAGCTCAGGGTCCCCCTAGGGGTCCCCTGTGCAGACAGGAGGAGCTGGTTGCCATCATTTCGGGGCTCCTGCCGCTGTGCTTGGAGGACTGACTGTGACCGTGACCGTGACTGTGCCTGCCACCTTTCCTATTCTTGGAGGGCAAGGGTGGTCTTTGTGTCAGCCCCCAATGCCCTTTCCTGGGCACTGTGTTCAGCATTCAGGTGGCAGAGAGAGGCCAAGTGCCCTTCTCAGCAGCTTCCCTAGCATCCAGGCTCAGGCCACGGGCAGGGGACCGAGGTGGGCAGTGAAGTTCCCCTTGGGGCCACCAGGCTCGCCCAGAAAGGAAGGAGTGGGTTATGTCGCCACCTATTGCCGGATCTGCTCAGCAAAGGTCAGCCTGGCCTTCTGAGCCCAAATCATCCCTTCAAAAGAAGGACCCAGGTTGGGGGGAGAAGAGGACCTCGAGAGCCCAGTGGGAAAAGCCCGCGGCTCCAGGCTGCCACCGGGGGCTACCTCAGCTCTGTCCTTGTCCTCGCGGGGAAGTCCTTCCTTCCCAGGGCCTCACAACCTTCCCTCTGAAATGACCCTTGAGATTCCACTGCAGGGAGAGGTGGGGCACGGCAAGGCAGGTCCCCAGGGCACACCCAGCCCACGGTGCCCCGAGTGAGGCCAGAAGGGGGCCCCCGATGCCGGGATCTGAGGAGCAGGTGGGGCTCTGGGAAGCCTCTGGGACCCCTGAGCCAGCCTCCTCTGTCCTTGCAAAGTGGTCTTGAGCGCTGCTGGGAGAATGAACTCCACCACACCGTCCGGCAGGCCACCGGGGAGGCTGGCTTCATGACACCAACGGCAGACACGTTTTTGCAGGAACACTCTCAAATACGGCGTTGTACAAGGAGCATGTGGGCACGGCTGCCCGTGGGAGAGTGCACGGGACGAGAATCATGAGGGTGTTGCAGACTGGTGTGGCGCCGTGCACGACTGAGGGGGTGTCGTGAACTCCATGCTCTGCATCTGAGCCGAAAAAGGGGCACTCAACCCCGAAATCCACCTCAGGTGAAAGGCTGACTGAGAACAAACTGTGATGTGGTTGGGACAAGGTCAGTGCCACCAGGCAGCCACTTCAGTGCCACGTGCTGCCCACCTGCCTGAGTCGGGGCCTTCAGCAGCTTCATCTGCGGACCTCCTGTGCGGAAGGTGGTTTCCATGTGCTTCAGGGACCTCGAGTCTCCCTGGCAGACACAGTACACACCACCGTCCCCCTGAGCCCCCCGCATGGTGGGTTAGGGGCACCCAGCTTGCCTTCTTCCTTGGTGCTCCCTGCATGGGCCTCCCGCAGAGGCACAGGCAAGCCGGCGGCAGAAGGACCCCACTGCACTCCTGAGCTCCTCAGCTCAAACTCCACAGTCCACGCGGCAGCCAGGTTGCAGTCCTTCGCATTTCTAAAGTGCAGTCATAATACATGGATACATCTCAAATTGTTTAGAAGCACCCCAGGAGAAAACATGGGACCTCCTTCCCCCTCCCTGTGCTGTGCTCGCCATAGGGACAGTGCGTCTAAGCCTGTGACTTCTGGTGCTGTGTACACACAGGAGACTCCATGTTTTTCTTGGAGACAGGCTCTTGCTCTGTCACTCGGGCTGGAGTGCAGTGGTGCAACCTCCAACTCTTGGGGCTCAATTGATTCTCCCACCTCACTTCCCCCTCCCCTCTGAGTAGCTGGGACTGCAGGTACGTACCACCATGTCCAGCAAACTTTTAAAAATCTTTTCTGTGGAGACAGGGTCTCCTTATGTTGCCCAGGCTGCTCTGAAACTCCTGGCCTCAAGGGATCCTCCTCTTGCATCAGTTTTTTTTTTTTTTTTTTTTTTTTTTTTTTTTTTTTAAGACAGAGTCTCACTCTGTCATCCAGGCTGAGTGTAATGGCATGATCTTGGCTCACTGTAGCCTCCGCTTCCTGGGTTCAAGCGATTCTCATGCCTCAGCCTTCTGAGTAGCTGGAATTATAGGCGCCTGCCACCACTCCCAGCTAATTGTTTGTATTTTTAGTAGAGATAGGGTTTTGCCATGTTGGCCAGGCTGGTCTCGAACTCCTGACCAGATGATCCACCCACCTCGGCCTCCAAAAGTGCTGAGCTTACAGGTATGAGCCTCCTGAAGTGCTGGAGCTGCAGGCATGAGCCACCATGCACCCAGCCTCTTATTACTTTTAAAATGAAACATACCAACTTTATTTAACAAAGGTAACAGTTAAATTAACAGGTAAAGTCCCAGGTAAAGCACTTATCATGAGAACTGACTGGAAGAAATGTTCTTGTGAACACCACACAGCTTCATCTCGCTGAGCGCTGGGGCTGTCAAAATCTCAGCTCAGCGCAGGTACAGGGGATCTGTACCTTCCTCAAATCCTCGCTGAAGACTCACACACACGTGTGTTAAATTTGAAAAAGATGTATTGGGGGCTGGGCATGGTGGCTCATGCCTGTAATCCCAGCACTTTGGGAGGCCGGGGTGGGTGGATCACCTGAAGTCAGGAGTTCAAGACCAGCCTGGCCAACGTGGCGAAACCCTGTCTCTACTAAAAATACAAAAATTAGCTGGGTGTGGTGCTGCATGCCTGTAATCCCAGCTACTCAGGAGGCTGAGGCAGAAGAATCGCTTGAACCTGGGAGGTGGAGGTTTCGGTGAGCCAAGATCGCGCCACTGCACTCCAGCCTGGCCACAGAGTGAGACTTCATCACAAAAAAAAAAAAAAAAAATTTAAAAAGGTGTAATGGGCATCCTCGGATAGGTCTCATTTTGTTGCTCTTTTGGAAGAGGTGGTCTCTAAAAAGATCATGTGGTCTGGCTCAAGATCACGGCTGTGAACCCAGCCTAGACTCTGTCGGATGCCAGGTCTCCCCCGCAGCCTCAGACGCCAGGTGGGTTTGGGGACCTGCACGCAGAGTCCTCTGGGTTATGTGACACGCTGAGACTCCCAGTGCTCATCACAGGGCCTGTCTGGGTAGCAGATGTGCTGTGGGCTCCCCCCGCCGCCAGGGTGCGGAGAGGCAGGGGACAATGAGAGGGCAAGGAGCACGTTCCTTCGGCCAAGGCATGGCTGTGATTGTGACCTCTTACTTTTTAAAAGCCACGGAGTCGTCCCCAGGCAGCTGTGCTGGTGTTTCTTTCAGCAGTTCCTCTGAAGGCCTCCCAGCTGCCTCAATTTTCCCACCTCATTAGCGATGGTGCAATAATGAACATCCTTTTAGTCGACGCGTGTGCATGTCTTCAAAGGGCAGCGTCTCCGAGCAAAACTGCTGTGTGGAGTGTATTCTTCCATTTGTAGTATTCTCAAGGTAGACAGTGACTTCCTGAAACCCTGTCTCTTCATGGCACTCTGTGCTGGAGTTCTTCCAACAACCCTCTTCCAAGGAAAAGCCTGGAAAGGAGGCTGGGACAGGCTCCAGCCTGTCCAGGGGGCCAGCGGTGACAGCCAGCTTCCACCACTGCAGGCTGCAGGGAGGCACGCCCTGTGCTGTGGAGCAGGAGGCTGGGTGGGGACAGGGAGCCAGGCTGCAAGAAACGAGGCAGAGGAGGTCCAGGAAGGTGACCACAGTGCCATTTAGAGATGACGGGGCAGACCTTTAGAAAGACCATTCTGGGGGCTGAGCGCGGTGGCTCCTGCCTGTAACCCCAGCACTCTGGGAGGCTGAGGTAGGAGGATCACTTGAGTCCAGGAGTTTGAGACCACCCTGAGCAACAACATGAGGAAACCCCATCTCTATTAAAAATACAAAAAAAAAAAAAAATTAGTTGGGCACAGTGGCGTGTGCCTGAAGTTCCAGCTACTTGGGAGGCTGGGGCAGGAGAATCGCTTGAACTCGGGAGGTGGAGGTTGCAGTGAACCGAGATCGCACCACTGCACTCCAGCCTGGGCGACAGTGCGAGACTCCAGCACAAACAAACAAAAAGACCACTCTGGCTGTATGGGCATGTTAGAGAAGACCGGAGAGAGACAGCTGGGCAGGTGACCATGCTGGTGGCTGATGCAGGCCTCAGCTGTGGCTGGGTGGAATGTGGTGTGGGGTCTGGGCCTTCCTGAGTCAGTAGGGATGAAGGGACATCTCACGCCAGATGAAGCCAGACCGTGGTCATGAGGTCTGGAGGTGTATATGCGGGCAACATCGGCAAGTTCCTCGTGACCTCTGAGAAAGCCACTCTTCTGGAGCCACCAGTCCAGCAATGCAGGTTGAAGGGAGCAGGTTGAAGGGAGTTCAGGGAAGGCCTCTTGGCACCCTGGGCCCCTGGCAGCATCACCCGCCCTCCTTCTCCACAAAGAGGGGCAGTGCAACCTGCTCCTCAGGACCTGGTTTCTGCTGTCTAAGCCGATTGTCAGAAGGTGAGGCCCTGCAGGGTGGGGGCACAGGCCAGGGGCCTCCTAGGCCAGGCAGCACGCCCAGCCCTCGAGCACGACCTGGATAGGCCCTTTCCCAGCCCTTCGCTGCTGGATTACATCTGAAATGCTCTGAAGTGTTTTTAGGGTGGTGGGAGAGCAGACGGTGAAGAGCACACAACCAATGGGCAGCCTTCCCAAAAGAGGAGCCAGGAAATCCCAGAACTGGAAGCTTGGAAATTCAAGGAAGACAGTGTCTTGGGGGAGGAGGAAGTTTCAGAGGAGTAAAGTCAAGTCCCACTGGGACAAAGAAATGCCTGCTGGATCCAATGCGCACAGCAGGTCAGCAGCAGGATGGGACGGTGGCAGGCCAAGGAGTCACTGGCTGAGAGTGGAGAAGCCAGTGTAGACGGCATCCTTGAAGAAGGTGGGCCAGGGAGGGTGACCAAGGTGACCAAAGTCACAGAGGGTGATGAGAGGGGACATGGGGCCGGGAAAGGCTCCAAGGGCGGTGTGGGCGCTGTGGGTGCCTGCGGAGGCTGAGGCAGGACAGAGTGGGGGAGGGGTGCCTCCTGCCTTAGCCCCATGAGGAGTGTGGGACCCTGAACAGGCCCAGAGAGGCCTGTGTGGAGCAGGGAGCCCAGAGTGTCGGGGTGCAGGAGGGTAAAGCAGCTTTAACTTTCCTGTTAAGTTGCTGGCATGGGTTCCCCACAGGGGGAGCGGGTTGTGGGGGACCCCAAGCCTGGTTTGCAGCGTTTCATTATCAGGTGAATCAGAACTGCTGGCTGCAGAGCCCGAACCCAAGCCTCGCTGGCAGATGGCCTCCCCCCGGCCCGCCTGGGGACTCTGGAAGCTTAGCTGAGTCCCCGCAATTCACTTATACTGGATCTTGCGAAGACAAGGACGTGTTTTATTTATTTACAACAAAAACATTTGTAACATAATTCTCTCTTCAAAACAGAGAACCCTACAAAATACAAAGCAATCTCTATTGGTGTTGACCCAGGGACATTCGCAGCCGGAAGGGGGAGCTGGGACTGGAGGGGAAGCCAAGGACTAATTCCATCTAAAAAAACAAGAAACTGCCTTCCAAAAAGTCGCAGTGTTCTACTTGCCAGTAGCTACGCTTTCCCCTCCCCTGTTATGAACATGGAAAACAGAAAACAGCACCTGTGAAAACACATCTCAGCGGTGTTTGTCAGAGATGCGGGCCCGGGGCGCTCCAGTCCCTGCTCCAGGTAGGTGGCTGCCACGGCTGCCCTGGGGGAGCTCCCTTCCACTCCCCAACGATGGAGAACGCCACAGCTCTCTCCTCTCGTTGGCAGGTGAAGAACCTGGGGAATCAAACACAGTCGTTAAAAACACCTCAGGACTCAGCAGCTGCCACACAAAGTCACAGTCACATGTGCCGGGGGCTAGGGTCAGGGAAGGGCATGGCTGGTGACCAGACAGGAGCCAAGAGACAAATGCTATCGCCGTGCAGCCCTACTGGATGGGCTCTGGGAAACTCTTTTTTGAGACAGAGTCTCGGCTCTGCCACCCAGGCCGCAGTGCAGTGGCGCAGGGTTGGCTCACCACACCCTCCGCCTCCCAGGTTCAAGCGATTCTGCCTCAGCCTCCCGAATAGCTGGGATTACAGGTGCAAGCCATGACTCCTGGCTTTTTTGTATTTTTAGTAGACATGGGATTTCGCCACGTTGGCTAGGCTGGTCTCAAACTCCTGACCTCAAGTGATCTGCCTGTCTTGGCCTCCCAAAGCGCTGGGATGACGGGTGAGAGCCACCTCGCCCGGCCCCTCATTCCCTTCTTGCAGAAGAACAGTTGCTTTTTTTTGGTGGGGGAGACAAAATCTCACTGTCACCCAGGCTGGAGTGCAGCGGTGCAATCACAGCTCACTGGAGTCTCGATCTCCTGGGCTCAAGCGACCCTCCTACCTCAACCTCCCGAGTAGCTGGGACTGCAGGTGCATGCCACCATGCCCAACTAATTATTTTATTGTTTGTAGAGACAGGGTTTCCCTATTGTTGCCCAGGTTGGTCTTGAACTCCTGGGCTCAAGTGATCCTCCTGCCTTAGCCTCCAAAACTGCTGGGATGATAGGTGTGAGCCACCGTGCCCAGGCCAGAAGAGCAGTTTCTGAGGCGAGGAGAGAAACCTGCCCTGTGACACTTTTCTCCTTGGGCAGCAGCAGAGGGGCACAGTGCGGGGGGAGGCATCTGGTTTCTCATTTAAATCTAGGCTGGGCACGGTGGCTCATGCCTGTAATCCCAGCACTTTGGGAGGCTGAGGTAGGTAGATCACTTGAGGCCAGTTCGAAACCAGCCTGACCAACATGGCAAAACCCCATCTCTACTGAAAATACAAAAATTAGCCAGGCGTGGTGGCGTGCACCTGTACTCCCAGCCACTCGGGAGGCTGAGGTAGGAGAGTCAGTTGAACCTGGGAGGCGAAGGTTGCAGTGAGCTGAGATTGCACCACTGCACTCCAGCCTGGCGACAGAGCAAGACTCGGCCTCAAAAATAAATAAATAAATAAAAATCTAGTACTGGCCAGGCATGGTGACTCTAACCTATAATCTTAGCACTTTGGGAGGCTGAGGTGAGAGGATAGCCTGAGTCCAGAAATTTGAGGCCAGCCAGGGCAATATGAGGAGACCTCGTCTCTACAAAAAAATTAAAAGATGTAGCTAGGTGCAGTGGTGTGTGCCTGTAGTCCCAACTACTCAGGAGGATGAGGCAGGAGGATCACTTGAGCCCGGGAGTTTAAGGCCGAAGTGAGCCATGATTGCACCACTGCATGTAAGACCCTGCCTCAAAAAAAAAAAAAAAAAAAAAAAAATCTAGGCGAGGTGTGGTGGCTTATGCGGATAATCCCAGCACTTTGGGAGGCTGAGGTGGGAGAACTGCTTGAGCCCAGGAGTTTGACACCAGCCTAGGCAACACAGCAAGACCTATGTTGTTTCTACGAAACAAAACAAGAAAACAATAAAAAACTTAGCTAAGCAGTGCCGTGTGCCCGTGGTCCTGGCTCTACAGGAGACTGACATGAGAGGACTGCTTGGGCCCAGGAGGTCAAGGCTGTAGTGAGTGTGTCTGGACCACTGCACTCTAGCTTGGGCAAGAGAGTGAGAGCCTGTCTCAAAAAAAGAAAAAAAAAAAATCCCAGTACGAATAGTGCTTTTTTCTGTGCTAGAAATACGATGGTACTCTGCCGGTGAAGCTCTGGGGCGCATTTAGCCTTTGTTCAATGGCGTTTACTACAATTTCTAAAAGTTACGGCAACAGGGAAATTCAACTTACAAAGTCGCTGCCCTTACGGAGGGTGGGACAGAGAGATGAATACGTAAATATATAATACGCGCTATCAAGAAACGTGAGAATATTGGGGTACAGGGTGATGTGGCTGCTAGTCAACATAAGTACCCAGGAAAGACTTCTCTGATGCGGGGGACGTTTAGGGAGACGAGGCTTCTACGTGAATGGTCAGAAGAGCTTTCTGGGCTGCAGGAGTATCAGTGCCAAGGCCCAAAATATCAGGAACACTATCAGAGTGTCTACGAACATGAAGGAAGCCAGTGGCTAAGGCGGAGTGAACACGGAGAAGAAAACCAGAAAATGGAACGGGTGTGACAGCGGAGAGGCGAACCACGTCGAACAGAGGCCTTCGGAAGGACTTTAGATTTTATTCTGAATGGGCTGGGAAGCCAACAGAGGTTGTGAACCTGGGAATACTATTAACGAAAGGATTGCTCTGGCTGCTCTGTGGAAAGCAGATTGCAGGGGCATCAGAGCAGAAGCACAGAGGGCAGCCCTCGCTCTGGGCAGGCCGTGTGGCTGCTCCGCCGGGTAGCAAGGTGGAAGTCACAGTGCGGAGCCGGCGTCCTGGTCCGGGCTCGCGAAGACGGGCAGCGGCTACTCTCGTCTTCTGCGGCATTTCCCTTCCCCTTTATTCCTACGGACCCAGGCTGCCACAGAAGTCCGACTGCGCAAGACCATTACATGGACTGTCCGGCTGAGTTCAGGTTTCCCCGCCGTCCCAGCCAAGGTGCCAAAACACGTGGCTGAAACCATCTTGGACGCTCTGGGCCAGCCCGTCTATCAGCTGAATGCCACCAAGTGACCTCAATTGATACCACATGGAGGAGGAGGAGGATCACCTGCTAAGTGCTGCATTAATTCCTACCCTAAAAAACTATGAGACAGAATAAAATGGTGCTTTTAAGCCATTAAATTTGGGAGTAGGTTGTGACTACATGGCGACAGAACGGGGAAATGCAGCATGCTGCTATAGTCAGGTGCAATAACATTAGTTAGACTGTGATCACTTAAAACTGCGCATTACACTAGAGCAGTCACTCAAAGAACCACAGCGGTATGGGTAGTAATAGAATACAATGGAATACTTAAATGAAAAACCCCACAAACGAGTTCAATCCAAAAGGAAGAAAGAAAAGAGGAAAAACAGGTATAGACAAAGAGAAAACTATGGTACAGCAGGGCTTCCAATAACGTCGTTTCATTCATCGTCATTTCCTTATAACACTGATGAGGGGAAGAGCACAGTATTCCAGATGGGGCCACTGTCTGTCCGAGTCGGCACATTCTGCTCATGTCTGCGTGGGTTTCTCGAGGGACTCCAGCTTCCTCCCACATCCCAAAGACATGCACATTAGGTTACTCAGTATGTCTAAATTACCCCAGTGTGAGTGTGTGTGTACACCCTATGATGGAATGTGTGTGTGCATGTGTGTACGCATACCCTATGATGGAGAGAGACAGTGTGTGTACCCTATGATGGAGAATGTGTGTGTGTGTACTCTATGATGGAGAGAGGGTGTGTGTGTGTGTGTGGTGTGTGTGTGTGTGTGTATCCTATGATGTGGGAAGAGAGTGTCTGTGTGTGCATGTGTGTATGCATACCCTATGATGGAGAGAGTGTGTGTGTGTCCTCTATGATGGAGAGAGAGTGTGTGTGTGTGTGTGTGTGTGTCCTCTATGATGGAGAGAGAGAGTGTCTGTGTCCTCTATGATGGTGTGTATGTGTGTGTGTGTGTCCTCTATGATGGAGAGAGAGAGAGTGTGTGTGTGTGTGTGTGTGTGTCCTCTATGATGGAGAGAGAGACAGAGTGTGTGTGTGTGTGTGTGCGCGTGCATGTGTGTGTATGCATACCCTATGATAGAGAGAGAGAGAGTGTGTTGTTTGTGTGTGTGTGTGTGTGTGTCCTCTATGATGGGAAGGGCGTCCTGCCCGGGGTTGGTTCCCAGCTTGTGCCCTGAGCTGCCAAGTTAGGTTCTGGCCACCTTTGACCCTAAACTGGAAATAAGCAGGCTGAAAAACGAGTAAGTACAAATTACTGCAAAATAAAAATGCATAAAGTGTATGATACTCATACAGATGCACAACAATAAATAGCATGGTATGAAAGCGCTCAGCAAGGCTGCCAGATTGGTTACTGTTTTTGAACTGCATGGCAACAGGAGGTGCTCCTTACAATTTCAGCTTCACAAACATTTACTCCTTGATTTAACCCACCTCCACTATGACCACCATCACTCACTGAGATTCACCAAAAATTGGGCAAACAATTACGTGTTTCTATTAATCTTTTCCTAAACGTATCTATAAGGTCACATTTATTCTAATGTTTAAAATTAGAAGTGCCTGGGTCTTCATTTACAAGTTTGTTGATCAGGAATATGCCAGAGGAACTTAATGCTTGTTTATATCAATTTGCCTATACTAAAATTAGTTTCATTATACTCTGTTTCACTTCAAGTCAGTTTCCAAGAACCTATTGAGGATGTTAAGCAAGGACTGACTTACATGCAACCATATCAATACATGTACTAAATGTAAATGGCGTAAACACTTGAGCTGCTGAAAGGCAGAGATTATAAGAGTGAAATTAAAAAGATGCAACTATGCTGTTTATGCTAAGAGATACACATTAAACAAACATAGATAGGTTAAAAATAATAGGATGGGAAAATATATAGCATGCAAACAATAATCAGAAGCTAGCATGACTATATTATGATTTTAGAACAAGTAATATTACTGGAAATAATGGAGGATATTTTATAAAAGGGTCAATTCATTAAGAAGCTATAACAATGTATATATATCTAATATCACAGCTTCAAAATACATGAAGCAGAAGCTAACAACTGGAAGGAGAAATAGACAAAACCACAATTACAGTTGGAGATTTTTATACACATCGTCCCAACTTCTAAAGATCAGACTTAGGATTTTTTGACTTTACAATGGTGCAAAAATGATACTCATTTAGTATACTCCCTTTTGATGGGCTACATCAGGATAAACTGTCAGCTGATTGTAAGTCTTACACTTTCAACTTACAATATTTTCAGTTTACCATGGGTTTACTGAGGCATAACACCATCATGAGTTGAGGAGCATCTGTATTCCCTTCTCAACTGACAGCACAAGCAGACAGAAAATCATTAGGGATACAGGAAACCTGAACAACTCTACCAACCAATCCAACCTAATTAACGTTTATAGAATACCATAACCAACAACTGTACAATACACAGAAGTGCATATGGAAAAATCACCGAGATCATATGTTGTGTCAGAAAACAAGTCTCAATACATTAAAAAGATTGAAACCAGACTAAGTTCTCTGACCACAGCAAAATAAGAAAATCAGGAAAATCTTAACTATTTGGAAATTAAGACACACTTATACGTAACCCATGGGAAAAGAAAATACAAGGAAGAATAATCACAATAATACAGCAGGAATAAATTTAGCATCTCAAGATCAAAGAGAGTAAGATTTTTTTTTTTCTTTTGGCAGAGTCTGTCACCCAAGCTGGAGTGTAGTGCTTTGATTTCAGCTCACTGTAACCTCCACTTCCTGGGTCACGCAATTCTCATGCCTCAGCCTCCTGAGTAATTGAGACTACAGGCATGCACCACCGTGCCTGCCTAATTTTTGTATTTTTAGTAGAAATGGGGTTTCACCATGTTGGCCAGGCTGGTCTTGAACTCCTGACCTCAAGTGATCCACCCACCTTGGCCTCCCAAAGTGCTGGGATTACAGCCGTATGCTACCTCACCTGGCCCAAGATAAATAAGAATTTAAACTCACAAACGGACAAAGAAGATGAGAGTAAAAACAAATAGTAGGCTGGGGACAGTGGCTCATGCCTGTAATCCCAGCTACTCGGGAGGCTGAGGCAGGAGAACTGCTTGAACCCGGGAGGTGGAGGTTGCAGTTGGCCAAGATTGTCCACTATACCCCAGCTTGGGCGACAGAGCAAGACTCCAACTCAAAGGAAAAAAAAAAAAAAAAAAACCCAAAAACCAAAAAACAAATAGTAAAGCTATCTGACATGACAAAGAGCGGGACTTTACAACAGGTTAACACAGGCCAGGTGTGGTGGCTCACACCTGTAATCCCAGCAATTTGGGAGGCTGAGGTGGGCAGATCACTTGAGGTCAGGAGTTCAAGACCAGCCTGACTAACATGGGGGAAACCCCATCTCTACTAAAAAAAAAAAAGAATACAAAAAAATTAGCCAGACGTGGTGGTGCACGCTTGTCGTCCCAGCTGCTTGGGAGACTGAGGCAGAAGAATTGCTTGAACCTGTGAGGTGGAGGTAGCAGTGAGCTGAGATTGTGCCACTGCACTCCAGCCTGGGCAACAGAGCAAGACTCTGTGTCAAATAAAGAAATAAAAACATAAAAACCCAATAGGTTAACATAGAAGGCTGTCAGGTTAGAAGCATGTTGTCAATATGTTACTCCTTTCAAAGGGGCTGTCAGCGAGGGGAGGGTGCTCCCTCCATGGTGCTCAGAAGAATCCACTGGCATCCCAAAAGAGAGCCCTACTTGCAAGGTGTCAACAGATGGCCGATAAGTATGGCCAGAGGAGCAGTTCTGACCAAGAGAGAACCTCAGCCTCACCTGATTAAGAGAGGATATCCTTTCCCTTCTGTTTTCTCTCTACCCAATACAACCGAAGGAGCTAGCACCTAAGAGAGGGGGAGGGAAGTGGGGCAAAAGAACAGACCCCTTTCCAGTCAGACTTGCAGAGCCACAGGCAATGGGAGAGAATTAAAGACTGAGGTGCTGGCCGGGTGCGGTGGCTCATGCCTATAATCCCAACACTTTGGGAGGCTAAGGCGGGGGAGATCACCTGAGGTCAGGAGTTCAAGACCAGTCTGGCCAACATGGTGAAACTCTCTCTCTACTAAAAGTACAAAAATTAGCCAGGTGTGGTGATGGGTGCCTGTAGTCCCAGCTACTCAGGAGGCTGAGGCAGGAGAATCGCTTGAACTCAGGAGGCGGAGGTTGCAGTGAGCAGAGATCGCGTCATTGCACTCCAGCCTGGGCAACAAGAGCAAAACTCCATCTTGGGGGACAGGAAAAGATATGAGAGGAGAAGACAAAATGATATGGTATCACATGCCTCGTGCATACAGTGAAGCTGCTGATAGAACTCACAGAACTAATGACGAAACTATCAAAAATAACTAAAAAGCATCGGAAAGGTGTTTGGTTATGGAGAAGCAAATAGGCAATTTATAGAAAGGACACCTCAGTCTGTGAACATGTGAACACAGTTGGTCAGGGACCTGCTAATGCCAGTCATGAGATCCCATTTGCGATACAGCAACCTGGCAAATATTAAAAACTCTAGCAAGCCAAATGATGGCAAAGCGACAAAATGGAATCTCTCAGACACACCAAGGGCAAACTGGTACCACTGGGGAGGTCAGCTTAGCACTACCTAGGTCAGGCAAAGACACACCCATCACAACCAGCGACTGCAGAAAGGCAGGTGTAAGGATCAACTCCATTACCATGCTCCTGTCTGGCTCGTCTATCGATCTCATCTCTACCTACCTACCTACCTACTAGTCACCGTTAAAACTCTTGCCATATCCTGACAGGATGGAATCCTGTCCAGTCACTTCTTAAAAATGAGGTAGTTCTTTTTGTGTTAATTTAGAAAACACCCAAAATGTAATGAAAACATATTCTAGTGCAAAATGTATCATTCTTTTTTGTGGGCAAGTTACACTATACTCACATTCTTGAATATTAAAAAAAAAAAACACTTCCGGAAGGCTACATCTGAAGCATCGACAGAAGTCACCTCTGGAGAGGAGGCTTAGGGGCTGGGGGATAATTTTACTGTCCTGCCCTCGCCACTTCTGTTTAAACTCTCAGCATGTGGCATTTTTATAATTCAAAATTCAGCTCTACCAAGAAATTGGAGGGTGGGTACAGGAACAGCAGAAGATGCTCCTTGTCAAGCCTGGGTAATGATACGTGGGCAATGACCACGTTTTTTTTTTTTTTTTTTACCTTTGGAAAATGTCCATAATGACAAGTTTAATAATAATCAAGTGAAAAAAGAAAGACAGCTTCAATCTAGGCTGTGTTCCATCATAAACCCGAGAATCAATGTTCTGCAGCACGAATGCAGGTGGGTGGAGATGAACTGCAAGCTCCCTTCAGACAAAGGGATCCCACGAGGTTCAGGTACCTGAATTTTTAAATCGGGGACAATAAAAAGTAACATTTTAGGATAAACGAGAACGCACCAACATAGGAGAGCTCAGCTCACATTTCATTTTGAAAACCCAGTGCACGTAGCACACAGAGGTGCAAAGTCAGAAAAAAGTTGTATCCGTGGCTCAAGGAGAAATAAGCTCAGAGATCGACAAAGACAATGGCAGTCGGGCTGAGGCAGGGAACACAGACAAAGGTCCACAGCCGACTCCAGCGGAATCCCTTCATACGAGCCAGGCTGCTTCCAGGGCGGGCAGGCCCCAGGCCTCGGGAAAAGGCACAGGGACCATGAACTAGAAACCTAGGCAGCGGTGTCACCATAATCGCACAACATAATGAGCCGTAATCAAAGAAGGGTGTGAAATATAACAGAGAAGACAGAGGAGTGATGTCATCGTGGAACCACGAGCCGGAGGCTGCAGAGCCCAGGATGTTTCTGTCGGAAATCCAGGGACAAAGAGCTGAGGATTAGGGCTCAGCAGCTTCCGTTCCCACGGTGGCAGTGGGGGTCGCATGCCAGCCCTGCCTCGCAGCCCCAGCCTCAGGCACCTCCCCCGTACCCTGCAACGGGGAACTAAGGTAAACTCAGCCATGAACATCATCCAGTGAGAAGACTCTGGAACCTTTCATGGGTCACTCAGCCCTTCAAAAACACTGATCAAAGTTATGGCTACCTCTTCAAAATCCCAGCAGACAAACCACGGCTGTACATAGTAAATGTGGAGTTTGGAAGACCTTCCTGCAACCATTCACCTGGTTCCCCTTCCCAAAATGCATCACTCAGCCAATCTTAAGAACCTAATCTGGATATCTCCAATAATTCCAACTGAGGGGGAAACATTTCTTGTGGAGCCCTCGCCCCTTGGGACTCTGCTGTGACACCCTGGCCAGCCCGCAAGGCAGGGGTCCTCCCAGCCTGCTAGGTCCTCCACCTGCCCCTTCCATTCCTGCCAGGTGGCTGCTCCGAGCCCACCCTTGCCGTGGGGCCTACCTGACCTGCTTCTCCCCACCCACCCCCGCGGCCCAGGCTCTCTGGCGGCCACTCCATGCTCACTGCTATACCTCCTGCAGCCGCCCTCGTCATCCTCCGGGCCAGCTCTCTGCTCCTCCCTCGGCCACATCCCTCTGCAGGGAGTGCGGTTACTTCCGCACTGTCACAGCTGGCCACCTAGTCCTGTGAGAATGGAGCTGAGTGGAGCCCATCCTTTCCAGGCTTACATGGAACCAGGGCACTTGCAGGCACCTCCCGGTGTTGGGGGTGGGCCAGGCCTCACAGTGGCTCTGCCGCACTTCCTCCGACAACCTCAGCTTGCCACCACCAGCTGCCACTGTGCTGCGATACATTGTCAAAGAAGGGTCAAAGTGCCACCCCAACTGCCACCTTTGTTTAAAAACAAGGTTTAGGGAGGCCAAGGCAGGAGGATTGCTTGAGGCCAGGAGTCTGAGAGCAGCCTGGCCAACATGGTGAAACCTCATTTCTACTAAGAATACAAAAATTATCTGGGTGTGGTGGCAGGCGCCTGTAATCCCAGCTTCTTGGGATGCTGAGGCAGGAGAATTGCTTGAATCCAGGAGGCAGAGGCTGCAGTGAGCCGAGATCGTGCCACTGTGCTCCAGCCCGGGTGACAGAACGAGAGCTCGTCTTAAAAAAAAAAAGAAAAAGAAATACTGTGATAATTACCAAAATGTGAATCAGAGAAATAAATTGAGCACGTGCTGTTGGAAAAATGGCACCAATGGACTTGTCTGATGTGGGGTTGGACCAAACCTAGCATCTGCTAACAATGTAAACAATGCAGCAACCCTGAAGGGGATAAAGAAAGAGCAGAAAGATGAGGTTAGCTGTGTCATCAGGCCCCAGCCACCAGAAGGGCGCACAAGAAAGACGGCCGTCAGCACGATCTCATCATCGGGGACGGAGAGGGTTACGCCGGGAATGTTGAGGGTGTAGAATGTCGAGTTATCTCTGCATTAGCAAGATGTGTAGTCCCCCACAGATGCTGATCTGTAACAGGGTATGAGAGACAGGAAACGCCCCCCCAAGATGTCCTTGTTCTAGTTCCTGGAAGCCATGAATATGTTACCAAACACGGCAGAAGGGATTCTGTGGTTAAATGAAGGATCTTGAGCTGAGCGACTATCTTGGCTGGCCCAGTGTAATCAGATCCTTGTAAGAGGCAGGAGGATCAAAAAAGAGAAAGAGCCAAAATGACAGAAGCAGAGGGGAGAGAGGAGCTGGGAGAATAAGAGACTAACAGACAGGGTGAGAGGAAGAGACAGGGAGGGAGGGAGAGAGAAACATTTGAAGATATCATGCTGCTGTTTGTGAAGGCAGAGGAAGGGGCCGCTAGCCAAGAGACGCAGGCAGCCTCTCCAGGCCACTTCTTAGAGAAGCAAAAGCAAGTTATTGCAGATTTGCTCACATTCATGGCCATGATACTCAGCTCACCAAAAAAATGAAGCTCTATGCCCTCAGGATGCCGAACATCCTGGAGATGGCCCTCGGTCTGCCTCTCGCTGCCCTTTCTGTTTGGACGGATGCTGACAATGACTGCTATGGGTGCCCCACGCTGACAGTGCAGACCACATTCTTCTCACCCTGTGAATGTCTGACCATCCTCTCAGCTAGAGACATCTTCTGTTCAGAGCTCTTCACTTCTTTTATCTATTAGATTTGAAAAAGCTTCTCTGGGTTCCTGAACCTCTGGAGCTCACCCCAGTTCATCTCGGCTTCACCCTGGGTCAGTGGCTACTCAGGAGCGCAGGGGAGGATCAAAGTATGACAGTCAAAAACAGCCACAACCGAAAGTCCTGACGGCACGATCAGCATCCGCAGAACAGGGGCCAGCCGGCAAAGCTGGCGGGGAAACCCTGCTCTCCCTAGAAGGCACAAGGCACTGGCTTGATGTCACAATTCCTTACTGCTCAGGTTCACTTCTTTCACTCACTGCCTGTATGCTTAATTATCCAAGGTTGGTGTTTTAGATTATGTATGCTTGGAGGCAGGTGTATGCACCTAACAAACCCAAGAAATTAAAAGCAGACTAAGCAAATATCTGACAGTCTTAACGAAGCATAACCTAAACAATGCCACAGTAACCTTCAAGATGTGACTGCTCCATGGCTGGGTGTAGTGGCTCACGCCTATAACCCCAGCACTCTGGGAGGCCGAGGCAGGAGGATCACTTGAGGCCAGGAGTTCGAGATCAGCCTAGGAAACATAATGAGACCCCATCTCTACAAAATAAAAAGAAATCAGCAGGGCATGCTGGCACACGCTTGTAGTCCCAGCTACTTGAGAAGCTGAGCAGGACTGCCTGTGCCTAGGAGGCTGCAGTGAGCTATGATCGCACCACTACACTCTAGCCTGGGTAACACAGGAGGTCTTGTTTCTCTCTTAAAATAACAAAGTGCTTCAGCTTCACCCTACAGACAACGAAACCAAGGCCCAGAGAGGCGAAATGACTTGGCTAATGTCACAGCAAGCGATACAACCGAGGATCCGAATGTTCTATCTTTCAAACCCGCAATGAATCATAAAGAACACTTCCATGATTGTGGAAGATCTGCAGAAGGAACCCGGTTATCTCCAGGAATTTAGCTCAGCAGCTCTCATTCATACCTCACCCGCAAAGAACACAGAATCCACAGCAGTAAATCTTAGCAGGAAGCAGGGTTAGGCCCGTTACAGCTGCCAACAGAGGATGTGGAAAGGGGTGAAGGGCCAAAGCAAGCCTCCCAGGGGAAATGCCTTCCCCAGGAATGGGCATGATGAAAAGGCAGCCACCGATGTCGAGGTATTTATAGCCACACAACAAAGGGATGACTTCAGGGACACCTCCAGAGCTGGGAGAAAAGGCATTTCACAGATGCCCAGAAGATCAAGAGCCCAGGTCTTGCAGTCTGCCTGGAACACGGCATGGCCTTCATCTCACAACAAGAGAATGCCTTCCGCCCAGATGCCCTGAAGAAAACTCAATGCCATTTTGATGAGGAAAAAAAAAAGAGGCACAGGGAAGGAGAATCAGAAAAATTAATTACAAAAATCACCAGGCATGGTGGCTCACGCCTGTAATCCCTGCACTTTGGGAGGCTGAGGTCAGAGGTTTGAGACCAGCCTGGCCAACATGGTGAAACCCCGTCTCTACCAAAAATACAAAAATTAGCTGGCTGTGGTGGTGCACTATAGTCCCAGCTATTCGGGATGCTGAGGAAGGAGACTGAAGCCAGGACTCGAAGCCTGCAGTGAGTTGAGATCGTGCCACTGTACTCCAGCCTGGGTGACAGAACGAGACTCCGTCTCAAAAAAAAAAAAAAAAAAAAAAAGAGAAAAAGAAAAAAAGGCCAGGCACGGTGGCTCATGCCTGTAATCCCAGCACTTTGGGAGGCTGAGGCAGGTGGATCACCTGAGGTTGGGAGTTCAAGACCAGCCTAAGCAACATGGAGAAATCCCATCTCTACTAAAAATACAAAAAATTAGCCCCGCATGGTGGTGCATGCCTGTAATCCCAGCTACTCGGGAAGCTGAGACAGGAGAATCGCTTGAACCCAGGAGGCGGAGGTTGTGGTGAGCCAAGATCTTGCCACTGCACTCCAGCCTGGGCAACAAGAGCTAAACTCTGTCTCAAAAAAAAAAAAAAAAAAAGAAAAAGAAAAAAAGTTAATTACAAAAATATATTTCAACAAGTCTTTATTTAGGACTCGGAAGAGGCTCGCTGGATGCAGGAAGTAACTTTTAGAGACTCAGTACTAGATAGTTCTTAATCTCTTTGGGAAGAAGGGGATCAAATAGACTCCCTGCCTAGGTCCACTCATATACCGTGAAAGATGATGATCTGCTCCTGCGGTTTCCTGGCAACTGAGCAGGACAGCCGGGTCACAGGAAGGCTATTTTGGAACCAGGGAACCCCTGGCCCCAGAAGCCTCCTGTGGCCTTGACGCTGGCACCGGGCTGAGGGCCCGCTGCTCTAGGGCTCGCCTCAGGCCAGCTCTGAACCAGGATCAAACCCCAGAATCTCAACCGACAGGAGTGTGCCCACCACAGCCTGGCCTTTACTTCCACTGGGGCCTCCTGGGAACTGCTCTGACTTTCCAGAAAACATTGTTTTTAGTCTGTTAAGATCTCTTTCCCCAAGGCTGGCCAAGCAGCAGGGCTCAGTCCTCTACAGCCCAAAGGCTTCAGCTTCTCTTAAATGGGGAAAGCAGAGGAGAGGGGAATTTCCTTAACATCTGAGAGAAGGATAAAAACGCATGGCCACTCCAGGGTCACGCGCCACCTGAATAAAGCAGCTGAATATGTTTAAGGCTTCAGGCATCATCTGGGGGCGCAGCATTTCAAATCCAATGAAAACATTCAGTTGTTTATACACACGGAGGCCTCCTCAGGGAAAGGGTCCTGATTCTCTAAGGTTTACTCCTTCCCCCAGTCTGAGACGGAAATGATCATTTCTTCCTCACAAGAATGTCAGAAAGGTTAAACGGTTTACAGACACGATAAAGCACTACAGACGTGGAGTGACACTTCCACTCTGGGACCACATGGCGATGGACTGGCTTTTTATTCGTGACTACATGGGATTCTAGTAACATGCCAGTATCTCTTGAGCTGGACGTGGTTTTGCTGTTAAGGGGTCTGTGGCCAGAGAGAAGCGGGTGGACTGTGACACAGGCAGAAATATTTGGTCTCTACCCACTTCGTGGCACACAGGTCCTAAAACCCCCCGAATCTCTGCAATGATGGGCGTTTCTCTGTATGCTAATGGCATGAGTGGTGGCTGGGGATTCTCCGACAGCCTCACAATGGGGGGCTGAAGCAGCCTTCAACTGGCAATCACCAATGGGCAACCATTCAATCAATCGTGCCCGAAGAACAGGGCTCAGAGAGCTTCGGGGTTGCTGACCACGTGTGGGTGCTGGTGCGTCCCGTCCCTCACACCTGTCCTGTGCACCTTCCCACTGGCTCATATGTATCCCTTTTTTTCGAGACAGGGTCTCACTCTGTCACCCAGACTGGAGTGCAGTGGCACCATCTGCAGTCTCGACTTCCCAGGCTCCAGCAATCCTCCCACGTGAGCCTCCCAAGTAGCTGGGACTACAGGCATACGTCACCACATCCAGCTAATTTTTGCATTTTTGGTAGAGAATGAGTTTCACCATGTTGCCCAGGCTGGTCTTGAACTCCTGACCTTAAGCAATCTGCCCACCTTTGCCTCCCAAAATGCTGGGATTACAGGCCTGAGCCACCATGTCTGGCCCATCTGTATCCTTTTAAAAACCTCTATAATAAACTAGTGACTGTAAGTAGGTGTTTGAGTTCTGAACGCCATATTCCAGACGACTCAACCCAAAGGAACAGGCGTGGGAACCTCTGACATATATCCAGTTAGCTGTAATCGTGACTGGAGTCTGCGCTGGGGGACAGTCTTGTGGAACTGAGCCCTTAACCTGTGGAGCGTGCAGTAACTCCAGGTAGAGTCAGAGCCGTCATGTAGGACAGAGCTGCTCTCAGAATTAGCTGGTGTGGGGAAAGCCCCTACATGTCTGGTGTCAGAAGTGAAGAGTCCTGCAAGTCCCGAGTGTTGTGAATGAGAGGACAGAAGGAAACAGGCTTCCCCGCTCCACAGGGAGGACGTGGGCGGAGTCGCAGAAGGAAACCTTGGCTTTATGTTGTTATTGTTAAAGGTGGAGGTTGAGCACGTGGGGGAATCTTAACATTATTCTCTTTAGTTATGTAAGTTTGAGATTTTTCAAACTATAAAGAAGGGGGGAAAAGGTAGTATTATGAAAAAGAGAAATCTGAGAAGAGCTCATAGATTCAAAAATTTGATTGCCAAAATGAAAATGGAAGAGTTGGCAAATTAAGTACATTTCACAGGGGAGGAAAAAAAGACTTTAAGGAGACAAAATAGAAGATCCCCGAAGGAGGGCCAACTTGCAACCAACAGGCATCCCAGAACAAGACGACAGGGAAAACGGGAGAAGATATGATTAAGGAAATAGTACAGAGGAATTTCTTAGCTCTTAAAAGCTTAAGCCTCAGACAGACGCAGTGGCTCATGCCTGTAATCCCAGCACTTTGGGAGGCCGAGGCGGGTGGATCACAAGGTCAGGAGATGGAGACCATCCTGGCCATGGTGAAACCCTGTCTCTACTAAAACACAAAAAATTAGCCAGGCATGGTGGCACACACCTGTAGTCCCAGCTTCTCAGGAGGCTGAAGCAGGGGAATCGCTTGAACCCGGGAGATGAAGGTTGCAGTGAGCCAAGATCATGCCACTATACTTCAGCCTGACACCAGAGCCAGACTCTGTCTCCAAAAAAAAAAAAAAAAAAAAAAAAGCTTAATTAAGTCTCTAGAAGTAAGGTATCTATCTAGAGGACTTGAGCAACAGGGTGCACCTGGACATGCCACTGTGTAATTTTAGATGAATTAAGAATAAATAGATATGACTGGGTGCTATGGCTCACGCTTGTATTCTCAGCACTCAGAAGCCCAAGGAGGGAGGATCACTTGAGCCTAGGAGTTCCAGACCAGCCTGGGCAACATGGTGAGATCCCGCTGCAACAAAAAATTAAAAATTAGCTGGGCATAGGTGGCACGTGCCTGTGGTCCCAGCTGCTCAGGGGGCTGGGGCAGGAAAATTGCTTGAGCCTGGGAGGTTGAGGCTTCAGTGAGCTGTGATTGCACCACTGTACCACAGCCTGGGTGACAGAGCAAGACTCTGTCTCAAAAATAAATAAAAACAAAGTGGAACACAAGAGATACTGTCTTTAGCTATATGAAGCCAAGAACATCAGTACTGAATGTATTAGTTTTGTTACAATAATCTAATAGAGGATCTACAAGTAGTAATAAGAGAGGAAAGAGATTATATCACAGCAGAAAGTCAACAGATAAACGTCCAAAATACAAATCAAGAAATGGCAATAGAAACATAGTATTTAGCCCTGTGGAAGACTCTCCGGAAGAAAATGAAGTTCAAATCGGGTTCCCCTGTGTACACACAGGGTTCGACTCCGGCTCTGTCACTTAGGAGGTCTGCAGCCTTGGCAATTACATAGCATCTTCATGCCTAATTCATCAACTGTAAAGTGGAGATCATATGGACAGTATGCAGATCTTACATTAAAAAACATTAACACACGTAAAACAGGTAGAATATCTGGCATTTAAAATATGATTAATAAAAAATTTTGAACCAAAAGTAATAAAAATACACTAAGAAAAACGTAATAAATGGTAAGCAATACCAGCAAAACAACCTAGAAGAAAACGTTATGATAAATCACGAGGAAAAGAATGGAAGCCATGCCCAGGTAAGCCGACGGCGTGGGGGGTCAACTCACCCTGTGCCCTTGGTCCTGCCACGTAACCCAAGACTCCCCCAAGTTCTGCCCGGCCCTCATGGAGCTTTCCCAGTCACTCCTGGTACACGGGGACCAGCCCTGGACTCCCGATTCTGGCCCCTGCCCGCCCACGTCTGTTAGCAGATGGCCGACATGCCACTGAAGCTGCTCTCCTCCATAATCAATAGCTTCGGTCAGGGCACCTTCAGACCCTTGGGCACTACAGTCACGCTCCCTCAGGTAAGCTCTGGTTTGTCATGAGAACATCACAGAGAGCACCCTCCTGTCGGTTCCAGATGGGAGGCTGCACCCTCCTCCTGCCTTTCTGCTCCTGCCAGTAGGTTCGCCTCCAGGCTGCCTAGGAGTTGCAGACCTCTCATTCAGACACCTGCCGCCTGATGGACCTGCCACTTTAAATGTGCCCCCATGCTGCCCCTTCAGCCTCTCAGAGCAGCTCAGCTGTGGCTAGGTCTTCCCCCTCCTCTATGATGCCCTACGAAATGCCACCCACGTTCTGAGGAGGCCCCAAATGAAGGGACGATAACAGGACCTCTCACAGCTCCCTCCCGGTCCCCTTGGGCCCATCCCCCCAGGCCTGGCTCAGCAAAGCCTGTCTCTGATCAGGGGCCTCTCCCACAGCCCACTCTAGAACACTCTGTGATTTAATGGACTTGTGTTGCTGTCCCTGTTTAGACCCCCAGTCCCTGCAGGGCAGGGCTGCAGAAGTGGTACTGAACCTCTCTCCATATGCCACACAGCATTCAAAGTGCCCAGCAACACTCAGCTCCCCACTCGGAGGGTGGAAGGAGACAGTGATGAAGGCAGGCCACGTGGGGGCAGGGCAAGGCATGGCTTTCCCTGTTCAGAATGCGGTTTCCTCCGGCGGCCATTCCTTGCATTTGGTATGTTTGGGACCAGCAGGCAACAAAATCTTTGTCTCCTCTTGAACCGGTCTCTCCTGCTACTCCCTTTCCTCGGGTGATGTTTTTTGATGCTAAGCATGGGACGTAGTATTTCATCTGGGCTGGATGCCTTGGGAATGGGAGCCGATACCTCTGCCTTAAAGGTCTGCAATTGCCTGATGGTAAAAAGGGCCAGGAAGGCGATCTAATTTCTCCCATCACCAACCTCTCAGGGCCCTCCAGCTCTGCGTGGACGGACCCTGAAAGGGACTGCACCAGCTCCCGACACACCCCCCCAGCCCTGTGGAACACAGTGGAGAAGCCTGGGACAGATGCTTCCGCAAGGCCATTCCCCAAAAGCAGTCAAAGTGGCCCCTTTCCACTCTACTCCACGGTGGGAGAACTCTCGCTAGGACCTTTGACTAGTAAATCTCCTATCAGGCCAGATTCTCTCTTTCTATTGTGTTGGCTTACTGGTCCCTGACCTTTGGAAACCACAGAACAAATTTCACCTGCTGTATGTTAACCATTTAAATGGCTGAAAACAGCTATAGAGCTCCTTTATAGCTCCTTTCCAGACACAGTAAAGTGATCACAAGGCAGGGTTTCTCAGACACCAGCATATCAGGATAGGAAGGACAAGACACAAACTCCCATTCATGGGGCTTTACATACCCCCAGTCCGGCCGGAGTCCTGCCCAGGATTTTTCAAACTGGAGTTATGGTTGGGACAGGAAAAGGAGGGAGGTGTGGGGTGCAGAGCTCTCCATTAGGGAGGAGGCTGCAGAAAGGGATGCGTGGGCACTCCCTATGGAGGGAGAAAACAAAGCCTCAGGGAGACCGAGTCCCTAAGGCCCTCAGAGCTGCCCGGCCACTATCTGCCCAAGGACTGCCAAACTCCTCCTCAGCTCTGTGAGCCACTCCCAGGATGGCTTCTGCAATTTTTTTTTTTGGCTGATGCTAAAGATGGGTTCTGTCCTTGGCAATAGCAAGGGTCTGACAGCCAGTCCCAGAGCCAGCCTGGAGGATGTTTTACGAGAGGCTGGTCTACCGCTTTGGCTAGTTCACACTTGGTGCAACCAACACTTCCTGAGCACCAACCATGCGCCAGGCATGGCTCCAGATGCTGGAAAATACAAAGATGAAAAAGGCGTGCTGTCTGCCGTAGCCAGAGGCTTAGAGCACATACACGAGAGAACACTCATTCTACTAGAAGTGAGCTTGCAAGTCAGTGGTATCTAACATCTAAGACAAAACCAAAGTTAAAATTGTCCTAGGCTGGGTGCGGCGGCTCGCACCTGGAATCCCAGCACTTTGGGAGGCTGAGGCAGGTGGATCATCTGAGGTCAGGAGTTTGAGACCAGCCTGACTGATACGGTGAAACCCCATCTCTACTAAAAATACAAAAATTAGCCAGGCGTGGTGGCTCACACCTGTAGTCCCAGCTACTTGGGAGGCTGAGGCAGGAGGATTATTTGAACCTGGGAGGTGGAGGTTGCAGTGAACCGAGATCACACCACAGCACTCTAGCCTGGGTGACAGAGGGAGACCCTGTCTCAAAAAAATGTCCTGGTTAGTGACAACTAGATTGTCAAGAAGACTGGATTTTTAGCTTCTTCAAAATGACTAGGTTACAAATACTACAACAACAACAACAAAATGGGGAGCAGGGAGAGCGCAGACACAACAGCTAAAACTTACACAACCTCGGCAGCAGTGGCAACACGACGGTCATGGCTACTTCAGAACACGAATGCAGTCACTGCTGATGGTAAGACCAACGCTTGAGTTGGAAACATGGGGCAGCCATCTCAACATCAGCAGCCTCCAGTCCTACAGACTGAAGAGGCTGGAGGTGAACATGATGGAGAGGAAGCCTGCCGCCCAGCTGGGCTGCCCAAGCCGTGGTCTGGGATGGACCCTGGCAGCGCGGGACTTGTGGGGTCACGGTCCAAAACGTCTGGCCAACAGTTACTGCCCTTCATTTTTACTGGATACTAGAAGTGGTTAAACAAGGGAAGTCCCCCGGGCTCCTGTCTTAGTTCTGAAGACCTGAGAATACGTACTCCAAAGGCCCCTGAAAGACCTGAAAGCCGGGGTTCACAGGGCCAGCATCAGTGACAATGGCAACATTAACCTGTGATGCTGATGGGCACATCTGAAAGTGCAGATAGCAGTTTATGGACCACTGTGAAAATGGGATGAATAGGCCTTTTCATTGCCTCCCTCCTCACAAGCCCCTTTTGTAGGGAGACGGAGGAAGCAACAAAGGAGAGGTTTATCACCATGAGCCCATTCAGCAGCGGTTTTCTTGTTCCTTGTTTAACTTCTCTCAAGAGAGCAGAGTTATCGGTGCAGCTAAGCAGGTGTTTCAGGCAGGTGATTTTGTTTCCATTAATTTTATTAAATAGTAGACCAGACTGGAGGGTTATCTCAGGCACTTGGGAACCCCCCTCCCCGTGCCTGCCAAATAACGAGGTGTGTGCTCGGGAGGAATGTTACATTCTGCTCCCTGTTGCTTTCAGCATCTTCAAATCTCTAACCATAATAGGAAGCAGAATTTAAGAGCTACAGCCCATCCCTACCCTGCAACATCCGGATCTTGTCTGCTTTAGTAACGTGTTAGAGACACAGTCAAGTCAGAGCCTTTCGAGTTCTCAGGGAAAAGCAGATGAAGAGAAGCTTGACACGTCAAAGCCCAGCTACACCAACCATCACATTAATGACCACTCATAGTCTCATGCTCCAAGGGACTGCAAGGAGAGTTTCACATAAAACATGGAAAAAAGGTTTTTAAAAAATAAATTTAGGCTGGGCGCCGTGGCTCATGCCTGTAATCCCAAAACATTGGAAGGCCAAGGTGGGCAGATCACCTGAGGTCAGGAGTTCGAGACCAGCCTGGCCAACATAGTGAAATCCCGTCTCTACTAAAAATACAAAATTAGCTGGGTGTGGAGGCGCATGCCTGTAATCCCAGCTACTTGGGAGGCTGAGGCAGAAGAATCGCTTGAACCTGGGAGGCAGAGGTTGCAGTGAGCCAAGATCACACCACTGCACTCCAGCCTGGGCTACAGAGTGAGACTCCGTCTCAAAAAAAATAAATGAATGTAAAGCTCAAGGCCCCCTCAACCTATACATTTGACTTGCAGGTCTGGGTGAACTTCCTTCTCACGGAGAAGGCAGGCCCGCAGCGCGTGCATCTTGCACTACAGTTGTGTTGTTCGCCACAGCAAGGAACTTTCCTAGCCCTCGCCCGGCCTCAGCTGCCGAGAGCAACCACTCACTCCGGGGCTGGGAAGAGCAGCACGCATCTCCATCCTGAAGACTGTGTGCCACCTGGCCCTTTGATTACCTTCAGCTTTCTCCACAAGGAGCAAACATGCGGTGACACATTTCTTTCTCTTTATCCGTGTAGTCCCTGTAATAGCTGGAGAGAGAAATACACACTTGTTAGAAGAGGTCTGTGTTTAGGGGCAGTGACATGTGGTGGCTATAATTCTCCACTCACGTCCAGAAACACTGAAAATTCATCAGGACTCAAACTGAACTAGGAGGGATGGAGGTAAGCTAGAGGTGGGGGAGGCAGGGAAAGCTCCCAGAGCTGGCCAAGGAGCCAAGCCACCGGATAAAAAGCCGGTAACTGGAAAGGACAGCCACCTTGAAGGGCAGGTGCCTCTGGCCACGAGGCTCCAGGCTGAGTCTCGCCAAGTGACCCCCTTACCCTCAGCAGCCTCTAACCTCTCCTGGTTTTCTCACTAAAGAATGGCCAGAGCCCCAAATTTCTGTATCTTACCTAACAGGATACTTTTAAATACCAGAAAGGAAATTGCTGGCACGTCCTAATAGACCAGAACTGTAAACACTGGATCCAAACCTAAGAGATACTCACATCTCAGACACCAACACCAGACAAGCTTTAACTAGCAATCTGGACGGAATGTTTAATAAAGTGCAGAATTTATTACAGAGGAACATAGACCTTAAGAGTCATGGATCTATTACCAAGTGATGGAATTACAGGTGACTCCTATTTATACATAGACATTTTCAAGGGTTTCTACAATGAACACAGAACTTCTACAATGAGAAAACATTACATTACTAAAAGACGGCTGTGCTTAGTCACGTGAGTAACAAGGAGATGAGTCTATGGGTATGAGTCAGACCTGAAAGGTGTTTCCGGTCGCACCAGGACCTACCGGGGGCCTTTCTGCACTTGGTTAGGGAGCAGTGGTTCTCGGTGGAGCACATGGGGTAGAGCGCACCGGAAGACTCTTTAAAAGTGTCACCGCAGTGGCTCACGCCTGTAATCCCAGCACTTTGGGAGGCCAAGGTGGGGGGATCACCTGAGGTCAGGAGTTTGAGACGAGCTGGTCAACACGGCAAAACCTGTCTTTCCTAAAAATACAAAAACTAGCCAGGCATGGTGGTACATGCCTGTAATCCCAGCTACTCGGGAGGCTGAAGGCAGGAGAATTGCTTGAACCTGGGAGGTGGAGGTTGCAGTGAGCCGAGATTGTGCCATTGCACTCCAGCCTGGGTGACAGACAGGGACTCCATCTCAAAAAAAAAAAAAAAAAAAAAGTGACATCCTCCTGCCTCTCTAGGGGGTGCTTATTTGCGGCAGGGGGAAACAGAAAGGTGGGCGATGATGGAGATGTGATGTTTGGCAGTGTGTCTCACCTGCTTGCTGGGAACTGCTGGTGCAGGGCACCACCGAGCACTTCAGAAACCCAGCTATAGAGGGGCTGCCTTCTCATGCCCTGGGCAACACCACCAGACCACCCCTTACCCCGGTGGGCAGACCAGAGTCACAACCACATCCATCTCCTCTCCTCACGCTCCTGCAAACCCAGCTCACCTGGCCAGTTTCTTCAGCTCGTTATTGATGTCATGATTGAAGGGCTGCTCCTTCTGGGCTCGAACAAGAAAATCCCGGGCCTTCTGATACTCAGTCAGGAGAAGACATGCCTGTCCCAAGGAGAGAACTTTAAAAGCACAGAAAAGGCAGCCTTTAGCCAGGCACAGTGGCTCATGCCCGTAATCCCAGCACTTTGGGAGGCCAAGGCAGGCGGCTCAACTGAGGTCAGGAGTTTGAGACCAGCGTGGCCAACGTGGTGAAACCCCATCTCTACAAAAATACAAAAATTAGCTGGACCTGGTGGTGCATGCCTGTAATCCCAGCTAGTTGAGAGACTGAGGCAGGAAATTTGCTTGAACCCAGGAGGTGGAGGTTGCAGTGAGCCAAATTACACTGCTACCACCTTTTCCTGGGTATTTGTTCCCAGGTCACTGGCGTCCAGCTCACCTGTCCACACCTGAAGAGGGCCTTAGCATTCTTTTGGTCAATGATCAAAGCCTGCTCTCCATAGCGCAGGGCTATGGTGGGTCGGTTTAGCTTCAGGTATGTAAAGGACAGGTTCAGGAGGATAAGAAGCTTGGCAGCCTCCGTGAGATGCTGCTCTTCCGGGGGTACAGATCGCCGGCGCAGAAGCAACAGGGCCTGTGGAGAGGGAAGGCAGGCACACTGTCAAGAGGAGTAACAGTCTATGTACAAAACCCCAAAGCATCCACACACGAAAACTATCAGAGCTAAAAATCAGCTCTAATAGGTTGCAAGACATAAGATCGACATACAAAGTCAGCTACATTTCTATGCTCTAGCAACGGACAGTCCAAAAATGAAATTAAGGAAACAACTCCATTTACAATAGCATCAAAAAAATACAGTAAGTAGCAATAACCTTAAATCAAGTGAAAGACTTGCACACTGAAAACTACAAAGTGTTGCTGAAAGAAATTAAAGATGATCCAAAGAAAATGGAAAAACACTCATGTTCATTAACTGGAAGACTTAATATTAAGATGGTCATATTTCCCCAACTGGTCAACATATTCATGCAACCCTATCAAAATTTCAACAGCCTTTTTTGTAGATACAGACAAGTTGATTAGATAATTCATATGCAGGCTGGGCGCAGTGGCTCATGCCTATAATCCTAGCACTTTGGGAGGCTGAGGCAGGCGGATCACCTGAGATTGGGAGTTCGAGACCCACCTGGCCAACATGGTGAAACCTCGTTTCCGCTAAAATTACAAAATTAGCCAGGTGTGGCAGTGTGCACCTGTAACCTCAGCTACTGGGGAGGCTGAGGCAGGAGAATCTCTTGAACCCGGGAGGCGGAGTTTGCAGTGAGCTGAGATTGTGCCATTGGACTCCAGCCTGAGCAACAAGAGTGAAACCGTCTCAAAAAAAAAAAAAAAAAAAAAAAAAATTAACTGTAGTGGAGCATAGCCCTAAAAGAGTTAAAACTCAGACTCTGTGCTCGATTCAGCAGCACATATACTAAAAATTGGAAAGACAGGGAGAAGATCAGCACGGCTGCTGTGCAAAGATGACATGGAAATTCATAAAGCATTTCTTTTTTTTAAAAACTATCAGACTCTTAGAAGAACACATAGATGTAAATTTTTGTGACCCTGGATTAGAAAATGGTTTCTAAACACAAAAAGCAAAAACAACCAAAGAATTAAGACTTCATCAAAATTTAAAACTTTTGTGTTTCAAAGGACATTACCAAGAAACTGAAGAGACAGCATAGAGCTTTTGCAAATCCTTTATTTGATAAGGGTCTAGAATCCAGAGCACATATATGTACTACTCGGTATAAAGACAAGTGACCCAATTTCAGACATGCATAGAATCTGGATATTTTTCCAAAGATAGACAAATAATCATTAAGTACATGAAAATATGTCCAATGTCATTAGTCATCAGGGAAATGAAAATCAAAACCACAGTGAGACACCACTTCGCACCCAGTAGGATGGCTCTAACTTTAAAAATATAAAATAAGTGTTGGTGAAGAAGTGGAGAAATTGGAAGCTTCGCACATTACTGGTGGGGAATGTGAGATGGCACAGCTGTTGTAGAAAACGGTTTGGCAGTTCCTCGACAATTTTGACAGTTCCCACACAAACCAGCAATTGCACTCCTAGGCACATACCCAAGAAAACTGAAAACATATGGCCCCACGAGAACTTGTACATGAATGCTCACTGCATCAGTCGTCATAATCACGACATGGGAACAACCCACATGTCCAACTGATGAATGGACAAACAGCAGAGCCATTTGATGGAAGAGCAGCCTTACAAAAGAATGAGGGGCGGGGTGTAGTGGCTCACGCCTGTAATCCTAGCATTTTGGGAGGTTGAGGTAGGCAGATCATCTGAGATCAGGAGTTCAAGACCAGCCTGGCCATCATGGCAAAACCCTCTCTCTGCTAAAAATACAAAAATTAGCCAGGTGTGATTGCGGGCGCCTATAATCCCAGCTACTTGGGAGGCTGAGGAGGAGAAGGCTTGAACCCGAGAGGTGGAGGTTGCAGTGAGCTGAGATCACGCCAATGCACTCCAGCCTGGGCAACAGAGAGAGACTCCATCTCAAAAAAACAAAACACAGAATGAGGTTTGTATATGCTACAACATGGATGAACCCTGAAAACATGCTAAGTCAAAGGAGCCAGCCACAAAATGGCGCATATTTGGCAATTCTACTTAACGAAATGTCCAGAATAGGCAAATCCATAGAAACAAAAGAGAACAGAGGTTATCTGGAGCCAAAGAATTGCAAGTTTCATTTCGGGGGTGAGGAAGATGTTCTGGAATTAGATAGTGGTGATGGCTGCACAACCTTGTGAATATACTAAGAACCACAGAATTGGACACTTTATCTTTTTTTTTTTTTTGAGATGAGGTCTCACCATGTTGGCCAGGCTGCCCTTGAACTCCGGACCTCAAGTGATCCACCTGCCTCAGCCTCCCAAAGTGCTGGGATTACAGGCGTGAGCCACTGCGCCCGGCAGAATTGGACACTTCGAAAGCACCCATTTTATGGTATGTGAATCATATCTCAACAACAAAAAAATAGTAAAACAAAGAGTGAGTGAAGAAGGCAGAGCCTGCACTCCCTGGGACCCCATTTGGAAGGTGCAAATAGAATGGAAGAACTGGAAGGCCAGTTCTGTAATCCCAGCACTTGGAGGCTGAGCTGGGTGGATCACTTGAGGTCAGGAGTTTGAGATCAGCCTGGCCAACATGATGAAACCCAATCTCTACTAAAAATACAAAAATTAGCTGGGCATGGTGGCACGCGCCTGTAATCCCAGCCACTTGGGAGGCTGAGGCAGGAGAATCGCTTGAACCTGGGAGGCGGAGGTTGTAGTCAGCCGAGATCACGCCAGAACACTCCAGCCTGGGCAAGAGACAGAGGCTCTGTCTCGAGAAAAACAACAACAAAACAAAACAAAAAAACAAACAGAAGAACTGGAAGGCGTGTCAGGAGATGGCAGCACAGCAGAAAGTCCTGAGCCTTCCTTGGTCTTCCCTTCCATCTCTAAGCTCTGGGCATTCACTAGGCAAGTTTCCATCAACTGTCTCCACACCTTCTGAGTGGATTCAGCTCCTGTTCACATCGCCAGCCGGAACCTCACGCCTGACCCCTGCTCTCATACCTAAATGAAATCTTGATGCAAGTTGTCACCTGGAAACAGTCTTCTACAGGTCCTGCTGACCTGGCCATTCCCATGAGTAATCCAAATTGAAAGCAACACATTTCTTTTCCAGTTACGCCTTGGTTTAATTTTTTTTCTCAAACCAGGAAGTTTCAAGTAATTCCATTCTTCTGTTTCCTTGATCACTTACATATAAAACTGTGTCAAGTCTAACCATTTGTTTTGCGGAAGTACTTGCAGAACTTTTTCTATCTGCACAATTCACAGCTGCTTTAACACATTCCTGGATCCTGTTAACAGGTTTAGCTGCAGCATGCCCAGCTCAATGCCCAACATGAAACAGGTCCCCATGACAGCGAAGTTTGTCGTCTGACCTGTCCTGCACGCAGTGGTGTGCTGGTACATATTTAACAGCCAGCTCTCGGGGGGAGGTGGAACCCTACTTTGCAGCACTTGCCTATTCCTGTGCTGTAAATATTTCTACCAGAGCCGATTTCAAGCTTCCAAAGTGACATTAACCAGGACACACAACTCCTGAAAATTTTACAACTGAAATTTTGAGTCTTCACGAGCTCCAGCACAACTACTGGCTCTTCCCCAAATACGACTTTTATCAACTCACTCTTCCTCAGTGGTTCCCTGCCATCCACTTCATCTAGTCCAAATTCACCCACACATATTTGAATGTCTTCCTGAATCTGGCCGCCTCCTATCACCTGCTGTTCTTTAGCTATAACCCATGTTTCTGACTAGGAATCTACCAACTGTGCCCTGAATAGGCTCTGATCACTTCTGTACCTTTGCTCATCTTTTTTCCTGCCGAGGGTTTATCGCAGAAGGGACAAGACAGCTCTCTGGGACCTCTTTTAGAAGGCCACTAACTCCATTCATGAGGGTTCCATCCTCATGACCTCATCACCTCCCAAAGGCCCCTTCTCCTAACACCATCACCTCCATAATTAGGTTTCAACATACAAATTCTGGGGGAGACACATTCAGACCACAGATATTGGTTAGCAGTTTGAGCTGCATTTTATCTCCCCAACTAGATTCAAATCCCTTGAAAGCATGAACGCCAACACTTCTTGTGTGATCCAGACAATGCTGAGCAAAAGGCTGGAGACACAGTGGAGCTCAATCAATGTCAGTCTGCTGCTCCAAGACCGAGAAACGTTCCATCAGGAAAAGACATGCCAAACCTGTGGCTCAGCAAGGCAGGCTTCACACACATGCTTGCTTTCTCCAACCCTAAGGGACTAAGACAGGTAGTACTCCAACATGAGCAAAGGACAGGAAAAGGACCCATACCAAACCCAAGGGGTCAGAGTGGGTGGCAGTGTGACGACTGACTCAGCAGAGTGGTGCCAATGTAAAAGGGACTGGTCTGCCCTTCAGAGCCTGGAGAGCCCTAGGAACGGATAGAACCAGGAGTTAGGGCCATCTGGTGGGGCCGAGTAAAGGAGGTCAGGTCAAATGCTCCCCCTACGCGTCTAGATGGCCTCAGGAATCACAAGGTCCACTTTCTGGGAAAATGGAACCAAAGAGGCCCTTGATTAGGAGACAGACTGGAGCAGACGGCAGGAAGGTGGTATGCTGGTAACAGGGCTACGAAAGGGAATGTCAGTCACAGACAGTGAGAACCTCTGACCCAGAATGCTGGTGCCTCGGCATGTGCACGGGGCAGAAAGAGGACTCGGTACACTGACACTGAGGTAACACCTCCCTACTCCGACACGTGCAGTCTGTCTCTGACCACACTGCCACCTGCCCCGGCAAGCACCTGGCGTTTCCAGTCAGCTCTGTGATGTCACTCAAATCTTAGTGGTCAAAGATCACCAGCCATTTGAGGAAAGCCTCCGTGAAAGAAGTGGCCTCCTGTCTCCCAGCAGCGGCTCTCCCCTTCCTTCAGAGTAATGGGACTATTTTTTTTTGGCCAGGAACATGTACAGCCAGAATATAGATACTTGCTAGCCTTCTTTGCAGCGAGGCAAGGCCCAGAGAACAGGTTCTAGAAAACGGGATTCAGTAGAAGCGTCACAGGACAAGAGCCTGCCTTAACAGAGCGGTACGTGCCCCCAGCTTTCTTCCCTTCTGCTGCTAGAACTCAGAGACGCTCATCCTGGACTACAAGGCCAGAGTCCCACCCTAGAAATGAGAACTGGGCATGTGCAAACATCTGGAGCAAAGCCACCAACTGGCCCTGGCTTGCATGCCTCTAGCCTTTCACATGAGTGAGAAATAAACCATCTTTAGGTCGTTGACAAACAGTGCAAAAGGACACAGTCCCCGATACATAGAAAAACCAGAAAAAGAATGAGATTAAATGATAATCAACAGTCTAAGGAGGTAAAATAATATACGCATGAAACAAGAACAGAATGCTGGGGAGGAGGAGAACAAAGAGGCCCTCCATTTTCTAAAATTAAGTTTTTTTTGTAGAGATGGGATCTTGCTATGGTGCCCAGACTGATCTTTAACTCCTGGCTTCAAGCGATCCTCCCACCTGACTCCCAAAGTGCTGGGATTATAGGTGTGAGCCACCACACCTGGCCCCCCCAATTTTTAAATGAAACATTCATCAGAAGAGGTGGTAAAAAGTCAAGGAAAGCTTTCAGACAACGAAACAAACAGGATAAAAGATGGAAACTGGGAGGGGGCAAAAGAAAAAAAAAGAACAGCCGGAAGCTCAATGCAGGAGGTCTGACAATAGGAGTTCCAGATAAAGAAGAGTAAATTATCAAAGAAATAAGAAAGTTTCCCTCCCAGAGTGGAGGAATAGTTTCCTGAATGAAAAGGTACACTCATGGGCTCAACGCAAATTTAAAAATACACACACACAGAGGCACGTCACTGTAAAATTTAGGAATACTGGGAAGAAAACATCTTCATCTCTACATCGGAAAAAATAGGTCACATAGAAAGGAACAGGAACTTAAGTGGTAATAAGATTTATTTTAAGATTTTGAGCTCAGACCTATAAAGACTTTTCTTTTTTCTTTCCAGAGAGTTTCATTCTTGCTACCTGGGCTGGAGTACAATTACAGTCTTGGCTTACTGCAACCTCCACCTCCCAGGTACAAGCAATTCTCCTGCCTCTGCCTCCCCGGGTAGCTGGAATTACAGGCAGCCACCACCATGCCCAGCTAATTGTTGTATTTAGTAGAGATGGGGTTTCCTCCCATGTTGGCCAAAAAACAAAAAACAAAAAAACAAAGGAGAAAAAAAAAACCCAGGAAATCCACAAACTAGCACTACAGGGGAGGCCCACGACAAGAGCTGTGTGGCGGGCCCCAGGGTGAGCTCCCCCCTGACCATACATTCCATGGTCACCAGGGCAGGAAGAAGGGAGGGGGAGAAGAGTCTGGTGCTTGTGTTATGCTAAGAGCTTTCCAGAAGGCCCTCCAGAGGTTTCCCTTTATGTCTCTTGGCTAGACTCTTGTTTCACTGACACGGTTAGCTCATGGGAAGCTGGGAAGAGGTAATTTTTAAATTAGTACATTGCTGCTTTGAATGAATTGGGAGGTTTTGTTAGGAGAAGGAATAGATATTGGGTGACAGGGTCAGCCACATTTGGCCTATGTAAGTATGTCCAGAGGGCATACATGCGTGAGTGTGTGTGTGTGTGTGTGTGTGTATTGTTTTTTTTTTTTTTTTTTTGGAGACAAAATCTTGCCCTGTTGCCCAGGATGGACTGCAGTGGCAAGATCTTGGCTCATTGCAACCTCCGCCTCCTAGGTTCAAGTGATTCTCCTGCTTCAGCCTCCCAGGTAGCTGGGATTACAGGTTCCCACCACCATGCTGGCTAATTTTTGTATTTTTAGTAGAGACAGGGTTTGCCAGGTTGGCCAGGCTGGTCTCAAACTCCTGACCTCAGGTGATCCATGGGCCTCAGCCTGGCATGAGGGTTTTTTAAAATGAGATTTTTCTTTTTTTTTTTTTTTTTTTGCTCACCTTCAACTGTCTTGATCGAGTTATAAAAATGAGATTTTTCTTAATGGCTGCTTATGAAAAGTAGGGAGAGACACAAAAATCTGTTTTTTAAACAAGGAAGTTTTAGGATCTAAACCCACGCTTAACTTTCAAAGCATTCTCACCTTTTTATATCTCACTTTGGCATCGTAGAAACGATTTTGGCGGAAAAGGTAGTTGCCAAACTCCCGTTCTGTAGCTGCCACTTTAAGGACCTTCTGAAGTGGAAACTGGTCTTGTTGCTCCTGAGGATCAGAGACAGGAATACTCAGCAAGGAAACCCAAAGCCCTAACACCACAGTGGAAGTTAGTACGCGTGAGCCGGGAGTTCGAGGCCAGCCTGGGCAACACAGTGAAAACACATCTCCATTAAAAAAAAAAAAAGTCATTGAACAAAAGGAAATGTTATTATAGCTGTGGGCTCTTCTCTTTCAGATCATGAACTTCTGTTTACAGACTTCTGTGTTGGAGTCAACTCTGAATCCTGACAGAAGCCACACAGGCGTTATAACTGGTCCCATCTTATACACTAGAGCCAGAAGGAAGTCTGCTCTTTTTGCGAGATGGAGTTTCACTCTTGTCTCCCAGGCTGAAGTGCAATAGCGCAATCTCAGCTCACCGCAACCCCTGCCTGCCAGGTTCAAGTGATTCTCCCGTCTCAGCCTCCTGAGTAGCTGGGATTATAGGCGCCTGCCACCACGCCTGGCTCATCTGTTCTGTACTCTTAGTAGAGACGGGGTTTTACTGTGTTGGAAAGTCTACTTCCTTCCTCTTCCCCCAGCGGTCTCTGAGGAAGCAGATTCCCACGGAATTACAAAATGATGGAACGTGCAAGCAGAGAAGTCAGTGCTTGAAACCACCATTTGGCCACCAAGCACTGAACAGGTCTTGGTTTGCTCAGGGCCCTGGGGGTCTTTATGGTCACGATGCTCTACCCTGGCCATCTCAGAGTCACCCATAGAGCCCTCTTTGGTCCCGGCCCCACCCCCCACAGATCCTAAATCAGTGCACCACAGGTGAGACCAGGCATCTGTAAGAAACACTAATTTTTGGAAGGATGGAAAAGGGTGAGCTCCCTCACTTGGAGTGCTGATAGTTTATCAGGGGAGACGCCACGTGAAGATACAAAACCTGGGATGAACATCTAAGACCACACAGAGTCAGCGTGAGACAGCATGATACAGACAGCACGTGTGACTGCTGACGGGGTCCGAAGCCCTGCAGCCATGGGACAGAGTTAAGTGAAAGGCTACAAAGAGGAGGCAAAACTTCCGTGGTGAGGACAGTGGCCACACATCCCCTTTGCCTGGGACTGTCCCAGTTTACACTCGATGTCCTGGGTAACCCCTCCAGTTAACAGCCCCTTTACTCCCACCTGTGCTGGGCTGGACAACCAATTATCCAGTCACCCTAGGTATGAGCTGCCAATGCCTGCCTTACTGAAAACCAAACAATGAAGAAAAGCAAGTGTTCACTGTCTCACAGGGAGCATTAGTTCAGAACCCTAATCCTGAAACTCACAGCCTTACCTTGCCCCAGCACATTTATCTACACGAGAGCCATTACTGAGACAAACGCAGTCTAGGAAGCAGAGGAACTCCACTGCCACCACCGCACAGGAGCTGCGGGGGACCCTGGGGCAGACCGTCAGCAGCAGGGGCAGGCTATCTAGAAGAATTACCAAGAACACCAACCCATTCACCTCTCTCTCTAAAGTGCTGACATCTGTGCTCTGGAACTTACAGCTGAGAGAGCGCAAAACTTGTCCGACTCAGCAGAGTCTAGGAAGTCAAGCAGCTCAATCTCGAACAGGACGGTGGTGTTTGGGGGGGATCAAGGGAGGGCAGCCCAGTGTTCCATAGGCATAGGTCGGTTTGAAGAGGAACCTGGCCAGCTCTCCTCTCCGCATACTCAGAAGGCCCAGCTCCATGCCCCACAGTGTAACATCTGTAAGAAGGGACAAAGACAGTAGCTGAAGCTTACTCAGTATCCTGCTCAATGCTATCACTTCTTCCCCCCTGTAAGTCAGCAGTACTCTGGCCTCCATGTCTCTCACACAGTCCCCTCTTCCTGCAATGTCTTCCTCCTTAGCCTGTGCTCAGCTCAAATGCCCCTCTTCCAGGAAGCCTTCCCTGAACCTCCCAGCTGGAATTGATCATGCCTTCATTAAGCACACTCAACACTGCTATCACCTCCCAGGCACTATCCAATTCTACTAAGTGAGCTGAGTATAGGTCAGTGTCCTCCACTACACGGTGAAGTCCTTAAGAGCAGAGATATTCTAATCTCCTGAGTACATCCTCTCTTTCACCACGTATTGTGGGAAGTAATCGTTCGGTCGATTTTTACTTAATAAATGAACGAAGAAACATTCCCAGTGGTTAAAGTCAGGGTGCAAAGATACCTTCCCCGTGAAGCCATCTCTCAAATACCCAGGTCTCAAGGGGAGAGAACATGGCGGTTTTACCAAAACCCAGCCTCAGCAAAGCCAATTCAAAGAACCTGTGCTCTGACCAGTCTTCCCAGCCTGAAGCATCCTGCCTCATCTCGCCCCTAAGCAATCCTTTCTTTTCCAGCTCCCACGCTGAATTTACCCTCTCCAAGTTTCATTAGCTTAGGAGTTCTCCTATGGCAATTAGAATCAAAGGGTCTGTCCATGTGTTCCAGGTATCCGGAGTATTTCACTAGAACAGAAAAAAGATGTAAGCAAAATGGACCCAAAACACCCAGGCCTCCATGATGTCTTCTCTCATTATCACACAGAAATAATGCGATCAGATAAGCTTAAGCTGCCAGACACCCCGAGGTACAGGAAAAAATCTTTCTGCATTTTGGGCGTCTGCCCTTTGGCTCAGAGGTTCAAGAGCTTCAGGGAGGTGTCATGCAGAAGGGACATAGAGGTCCCTGGCTTTCCTCTTAAAAAAAAAGAAAAAAGAAAACCCAATTCAGGCCGGAAGTAGCGAGCGGCTCAAGCCTAGTAATTCCAGCTGCTGGGGAGGCTGAGGTGGGAGGATCGCTTGGGTCCAAGAGTTTGAGACTAGCCTGGGCAACATAGGGAGTCCCCCATCTCTACAAAAATACTAAAAATTAGCTGGGCATGGTGGATCGTGCCTGTAAATCCCTTGAGAGGCTGAGGTTGGAGGATCACTCGAGTCCAGGAGGTGGAGGCTGCAGTGAGCTATGACACCACTGCACTCCAGCCTGGGCAACTGAACAAGACCCCGTCTCAAAAACAAAATACAAAAATCCACTTCAAACAAAGCATTTTCAATCCCATTAAATGCTTTTTGAAAACGTGATCTCTCTGGCCCCAACAGAGTGTGATGACATGGAACCTGCCGACAAACCGCCCCAGGGCATACCTAGCACCGTAGCGTCTGGCGCCACCAGGTCGCCAGCTCCCTCACGGATGACATCCTTCAGCACGCCCCGGTCCCCGGAAATGTCCAGCATCCTCTGACTCAACCGTTCGTAGGGGACTAGCGGAGAATGAAAGCCAGGCCTCAGAGCTGCGGACCCACCCGGCCACCCCTCGGCGTCTACGCCCCAAAGCGCCCGGGCCCTCACCTGGCCGGGGGCGTCGTCCCCTTCCAGGACTCCCTGGTTTAAGGCGCTTCCCCCCATGTCCTTGCTACCCTCCCTGGGGCGTAAGCCTTCAGCCTGGTGTGCCCTGCTGCCCTCCCCTGGCTGTGACTCTGTTTTGGGGGGGAGGGTCACGAAGGCCTTTTTATACCCTGCAGACCCCCTCCTGAGGGCGGCATTCCATTCCGGGTCCACGAGAACGCACTCATCACGCCGTTCCAACCGCCACCAACGGCCCTGGCCCTTGCGAGCTCTGGAACTACAGAGGCCACGCGGTAGGGCGCGAGGTCGGGCCTGTAATGGGAGCATATGGGACATGACGGAGCACGTGCGGGGGCGCGAGGCGGGGCACGTAACGAGACCACGCAGGGCACGTTGGGCACGTGCAGGGGGAGTGAGGTGGGGCACGTAATGGGAGCACGCGGAGCATCATGGGGCACGTAACGGGAGCGCGCAGGGCATGATGGGGCAAGTGCGTGTGGCGTTAGGTGGGGTACGTAATTGGAGCGCGGGGCATGATGGCGCATCTAACTGGAGCCTGTGAAGCATGATTGGGCACGTCCGTGGGGCACGTAATTGGAGGGGCACGTAGTTAGAGCGCGGGGCATGATGGGGCACCTAACGAGCACGGAGGGCATGATGGGGCACGGGTGCGAGGTGGGGCATGGTGGGCACATGGCGAGGGGGGGCAGGGCAGAGAGAAGCACTTTTGGAACATGTGAGAGGACTGCCGCCCTTGAAGGAGCCCGCGGAGTGGCTGCGTGGTGGGGCACGTGGGGCAGCTTCAAGAAAAAGGACGCAGCATGTGATTGCAGGGCAACCTGGTGAGGACACAAGAGGCACCTGCCACCGGTGGGGTTCAGACCTCCCAGCGGTGAGTTACATCCACCTTTTTCCACTTTCTTCCATTAACTCAATGGAAATTTAGGCCCAGACAAGACATTATTGATTGATTGATTGACAGAGGCTTGCTCTGCGGCCAGGCTGGATGGAGTGCAATGAGGGATCTCAGCTCACTGCAGCCTCCACCTTCCGGGTTCAAGAGATCCTCCTGCCTCAGCCTCCTGAGTAGCTGAGATTACAGGCGTGCACCACTAGGCCCAGCTAATTTATGTTTTAGTTTTTAATTTTCTGGAAAGATGATTTGTGGCTTTATTGCCTAAGCTGGTCTTGAACTCCTGGCTTCAAGTGATCCTCTGCTCTTGGACTCCCAAAGTGCTGGGATTACAGCTGTGGGCTACAGCCAGCTTTCAGTACTGCCCCATTGGTGGTTAAGTTTCCAACACATGAAATAAGGAGGACACATTCAAACCACAGCAGTGTATTATGACCATAATGTTCATTAACTGTTTAATAGGCTGGGCGCAGTCAAGCACAGTGGCCCACACCTGTAATCTCAGCCCTTTGGGAGGCCGAGGCGGGTGGATCACTTGAGATCAGGAGTTTGAGACCAGCCTGGCCCACATGATGAAACCCCATCTCTACTAAAAATACAAAAAAATTAGCTAGGCGTGGTGGCAGGCGCCTGTAATCCCAGCTGCTTGGAAGGCTGAGGCAGGGGAATCACTTGAACCCAGGAGGCGCAGTGAGCCAAGATCGTGCCACTGCACTCCAGCCTGTGTAACAAGAGTGAAACTCTGTCTCAAAAAACAAACAAAACCTGTATGACAGAGTGTTGTTGAATTTTTAAATATTGAAAGACTTCACTTAAAAAAAAAAAAAAAAGCTCACTATTAAGTGAAAGAAACCAGACACCAAAGAGTACATTTTATATGATGCTGTTTATGTGAAATTCAAAAACAGGCCACATGACAACATGGTAATAAGCACAGTTGCTGTCCTCTTTAGGAGTTATGACTGGGAGGAGGCCGGAGGGAGCTTTCTGGAAACTCTCTGCAGCTTGCTCTTGAGAGTGCCTGTACAAACATCAAGTGTTTATCAAGCTGTGTGGTTAAGATTTGCACACTTGTATATGTTATACCTTGATTTAAAAAATCTAAATAAATATACTTTCAAACCTCTTAAAAAGAAAAAAAGAGGCCAGGCTCAGTGGCTCAAACCTATAATCCCAGCACTTTGGGAGGCTGAGACGGGAGGATTGCTCGAGACCAGGAATTCAAAACCAGCCCAGACAACAAAGCAAGACAGACTTCTGTCTCTACTAAAATAAATAATAAAATAAAAAAATTTAAATATAGAGATGGAACCATCATCTGCCAGTTTGTATTAGAAAAAGAGAGGGAAGGCTGGGGCGGTAAGGCTCATGCCTGTAATCCCAGCATTTTGGGAGGCCAAGGATTGCTTGAGCCCAGAAGTTGGAGACCAGCTTGGGCAACAAAGGGAGACCCGGTATCTACGAAAATTTTTTTAAAAATTAGCTTGGTGTGGTGGCATGCACCTGTAGTCCCAGCTACTCAGGCAGCTGAGGTGGGGGGATGTTTTGAGCCTGGAAGTTGGAGGTGGCAGTGAGCTGTGATCGCCCCACTGCACTCCAGCCTGGGCAACAGAGCAAGATGCTGTCTTCCCCCATGTCCTACACCCCCCCGCCCCTCCCCCCCCCAAAAAGAGAGAGTAAGAGCAAGAGTTTGAGATTCAGAAAGGACTGTTTCCCAGCACCTGTCTGCTCCTGTCGGGTTGTGAGGTGTGAACGGTGTGCCCAGTCCCTCCGTCTCCGCCCCTCCCCCACACTGGCCAAGGCCAGCACCTTAATGTTATCAGCAGGCCCAGTAAGGGCTGCCTCCCCAGTCCCGTGATGTGACCCAGTTTCCACCTGATTCTGGTGACCTTGGGGGACACAGGGGTGTTGCTGGGAAAGGGGAGGAGAGACGGGGTAGAGACCAGTCAGTGGTGCAGGCATCTAGCTGCTCTTCCACTTCTGTCTCCGTGTCTGCTGTTCTCTGCTGGGAAGAAAAAAAGGCTGAGCGATCGCTTGAACCACTGAATCAGTGATGCTGGCTTGAGGTGGTAGTGGGAGGCCCAGCGGATTGTGAGGAGCCAGGTATTCCAGTGTCAGGCTCCCTGGGGGCTGATGGTGCTTCTCCTGTCTCATTGACAAGCTTTCGCAGGGAAGCAGGTAGGAGATCAGGGGGAGAGACCTTATAGGTCCCAGGCTCTCTAGAATTACCTGGGAGTGTCCCCTATAAATTTAGAGTTCTGGGTCTCTACATTCAAAGGATCTGAAGCTCTGGAATCTCTATTACACCTGTGTTTTCAACAGTTTCTGGAACATTCGGGAACTGTTCTAGAAGGTTGGGGAGCTTTCCGGGTTTTGCTGTCCAGTCCTAGGTCTGGGTGCCTGCTGGGGCTGGACCCTGCATTATTAGGGTCACTGCAAATGACCCTGCAGATGGCCCCTTTCATGTTTGCCTCCAAATTTGAGTAAAAAATGTAGACACACAGACACACACACACACAATTATCTTCAAGGGACCAGTTTTTTCATTGCAGTCTTTTGTTTTACAGATGGGGAAAAGGGTCCAAGGTCATGTGGGTTAGGACTGGAATCCAGGACTGGAATCCAGGACTGAAAGGCTTTCCTTTAAGATTCTGGTGGTCCTTGGGTTAAGGGTGGTGGGTGAGTTCTGGACAGAGGGAGGGGAGGGGACAGGACTGTGGACGGAAGCCTGTGTTTCAGCCCGGGGCAGTGTAGATGGCTGGGCAGGTGAGCCTGCCCGAGCTGGAGGACCGGCTTCAGTGTCCCATCTGCCTGGAGGTCTTCAAGGAGCCCCTGATGCTGCAGTGCGGTCACTCGTACTGCAAGAGCTGCCTGGTCTCCCTGTCCTGCCGCCTGGACGCCGAGCTGCGCTGCCCCGTGTGCCGGCAGGCGGTGGACGGCAGCAGCTCCCCGCCCAACGTCTCCCTGGCCCGGGTGATCGAAGCCCTCAGGCTCCCTGGGGACCCGGAGCCCAAGGTCTGCGTGCACCACCGGAACCCGCTCAGCCTCTTCTGCGAGAAGGACCAGGAGCTCATCTGCGGCCTGTGCGGCCTGCTGGGCTCCCACCAGCACCACCCGGTCACGCCCGTCTCCACCGTCTACAGCCGCATGAAGGTGGGGAGTGGGTTGGGGGGACGGGGGCGGAGGAGCGAGGGCGGCAGGGCCCGCGGGGACCGGATCCTGTGCTCTCTGGCGCCATCACCTGGCCATAAAAGGATCCAGCTATCCTCGATTTCCCTCCAGCCCGCTCCGGCGCATTCATTCCTTAGCGTTTGAGCGGCAGCTCCACCCAGGTGCCAGGGATTGAAGCCGCCCGCACAGTCCCCCGCTCCCCCCCACCTCTTCCCTTTCTCTCTCTTTCTCCTCCTTCACCTCTTTCTCTCTTTCTCTTTCTTTTCTTTCTTTTTGGAGACAGGTCTCACTCTTGCCCAGGATGCAGTGCAGTGGTGCAATCATGGCTCACTGCAGCCTCCAACTCCTGGGCTCAAGCACTCCTCCCACCTCAGCCTCCTGAGCAGCTGGGACTACAGTTGCACACCACCATGCCCAGCTCGTTTTTTATGTTTTGTAGAAATGGGATCTTGTTATGTGGCTCAGGCTGGTGTTGAACTCCTTTACCTCCAACGATCCTCCTGCCTCGGCCTCCCAAAGTGCTGGAATTGCAGGCATGTGCCACTGCCCTATGCCCCTTGTTTCTGGACACTCCCCCTGTTTGCACTCTCTGGTGCATGAGGGTGGGGGACTTCATTTTGTTCCCTGGTGTATTTCAATGCTTGGAGCCATGCCTGGCACATTGTAAACATCCAGAATGCTGAATCAGTGAATTCCTGGCTTTATAGACCATTACCTCAAACCTAGCCCATCATCCTTTAAGACGAATAATAATAATACTTGGTTGGGTGTTATATATATAAAACACCTGTAAGCCACCCAGCCACATGTTTTATAACAGGTGTTTTATATATATAATGCCCAGCCAGGTATTATTATAACTTTGGGAGGCTGAGGACACAGACCTCGGCCCCCCCCCCCCAAAATTAATTCTCTTTGCCGCGGGGCCCCCCCCCGCCCCCCCCGCGGGGGCCGCCCGGAGGACGCCCCCCCCCCCCCCCGCGGCGAAGGCGGCCCCCCCCCCCCCCCAAACCCCCAACCCCCGGCCCCGGCGCCGGCCCCCCCCCCCCCGGGGGGGGGCCCCCCCCCGGGGGCGGGGGGGGGGGGGGGCGCGGCGCGCGCGCGCGGGGGCGGGGGGCGGGGGGGGGGGCCGGGGCGCCCCCCCCCCGCGCGGGGGCGCGGGGGCCGGGGCCCGGGGGCGGACGTCACATCCTCCCGGGGGGGTTTTGCGCGGGGGGGGGGCGGGGGGGGGGGTGGGTGGATCACTTGAGGTCAGGAGGTTGAGACCAGCCTGGCCTACCGCGTCTCTACTCAAAATACCAAAATTAGCCAGGTGATGCACTCCTGTAATCCCAGCTACTTGGGAGGCTAAGGCAGGAGAATCGCTTGAACCTGGGAGGTGGAGGTTGCAGTGAACCAAGATTGTGCTACTGCGCTCCGGCCTGGGTGACAGAGTGAGACTCTGTCTCTAAATACATAAATAAAAATAGGCCGGGCGCAGTGGCTCACATCTGTAATCCCAGCACTTTGGGAGGCTGAGGCGGGCAGATCACAAGGTCAAGAGTCCAAGACCAGCCTGACCAACATGGTGAAACCCTGTCTCTACTAAAAATACAGAAATTAGCTGAGTATGGTGGTGCATGCCTGTAATCCCAGCTACTCGGGAGGCTGAGGCAAGAGAATTGCCTGAACCCGGGAGGCAGAGGTTGCAGTGAGTCAAGATCACACCACGGCACTCCAGCCTGGGCAACAGAGCGAGACGCGGTCTCACAAATAAATAAATACTAAGTTCCTCCCAGAGTTAGTTCAGCCTATGCCCAGGAATGAACAAGGACAACTTGGAGGTTCGAAGCAAGATGGAGTTGGTTAGGTCAGATCTCTTTCACTGCCTCAGTTACAAATTTGTAATGGCAGTTTCAAGATCACCTAGAACGTGGATCCTGCATAGTCTCAGGTGGTCAGGGATGGCTTCCTGGAGGAAGCAGGCTTGCTAAGCTGAGACCTGTGCAACAAGGAGGACGTGATAGGAAATGCAGAAGAGGAAAAGCATTCCAGGCGTAAAGACGGCACGTGCAGACCAGACGGCAGATAGCATACTGCATTTGAGGACACAGAAGTCGTTCCATAAAGCTGGTGGGGGTGAGATAGGCAGCCGGGGCATGGGGAGGCCAGTGTGACCCGGGAAGGGATTTGGAGTTTATTCACAGTATGAGGGGGGGGCAGGGCGGGGCGGGAGTGTTTTAAGCAGGTGAGGATGTGCTCACATCCCTGTGGCAGAGGGTAGCTTTGAGGGTGAGGCTGAAGGACGGAGCGAGAGATGAGGGTGCCAGGACCTAAGTAGGTGGAACTGGGACAAAGGCCTGGGGCAGACCAAAGACGAATTTTGAAAAGAAAAACCCTGGCAACTATTTGTGGCAAGAACACAACCTCCTCCCTCTCCCTCCTTGTAATTTTCCCCTTGCAGAGATGAAGTGATCGCAGGGAGGATGCGGCCTGGGCAGGTGGAGTGGGAGGTGCCTGGGGGTGTGCAGGCAGGTTGAGGGGGTGTGCAGACCAGGAGAGTGCTGGGGCTCGGCCAAGAGGGGTGAAGGGTCCTTCCTCCGGGTGGTCACCGAAGCCCCTTTAGTGGAGAAGACCAACCCAGGAGAGTCTGCACAGTGATAAGGGAAGACACTGATGATGACCCCAAGGGATGCCAGGCTGGACTGAGTGAGAGAGAGCCCTGAAAAGGGGATGGAAAGAATGGTTAGAGCAGGAACACTGGCTGAGTGTGGCCTCCCGGCAATCAGAGGCAGAGCACTGTAGGAGGAAGTCATGTGTGTGAAATGGCTTTGAGGACTGAAAAACGTCTATTAGACGTCGCTGTAAGAACTGTCTTGGCAAGAGCAGGTTGAGGGACACTTCTGCAGGAAGGCAGAAGCCAACTGCAGGTGAGGAAGCCGAGCTTGTGTTTTATTAGTTGATGGGAAGGCGGGAGGGAACAGGCTGGAAGCTCGTCCATCCTTTGTGGCCAGGATCTAGCAGCCGGCTTGGGTCCCCTGTTCTAGATCTGGGCCTAACTTTTTTTGGGGGCGGGGTAGAGACAGGGTCTCACTGTTTTGTCAGAGCTGGACTCAAACTCCTGGCCTTAATTGATCCTCCCACCTCGGCCTCCCAAAGTGTTGGGATCACAGGCATGAGCCGCTGCACCTGGCCAGATTTGGGTTTTGATGATCCCAAGCTCTTCTCTGCTGCAACATGGAATGCAACTAGACTGCACCCCTTATTACCCTCTTTAGGCGTTCCTGTTGCCTCCTGTTCACCGAGATCTTGAGATGCTTGATTGATGGGTGCATTGATTTGCAGAACTTAGTTCCTCTCACTAGGAAGGAATGAGTCCCATCTGTCTGCCTGGGGAGGGGGACATTGGAATCCCTTCTTGGGCCACTGTGAGATACCCTGATGCTTTGTTCTGCAGAGCAAGGACTCTGTCCGTTTATGCCAGCAAGTGCTTTATTCTTTACCCAACTCCCTTTCTGAAAGACCCTTGTAGCTCTGTGGTGCTTGGGCACGATCCAAGCCAAAGATTTCATACATTGCATGGGTACAAACCGACAGGAGCTCTGGTCAAGTCATGGAATAGATGGTGGTCCAGGCTAGGTCAGATTTGGGCCCAGGGCAGTCCGGAAATGCATTTATGTCAGCTTGGGGAGGTCGTAAATCCGTGCTGTGTCCAAGCCCACCAGGAATGGATTCAGGTGTTTATAGGTGGGGGGATTTACCAGGTTTAACCCAGACCCATGTAAGCACCATTGGCCCTAGAATTAACCTCACTCGCCGCTGGCCTTTTTGTGATGGCTCCTGATCAAATAACCACTAATTCTGGATCTGCTGGTGACCAGAGTTCATCTGGTGGGTCCCCTACAGGCAGCATTCAATCCAGAAAGTGCCAGCATCACATGGTGACTTCTGGTAGCTGTATCGTTCAGTGACTCTCCATGTCATGCAGAGGGGAGAGGGGTGACATCAAGACCCTCTTATGCCTGGGAAATTCCTGCTGTCAATGCAGAATATTCTTCTTTTTTTTTTTTTTTTTGGAAAAAATAGAGCTGAGATCTCACTCTGTTGCCCAGGCTGGTCTCAGACTCCTTCAAGTGATCCTCCTACCTTGGCCTCCTAAAGTGCTGGGATTATAGGCATGAGCCACTGTGCCCACCCTAGAATATTCTTGAATTATTTTATTTTTTATTTTTATTTTTTGAGATGGAGTCTCACTATGTCACCCGGGCTGGAGTACAGTAGCGCCATCTTGGCTCACTGCAACCTCCACCTCCCAGGTTCATGTGATTCTCATGCCTCAGCCTCCCAAGTCCCTGGGACTACAGGTGTGCGCCACCACGCCTGGCTAATTTTTGTATTTTTTTTTTTTTTTTTTGAGACAGAGTCTTGCTCTGTCGCCAGGCGCCAGGCTGGAGTGGAGTGGAGTGATCTCAGCTCATTGCAACCTCCACCTCCCGTGTTCAAGCAATTCTCCTGCCTCAGCCTCCTGAGTAGCTGGGATGACAGGTATGTGCCACCATGGCTAATTTTTGTATTTTTAGTAGAGACGGAGTTTCACCATGTTGGCCAGGATGGTCTTGATCTCCTGACCTCGTGGTCTGCCTGCCTTGGCCTCCCAAAGTGCTGGGATAACAGGTGTGAGCCACCATGCCTGGCCAATTTTTGTTTTGTTTTGTTTTAGTAGAAATGGGGTTTTACCATGTTGGCCAGGCTGGTCTCGAACTCCTACCCTCAAGTGATGTCCCACCTCAGTCTCCCAAAGTGCTGGGATTACAGGCATAAGCCACTGCTCCCAGCCTATTCTTTTCTTTTTGAGACAGAGTCTCGCTCTGTCATCCAGGCTGGAGTGCAGTGGCATGATCTTGGCTCAGTGCAACCTCTGCCTCCCAGGTTCAAGTGATTCTCCTGCCTCAACCTCCCAAGTAGCTGGGATTACAGGCACATGCCACCACACCTGGCTAATTTTTGTATTTTACTGGAAACAGGGTTTCACCATGTTGGCCAGGCTAGTTTTCAACTCCTGACCTCAAGTGATCCACCCTCTTCGATCTCCCAAAGTGCTGGGATTACAGGCGTGAGCCACTGTGCCTGGCGTATTCTTGAAAAATTTAACCTGTTTTGGACTCAAGGGCACCTGGGTGGCTCTGGTTTCCACCCTGGTTTCCCTGGGAGTGCTTGTGGCCATTGGGATACTCCCAAGAAGGTGACTCAAGGAGCTGGGAGGGGAAGGGATCAGCTACTCATGGAGCCACGGCCTGTTGCCTCCAGGAGGAGCTCGCAGCCCTCATCTCTGAGCTGAAGCAGGAGCAGAAGAAGGTGGATGAGCTCATTGCCAAACTGGTGAACAACCGGACCCGGATCATCGTGAGTGCCCCTTCCTTCTGTCCCCTGCCTGGGACCGGCCACCTTCACTTTCCCGTAGAGCTCAGTTCTCATTGGTCCTTTACTGAAAGCCATGCCTTCCATATAAAGCCAGAACTCAATGCATTCCGGGGCAGGGTGGGGAAAGCGCAAAGCCTCTTAGGGGAATTCAACCCAGTTGTCATCAGGACTGGCTCCAAGTTCGCTTTGTCCTCTGTGTCCTTGGGACTGAGATAACCCAGGACTTGAGTCCCAGGGGTAAACAGCTCAAAGCACGGGCGTGACTCCTCTGCCCCTGTGCCGCCTGTGTCTGCTTGACCTTGCCAGCCTGCCATGGTGCCCTCCCAGTACCTGGGTGCGCAGGCGTGGAGAGGTTGGCAGCCCTGGGCGCTGGCTAATCTCCCGAAATGAGAGGCGCATGGGGCTGGGAGGTGTGGAGCCCCAGCCCTGGAGGTGGCTGTGAAACAGAAACAGGAGCCAGGCAACATCCGGGGGCACTGGGCATCCCTCCTTTACCCTCCTCACCCTTGCGTGACAGGTGGTGTCCGTCCTGCCGGGCGGAGGCAGAGCTCAGGGTTCTGCAGGAACTTCCAGCTCCCTCATGGTGAAGCCTGCTCTCCCAGGGCCTTCTGAACCCCGCGATCAAACAAAAGCTTACATGCACTTTCAGCAGCTGAAATAGCCAATGGAGGGTGTGGTGGCGTGCACCTGTAATCCCAGCAACTTGGGAGGCTGAGGCGAGAGGATTGCTTAAGGCTGAGAGGTTGAGGGTGTAGTGAGCTATGATCATGTCACTGCACTCCAGCCTGAGCAACAGAGTGAGACCCTGTCTCTTTTTTTTTTTGAGATGGAGTCACTGTGTCATGCAGGCTGGAGTGCAGTGGTGCGATCTTGGCCCACTGCAACCTCTGCCACCTGGGTTCAACCGATTCTCCTGCCTCAGCCTCCTGAGTAGCTGGGGTTCCAGGTGCACGCCACCGCGCCTGGCTAATTTTTTTTTTTTTAGACAGAGTTTTGCTCTTGTTACCCAGGCTGGAGTGCAGTGGCGCGATCTTGGCTCACTGCAATCTCCGCCTCCTGGATTCAAGCAATTCTCCTGCCTCAGCTTCCCGAGTAGCTGGGACTACAGGTGTGCGCCACCATGCCCAGCTAATTTTTGTATTTTTTAGTAGAGACGGGGTTTCACCATGTTGACCAGGATGGTCTCGATCTCTTGACCTCGTGATCCACCCGCCTTGGCCTCCCAAAGTGCTGGGATTATGCCTGGCTAATTTTTGTAGTTTTTAGTAGAGATGGGGTTTCACCATCTTGGCCAGGCTGGTCTTGAACTCCTGACTCATGATCCACCCACCTCGGCCTCCCAAAGTGCTGGGATTACAGGCGTGAGCCACCGCACCTGGCCGAGACCCGGTCTCAAAAAAACAGGCCAAAGCAGAGCCACTCCATTTGAAATGGGACCTGGGGGTCACCCTCCCCAAGGCCACCTCTAGGGCTCCCCAGGCATGGTGTGAACTCCCTGTCTGGCGTCAGCCCATGCAGCCTCTCCTGGGACTCAGGTCCCAGGACTAGCCCGGTCAGGAAGGCCCTGGGGATACCGAGGCCAGCCAGAGCCTGGCAGCCTGGCTGTGACTCCACGGTGACCAGCCCTCCCTGTCCCAGAATGAGTCAGATGTCTTCAGCTGGGTGATCCGCCGCGAGTTCCAGGAGCTGCACCACCTGGTGGACGAGGAGAAGGCCCGCTGCTTGGAGGGGATAGGGGGTCACACCCGCGGCCTGGCGGCCTCCCTGGACATGCAGCTGGAGCAGGCCCAGGGAGCCCGGGAGCGGCTGGCCCAAGCCGAGTGTGTGCTGGAGCAGTTCGGCAATGAGGAGCACCACGAGTTCATCCGGGTGAGTGGACGGCGGGGGTGGGGGGCGTCCTGTCCCCATCACCCCGGGGCCTTCCCCCTTCTAACAGCGCCCTGGCTTCCCACTCTCTAGCCTTAACCTCACTCTCTCTTGCCTTCCAGAAGTTCCACTCCATGGTCTCCAGGTAATAACCTTGGAGAGAACTCAGCCAGGGTCTGGTGGCCGCGGGCACGGGCATCTCAGCTGCACTGGTTCCTCCATTCGGCTTAACCAGCACCTCCCTGAGCAGCTGCCCACAGCTGGCTTTGTAACTGAGCCTGAAAACAGAGGAAAGTCACCTCCCTGCCTTCAGAGGTCTCGCAGATGGGTAGGGAGGCAGATAGTGAACTGTGGGTACCTAGAACAGCAGAAGTTCATTCAAGCTACAGAAATACTAGAGGAGGGTAGTTCATGCCTGCAATCTCAGCACTTTGGAGGGCCAAGGCAGGAGGACCGCTGGAGGCCAGGAGTTCAAGACTAGCCTGGCCAACATAGTAAGACCCATCTCTACAAAAAATACAAAAATAAAAAAATTAGGCCAGGTATGGTGGCTCACGCCTATAATCCCAGCACACAGGGAGGCTGAGG